>JAKSZT010053779.1:12446598-13103172 GCA_026826555.1 Tolypeutes matacus | reverse complement strand
ATATAATATAATATAATATAATATAATATAATATAATATAATATAATATAATATAATATAATATAATATAACCAATAATTCATTTGTTTAAAGAAATCAAATATGAAAAGGCAGCAGGAGAAAGTTCAATATTACCATAAACTGCTCTCCTCACTGTCAAGCTTGTGATTATTTAATAACTAAGACTTATGCATCAAGAGCAAAACTCTACATCTGAAGCAGGAAGCACCGTTTTCATTTTGAGGAAACTTTCTTTGTAAATAATTTTTAAAGAAGTCTCGCTATGTTAGAAGAATGATTCACCTCTGAGGAAATCCGAGGACATTTGAGGAGGGCTATGAGGTTTTATTCCTTTAAATGTCTTATAAATATATATGATGACATATGACATGTCCTCTTGATACGATAGTATATGTTACTCAAAATCTCCTGTATATGAATATAGGCTATTTTGGGTGGGTTTTCATTCTTACTATTTCACAGTTCCTAATAAGTCTCTAATAACTGCTAAACTTGTACTCTCAATATCTAAAAATCTTTTACTAATGAATTCACTATTTTTTGAATATCTAAATACTTAGAAACATTGATTAGTATGCGGCTGTGTACAAATCAACCAGAATCAGAAATCAAGCATAATATATTTTGTCATGATGAGAATTGAAATATCACATCAATATCAGATGTTTATCTTTGGAAAGAATAACCTAAGAAGTAAGAAAAATATCAAACCATCTTTTAATTGAATACTTACTCCAAACTTATTAAGAAGAAATACTGCTCCACTTATTACAACACAAACATTTAACAATTCAATCACTTTAAATAAATTCTTACTTAATTTAAAGTGGATTTCAGTTGATCTCATTTAAAATCCACCAACAATATTCTTAAATAATCTAACCTAATTATAGCTATCATTTAAATATCAAAGAAATGAGCCCCCACACCCCAAATACAAAGAATATGATAATATGGTCATAAACTTCTCATGAGAAAAATGTACTTTTGAATGCATCTGAGAGAATGGACTAGAGGAAGCTCCATCTCAAACTTAGAGCCCCCAAAATGACCTTATTGATTTGCCTTGGGAAAATCTCCTTCCAACACAGGGTTTCTTTTTATCTAATGGATGTCCTTTGAAGTCAATTAAACTTGGGCCTGCAACTCCCAAGACTGCAAGTACTTCTATAGCTAAAGGCAACAACTGTTTGACAGGGTGACATGAAAATCAGACTCCTGATTTGGAGCACTATTTTCAACCTTCAAGCATATGGGAAATATAAAGCAAGAATACTTGTTTGATATTTAAAATTGAGCTGTTTCAGAGTTTTGAATAATAAAAATACAAATTCAATTGAGCTTTTCTTAAATTTTTCTCCCATGCAAGCCCACAGAACTTCACTCTCTTTCTAGCAGCCAGTTGTCTTATAAATTCTTGGCCTTGTCACAAGTGTGATCATGTGAGAGGTCCAAGACCAAATAAAAGAAATTTCAACAGCCACAGATACTGGAATTGCTTCAGTGTGGGTGAGTGGGTCATTTATAAAGACGAGAAACTTCTGTTTTGTTCAGTTATTTGAGAAAACCACCCTTGGGTAGTACCAGATTATTACTATTTGACAACTTTGTAAATCTGGTGATGAGATTAAACTATTAATTTAGAATAGACTTTTGTCACAGCATGTCCATTATTTTGCTTATATACTAATAGCAGGAACCTTGTACTAGAAAAGATAGAAAATCTTTGTAAACACCCAGACCTACAATATATAATTCAAAATTAAAGGTTAAAAAGAGCATATTTAGGTCACATGTATTATTTTCAATGGAAATTAATTGAATAGAATATAAAGTGTAAGTCTAAATGCATTATTTTAATACACATTGCTAAAAATTCCATTATTCTATTATGGATAAATTCCTTAAATAGATATTTATCTATTATCTATATTAGATAAATAGAAAAAAATCTGGTTTCCATTTATCTATTGAAATGTATTTATTTCCTTTAACTGTGGATACTACCATCAATTTTCCCTCATGAAATCAAAAATATAGATGGCAAATTGCATATTCCCTTTAGCTGATTATATAACTCAATTCATACTGTTTTGCTTTTCTCTTAGGTAATACTATCTGACATCATATATTAATTAGTATTAGCTATGAAAGCAAGTTTTAAAAATTATTACCTGTGAGTCAGAAATCTTAAGGATCTTTAGAAACTAATTCATTAAAGAATTTTCATATTTTATGGAAGTAGTTGGTTTTTCTCCATGGTCACATTAATAAGAAAATACAATAAAATTCCCAGGCATTTTTTAATGCAACAAAATGTGAGTATAAGATTTTGTTCTAACTTTAAAATGTATGTGTAGGAAATATCTCAAGAGCTCCTGTGATCCCATATTGATTGTTACTGCCCTTGTTCCTTCTGATATTAAAAAATGTGACCTATTAATCTAACTAGTCATTATAGCAGATTTCGTACAGATCACAATTGTATTTATTTCTACATTCCAGTTGGAAGAGGGTAGGGAGAATATTGGTAACTCAAGGCAAATACTTGATAACATTAAAAAAGTTATATCAGAAAATATCTGAATTTTGTGAAAAGAAAATGTCACCCACATGGAAGCGCTTCTCCTGCTGAGCACTGTTTCCCCTGTTATTTCTGTTGCCTGCCAATGATGTCACCAATTATCACTTTGATTGACTCATCCTTCTTCTGAAGTTCCCGTTTTATAAGCACCTCCAAGGTGTGAACCCATTGTTCAAAGTTCTCCAAAGGTTCAATGCTACATTTCTTTTCACTCTTTACAAGATTAATCACTTAATAGCATGTGGTTTAAATTTCTCTTTTACCCACTGCCCTTTAGTGCCTTGGTCCTCAAAATGTGAGGTTTAAGCCATAGCACTGGGATCACTTAGAATCCTATGAGAAATGCAGAACTCCAACACAGACCTACTAAATCACAATCTGCATTTGAACAAAATTGCCGGCTAATTTTGATGTATTTGATATTTGAGAAGCACTGTGCTTGTGCACCATGTCACCTTCCCCTCCTATCTCCATTTCATTACTTCTATCCAACACCATTAGAAATAAAATTTTATATTCCAAAATATATGTCAGGGAGAGGGGTGAGAGTTCTGCTCTTCAACATGTCAATTAATAGATTTGTTTGTTGCCTCATTTCTTTCTTACCCTCAACCGTATCTATGCTGGACATATACAATTTTCAGCACTCATGTTGCAGTCAGACCTCTCATTTTATCCAGGTTGTAACTGTATTCTGTACCTTAGGAAACATGCATCCATTTGTTAATCATCTTCCAAAAATTTATTGAATTTACTCTTCCAGTGATGGTCTTTCCATTCTCTCTTTGTAGGTATGGAATTATACATTTTAAACTTTATTTCCTAAAATATTAATTGAGCCTTTGGGAAAGGACATACAAGATCCTTTACTCAGTGTGCTTTCTTGAAACAACAACAAAAAAATCTATTTAAACCACTCTGATCTTGTTTATGTCCCCCACAGTTCTATCTTTACCTTCCTCAGCTTCTCAATAATATTTTACACAGTAGTCATCTGCTTCCTTCTTCTGATTTTTCATATAGCATATTGGCAAAACTTTCAGTATCCTCCATTTGCTAAATATTGCAGTACTCCAAGCTTTTCTATTTTCTCTCTCCACCCACTCCCTAGGTGATCCATCCAAGGCTATGGCTTTAAATATGCTCTATGTCTTCAAACCCAGAATTTCTGTAAATCTTCTAAATATTTCCTATGCACCAAACTTTTTAATACAACTACAGGTTAGATATTTCTACTATAAATTATTCTTCTCAAACTGAATGTATGTAGAAATAACTTTTTGATTCTCTCCCCTATCCCCAAATAATCTCTTCATTAGTATTTTCTAGCTTAGTAAATGGCATAAGATATAACCAATTTGTGGGGATGATAGCACATTATAAAACAAAATCAAGTAGATCCCAAAATATATATTATATTATTTCCTCATTTCTTTTTCTCCACTTTTATAACCTCTGTGTAAGTCATCATTGTTTTTAAGATTACTATTGCAACTGCTTAATAGGTGTCTGATACTATCCTTACACCCTACAACCCAGTCTCTGCATAATGATTATTGATCATTATGAAAACATAATTCAGCTTACGCCATTTCCCTGCATAGAACAGCCCAGTTGTTTTGCAAACTCTTTTCAAGTATTCATGATGTAATTTTACATATTTCTTAGCCTACCACTCCCATGTGCACTATAATCCAGAAACATTGCCTTCATTTCTCTTTGTTCAACTGGCCACACAATCCTCTATCTCATGGCCTTAGCATTCTCAGTTATTTTTTGGCTCTATGTGTGGCTGGCATCTCTCATTATTAAATTCTCAAATACAATTTCCTCACCTTATCTCACCATCCACATTGCCTTATTTATCCAATATCCTCTATTCATAATACCATCTTTAGCCGATCAATTTAGGCTTCCTGAAATTGAATTATTTTTAATACATAAAACAAGAATAATGACCTTTTCTGTCTTGTTTACCAATATTTCACCACTTTCTAGAGGAATGTATAAAAATATTAATTTTTTGATATATATATGATTAAGGAATGAAAATGCAGATCACCTGCCATTATAGAACTTAATGTCTAGTAAACTAAGTACTAGATAAAGGCAAAAACTTGTATATATTTAGAAAAAGAGGCAATTACACCCAGAGAAGACTTCATGAAGAAGACTTTTACAGAACTGCAGCTGTAAATGTGGCCCTGAGACCATGCACTAGTTATGTTAATCAGACAATAGTAGAAGCAGCAAATGCAGTACAATGGCAAGCATCTAATAGGAGTCGGAGACATTGGATTTGTTCTTTTCCACCACTTCCTAATGGTGGCAACTTTAGTGAGTCTTTTTCACTCTTTTGACCTCTGTAATCTTTGCTATTAATTAGGAAATAATCACTGCTTAACAAACCAAAGTTTTTATAAAGGTTAAAGTGAGATAGTGTATATATGAATGGGTACATGCATAAATGCATGGGCTCCAGATGGAAAAGCTGTGCTCTTATACACTCAAAAGCCTGGAATACTATAGGTGTAAAAATATCTTTTTGTACTTAATTCATTTCTGAATATAAAAAGAATACCTCATCCTTATAAAGAGGAAATAAAAAGAAAATATAGAAAAACATAAAGAGGAAAAATATACTATCCATATTTCCACTACCCAAACAAATTACAAACTTAAGATATGTATATATGGGTCTTTTCTATTTTTATTTTATTTGCGGTCATATAGTACAAGCAAGTTTGTATCATGTTTTTCCTCAATCAGCTACTATTCATGTAGATATTTTAATAGAGATTTTTGGCAATAATATTAATAGTATTTTTGGTTTATTGGTCTTTATACAGCTATGCAAATATCAAAACTTGTGAAATTCATGTTCACAGTTCAAGAACTTAAGATTCAACCAATTTCCCAAAGAAGAGTAATATATATCATAGGTTCATTATTATTTGATGACAAATGTCACCTACCAGAAAGTGCACATAGGCACTGATATATGGTTATGGGATGTGTTGTCTGAAAGCATCTAAGAGTCCTACTGTTGGTAATATGGTCTCAGTGGCCCAGGGCATAAAACCAACCACCTCATAAGTCAAAATTTTAAATGTTACTTACTCAATTTCTTTAATCCTTTCTCAGCTTTGAATTAATTAAATATATTATCTTGTTTCTCTCTCAAGGTTTGGAAAAAGCTGGGGAAAAAGTTCTATTGCTCAAATAGTACTAAAATTTTAGCAAATTTAAAAACATGAAAAAAGGTGAAAATTGATTTTTTCCCCTGAACCGTTTGGTAGTATTTAAGCTGACAAAAGATCTCTACCAAGTTCTAAGAAAATTCATTTATAGTAATAGAAGTAATCTATGAGAGATATTTATTCATACAAAGTAGAGACAAAATTTTTATCAAAACGTTTGAAAGAGCAGGTTCCAACATTTGTTCCTAAAATACTATAGGTGCTTTCATAATCATCATGTAGCACCATTTTTTCCCTGCTACCTTTTATTATTTTTCCATTCTGCTCTCAAAAGACATCAGTACTGCCAACATATACAAATATTTTGCCTTATCCTGTGGAATAAAAAATTTAGCGTGTGTGTGTGCAACTGAATTTAAAAAGCAGGGCATTATGGGGCCCAGCAATACCATTGCTCTGTATATACCCAGAAGTACTGAGAGCAGTGACACGAATAGATAATTGCAAACCAATGTTCATAGCAGCATTATTCAAGATTGCCAAAAGTTGGAAAGAATCCAGCTGTCTATCAACTGATGAATGAATAAACAGATTGTTGTGTATACACATGATGGAATATTATGCAGCTGTAAGAATAAATGAAGCAAGCCAGACACAAAAGGACAAATACTATATGATTGCCTCATTATGAACTAAATATATTATGTGAAATAGAAATATATTTTGTGAAATAAGAATATGGGTAAAATTGCATATATGACTGTTTTTCTTTGAAGTTGAACAAATGTAGGTTAATACTACAAAATGTTAATATCAGACAAAAAATTTATACTAAGGGAAGGAGCCCAGACACAGAGTATTACATATTGTATGATTCCATTTATATAAAATGTAAATATAAATCAATCTATAAAGATGAAATTAGATTAGTGGCTATGTATGGCTAAGGGAATGCTAAGGGATATGGAGCCTTTCTTTTTGGAGTAATAAAATTGTTCCAAAATGTTTAAGATGAATGCAAAACATTGTGATTATACTAAAAATCATTGATTATACACTTTGGATAGATCATATGGTATGTGAATGTATCTCAATAAAACTGCTAATAAGCAAATAAATAATTATGCAAGAATAGCCACAAATAGCAGCTATGTACAGCAGGGGAAACAGATTGCTAGGTGAGAAATTTTCTTGTTTGTTTGACTTTTTTTGTTTATTATTATCATTGAAATAATGAAAATGCTTTAATAATGATTGAAGTGATGAATGTACAGCTATGTGATAATACCAAATACCATTGATTGTACACTTTGGATAAATTGTATGCTTTTTTAATATGCATCAATAAAATTGATTTGTTTTTTTAAAAAAGCAGGGCATTTAGCTCAATTATATTTAATTAAGGCTGGCATTAGCATGGTATATTCAAAGCCTTATTATTTTGTAAATTAATACTGAAATTTCATTATATGTGGCCTAACTAATGCTACTGGAACAAAGAAGTAAGTGAGAATAATGTCTTGAAAAAATTGTCACAGATTGAATTGTGGTACAGAAATGTGTAACTGCAAAAATGAAAATCTTAATTATAACTCTTACATTTTGAAATTGAGATGGTACTAGATAAGGGAAACAGAATCTAGTCTATTCATGGATAGATGCTGCTAGGTCTCATTCTGTACCCCTGGGTCAACTTTTCAGTTCCTTGTTACTTATTACTGCTAATAAGTAAACTGAGTCAAATAATAAGGTCAAAAGTTCTTAAAACATTATGTATAGATAGGAAAAAAGAGCTCCTAAGTCGTGAACTGAGTTTGAGAGGACTCTAGTCCTGCAGTGGTATAATTGGTACCAAAAAAGGTAATTAAATTTGTGATACAATTAACTAACATAAAAACCTAGTCACAGGATCTAGGCTAGGCTAAAAGGTTTTGAGGAGAAGGATAGAGCTGTGACTTAAATTTTCACAAGAACCCAAGTTAAAACTTGAAGGTGCTGAGTCTAGGATGATGACTTAATTCTAAATCTTGGAAAGAGGGATAAAGCAGTGGTACATGCTCCACTTTGGGTAGGATTAGTCCAGAATCTGGTACACACCTGAGGCATTATGTGGGAAACATAGACACAGATTTGAGAAACAAATACAGGTAAAAGCAGGGAGGACAATGCAACAATAACAACCACATTGATAGGTCTTAATACATCAAAGTCCTTCACTAGGATTTACCATTTTCAAAGCTTGAAAAACTGAATCACGTTCTCAAAGCTGTTGTAAATGGTCATTATATATTTAAACTGCTAATAACTGAGTCAAATAATAAGGTCATAGGTTCTTATATTTGTTCCTAAAGCATGGGAAGAAACAAAGGACTCATTTATGACTTAATTTTTTTATTGGAGAAGTCGTGGGTTAAAGCAGACCAATCATGCATAAAATACAGGATTCCCATACACCACCCCACAACCAACACCTTGCATTAATGTGGAAGGTAAATTACAAGTATGATAGCATATTTTGAAATTGTACTAATTTTAACAATAGTTACCTTTGTTACAATTGATGAACTATTATTAAAATAGTTCTACTAATTATCATCCAGAGTTTACATGAAGTGTATTTTTCCTATATACCACCCTATTATTAATGCCTTGTATTGGTGTCATACATTTGTTATAATCCATGAAAGAAAATTCTTATATTTGTATTATTAATGACAGTCTATCATCTACAATAGGGTTCACTGTGTTATACACATGATTTATCTCTTAATTATTAATCTAGTAACAATAATGACCTAAAGTTTCCCCTTCAACCACATTCATATATATAATTCAATACTATTAATTACACTCACAATAATGTGCTACCATCACCATCATCCATTTCCAAACTTTAAGATCAACCTAAATAGAAATTCTGTACATATTAAGTTGACTTTTTTATTTATGCAAAGAATGCTGTTGGAATTTTTCTTTTAAAACATTTGTATTTTGTGAATAAGTTGAAAAATAGAAGATGAAAAATGTATACAATAAAAAATCTAATTTTTTCCTGTACCTTCCCTTGGTCTCTCCTCTACCTTATACTCTTCCCATTTTTTTATTGGGATTGCATTGTATCTGTAAATCATTTTTGGTAGAAATGACATCTTAACAGTATTTAGTCTTCCAATCCATGAACAGCAGAATGTCCTTTCACTCATTTACATCTTCTTTGATTTCTTTTAGCAGCGTGTTGTTGTTTCCTGTGTAAAAATCCTTTACATACTTGGTGAAAGTTATTCCTAGATATTCGGTTCTTTTAGCTGCTATTGTAAATTTCTTGATTTTCTCCTCAGATTGCTTTTTACTAGTGTATAGAAACAATACTGATTTTCCCTGTTGATCTTGTACCCCGCCACTTTGCTGAATTCATTTATAAGCTCTAGTAACTTTGCTGTAGATTATTCAGGACTTTTCATATACAGGATCATGTCATCCACAAATAGGGAAAGTTTTACATCTTCTTTTCCAATTTGGATGCTTTTTATTTCATTTTCTTGCTTAACTGTTTTGGCTAAAACCTCCAGTACAATGTTGAATAATGGTGGTAATAGTGGGCATCCTTGTCTTGGTCCAGATTTTAGAGGAAAAGCTTTCATTCTTTCACCATTTTGTATGATGTGAGCTATGGGTTTTACATATATGTCCTTTCTATTACTATTTTATGAAGTATTTTTATAAAGAAAGGATGCTGGTTTTGTCAAATGCCTTTTCTGTGTCTATGGAGAGGATCATTAGTTTTCTCCCTTTGTTTTATTAATGTGGTATATTAGGTAATTCGATTTTCTTATGTTGAACTACCCTTGCATATACAAAATAAAACCCACTTATGGTGGTGTGTTATTATTTCATGTGCTGTTGAATTCGATTTGGTAGCATTTTTTTTTTTTTTTTGAGGATTTTTGCATCTATGTTCATAAGAGAATTTGGTTTGTAATTTTTCTTTTCTTCTTGTTTCTTCTTCTGTCTTCAGTATTAGGGTGATTTTGGTTTCAGAGAATGACTTAGGTAGTATACACTCCTCTTCAATTTTTGGAGGAGTTTGATATATTGGTATTAATTCTTGGAATAAGTGTTAGAATATACCTATGAAGACATCTGACACTGGATTTTTCTTTGTTGGGAGGTTTTTGATGACTGACTCGATATATTTACTGGTAATTAGTCTGTTGAAATTTTCTATTTCTTTGAGAGTCAATGTTGGCTGTTAGTGTGATTTTATCAGTTTGTCCATTCATTTAGGTTTTCTAATTTGTTGGCATACAGTTCTTCATAGTATCCTCTTATGATCCTTTTTCTTTTTTCTGGGTTCAATAGTCATGCCCCCCTTTCTTTTTGGATTTTATTTGTGTCTTCTTTCTTTTTCTCTTGGGTTTGTCGATTTTATTACACCTTTCAAAGAATCAACTTTTGGTTTTGTTAATTCTTTCTATTGTTTCTATTTCTATTTTATCTGCAATTGCATTTATTTTTTATCTAATCTTTGTTATTTCTCTTCTTCTGCTTGCTTTAGGGTTAATTTGCTGTTCTTTTTCTAGTTCCTCCAGGGGAGCAGTTAAGTCTTTGATTTTAATTTTTTGTTCTTTTTTCTTATGTAAGCATTTAAGACTATAATCTTATCTCTCATCCTATACATTTTATTTATTTATTTATTTATTTTTTAAAAAATATATTGATTCTTGTTTTGTGGACCAAAATGTAGACTATCCTGGTAAATGATCCGTATGTACTTGAGAAACGTTTACCCTGCTGTTTTGGGGTACAGTGATCTGGATATATCTGTTGGGTCTAGTTTGTTTATCATATTATTCAAGTTCTATGTTTCCTTATTGATCTTCTGTCTAGGTGTTGTATCTATTGATGAGAGTGGTGTATTGAGCCCCCAACTACTGTTGTAGAGTTGTCTATTTCTCCTTTCACTTTTGCCAGTGTTTACCTCATTTATTTTGGGGCACTGTGGTTAGGTGAATAAATATTTATTATTGTTATTTCTTCTTGGTATTTTTATTAATATATAGTGCACATGACATGGCACAATGGTAACATTGGCTCATCTCTCCCCTCTTCTCTGGTTTTGTTGCTTTTAGCTTCTGGCTAATGTTGCTTCCTCTTTGCTTCTGGCTGCCAGAGCCCAGGTTCTCTCAGCTTATGGGATACTAACTGTCTCTGTGGCCTTCTTTCTGTGTCTGTGGCTTTTTAATCCTTCATTTATAAAAGAAGATATGCTTCAATCAAGAGAACAATTATAATTTCAGAGGAGAAATAGAACTTGAAACAACTAATCAAAGAAGTGCAAACAACTCTCATAAGTCAATTAAAGGAGATGAAGGGAAATAAGCCAAAAGAGACAAAAAAAATATATTAAGAAGGCAATGTGTGCACAAAAAGAAGAATTTGAAAGTATAAAAAGAAACAAAACAGATATTATATGGATTTAGTGCAAAATAATAAAGATTAAAAACACAATTGAGACATACAACAGCAGATATGAACAGGCAGAAGAATCAGTGAGCCAGAATAAAGGACAATCAAATCATACAGTCAGAAGAACAAAGAAAAGAACAGAAAAAAATTAAATAGTGTCTCAGGGATTTGAGTGATACCACAAAACATGCAAGCATATATGTCATGGTATCCCAGAAGGAGAAGAGAAGGGAAAAGGGGCAGAAAGAATATTTGAGAAAATAATGGCTGAATATTTCCCTTGATTGAGGCATATCTTCCTGATGTTTATTATGGCTTATAATTTTTTGCTGATATATAGACATCTGATTATCTTGATGAGTTAACACTGAAGGTCAGTTTCTCCCTCTTCTCTAGATTTTATTGTTGACTGTTTTTGTTTTAAGACTCCTGTTCTTTGTTTGGTCCAACCTATTCCAGATCTTTAGAATAGCCCATGTTTAATTGATCAGATTTTTCTCAGCTCTTCTTCATCTGATTTTTTGCCCTGGATATGTTGTATAATTTTTAAGATGGCACTTTTTCTGCAATTATTTTACCCCCAGGAGAAAATTTTCTTTCCTTTGTTCCTTCTCTGGGAAACTTGATCTCTTCTGTTTGTGTTTGTGCAGAATTGTCTCCCAGCTCCTATGATTTGTTTAGATTCTCTCTCACATCCAATGCCCTGTTTTCCTTACTCTTTTCAATTCTGAGAACTTCCTGTCTTACAGAAGTTTAGTTTAACCCCCTATATTTTTTGTTTGTTTGTTTGTTTCTTCCCAGGTAGGGTATCATGCCCCAGGGAGCCATTTGGGATCAATCCAAACATGTGGGTCACTCCAGAAAAGTCCATTTTGCATTTAGGTAGTCCAGTCAACAGAAACTGGATTGAGTGAATGCAGCATTTTCCAGCCACAATTTTACCATGGATTCTTTCTCTCTCTCTTTTACTTTACTCCCCGGGGCCCATTTGTATGCAGTACACTTCAGTGGTTTGTGTTCCATTCTCTCTATAATCTTTGTCACTGGTGGGAGGTGGGAAGAGTCTTGGCCACTGTCTCTGAGCATATTCCAAGCTGCATGGGATAGAGTGAGGGAGAAGGAGTGGACTGGCAGTTCCAGGGCAGAATTTTCCTGCCTGATATTTTTCTATTTCTTCAAGTCAGCATTTGTGGAGTCCTCCAGTTCTACTATCCTCCAGAGGTCTAAGCAAATGGTATTTGTCCTTTTATTTGCTGAAACTCTGCAGAGGTTTCCTCAAGGATGTCCTACATCACCATATTGATGATGTCACTCACATTTGTGACTTTTTGCTTACATATTAAACCATTTTTTTTTTTTTTGTCTCATAGATGGGAGGTCTAGAAAATTATCACTAAATGGAGACCATTTGGTGGAGGGCATGGCATAGAATAAATTTCTGATTATACTTTCATAGTTGGAATGATAGAAATGAGAAGCACATAATGTGTCAATTTATATCTTTCCATTGTATATATATTTTAATAAAATTTATTCTTAAAGCAACCTTAGTTTTATAGAATTATTGTAAAGATAGCACAGAAAGTTCCCACATACCCATCATCTAGTTTGTCTTATTATAAACATGGATATGGTACATTTATTATAATAAATGAGCCAATATTTGAACATTATTATTAACAAAAGTCATAGCTTATACAAATATATTAGTTTTTACCTAGTGTCATTTTTCTATTCCAGGATCCCATCTGTGACACCACATTACATTTAGTCCTCATTACTTTTTAGTCTCTTCTAGACTCTGACAGTTTCTCAGACATTACTTTTTTTCATTATTTTGGAAATTTTGAGGTATACTGGCCAAGTATTTTATAGTATGTCCCTTATTTGGAATTTGTCTTGTATTTTTCTCATGATTAAAATGGGGTTCTCTTTTTTTGAGAAGGAAGACCACAGAAGTAAACTGCCATTTTTGTTACATCATATCAGTGTTACATACTATCAAAATGTGTGAACAAAGGAAGTTTCATTTTTTCTTTCCCACTCTATACTTTTCCCATTTTCTTTTCTTGTTGTACTAAATCAGATATCAAGCATGATGTTGCATAGAGAGTAGGGGAAAGGTGACATTCTGGGCTTTTTACTGATCTGATGGGGAAAGTGTCTGGTTTTTTATTATGAAGTATGATGCTATTTATAGATTTATGATCGATGTTCTTTATTAACCTGAGGAAATAAGATGTTCTATTCTTAATTTCCTAATAATTTTTTTTATCATGAATGGGTCTATGATTTCATCATTTGTTTTTCATACAAAAATGACATGATTTTTGTTTTTCATCCCATTGATATGGTGGATTACATTGATTGATATTTTTAATTTTGAACCAACATTGCATTCCTGGAATATATACCACTTGGTCATCATGTATCATTCTTAAAATATTGTTGGACTAATTTTGCTAAAACTTTATTGGAGGTTTTTGAGTTTATACTCATGAGAAGCATTAGTTTGTGTTTTTCTTTTATTGAAAATTACTTTATCATGCTTTGGCATATTAAGGTAGTTAGGAAGTGTTACCTTTGCTTCTATTTTCTAGAATATGTAGAAATGAATTAGTATAATTTTTCCTAATGTTTGGAAGAATTCTCCAATGAAACCATCTGGGTCTGGTGCTTTCTGTTTTGGAAAGTTATTAATTATTGATTCAATTTATTTAATAGATATAGGCATATTCATATTTTCTACTGCTAAGGTAATTTTGGAAGTTTGTGTCTTTAAAGGACTCATCTATTTTATCTAAGTTATGAAACTTTTGAGCAAGTAGATGTTTGTAATATTCCTTTATTACCTTATCAATGTCCATGAAATCATGGCCATGAAATCTTTAATTTCTGCTAATGGCAAATTGTGTCTCATCTCTTTTTTCTTGGTTAGTCTGACCAGGGTTTAATAAATCTTACTAATCTTTTCAAAGAACCAGCATTTGGTTTTGTTGATCTTCTATTGTTTTCTAGTATTCAATTTCTTTGATTTCTGCTCTATTTTTAGTTATTTTCTCCTGCATATTTTGTATTTAATTTGCTTTTATTTTTCTCTTTTACCTTTGTGGAAGCTTAGCTTATTGATTTTAGAACTTTCTTCTCTTTTACTACATGCATTTAATGCTATAGATTTCTCTCTAAGTAATGCTATGACTACATCCTACAAATTTTGATAAGTTGTATGCTCATTTTCATTTTTGTTCATATTATTTTTATTTCTATTGAGACTTTGTCTTTGACTTATGTGATATGTAAAAGTGTGTTGTTTAATCAGCAAATATTTTGGGATTTTTCAGCTGTCTCTTTGTTGTTGGATTTGAGTGTGATTCTATTGACATATGAGAGAAACTTGTATGGTTTCTATTCTTTTAAATTTGTTTAGTAGCATTTTATTGCCCAGGATGTAGTCTATCTTGATTAATATCCATGTGAGCTTGAGAAAGATGTGTATTATCTTGTTATTGAATAAAGCAGTCTATGGATGTCAATTAGGTCCAGTTGACTTTTTGTGCTGTTGGGTTCAATATATCTTTACTGATGAACTGTCTTCTGGATCTGTCAATTACTGAGGAAAGGGATGTTGAAGTCTCCAACATTATTTGTATGTTCCTCCTGTCTGTTCTATCAGTTTTTGCTTCATGTATTTTGACACACTGTTATAGGTGCATACACCTTAAGGATTATTATGCTTTCTTGAAGAATTGACTTCTTTATCATAATATGAAGCCTGTTTTACCTTTTGGTAATTGCCTTCAGTCAGAAATCTGCTTTATCTGAAATTAATACTGCAGATTTATTTTAATTTGTTTTAGCAAAGCATGTCTTTCTGCATCCTTTTACTTTTAACTATATGTTTATATTTTAAGTGGGATTCTTGTTGACAGCATATATTTGTCTTTTTTTAATCCACTCTGATAGTCTCTGTCTTTTAATGGCTGTATTTAGACATTGACATTTAAGGTATTAATTGATAATTTGGATTATCATGTACTATAGTTATAACTGTTTTCCATTTTCCCCCTTCTGGGTTTTTCCAAGATTTTCTCCTTGTCTTTGATTTTCTGGGTTTGAGTGTGACGTAACAAGCTGTAGATTTTAGTTTTTATCCTGAAATTCTGGGATTTGCAGTTTGATGTCTATCATTTCTTTGAAAAGTCCTTATCCATGATAAGTACAGATGTTTTCCCCTTGTATTTCATTTGGGAAGTTTCTATTGACCTATCTTCAAGCTCACTGATTCTTTCTTCAGTTATGACTGACTTACTGGTGGCATTCTACATGGCTCTCATAGTGTTTTTTTTATTTCTAGCATTTCATTTTTTCAACAAATCAATTTTATCAATACATATTAATAAGGCAAAATGTACAATCAATAGTATTTGGTATACTCACACAGTTGTGCATTCATCACTTCAATCATTATTAGGGCATTTTCATTATTCCAATAATAATAATAAACAAAAGAGACAAAAAAAACCCCACCTTATCACCTCTCAATCTCTCTATGCCTCCCCTGCCATTAGCAACAATAGCAACAATAGCTGCTATTGTTTCTATCCTTCCAGTTTATTTGCATTTATATTTTGTAAATACCATCTTGTATATGCAGTATCACCCATATTCATATTTCAAATAAGGTTTCACTATGTTATACAGTCACATGTTACATGGTTTAGCTTTTCTTCTAGTAATATACATGATCTTAAACGTTCCCTTTCAACCATTCTCATACCCATATTTACTGCTCATTACAAACACTGTGTTGTGCTTTCATAATTTGTATTCATTTAAGATTTACGAGAAGCCTTTTTTTTACCAATTCTGCATAGATTAACCCTCAGCCTTCCATTCTCTATTGTCAGTCTATTTTTTGGTGACCTATACTCTAATTTTTAACTCCATGAGTTTACACAATATATTTAGATCATAATAGCACAATTATACAGTATTCGGCCTTTTGTGTCTGGCTTGCTTCATTCAACTTGTCCTCCAAGTTTATCCATGTTGTCATATGTTTCACAACTTCATTTCTTCTTACAGCTTCAAAATATTCCAACATGTGTATACACCAGAATTTGTTTAACCATTCATAGGTTGATGGACACTTGGGTTGTTTCCATCTTTGGGAAAATGTGAATAACACCATTATGAACACCAATGTGTAAATGTCTGTTTGTTTCATTGCTCTGAGTTCTTCTAGGTATATACCTAGGACTCATATTGCAGGTTAAATGGTAAGTCTATATTCAACTTCCTCAGGACCTGCCAAACAGTGGCTGTACCATTCTAAATTCCTACCAGTAGGGAATAAGAATTCCTATCTCTCCAGACACTCTCCAACACTTATAATTTTCTGACTTTTTAATCATGGCCATACTAATAGCTGTGAAATGATATCAAATTGAGTTTTGATTTGCATTTCCCTAGTCACTATTGAGGTTGAACATTTTTAATGTGTTTCTTCACCATTTATATTTCTTCACCTGACAATTGTCATTTCAAATCTTTTGCCTATTGTTTTAATCAAGGACATTTTATTGGTGAGTTGTAGGATCTCTTTATATATGAGAGATATTAAACCTTTATCAGATATGTGATTTCCAAATATTTTCTCCCATTGAGTCAGCTGCATTTTCACCCTTTTGACAAAGTCCTTTGAAGTGCAAAAGTGTTTAATTTTGAGGAGGTCTCATTTATCTATTTTTTCTTTTGTTGTTCTTTGGGTGTAAGGTTTAAGAAATTACTGCCTACCACAAGTTCTTGAAGATGTTTTTCCACATTTTCTTCTAGGAGTTTTATGATTGTCACTTTTATATTTAGGTCCTTGGTCCATTTTGAGTTAATCTTTGTATAAGGTATGAGATAGGGGTCTTCTTTCCTTCTTTGGAT
Organism: Tolypeutes matacus; assembly: GCA_026826555.1. Taxonomy (NCBI): domain Eukaryota; kingdom Metazoa; phylum Chordata; class Mammalia; order Cingulata; family Chlamyphoridae; genus Tolypeutes; species Tolypeutes matacus. The sequence continues at coordinate 13,085,967 of JAKSZT010053779.1, read as the reverse complement.
ATGAATATCCAGTACTCCCAGCACCATTTGTTGAATAGACAGTTCTGGTACAGCTGGGAGGGCTTGATAGCCTTGTCAAAAATCACTTGACTATAGATGTGAGGGTCTATTTCTGAGTTCTTGATTCAGTTCCATTGACCAGTCTGTCTGCCTTTATACCAGACCCTGATGTTTTTACTACTGCAGCTAAGTAATATGCTTTAAAGTCAGAAAATGAGAGTACTCCAACTTCATTCTTCTTTTTAAAGACATTTTTGGTTATTTGGGACCCCTAACCCTTCCAAATAAATTTGATAATTGGCTTTTATATTTCTACAAAAAGAGTTGTTGTGAATTTTATTGGAATTACATTGAATTTGTAAATCAGATTGGATAGAATTGACATCTTAATGATATTCAGTCTTCCAGTCCATGAGCATACCATATCCTCCATTTATTTAAATCTTCTTTGGTTTCTTTTTAGCAATGCTTTGTAGTTTTCTGAATACATGTCTGATATGTGCTTGGTTAAGTTTATTCAAAAATATTTGATTCTTTTAGTCAATTTTATAAATGGAATGGAATTTTTTCTGTTTTCCTCCTCAGATTGCTCATCAGTTGTGTAGCGAAACGCTATTGATTTTTTAAATTATTCTTCTATTTTTATTTTATTTTTAGATTATATAAGTATTACATCAAAAATACAGGGGAATTCCCATTTAGCCCACCTCTCCCCCACACACACTTTCCCACATTAACAACATCTTTCTTAAGTGTGGAACATTTGTTACAATTGATGAAAACATGTTAAAGTATTGCTACAAACCATGGACTATAGTTTACATTATAGTTAAAATTTTGTCCCCCAAATTTTATAGGTTTTGACAAAATGTATAATGGCCTGTATTGGTCATTACAATGTCATGCAGGACAATTCCAATGTCCCTCAAAAATGCCCCCATGTTGCACCTATTATTCCTTCTCCCTTCCCTCAGAGCTTTTGGTGGCCACTGCCTTTATATCAATGATACAATTATATCATTGCTAGAATAATAAGTCCACTTTAGTCCATAGTTGCACTTCCTCCTTATGTTTGTTCACTTGTCAATCTTGAGGATTTGGGAATGGTGATGCCCACTCTGTTTCTGAATGAGAGGGACCTTAGATCCCATGGGGTAGATGGATGGAAGCGTCTTGCTTGCAGTTATAGATACTCTTTGTTTTTTGTGATGTGCGTAGTCCACCATCATCCTTTTTTATTTGTCCTGGGCGAGTCCAATGAACTGGAAACTAGTTGTTCTAACTCTGCTTAGATTTAGGGCTCAACCAGCATATGAAGTGACAAGTCTCTGGTATATATATTTAATGGGTATAGTACTAATCATAGGTTTAAATAAAAGGGCAGAAGATCCATATGTAGGGAAATTATAAATGAGTCTAATTCTATTACATTGGGGTTTATATTCCAAAGTAAGGCCCACTGACAGGGTGCCGAATTGCTGAGATTGCCTGCCCTGCCTATAGTGTCTATATGTCTCTAGAGCTCCGAGGAGCCTTGATGTTGTAAGCAGTGCTTACTGTGGCAGTCAAGAGATCCTGCTTAGAGTGCATAAGCGTAAAATCTGGAATGAGCTCCTGACTCACTTTGAAATTTCTTAGCCATAAAATCTCATTTGTATTTAATATTTCCCCCTTTAGGTCAAGGTCTTTTTCCAGATGCATTGCTAGTCATGGTTTGGTAATAATCCCTTGGTGCCAGGGAAGTTCATCCCCAGGAGTTATGTCCCACACTGGGAGCTGGGAAGGGAGTGCATTTATATGCTGTTTAGCTTAAAGAGAGGCCACATTTGAACAACAAGGAGGCTTTCAGGAGTTAACTTTTAGGCAATATATAATACTAGGCTAAGTTTCAATTTCACAAGAAAAGGTTCATAAGTAAAACCATCAATATCAAGGGCCTGGAATAATGGTCTATCCTTCTTCACTAGGCACTGCCTATGTAATTTGGTGGTTCTTGCCACTTTAGAATTTAGCAGGACTTCCCAGGATGGGAATTCAATATTCTTTCAGTTATTGTGTGGGACTGCATCCACCAAGGCAATGCCCCATGACCACTTGAACAGATTCATATACCATTGAGACATGTCCCAGGTGCACCCCTCCCCACACATTCCCCCATCATTGATACCCCATACTAGTGATCCTTACCTGCTACAGTTGTTACCCTTCTACAATCCAAAACCTCCCGAAAGAAAAATCCAAAAAAATAAACCAATTAAAAAATAATGAAATAATAAATAACAAAATACAAACACAAAAAATATAAAATAAAAATTTTTCATTGTGTCTTTCATCACTGTAAGATCTGTTACCTTTGCTATCTTTTATGTACAGTCAAAATTTCTTCCGTATGTTTCTTCCTGTATTATTTTTTTCACTTTATCTTCAAAGAAACTTTAGGTTACAGAAAAGTCATATAGAAAATATAGGGGATTCCCATATACCCAAACTCTTTCCACTCTCTCACAAACAGATATATGCACATTTTACATGTGTACAGTATTAATAACATTTTATATGTGTACAGTACCTTTGTTACAATTGATGTCTAGATATTGAAGCATTGCTACTAACCATGGGCAGTGGTTTACCTTATGGTTTACATTTTGCACCGTACACTTCTGTAGGTTTTGACAAGTTTTAAAATGGCTTGTACCCATCATTGCAAGATCATGCAGAACAATTCTAATGTCCTAAAAATGCACTATGTTCCATCTATTCTATTCTTCCCTCCCCTTCCCTTTGGGACCTATGGTAACCACTAAGTTTCAATATTTGAAGAACAAGGTGCATAATACATGCAATAATATTGAGGGCTTGACATAATGGTCTATTTTCTTTTATTAGGCACTGCCTATGCTCTCAAGAGATTCCTGCCCTTCTAATTGAGAGCATAGCAAGACTTCCCAGGATGCAAATTTAATATTTTCTTGTTTATTGTGTGGGTCTCCACCCACTGAGATAACACACTATGACAAGATGAACACTTTCATATCCCATAGAGTCATGCCCCATGTGTGCCCTTTCCCACATATCCCTCCATCCCTCCCACCCTGCACCAGGAAAACCTCCTCTGCCATATTTGTCAAAAGAACATTCCCACCATTGTGGTTTTAACCACAGACCTGCAAATCCCCAGAGTTCAATTGCTCCTTCCTAAAACCCTCCTGACAGTTCCATGGATAGTCCAACCCAACCCCTCCACCCTACTCCCCCTCACTTTCCTGCACCTTTGAACCCAATCACACCACTGCACCACTATCACCCCCATCACCTGCCCAACCACTCCCTTTCACCTTATCATAGATTTTGCATTGGCTCACCATCTTCTACTCCTTTCTGTCCCTTGATTACCTATCTTCCAGACTCTAGCTTTGAGTTTGCTTATATTCCTTAAGTCTTATCAGTGAGCTCATGGAATATTTGTCCTTCTGTAATGTCTTACTTCACTCAACATAAGATCTTCAAGTTTCATCCATGCTGTCCTGTGTGTTAATACTGCATTCTTTCTTACAGCTGAGTAATATTCCATTGTATGGATGTATATAAAGTACAATGTGCATATTTTTTCATCTGTTGATGGACACTTGGGCTACTCCAACTTTTGGCAATAGGGAATAATGCTGCTATGAACATTGTTGTGCATATTTCTGTTTGTGTCCCTGCTTTCAATTCTTCTGGGTATATACCCAACAGTGAGATTGCAGGATCATATGGCAGTTCTATAGTTAGCTTCCTGAGAAACTGCCAAACTGTCCTCCACAATGGCTGCACCTTTCTACGTTCCCATAAGCAGTGGATGAGTGTTCCCTTTCCTCCACATCCTTTCCAACACTTGTAGTCCTCTGTTTTTTTAATAGCTGCCAGTCTAATAGGTGTAAGAGCCTATCTCATTGTAGTTTTGATTTGCATTTCCTCAATAGCTAGTGATGTTGAGCATCTTTTCATGTGTTTTTTAGCCATTTGTATTTCTTCTTTGGAGAAATGTCTATTCAAATATCTTGCTATTTTTTTTTTAATGGGTTGTTTGCCCTTTTGTTTTTAAGATATACAATTTCTTTATATATGCTGGATGTTGGGTCCTTATCTGATAAATGGTTACCAAATATTATCTGCCATTTAGTAGCCTGCCTTTTCACTTTCTTGACACACTCCTTTGGATCAAAAAAGCTTTTAATTTTGAGGAGGTCCCATTTATCTGTTTTATTTTTCATTGCTCACACTTTGGGAAACATATTTTTGCATCTTAATATTGAATCCCACCACATTGCTGAACTCATATATTAGTTCTAGCATCTTTATTGTTGATTTTTCAGTATTAACTAGATACAAAATTATGTCATCAGCTAATAGTGAAAGTTTTACTTCTTTCCTATTTGGGTGCCTTTTATTTCTTTATCTAGTCTAATTGCTTTAGGTAAAACTCCTAACACAATATTAAATAACAGTGGTGACAGTGGGCATCCTTGTTCCTGATATCAGCAGGAAAACTTTCAGTCTTTCATCATTGTGTGTACTTTCTCTTATTCTTATCTTTGGGGGTGTTTTATCAAAACAAATACTGTATTTTGTAAAATATTTCTTTCTACATCAATCAAGATGATCATGTGGTTTTTCATCTTCCACTTACTAAGGTGGTTTATTACACTAATTAATTTTCTTGTGTTGAAACTCCCTTGCATACCTGGGATAAAACCCATGTGATCATGGTATATAATTCTTTTAATGTTCTTTTGGAACTAGTTTGCAAGGATTGTGTTGATGATTTTTGCATCTATATTCATTAGAGAAATTGGTCTTTATATTTTTTTCTTAAGATGATGATGGCTTCATAGAATGAGTTTGGTATTATTCTTTCCTGTTAAATTTTTTGGAAGAGCTTGAGCAAGATTGGTATTAGATCATCTTTGAATGATTGGTACAATTTACCTGTGAAGACTTCTGGTCCTGGGCTTTTCATCTTTGGAAGGTTTTTAATGACTGTTAGGATCTCTTCACTTGTGATTGTTTTGTTGAGGTCTTATGTTTCTTCTAGGTCAGTGTAGGTTGTTCGTGTGTTTCTAGGAATTTGTCCATCTTATCTAAATTGTCAAGATTTTTTTGGCATATGGATGTTCATAGTATCTTCTAATAATCTCTCTTCTTTCTACAGCATCATTCAAGCTCTCTGTTTCTTTATTTATCCTCTGTCCAGATGTTTTATCTAATACTGAGAGTGGTGTATTGAAGTCTTCAACTATTATTACAAGGACATCTATTTCTCCCTTCAGTTTTCCCAGTGTGTGCCTCAAGTATCTTGGGGAACCCAGATTAGGTGCGTAAATATTTATTGTAGTTATTTCTTCCTAGTGAATTGTCCCTTTTATTCATATATAATGACCTTCTTCATCCTTATAACAGTTTTGCATTAATATCTATTTGTCCAATATTAGTATTGCTTCTCCAGCTCTTTTTTTTTTTTTTTGGTTCCTATTTATGTGGAATATCTTTTTCTATCTTTTCACTTTCAACCAGTTTGTGTCCTTATGTCTGAGGTAAGTCTCTTTTAAAAAGCATATGGATGGCTCATATTTTTTATTCATTCTATCAGTCTGTGTCATTTGATTGGGGGAGTTCAAACCATTAATATTCAGTGTTATTAATGTAAAGACATTATTTACTTCACCCATTTGTCCTTTGGCTTTCCATTGTCATATCTTACTACTGTACGTCATTTTACTCTTTAGTTTATCCTTCCTAATAGTCTTCATTACTACATTCTTCTCCAAGACTATCATCCTTGTTTTTTTTCCTTCAGGCTGCAGCACTCCCTTTAGTATCTCTTGTACTTACTCCGATTTTGTCTGTGAAGACTTTAAACTCACCCTCATTTTGAAGGACAGCTTTGCCAGATATAAAATTCTTGGCTAGTATTTTTTATCTTTCAGTACCTTAAATGCATCATACAATATTCTTCAATATTCTTCTCACCGCCATGGTATCTGAGTAGAAGTTGGCACTTACTCTTATTGAGGATTTCTTGTATGTGATGTTTCACTTTTCTTCTGCTGCTTTCAGAATCCTATTTTTATCTCTGATATTTGTCATTCTCATTGTAAGTGTCTTGGAGTAGTTCTATTCAGATGTATTCTATTTGGAGTGTATTGTCCTTCTTGGATATTTATATTTATGTCTTTCATAAGGGTTGGGAGTTTTTTGGTCATTATTTCCTCAAGTATTCTTTCTGTCACTTTCCCATTTTATTCTCCTTCTGGGACACTGATAACACATATATTTGTGCATTTTGCATTGTTATTCAATTCCCAGGTATCCTGTTCCATTTTTTCCATTCTTTTCTCTTTGTTTTCCTATCTTTTCCAGTTTAGATATTCTGTCTTCAAAATCACTAATTCTGTCTTCAAGCAATTCAAATCTGTTCTTATGGGCCTCTAATGTATTTTTAAAATTTTATTTTTAAAGAAGCTTTAGATTACATAAATGTTATATTGAAAATATAGGGGGATTCCCATATACCCCTTCCCTTCTCTTCCCCCTCCCACATTTTTCCCCATTAACAACATCTTTCATTAGTGTAGTCCATTTGTTAAAATTGATGAACATATATTGAAGCATTGCTACTAAATATGGTCTATAATTTGCATCATAATTTACACTTTTCACTGCAGTTTTATAGGTTTTGACAAAATTTATAATGGCCTGTATCTCTCATTGCAATGTCATACAAGACAAGTCCAATGTCTCCAAAATGCACCATGTTACACCTATTCTTCCCTTTCCTTCCCCTCAGAACTTCTGGTGGCCACAGCTTTCATGTCAGTGTTATAAGTTCTTCCATTGCTATAATAGTAATGTCTACTGTAGTCCATAGGTGCATCACCCTTTACATTTATTCCTTCTTCAGTCTTGAGGATTTGGGGATAGTGATGCTTGCTGCTTCTGATTGAGTTCCCCAATGTTACAGTGTTAGACTCATTTATAATTTCTGCTATCCCCCAAAACAGAGAGTATCTAGAACTGAAAGCCAGACAGTTTCATCCATCTAAGAGAATTCAAAATGAGTCGGGAGGTCATTCCAGAAGTTACTCTTATGCACATCTCAGGAGAATTGCATTGACTGCCACGGAAAATAGTGCCTCAAATAGCAGTATTCCTGAGGGCTCTAGAGACATCCAGAAACTATAAGCAGGGCAGACTGCTCAGGAATTCTGCACCCTGTCAGTGGGCCTTACTTTGGAATTTATGCTCCACAGTGTAACTGAATTAGATTCATTTATAAGTTCTCTGGACATTGGTCTTCTGCTCCTTTTATATGAACCTATAATTAGCATATACTTGATAAATATATGTCCCAGAGATTAATTTTTGGTCTATCCATGTGCCAATTGAGCACTGAATTTCAGCAGCATTGCAACACCTACTCTCTAGTTCATTGGACTCACCCAGGACAACTAATAAGGAGATGATGATGGGCAATGCCCATCCCTAGGAAATGAGAGTTTCTGCAAGTGCAAACAATATAGTTCCAACAATCTGCCCCATGGGATCTAAGCTCCTCCTCAGGTAGAAGCAAAGTTGCCATCACCATCCCATAATATCCAAGATTAGAGAATGAACAATGGACTAAATAGACTTTATTATTCTACTCTAAACTTATTATTCTAGCAATTAAAGAATTCTTATTATTGATATAAAGACAGTAGCCACCAGAGATTCTGAAGGATGGGAGAGATAAGAATAGGTATAATATGGGGACAATTTCTTTTAATGTTTCAAATTGTTTATACTCACTCAGTGTCTTCTTAATATCCTTTATCTCTTTACTCATATTTTTCTTCAATTTTTCAAATTGATTTAGGAGATTTGTGTGATTATCATTGATTAGTTATATTAAATCCTGTATTTTATCAGGATATTTAGTTTGTTCCTTTGACTGAGCCATCTCTTACTGTTTCCTAGTATGGTTTGTAACTTTTTTCTGATGTTTAAGAATCTGAATATGTTGGTAAATTTACTCTGATGGTCAATTTCTTTCTCTTACCTAGTGATTTTTTTTCCCACAGCTTTTATTTGATTTTTGGCTCAGTTTATTTTGTCTTTAAAATTGCCTGGCTTAAGTTATCAAAACTGGGCCAGGATTTCACTCATGGGGCACAGATTTTCATCCAGGGTGCTTAAGAGACTCCTAAAAGCACTTTTTCTCCATGCAATTTCCTGACCATCCAGCAGATGACAATCATCAACTAACCTTTCCACAGATGCATTTCCTTCAATCTCTGCTTTCCAGTTTTTTCTGGTCTGGCCAGAGATGAGATTCAAAGTGGGCTTTACTCGGTGAATTTACTGAAGAGAAGTCCTCTGACTCACTCTTCCTCTTCCCTTGTAAAATTTGACAAGGATGAAGACATCTCTTCCCCTCTAGGTTTGCGGCAGTGAGCCTGGGATTTTATCCAGGCTTAATGTCTTGAGGGTAGGGGAAGGGGGCCATTCTTGGCCATCATGGGACTTTAGTAGCTCACATTTTTTGTTTTTTGAGTTCTTCATCTCTCTGTCCTTTGCCATCCCAGGACTTGCACAGAACTCTTCTGGTCTGCTGACCCCCAAAGCCAGTCCCACAGACAGCTTTTGGCCCTTTCTCTGTTGTTTTTGTGAGAGAGTTGAGCCATGACTGCTTATTCTGGAACCATGCTCCTGGAACTCTCTCTAGCATTTCATTTTGATTCCTTCTTAAAGTACTCATCTCTCAGATTTCTTTAGCCATTTGTCTGTGCATGTAATCTATTTTCTCCATTAGAGCCTGTAACATATGAATCACAGTTAGTTTAACTTCACCATATTTTAATTAAATCTTCTGTGTCATGTATGAGTAGGATATTATGCTTATGCTTTTTCTTGCCTTTCTAAATAAATTATAATTTTTATTTGAAAGATGACCATGTTGTGCAGGCTAATATGAAAATGGGATAACTGGCTTTTTTTGTGAGATTTTGTGTTAATCTTCTTTTGAGATGGACTTTGCTTAATATTTGCTGTAGTTATAGGTGCCAAAGGGTTCATATTTCTCTAATGTCCTTGTTTTTGCCTTGCTTTTTTACTTTGGCCTTCCTTAAGTAGTGTTACTCATGGACAGTCTTTGTTTTGCAGTTTTTTAAACTGTAGTCCATAGCTATTTTATTAGAACCTTATTATTTTGTTAGTAAGGATTGTGGAAAGTAAAAATTTATATTATTTTAAGTATTTTGGGGGGCCTTTGTCACTAGTCTGTGGCCTTCACAAGCATTTCTCCAGTGGTATAGTTCCCCCATCCCCCTCCCCACACACCCTTAGATGAGACAGGTAAGCTATAAGCAGCTGGTAATATCTGTTTCCCTGGAGAGCAGTCTTTTGTTATGAAGAATTTTTTTATCAGTAATTCAAAATACATGGCTTCTTCTGCCAGAACCAGTAGGGGATCTTTCTTGCATCTTGACCATGAAAAGTTGATAAGATTCCTGGAGATAAAATCCACAAAAGTGTGGGGATCTCTCTAACATTGCAGCCCCTAGAAATTTCTCACTCTCACAGTAGTTCACACTCAGTAAATTTAAGTAGCCAACACATAAATGGAAAAAATATGTATTAATGATTTTTACTTTCCTCTACTTATCAAAAATCAAACCTTGCATACGACACAAGTATATTTAATTAAATTCCTTCTCATATACAATTAGTCAGACAACATATCATATTCTTTGTGTTTTTAAGTTGCAATCGTATACTCTAATAATCTAGCATACTTTCTTCCTAATACTGGGCCTTCAGGACTGGGGGTAGGACAATATGACTCTAATGATCTCTGTTGCTGTATCAAAAAGGCTTTTTCCATCTATATTTAAATAAGTCTTTTAAAATAAACAATATTCTTATATTGAATAGGTTATAAGGGAGACATGATTATCTTTTTACTGCATAGACCAATATATTTGATGACCAACAAATAAAACGTCCTTAAGTTTACTTTGCAATTACTTTTATCTAAGCCTTGTTGAAATACAAATAATTGAACATCTAAGTATTAATTTTTAACCATAAAATTTAGCTCAAGATTTAAAATATACATCGCTAAAAAGGTGACTAATAACAATTTAACAATAAGGCTTTTTGTCAAATATGAATTATAAGAATTATTTTCTCTATTGTGATTTACATGATTTATCAATTATATTAATGGCACAAGTACCAAATATCCCTAATCTCTGTAAAGATAAATGTTTCCTTTAAAATAAACATGTGAAATATGACTTTCGTGAAAGACTACATCAGATGTAACTATATATTGAATGATTTCTCTGGAAGAGATGTCACCAAATCCTTGTGTGCTTTCTTGAATGGTTCAAAGTGTCTCACTCATAATCTTCCCATTTCTACCAGCAACATCAACAAAATGATGAAAATTAAATTGAGAAAGAACAAAATTAGGTTTCAAGTGTTTATAATCAAGCACTGTATCTTGATGTTTTTGATAGAAAATAAATGAACATTTTTGATTAATTATTAACATTTCCTAAGTGATTAGTAATCAGTAATTATTATCATTCTTCAGGGAGACTGGAAAAGGCAATGGAATATATATATATATATATATACCCATTTTTTGCCCTTAAGAAGCTTAAGAATCATGCCGATTCTCCATTATCCTGTTGAGAAAGTAGAATTTAATGAAGTCCCAAGATTTACTCAATGATGTGTTTTCTTTCACTCAATATTTAAAGTAAACACCTACTATGTGCCAAGTAATACTTCATTTTTAAAAATCCACTCTTCCTTCAGTGGTCAAAATTAAATACTAATGATTTAGGTTTTGCCTTTTTGCTGAAGTATGGTAATGCTGAATTGTGGTGCAACAAATATTTTAAACATTATTTCCTGGTCTTTAGAAATAAAAACAGTGACATTTAGAATGCAGCTAAATAATATTAATCTGGCGTACTTGTCTCCAGTTATAGTGCTTATTTACCTCTAGCAGATTTGTTAGTTAAAATGCATCATCCAAAATGTCATTCTGGAGAGAAAGCCATTGACCTCATTCTTATAGGATAAAAATCTAAACAATATTATTAGCTGTATTGCAAATTATATTCTAGTACAACCATAAATGCTCTCTTAATCCAAAGTGAAAGATTAATAGACTTTGTGCCTCCAAGAGATTTGATTTTCAATTTTCATTTAAATATAACATTGTCAATAATTTATTTCTTTCAATAGAAAGCTATTGAACATCTACTATATACTAGACACTGGTTTAGTGAATTAACAGTAAAAATTCACTGCTTTCGTAGAGCATAGAGCCTAATGAGGGTGACAGGCAATAAAGAAAAGAAATATGTGAATGATTAGAATTAAGTACTATAGAAGTAAATAAAAACAGAAAATTAAGATGAAGACTGTTGGAGCTAGGGCCAGTTTGAAATTTTAAATAGTGAGTTAGGGAAGCCCTCATTAAGAAACTGACATTTTAAATTTTGTTTACAAATAACAGTTGTATAACACTATCTACCAGGCACTGCTCTAGGTACTTTTTAGATAATTAATTCATTTCATCCTCAAAATAGTTCTATGAAATAAGAAACTTAAGTGCCCAAGATCCACAAAGCTGAAATGTAGCAGAGCCAACACCTGAACATAAATAATCTAGCTTTTTGTTCAATACTTTTAGTCATTATGCCCTTCTGCCTCTCTTCATTAAACAGACATCAAGAGGGAGGACAAGCCATATAGATATTTGGAGAAAATATATTCTAGGTTTAAGAGACAATAGCCCTGAATTGTTTGACAAACAGCTAGGAGTCCACTGCTGGTAAAGGAAGAGTATCAGAAGATGAGCAGTGGGGCAATTCATCTCATACAAATTTTGCTTTTACTGGAGGAAGATGGGGAGCCATAGCATAGGTCTGAGCTGAGTCATGACATGCTGCATCTTATTTTTTAAAGTAATTTAATTTTTTTAAATTGTGGTAAAATAACAACAGAAAATCATTTTAACCATTTAATTCTTTGACATTAAGTACATTGACAGTACTGTGTAACCTTCACTATCTATTTTCACACTCTTTTATCATTCCAAATCAAAATCCATACACATTTAGCAATGAGTACACATACCTTCTTCACCTACCCCTGGTAACCATCTACTCTGCTTTCTGTCTCTATGAATTTACTTATTCTAATTATTTCATATCAGTGAGATCATACAATATTTGTCTTTTTGTGTCTGACTTCGTCACGGTTCATTCATGTTGTATCATGTATCTATACTTCACTTCTTTTTATGGCTGAATAATATTCCATTGTATGACTATGCCATATATTGTTTATCCATTCATTTATTGCTAGACTCATGGGTTGTTTCCACCTGATGACTATATTAAATAATGTTATAATTAACATTGGTGTACAGTCATCTGTTTTAGTCCCAGCTTTCAGTTCTGTTATGTATATACTTAGGTGTGGAATTGCCAGATCATATGGTAATTCTCTTTAACTTTCCGAGGAATAACCAAACTGTTTTCCACAATGGCTGCACCATTTTACATCCCCCCCCCCCCCAAAAATGTACTAAGATTCCTAATTGTCCACGACCTAATTTGTTATTTTCAGGGTTGTTTTTTTTTTTTAAAGAATATTCCTCCTCTTGAGAAGTGTTATCTCATTTTAGTTTTACTTTTCATTTATGTATTGGTTAATGATGCTGAACATTTTTCATATATTTATTGTTCATTTGAATTTTTTTTTGATAAATGACTATTCAAATTCTTAGCTCATTTTTAAAAATTGTTTGTCTTTTTGTTGTTGAGTTGTAAGAATTCTTCGTGTATTCTGGATATTAAATCTTTATCATATATGTGGGTTCCAAATATTTTATCCCATTTGCAGGTTGTCTTTTCACTTCTTTGATAATGCCCTTTGATGCACAAAAGTGTTCACTTTTCATGAAGACCATTTTAGCTATTTTTTTCTCTTTTGTTGTTTTTGCTTTTGGTGTGAAATCTAATAACCCATCACCTATTCCAAGGTATTGAGTTTATTTCCCTACGTTTTATTGTTAGAATCTTACAGTATTAGCTCTTACACATTTTGAATTAATTTTTGTATATGATAAGAGGTAGGGCTCCACATTCATTCTTTTTTATGTGGATTTCCAGTTGTCCTAGTACCATTTGTTGAATTTATTATTACTCTCTCATTGAATGGACTTGGCACCCTCATCAAAAATTAATTGGCTAGGGACCAGGTGTAGTTCAGTGGTTGAGTGCGTGCTTCCCATATACAAGGTTTGGGGTTCAATCCTTAAAAATATATATATATATACTTGCTATAGGTATGTGGATTAATTTCTGGACTCTTAATTCTATTCCATTGGTCTATAAATCTACCCTTGTGCCAATACCACACTGCTTTAATTGTTGCAGCTTTTAATTACTCTAGTAAGTTTTAAATCAGGAAATTGAAGTCTGCCAATTTTGTTTTGACTATTTGAGGCCCCTTGCAATTCCATATAAATTTGAGGATCAGGTTTTCCACTTCTGAAAAAAAAAAAAAAAAAGATGGCTGGAATTTTGATAGGGTTTGTATTGAATTTGTAGATTGTTTTAGGCAGTATTAGCTCTTCACAATAATAAGTCTTCTAATGCATGAATACTGGATGTTTTACCATTTATTTAGGTATTCTTTTATTTCTTTCAGCAATGTTTGGTCATTTTCATTGTACAATCTTTCACTTCCTTGGTTACATTTATTCCTAGGTATTTTATTATTTTAGATGCTTTCGGAAATGTAATTGCTTTCTTGATTTCCTTTCCAGATTGTTCATTACTGGTTGTATACAAATCCAACTGACTTTTACCTGTTTATCTCATATCCTGAATCTTTGCGGAATTCATTTATTCATTCTAGTAGCCTTCTTGTAGATTCTTTATGATTTTCTTCCCAGAAGATGGGGTCATTTGTGAAGAAGGATAATTTGAATTTTTCCTTTATAATCTAGATGCCTTTCATTTCTTTTGCTTGCTTGATTCAACTTCCAATATAAGAATGAATAGCAATGGTAACAGTGTGCATTCTTGTCTTGTTTCTGATCCTAGGGGAAAGCTTTTACTCTTTCACCATTAAGTATATTTGCTCTGGGATTTTCATAATGCCCTTTTTAATGTTGAGAATATTCTCTTCTATTCTTAGTTTTCTAAGTGTTTTTATCATGAAAGGATGCTGAACTTTGTCAAATACTTTTTCTACATCAACTGAGATGATCATGCGTTCTTTCCCTTCATTCTATTAATGTTGCAATCTACATTGATTTTCTTATGCTGTACAGTCCTAGCATCCCTGGAATGAATCCCACATGGTCATGGTATATAATCCTTTTAGTACACTGTTGGATTTGGTTTCCCAGTATTTTGTCCAGGGTTTTTGTATCTTCATAAGGGATGTTGATCTGTAATTTTCTTTCCTTGTGCTGTCTTTATCTGGCTCTGGTATCAAGTAATACTGGCCTCATAGAAGGGAGTTGGAAATAATACCTATTTTTATATTTCTTAGAAGAGTTTGGCAATAATTAATGTTAAATTTTAAAATATTTGGTAGAGTTCAACAGTGAAACCATTAGGTCCTGGACTTTTCTTTATTAGCAGATTTTAAATTGCTGATTCAATATCTTCACTTGTTATGAGTGTGTGAAATTTTCTGTTTTTTCTTTCATCCAATTAGGTGATTTCCATGTTTTACGTAATGTGCCTATTTCATCCAGAATTTTCTAATTTGTTAGCATATAATTGTTCATAATACCCTCTTATAATCTTTTTTTTTCTATCTGAAAGGTGAATAGTAATGTACCAATTTTTGTTCTTGATTTTAATTATTTGTGTCCCCTCGCTCTTTTCTTTCTCAGACTGGCTAAAACCTTGTCAATTTTCTAAATTAAAAAAAAAAAAAACACTTCTGCTTTCTTTTGTCTATTATCTTTCTATTCTCTTTTTCATTTATCTCTGCTCTAACCTTTGTTATTTCCTTTCTTCTACTAACTTTGGATAGTTTGTTCTTCTTGTTCTAGTTTATTTAGGTGCAAAGTTAGGTTATTGATTTGTGATCTTTCTTCTTTTTTTATGTAGGCATTTAGTACTATAAATAAAACTTTGAGTACTGCCTCCCCCATATCCCACAAGTTTTCGTATGTTGTGTTTTTTGTTTTCATCATTCATCTCAAGATATTTCTTAATGCCCGTTGTGATTTGTTCTTTGCCCCATTGATAGCTTAATAGTTTATTGTTTAATTTCCATATGTTTGCAGATTTTGTAGTTTTCTGTTGTTATTGATTTCTCTCTTTATTTACTTTTGGTCTGAGAAGATACCTTGTATGATTTCAATATTATCAAATGTATTAAGACTTGTTTTGTGGCCTACCATATGATTTGTCTTAAAAATTTTCCATATGTGCTTAAAAACAATATGTATTCTGCTGTTATTGGGTGGAATGTTCTATATATATCCATTATATATATTTGGTTAATAGTGTTCTTCAAGTCTGCTATTTCCTACTGATCTTCTGTTTAGATGTTCTGTCAATTATTGAAAGTGGTGTATTTAAGTCTCCAATTATTATGTAGAATTATCTATCTATTCCTTTAATTTTGTCAGGTTTTGCTTTCCATATTTTGTGGCTCTTTTGTAAGGTACAAATATGTTTTTAACTATCATATATTCTTGCTGTATTGAAACTTTTATCAATCTATAATATCCTTGAGTCCTATAACCTTTATAGACTTAAACTCTCTTTTGTCTCTCAATTATACGGCCTACTCTGACTGTCTTTTTATTACTATGTGCATGGAAAATCTTTTTCCACACATTATTTTCAATCTTTTTGTGTCTTTGTACCTAAAATGAGTCTCTTGTAGGCAGCATATGGATGGATCATGCTATTTAATTCAATCTAGCATCTATGCCTTTTAATAGGAGTGTTCAATTAATTGACATTTAAAGTAATAACCGAGGAGGATTTATTTCTATCATTCAGCCATCTGTGCTTTTGGATGTCTTGTATGTTTTCTGTTCCTCAATTACTCCATTACTGCCTTTATTTTACTTAGATTTTTTTGAAGTGTACCATTTTCATTCTCTTTTCCTTTATATGTTTCTTTATTTTCTTAGTGGTTACCTTTGTATTTACTATTAACATCTTAAATAACAGCCTACTTCAACTAGTACTAATCTAGTTTCAGCAATATACAAAACTTATACTCTATCTCTGTCCTTCCACCCCTATATTGTTATTGCTTCAGACTACATCATTATACATTGTATGTCCATTAACACAAATTTTAAATGTGATTTTACACCTTTGCCTGTTAAGCTACATGGGGCAGGGAGAGCAGTTACCAACCAATGTTACAATAATACAGGATATTTTCTTTACCTATGTAGTTACCTTTACCAATTTTCTTTATTTCTTTTTATGGCTTTGATTTAATGTCTACTGTCCTTTTATTTCAGCCTTAAAGACTTCCTTTGGCATGTCTTCTGAGCAGGTCTTCTGAAAATGAATTATTTCAGCTTTTGTTTATCTGTAAATGTCTTAGTTTCTCCTTCACTTTTGAAATATATTTTTGCCATATATAGAATTCTTAATTGACCATTTTTTTTCCCTTTCTTTAAGCACCTTAAATATGTCATCCCACTGTCTTCTTGCTTCCATTTTTTCTAAAGAGAAATCCATTGTTACTCTTATTGAGTATCCCTGGAATGTGACAAGTTGCTTCTCTCTTTCTGTTTTCAAAATCCTTTATTTGTCTTTGGATGTTGACACTATCACTGTGATGTCTCCGTGTAGAACTCTTAGAGTCTATCCTGCTTGGGGTGTGTTGAGCATCCTAGATATGTCTATTCTTGTCTTTCATTAGATTTAGGAAGTTGTAGGCCATTATTTCTTCAAATCCTTTTTCCATTCTTTCCTTTTCTTTTGTCTATTGGGAATTCAATGACACATATGTTGGCACACTTGATGATGTCCCTCAGGTCCCCCAGGCTCTATTCATTTTACTTTTCTTTCTGCTCTTCACAGTAATAATTTAAATTGTCTTATCTTCAAGTTTGGTCATCCTTTCTTCTGCCTGTTAAAATATGATATTGAATCCATCTAGTGAGTTTTCCATTTCAATTACTGTACTTTGTAATTCCCAGTTCTGTTTGGTTTCTTTCTTATAATTTCTTTTAGTTCTTAGCATAAGGATTCCTTAACTCATTGAGCATATTTAAGAAAGTTACTTTAATGTCATTGACTAATAGTTAAGTATATGAGCTTTCTCTGGTATTGTTTCTGGCAATTTATTTTTTCCAGAAAAAAATAAATGGACTATACTTTCCTGTTTCTTTGTGTGTTTTATAATGTTTTGCTGAAAACTGGACATTCTAGTATTATGTTGTTATTATTCTGGAAATCTAGTTCTCCTACTCTTCTGGAATTGATAGTTTTGTGGTTGTTGTTGTTGTTAAAGGCAGGAGTCATCAATACATGACATTTCCAATCTATTTTTGCTCCCAAGTGGGGAATGGAAAAAAAAAATAGAGAAGAAATAATAGATACTACCTTGTAACGCTTTTCTGCCTCTTTCCCTGAGGGTGTTGAAACAATGGCCACCCTCAGAGCAGTTTCTTAGTGGTCTGAAGTAATTAATTCAAATCACTTTTCAGTGATCAGATCATATCTCCCAAATTTTGGACGACTAGATTCTTATAGCCCACCTTGGCGCCAGTAAGCTGCACCAGGGGCTGGACAACAGTCCCCACTGCATTGTGCCATGTGGATGGGGGATGGGAGGTGGCTGCTGCTGCACAAGATGTGAAATTCACTGATATTTGCTGCAATCTGCCAGTCTCTTCCTCCATTTCTTCTCTGGGTGCTACATAGTGTTCCACTAAACTCCAGGGCTTTAAAATAGTTCCTGTCATCTCATCATTATTTTGGTGGAGTGACTGATTCCAGGAACTTCCTGCTCCACATCTTCCCACAATGCTATCTCTTTTGTCTGATATTAAGAAGATAACCTTACCTTCTGTTTTGAGAATAGCCTTTAGGCTGTAGGTGGGCAAGGCTAAGAGTAAGGGATCCAATATGAGGTTTTTATAAATAATAATGATGTTCCTTGGATCAGGTTGAAAATATTGGAGCTAATTGTAAGTGGCTAGATTCTTATACATTTTAATTCTAGCCAAGGTATTTAGAAATGGGTGTATAAGAAAACTGAAAACCATGATGGCATAAAAGGTTTGGGTCTACATAACCATAAGGATAAAGTTGCCATTAATTGAGATGGCAAGACTGTAGTAAAAGCAGATTATGGATGGAGTTGGAGGGTTAATTTGAGTACAGTTTTGGATATGTTAAGTGTGAGATGCCCATTTGACTTCCAAGTGGAGAACTCAAGTAGGCAATTGGATATTTGAGTCAAAAATTCAAGGAAGAGATCCAAACTAGAAATACAAACTTGAGATCATTGTTGTGCAATTAGTATGTAAAGGCATGATGACTAGATGAAATAACCAAAGTAGTAAATTATGGAGAAAGGAAGAGAGTGGATCTAGGACAAGACTAAGTTCAAGTTTTCTTGATGATTTTTTGATTTGCTAAGTATTAAATGTAATATTTGATATATAAAAATGTAGAAAATCAATGAGGGAGTAAAAACTAAATTGTTCTTTTTTTATAATTTCTTGATATGAACACATGTAGAAAATGCAGGCATATGCATCGCTAAGTGACATAACACAGAAGGCATTAAAAGTTTAATATGCATTTTAACTTCATCTGGGTATGGGTTTATGTTTTCTTAGAATTCCAATTCCTCGTGATTGAAAACCCTGAAATATTCCATTTCATGTAACTTCTATAAATGGTCCTCTCTTGAAGTTTCATTGGATTGAGTTTGATTGATGAAAACTGTCAGTTACTGATACAAATAAATAGGCTAATATGACCCATTTGTTGTATTTATTATGATGTGTAAGTACAGAAATAAAGAAAACCAAAAAGACACATATCAAATGGATAGATGAAAGCAGCCAATTTCCTGAAATTTCATATTCAAAATATGAATAGTGAGTTTTACAAGGAAAACCTGGACTTCCTAACCATCCATCCCATGATAATGTGAGTAATAATTGCAGTACAAGTAAACTTTCAGAATGTGTGATATGGGGAAATAGCTAACTATATTTGGTATTTAATTGACTCAAGGGAGTAAAGCTTTGTTAAGATGATTTTATAAAGGAATTTGGTTTCTGAAGCCCATGGAAAGCAGATGGATTCTGGGAAGGAATTAAGTGTCTGCTGGTAGGGGGGTGATGGGTTGTTTCATTAATAAAATGTGAACAGCAGGAGGATGCTAATGAATAGATGCCCCAGAACTTGCATAAAAAATTTGTTCCATGAAAAAAAAATACTTGAATATATTAACAAGCTGTGGTATTTCACAAAAGGAAATACCAAAACAGGGAAATAGTTGATTACTTAGAACTGTAATGTTTTAAAAAGTTGATTTATATTTCTTTCAATATAACATTGCATTTTTTCAACCTATCATCTGAAGTTAAATGAAATTGTAACAACTTTATATTTTTTAATATTATATATTTCATACATTGGAATCCTGACCATGACATTTGGGAATTTGTGACACCATTCATTTTATTTAAGAACATTCTTCTCAAATTATTGGATGATTAATATCAAATCTTTAAAATCTTAATTTATGTTACAAAAACATCTCATGCATATTTTACAAAGTAGAAACTATTAAAAACTGTTATAATCTCACCACCCAGAAATGACTACTGGGTGGTTAACTTACTGTCCTCCCAGATATTTAATTTTTAATAAAATATTGATTTATGTGCATCTCATAAAATTAATTTCAGAAGAGTACTTCAAATATTTGGAGGCACTAAAGATATCAAATAAATTCAGGGTTAATAATCAGGGCACTGGAACAAGTACTGGGTGTTTTCTTCTTTTCAGAGTCTTATTGTTTGCAGTTCATTGGGGCCAAGACATGTCAAGGCAAAAAAGGATACTGGAAAAGTACCTCTTTCAGCATGTCTCAACATTTACCGCTATGATTTTATACATATAGTTAGAAGGTAAAGCATCTTGAATTTTCTGCACATCCAGCAGTCCTCTAAGACCTCCAGCTGGTAGGCTGTTCTAATCCTCCCTGCAAGAAAATCAGCCAAGCAGAGCCATTTCTAGAATATATGGTGTATTGCCATATGTGACCATCCAGCTTGCAGTTGCATGCATCCCCTGACATCCTAATGCAGGAGGTAGGAGCTTCCCTGGATGAGTGACATTCAATTATCTGAGAAAGAAATTCTTAAAGGACCACATGATACAAAGATAAATCACCTTGGCTGACAGCTTCATTACAAAACTGACATATGGAAAAGAAAAGTAGCTCACTGTACTAAAGGTATCCTCTCAGCCACTCCCTAAGCAATTTTGATGTCTTGGAATGGAAAGAGCCTTAGCCAGGTGACTTGGGCAAGACCCCAAGAGCCACATCATAAGGGGATTAGATTTTGCCTGCAGTATCTTCAACTATGTTTCTCAAATCAATTATTTGCTAAATAACCCCTGAGAAGTTGCTGACAATGAATTGTAATAATAATTATGAAATGGTCTCTGAACAAACTATCCAAAGCTATTCTCCCCTCCTAGCACTCCAACCTCCTATCATTAAACCAGAAGAGATCTCAAAGTTTCTCATTTACTTTTTACAGTTAGCTCTACCTTGCACAATCCATATCTATCTTATAATTTATGCTATCCCTATGAACTAACACAATGCCTGGCACTTGAAAGAACTGAATAAATAAAATGAATGAATAAAGATATGAATGACTTAATGTTTTAGTTACTGAATGTTGACTGTCTCATGCATTTACCCACCTGGCAAAGAGTATAACTTGATTTTTCTTTATATTGATGCCATAAGAAATGGTAAGGTTTTTTTCCTTTTTTTTTTTTTTTTTTTTTTTGCACTCCAACCACCCCTCTTCCTGACCATTTCCACACTATCCAATGGCAATAGCAAGATATAGGACTAAGTAAGGCGTTTGATTTTGTCAAAAGAGATTCTGATAGTATTAAAATCATAAACTTATTGTGAGATTTACATTGGATGATGCAAGTAAAACTCCAAGTGTTGTGCATGGCATATAATAAGAACTCTATAGATATTATTTGCTTGTTGGACCACAACTGCTACAGTCTCTTGGCCAGGGGGTGTTTATCTTTTGTTGGTGTTAGGAAAGGGAGACAATTATAGGGGTTCCTTGCTGCATACACATTCTGGGCAGCTACACTGCAAGGATAGGTCCTTCTAAAATTCTATCTGCTAGCTGTTTCACCCTAGAGACAAATAACAGAATATTAGAATACTCTCTAAAACATCTTCAGCAAAGCATACTCAGCTCCCTTAGCCACTGGTTAGGGGCCTATTCCAAATATATTTGGGAAAGAGGTCCATAGGGCAGGGTAAAGCAAAGCCACCTGAATTCTATCCCGGTTTTATTAACACTATATATTAAACAGTATAAAATCCTACACTGCATGTCACAATACACAGAGTACCTTTGAACATCTGAAATAATCTTATTCCCCTTTTGATTCCAGTAACAGGAGATGTAATGAAAATGTCAAAAGAGGTTACTAAACGATTTAGGCACATTTTCAATTTCTGTTCTGCATTTTTAATAGTAACATTAAAAAGTGAACACTATAGAGGCTCTTTCGCTCATAGGGAAAATGAGGTGTTCTGGAGATGTAGCTTTGATATAAGTATGGTCTTTAAAGAGACAGCTATTTAATTATGCATTAATATAAATGCTGAATAGGAGATGTTCCATAATGAAGTGGGCCCCTATTACAGATTATATTACTACTCACCTAATTAATATTTAGTTCATATTACTGGTTGTAGAGCTTTCCAAGGCTGGACAGACCAGAGAAACCTAATTAAATCAGCTGATTTCTTGGGTGATTGACAGTTGAAAAGAAATTGGTACCTGCATGGGAAAAACCATCACTGAGATAAAAAGAACCAGAGGGTTCCTAGTGAAGGATTGTGTTGTTTTATCACTTAAGTTGTCAAAACATTGAATGTAGAGCATGTGCATAGACACACACAGATTCACACAACTGCATGCATACACACTACTACCAGAAAAAGAGTTTGAGAATACTAGCAGCATGGTGTTAACTAGCTCAATTAAAAGGAAGCTTTTCAAATTCTCTGGAGGTCTCTAAAAGACTACAACCAGAGATGCAGGCTACCTTCTTTATGAACTGAAAAAATTAAAATAAATTCATACAGAGCATTCTACTCTAGAGTGCCATAGTACAAATTGTATAGTATTCCTCTTTCTTACCACTGTCCTATTTATATAGATAAAGTTTAAATAAAACATCTAAGTAGACTTGAAAGTGATGCAGGCAAAGACTTTGAATATAGCCTTCACAAATGGTTTTATTCTGCCTAACTCTAGCAGGTATTTCCTTGCCTCTAAGATTATATTATAAAATGGAAATCAAGAGTTAGTCAAGGCAGTAAGTCTTTTCTTATCTAAGGACTAAAATCTTTGAGGAGAATATGCTAAGTAGCTATAAAGGGCTCCACATTTAAAGAACACACTAAGGAAAATGAGAGTCTTAGGGAAACTAAGAGGTGGTGGAGGATAAGCTTTCCTGAGATTTAAAAGAGGCCAGGGATTGGGAGGGAGTGGTGACTAAGGCAGCTTTTGGGGTTCTTAAGGGATGTAATAAGACCTTTGAAGGATGGTCTCATGCTGTACATAGGAAGCCCATGGTGTACATAGGAAGCCCAGGTCTTAGATACTGGAATTCCCAGGTTCAGCAAAGCTTTCTGTTTTCCCTCATGAGGCATGGAGACACTGGCTGTAGCTGATAAACGGATCAGAAATGAGCAAAATTGCCTTGTGTTTACAGACCCTGCATCCATTTTCTATACACTAGGGGACTTCTAAATTTGTTGTGAACATAGAAAAGAATAATCAAAAAGACTTTACAGATATGTAATTTGAAAAAAATATTATTCCAAAGCATTTGTAGTTCAAACATATATTTGAAATCCCAAATTTAATAGAGGAATTCTAAGGAACATTGACTCAGTCATTGGGGCAGGAAAAAATGAGAAATGTCTGTGGGCAGAGATGTGAGAATGTGTATGACTGCGTGGAGAAAGCTCGGGACTGGGGTTAGTTCGTCTGGGATCTAGTGTTACTGTTTTCTGCTCAAGTCAAAAGAGAGAGAGAGAGAGAGAGAGAGAATTTTTCATGTTGGTCATTCAATAACTCTCTTTTGCTTCCCACAACTGAATTATCTGTTAGATATCTTTCATACATATCCACATCCAGGAAGGGAAGGTTCTATCTTCCCTTCCTAATTTGCAGCACCGCCCCCCCCACCCCACCATTATGTCCCTTTCTAATGAAATAAGAGCAAATATACCCACATAGAAGAATATATGAATATTCAAATAAAATCTCTGTACCCATTAAGGGCTATCTTCCTTTGCTCATTTTGGATCCATTTATCAGAAAAGGTGGATAAAAAAGATAAGAATAATAGTATTAAACCAATAACTACAGAATATATCTATTTGTGAAATTCTTGTATGAAGAATGCTATTTTCAAAATTGTTTCTTCAAATGAATAAAGTGAATATATTTCAGTCATAGGGAATGATTTTATAAATAGAAATAAACTTTCAGGCAGAGTAGAAAATAGGGTGAATATGTAAAAAAACAGCAAGCTATTAACCATTAGCTCTTGGAGGAAGAAGTCATAAACTAATTAGACATTTATTTTTTTAGAATGGCACAGTAAAGGGTGGCATTAGTCAAATTATAAATTCGGTAAAATCTGTCTTTGGTCTCTTCCTTCTTTTTCACCTTTCCAATGTATCTTTGAACCCAGGTAATTCTATTTATCCCTGCTCTAGCTTACCCTCACACTTTTTGCACTTGATGGATCTTTGTGGGTAATATATTTGCCTCTCATTATGTTTCCCAGGGAGTTGAGCAAGACTTTAAATCAAAATACATGTTTTAAATTTCAATTTCTTTCCTGAAAATCACATTGTTATTAGGAGAGATAAGCTGTATGCATTGGCAAGTAAAATAGCATGGTCACCTGCATTGGGCCTTGCATCCAATAAGGCTTTTCCGGAAGACAAAAACAATTGACTAATGGGAGGAACACACCTACAATGTCACTGATAAGCAATACCTGGTGATAAAACTAGTTTTAGTCCAGTAGAGAGAGCTTATCAGAATGGGCAAACATAGCGAACTAATCGATGTGTATCTGCTACCACCTTTGAAAGACCCTACCCCGTATGAAATGGAAATTTAATGTCAACCAATCAGAACATTTCCTTTCTTGATTCCACATTGGCCCTACTTGATCTTCACCTTTCTACTCCTTCAGTGGAGCTCTCCTCTTCTACTTTCTGAATGGGATGCTGCCTGATTCATGATTAACTCAATAAATTTCTGAGATACTCAATTGCATGAAAAGTTCTTCTTTTATCAATACAAAAAATAACTTAATCTATAAACTCATATTAATGACTTAAAGAAATATAAATACAAACCAGATCTCAATATGTCAACTGGGCATACATGGAATCACTTACAATCATATTCTTAATTTTTCCTTCAACTCATTTATCACAATTTATAATTAAATATTGTTATAATTATTTAATGTCTATTTCCCAAATGAGCTGTTCATATGGAAAATAACCATTTTTGTATTCCTTATCATCATATTGTTGGCATGCAGCTCAGTGCCTGGTTCATATTAAATAATAAATATTTGTTGAATAAAATTAAAAAATAAAAATCTCAAACACATTTTCCCTTTACTGCAATCTTTTTCAATGAGAAAGATTATATGAATGGACAGATCAAGTGTTTTCTTTCCAAAATCTATTTTGGATCTATGAAGAGAGAGTAACTTAATTGAATTTGAGAATCCAACTTGAATGACACAAATGGAAAAACTTAGGCAATTTCCAGAAATAAGTTGAACGTACCCTCTTTTTTTATTGTTAGTTTTTCTCCCCATTTCCACCAATGTCTTTGTGGACTACATGCCCCGATCTCCCCAACCTACTGAGTATTTTCAGAATAGGACCCATATGACCAGGTTTAAATGACTGTACTCAAGTTTATCTGTTAGTGGAATGTTTATCTCATCATTCTCAGCTGTCAAAATGCAATCGTTATTTAAGGTACAATGTGTATATGTAAAAGTCAGTTGTCTTTTACAATCAAATATAATTCTTTTTTCCTCTGACCTCCAATAGAACATCCTTAAATCACTATTATAGAATTTATCTTAGACTACCTGGCATTAGCGTTTGCTTCATACACCTTTTCCCCTAAGTGCATTCAGAGTTTCTTTGTGCCAGGAGCTGTATTCCCGCAGTTGCTGACACTGTATCTTGGGCAAGGAACATAGTCAATTAATGGTTCTTGGACTGAACTCTACATCTTCATTTACAGTGTAGATAATAATGACCAGATTATATTTAGTAGTGTGCTTCATAATGCCAGAATCACAGTGTACTATCAATAGTGGAAATACTAACTTGTTTAATTGTGAGCTTGTTATTTTCCACAGTCATTTTTTAAAAAGTCTGTTCTAGTAGTTATTTCGAAGAAATAATGATGCAGACTTCTTCAAAAATAAGTTACTACAAGATGCAGATGAGATGACTATTTACAAAATTGTACCTACTTCTGTGTTATGCATTAAAAATAGAAACTTAAGTTACTTAAGTTCTATCAAAAGAAGTATATATGTATTGTAAGCATCATAATAGACTTACCATTT
The DNA here is from genome assembly GCA_026826555.1 of Tolypeutes matacus. Classification (NCBI taxonomy): domain Eukaryota; kingdom Metazoa; phylum Chordata; class Mammalia; order Cingulata; family Chlamyphoridae; genus Tolypeutes; species Tolypeutes matacus. Next base: position 13,059,982 of record JAKSZT010053779.1, on the reverse strand, counting down.
ATTATTTTAGCAAGCATCTCTCATTTATATATAGACATCAAGCAAGACAGGATCAGTTTCTGTGGCTTACAACCAGAGTGCACTAACTGCCACAGTTGCTGAAGTTAGAAAGAGATGTCACTCACTTGAAATGATAGCAAAAACATAAAGAAGAGAGCCAGAAGGGAGATGATGACTGCGAACTCACTGGATATTTTTTACAATGGATGCACTTTGGGGGAAAGGGGACAGGAAGTCTCATGCATCTAATTTCCATTGGTTATGTCATTACAAGATAAGTTAATTTTTTTATCTATTGCAGCTTTATTGCTGTTCCCTCATGACACCATTGCTTCATTCTCACACTAGTGTATTTTTCATTACTCCCTTCCACCAATTAACAAATAAACTGAGTCATATTCTCCCAGTTGCCATTTCAACATTAGGCATCTTTGAAAGCTTTTTTAAAAATTTTAACTCAAAATATAAACACAGTTTTCAGAAGTTGCTTAATTATCACGCAAACACTGGGGAAATCTGACTCAACACATCTTAAATAATTATTGTTGTATATTAAGTGTTGACTGAGTTCAACATTCAAAAAAACCAATCAATAAGTTGTCCATACATCTAGACAGAATTATGTTTCATTAGCTGAGGTTCAGGCTGTCCTTATTCCAAAGGCAGAAATAAGGACTATCTTCAGTCAAGGTAGACAAAGGAATGTGCACATATATAGTTTAACTAAACCTGAGTCTGCAACAAAAACATCAGGATTTTACTAGTGATCTGATATTGAATGTAATATGAGCATTTCTGAAGAATCATTGCACATTTGGCATGTATGAAAAAAAGTTTAACCAGAGAGGTGAGTGTAGATTGATCTTGAAGAAGAATGGTAGGATATAAGTTGGTTTTGAGATGACCATATGAAGGCTTTGTTATTGTTTCAAAATATTGCATTTCAATGGTTCTTTTCCCTATTGGTTCTCAAAGTATGTTTCACACACTCATGGATTCATGGAGGACTTTCAAGTGCACAAGGTCAAACTTATTTTTATAATAATGTCAAGATGTTATTTCCCCTTTTCACTGCTTTGACATTTGCTCTGATGGTATGAAAGCAATGGTGGGCAAAACTTTTTGTTCCTTAGCATGAATTAAGTCAATATATTAGTTAAGTCATCATATTCTTCAATATCAAGAAAAAGAATCCATTTTCACTTAAAATGATGCTGATGGAGCATTAAAATGATTAATTGTATTAAAACTTTAAACTTGAGTGCAGTTTTTAAATATTCTGTATGACAAAATACGAAGTACATGGAAAGCACATCTGCTGCATACCAAAGTATGATGGTCATCTCAAGGAAAACCACTTGTGTTACAAACTAAACCTGACATTTTTTCATGGAATATCATTTTTATTTGAAATAAAAGAAAAATAGATGGTTATTCAGATTTGGATATTTGGCATACATTTTCTTAAATATGAATGCAAGGAGCTTGTCACTACAAGAACAAAAGTAGACTGCATTTTTTGGCCAATATCAGTTTGAGCTTTTGAGCAAAAATTATAATTTTGGAACATTTGTATCTCCAAGTATGAGCTTGACAACTTCTCTATACTAAAGACTTCTCTGATGAGGTCAGTGATAGTACTAAAATAATGTGAATTTTTTGGTAACATATAATGAGATGTTATTAATATTTGGAAGACCTTCATAACTCAGTGAAACAATCTTTTCCAAGTGACCAGTGCCTGATGTTATGGATTGAATCATGTCCCCCCACAAAAAGCATGTTCAAATCCTAACCCCCGGTGCTATGGATGTGAACCCATTTGTAAGTAGGCTTCTTTAGGATGTTATTAGTTAAAATGAGGACAAACTGAATCAGAGTGGGCCTTAATTTGAAAAGACTGGAATCTTTATAACAGGGGAGTTTGGGGCATATTGGTAAGAGGTGGACGGGGAAAGAGTTGGTCATGTGACTGAGGCAAAGATTGAGTTATAGATTGTCAGCAAGTCACCACCAGAATGCTACAGACTCCAGAGAAAGCATGATCCTGACAATATTGATTTGTAATTCTAGTCTCCAAAATTGTGAGTCAATGAATTCTTCTTATTAAAGCCAATAAGTCTGTGGTGCTATGTTACAGAAGCCCTAGTAAACTAAAACACATGATATTCCAAATTTTAGTCAGAGTAAAGATATACCGATGGATTTGAACACAACAGAGCATGACAAACTATTTTCTTTATATGGTTTCAGATTTTGCATAGCAACTAGCATTTAAGAAACTACCACTAGCTGATTTTGGTGTAGCATTTAAGAAGGCCATCTCTGATTAACTGAAAAGGTTATTAGCATACGTCTCCTTTTTCCAAATATATATCTGTTATAGGTTGAATTTCTTCATATACTTCAACCAAAGCAATGTTTCACAATAGATTAAATGAAGAGGAGGCTATGAGACTCTGTCTTCCATTAAGCCAAACATTAAAGAGATTTGGATAATTATAAAGCAATGCCACACTTCTTGCTAGTTATTTTTTGGTTAGAAATTGTTGTTGTTGTTTTTCTTTCACAAAAGTGATATTTATATTAACATGCACTGGGTTAATATTATTTTAAAATAAATAAATAAATAATTTAAACTTTTCTCTATTTTAATTGCTAATAAGGTAAATATTGATGGCTATTACTCATATAAAAATGGCACTTTGGTATCTTCAATAATTTTTTAAAATGTAAAGTAAGCCTGAAACCAAAATATTTGAGAGCTACAGTTTTATAATACACAATACAGTACAGAATAAACACTTATTAATTGATGTTTGTTGATCAATTGATTTACTGTGATGTTTCCAATTCCATCTTCTCTGGAATTATAATCCAAATAATACTTTAGTTTTATAAAAATTAGTTTTTCTAAACTTTCTTTTCCAGATTTAATGATAATTGATATATTTTTTAAACTGCTATTCTAAATTTTATTTTCCAATGTAACCCACAAATTCCAGTTCTAAGAATTTACTTTATGAGAAAAATTGAACAAGTACATGAAATAGGTATATTGAAAGGCATCACTGCATGTTCACAGTAGTAACAATGTAGAAATGAATAAATATTGATAAATAGTGAATTATTTAAATAAAGTATGGTACATCTATATAACAGCGTATTATAAAGTCACTAAAACAATAATTTAATGTAAGTGTGTTGAAACAAGTATGTATTTATGACATATAAGAAGGCAATATCAAGCAATATGAAGACAGGACAGTATTGTAAATGCATACTTTGCCCCCATCCTCCACCTCCTTCTCCAAAGATTTAACAATGATACATAAATTATAAATATATAAATTTAAAAATATATAACTGAACTCCAAATGAAGATAAAATTTTCATGTTGCAAAACATAAATGGCAAATAACAAGTAAGTCTGAAACTGTAACTTGCTGGTAATTATGGGTTGAATCGTGTCTGCTGGAAAGTTATGTTGAAATCTTAAACCCCAGTACCTAGAATGTGACATTATTTGGAAATAGGGTTGTTGCAGATGTGCTTGGTTTAGTTAAGATGATGTCATACTGGAATAGTATGGGCCTTGAATCCAATATGCCCTTATAAGAAGAGGAGAAGAAACACAGAGAGGAGAAGGTCATGTGAAGAGCGAGGTAGAGATTGTAGTTTTGTAGCTGCTAACTCTGGAAGGGTAAGAATTGCCAGCCCCCACCAGAAGCTAGGAAGAGGCAAGGAATGATTCTTCCTTATAGCCATTGGAGAGGGCATGGCTCTGCTGACACCTTGATTTCATACTTCTAGTCTCCAAACCTCTGAGACAATTTTTATGTTACTTTTTAAACCCCTAAATTAGTGGCATTTGTTACAACAGCCATGGGAAACAAATATACTGCATCTTAGTCTATGGTACAAAGTGCCCCATGCTAGGTTAGAAGACCAAAGCAAGGTATGCTTGAAACCAAGATCTGAGGTAAGATTTTCCCACTTATAAAAGGAGTTTATAAAATAAAAAGAGGAAAAAACATTTTCCAATAGCTGCCTCTGGTTTCAGCTTATAAGAAAGAAGCTGATTGTCTAGGGAGGCAGGATGACAGAAATAATTTACTTGAGAAAAGAATTGAGCCAATCCTTCCACTAAACAATTGCTTTTTCTGATATCATCTCTGACTAGAAATACAAAAACTGATTATTGACTGAAGATCCCTGAAGGTTGGGTAGAGGCATCTACAGAACTTCTAAACAAGAATGAATCTACAGAGTATAAGAGAATGAGATGGGGGGATGGGGAGACATGGAGAAGGGAGGAAAAGCGAAGAGAAGAGAGGAGAAGAAAGAAAAGGCAAGAGACAGGAAAAAGAGACAAACAAAGAGAACTTCCCAAGCACGATGATTCTCTAAAGGAAAATAAAGAAATAAAAAATAAAGAAAACTAATGCTGAGAAAGACAAATAGTGTTAACAATCAAAAAATAAAAATTCTCAAAAAATCAGAAATAGAAGAGTATAAAATTTATATGCTTAGGATTCTAAGTTCAAAGTTCATGGGGTACTGTCTTCTTGGGTGGGTACCCACACAATAACCTAAAGAATATTGAATTTCCCATCCTGGATAGTCCTGCTACATTCTCTAATAGAGTGGCAAGAATCTCTAGAGTACTTAGGCAGTGCCTAGTGAAGGAAGACAGACCATTATGCCAAGCCCTTGATATTAATGATTATAATTATGAACATTTTCTTGTGAAATTGAAACTTAGCCTAGTATTATATATTGCCTAAGAGTTACCTCCAGAAAGCCTTCTTGCTGCTCAAATGTGGTCTCTCCAGGGATGAGCCTCCCTGGTACCAAATTATTACCAAACACCAACTAGCAATGCATCCAGAAAAAGACCTTGACCAAATGGAGGAAATATTAAATACAAGTGAGTTTCTATGGCTAAGAGATTTCAAAAGTGAGTCAGGAGGTCATTTCAGAGGTTACACTTAGGCACGTCTCATTGATTGCCACAGTAAACAGTGCTTCAAACAGCAGGGCTCCTGAGGGCTCTAGAGACATCCAGACACTATAAGCAGGGCAGACAGTTCAGGAATTCAGCACTCTGTCAATGGACCTTACTCTGGAATTTATACTCCTCAGTGTAATAGAGTTAGACTCATTTGTAGTTTCCCTACACATGGCTTTTCTGCCCCTTTTATTTAAACCTATAATTTGCACTACACTTGTTAAATATATGTCCCAGAAACTTAAGTCTGTGGTCTGTTTATGTGTCAGTTGAGCCCTGAATTTCAGAAGAGTTGCAAAGCCTGTCTCCAGTTCATTGGACTCACCCAAAACAACTAATAAGGAGATGATGATGGACAACATCCATATAAGGAATAGAGAGTGCCTGCAACTGTAAGCAATATAGTTCCATCCATCTGCCCCATAGGACCTAAGCCTCTTCTCAATTAGAAACAGAGTGGGCATCACCATCTCCAAATCCTCAAGATTGAGAAATGAACAATGAACTAAAATAGACAATATTATTTTATTATAGACTTATTATTATTCTAGCAATGGAAGAACTTTCATCATTGATATAAAGGCAGTGGCCACCAGAGATTCTGAGGGGAGGGATAGAGAATAATAGAGGTAATATGGGGGCATTTTTAGGACATTGGGTTGTCCTACATGACATTGCAATGACAGATGCAGGCCACTATATATTTTGTCAAAACCTACAAAATTGTGCATGATGGAGTGTAAACTATAATGTAAATTATAGTCCACTATTAGTAACAATGCTTCAACATGTGTTCATCAATTGTAACAAATGTATCACATTAACGAAGGATGTTGTTAATGTGAGAAAGTGTGGGATGGGGTGGGGTTGGGGCATATACGAATCCCCTACATTTTATGTAACATGTATGTATTCTAAAGCTTCTTTAAAAATAAAAATTAAAAATTAAAAAAATCCATTAATTTTGTTATATGAATTTGGTTGTGTAAATATATAATACCACTTTGGCTTATAATTTTCCTTTACCAAATAAATTGTCATAGTCTCTCTTCCAGCAATTACCCTTCTAGAAATATGTCCAATGTATCCAAGAGAAAATATTTCACAGGTACTCCATAGATAAGAATGATCTTCAGCATTACTTGTTAAGGAGACACACATACACATACAAACAAGACAGACACAAGCTAAATTAATCTAGGAGAACAGTTAAATAAATAGTGATGAATTTACACAATGGAACACAATTGCTGTTAAATTAAATGTACTAGGTTTTATATGTCATAAAAGGAATAAAACTCAAAAACAGAATAGTGAAGGGGAAAGGCAAGTTGTATAAAGATACCTACAATGTGAAAGCACTTATGTAAAGCTTAAAGATATGCAAAGCAATGCTACATACTGTTTATGGGTATGGACCCATGTAGTAAATATGGATAAGAAGGATACACAACTTATTATTGTAATTATCTCTGAGAAGGAGAGATGAGAAATAAGGAAGGGTATAAACCAAGGTTTTAATTACATCCATTAAGTTTTATTGTTTAAAAAATCTGAAGTTAGTATGACAAAATCTTTCACTATTTCCTTTGAACATTTCTATATATGTGAAATATTTCACCCCTCATTTTTTTAAAGTATAATTTAAAAATTATACTTTATTCCTCAAAACTTCAGTGGATGCATAGGTATGGTTTATCATTACTTTTTTATTTTGTCCATAAGAAGTATATTAATTGATAATAAAAACAATGGAAAATAATTTTCTAAATATAATTGTTTAAATATATCACCATATGTTCACAGTCTAAATTTGTCAGAAACTTGACAATTATGGTGAAATAATACAAATAAATCATCTTTCAATGCAATTCAATGATTATTTCTTTGATGAAAGTATGTAAGTAGAGATTTTACCAATTTTGCCTTCTTTGTGGAGTCAGCACAGAATTAATTTGGCAAAGTACTCCAGGGAGTGAGAAACTGGTCATTATTTTTCAGGAACTTTCTAAGTTTCTAAAGGGAAAAAAAATTTTTTTATTGGTAAATAAGATTTTAGTAAAGACCTTAAGATACTTACAGTTGAAAAATATGTAAAATCTTTAACTGTAAGATTCAAAATTAAATACTTTTAAAATTTTTTCTCAGAGTGAACATTAGAAATAGTATGATTTTTGATATGTTATGGACACATTGTTCATTTTAGATAAGTTTGCTTTATGCTACATTTTACTAAAACATTGGAAGTTCATTTAGGAGTAATAACTTTATCAATTGCAAACTTTAACTAATGGCTAAGCTGTCACTTTAAAGACTGTTTTGAGTCTAGGAATATAACCAGAAACGTATTTTAAAAATGTATAATCACTTTTCTACTTCAGAGATTAATACATTGTTGACATGTACATTTTATCAATTACTAGATGAATTTCATACGTGCTTTAAAAAAATCATCTTTTCTTTAATTTTATACAAATTTTACAATGAGAACTTTACATTTTCCTACATTTAGCAGCCAGTCCTAGAGATTCTGTAGTTTGGGTTTTAAAGCCAAACCAAAACAAACAAACAAAATGATAACACTTATTACAAATATCTGCTTACATACTCTCCAAATACTAAAAAACTTCCTTGAAAAGACAAAGAGTATGCATATTGGGTCATTTAAACTCTTAATAGGTTCAGACTACAATTGCTAAACAAAGACTTTCAACTATAGAGTGAAATATCATTCACTCTTAATTAATCGATATTATACTTAAATTTGGCATTTTACATTGTCTGGAAAATACCCTTCTTTCCTGAAAAGAAAATGATTGAGATGTTGACTCAGATTCAGTTTCCTGGAAAAGCACTCTGAGATGGGGGGTTTTGTGCAGAAGGTTTATCTAGCAGTGCCCTTAGGAGATTGACCTGTGTGAGGCAGGATTGAGTGGAGGGAGAAGCTGATCCACAATGTGATTGCAATTGAGGGCTCATCTGATCGCATGTGGAGTTCTGGAACTGGAACAGCACTTCAGACTTCCTCCAAATTGAAATGAAAGGCAGAGCCTAAATGTTCTTGCATCAGCCTCTGATTGACCATGGGTCTTCATCTAGGAAGTACATAATCTTAGACAAGGCAGTTTCCTGATGCTGGGGCAATTCTCAAGGAGAGGTACAACTGTGAGCTGTGAGAAGCTCATGTTCTCAATAGCTGCAGCCCTGAAGAGGTGAAAGAGGGGATGGATGGACACAGGCCTCCTGAAAGTAAGGTCTATAGTTATTTATTTCTGATATTTATATGCCAACACCACATGTTCTTCACAAAGTGCTTTAAACTGTTCAGAATTGCTATAGACAAATAGCCAGCAGGGATGTTGTACGCTAAATTACAAAATATGAAGGAAATGTTTGCTGCAACTGAGTTATGTAAGTTATTTTTTTAACAAATACATTTTAAAATTTAAAAAGCATACAATCCATCCATAGTGTACCTTCAATGGTATGTGGTGTAATCACATACTTGTACATTCATCACTTCAATCACTATTAGAGTATTTTCATTATTTCAGTAATAATAATAAAGAAAAAACAAAGAAAAGATTCATCACCTCAAACTCTCTATGCTTCCCCTGCTGTATATAGCTGCTATTTCTGGCTATTCTTGCTTATTTATTTATTTATTTATTTATTTATTTATTTATTTATTTTATTTTATTTTAAAGCAGTTTTATTGAGATCTAGCTACATACCATACAATCTATCCAAAATATATAGGTATGGCTTTTAGAATAATCACAATGTTGTGCATTCATCACCACACAAAATTTTAGATCAATTTCATTACTCCAAAAAGAAAGACTCCATACCCCTTAGCAGTCACCTCTCAATCCCTCTATCCTTCCACAGCCCTACATAACCACTAATAATTTCATCTTTATAAAATGATTTATATTTACATTTCATATAAAAGGAATCATACAATATGTAGTTGTGTCTGTTTTTTTCACTTTGCATAATGTTTATTTTTTGTCTGATATTAACATCCTGTAATATTAACACACATTTGTTCAGTTTCAAACAAAGAGAGTCATATATGCAATATCACCCATATTTGTATTTCACATAAAGTTTTACTATGCTACATTTTACATTTTTTCGTCCCATGTTACAATTTTTAGCTTTCCTTTTAGTAATATACATGCCCATAGACTTTACCTTTCAACCATTGTCATAGCCATTTAATAGCACTGCTAGTTACAAACATTGTTTTGTGCTTTCACCTTTTCTATTCACTTCCAATGATTGACACACACTCTTTTTTACCAATTCTGCACAAGTTTGCCCTCAGCTTTCCATTCTCTAACCTCATTCTATTTTCTGGGATCCATATTCAAGTTATTAACTCCGTGAGATTGCACAACATATTTAGTTCATAATAGGACAATCACACAGTATCTGTCCTTTTGTGTCTGGCTTGCTTCATTCAACATAATGTCCTCCAGGTTCATCCATGTTGTCATATGCTTCACAAGTTCATTTCTTCTTACCACTGCATGATATCCCAAAGTGTGCATACATCACAATTAGTTTATCCATTCAAAGACTGATGGACACTTGGGTTGTTTCCATCTTTTGGCAGTCATGAATAATGTCTCTATGAAAATTGGTGTGCAGGTGTCTGTTTGTGTCACTGCTCTTAGTTTTTCTGGGTAAATACCCAGTAGGGGTATTGCCAGGTCACATGGCAAATCATATTCTTCTTTTCTAGGAACTGCCAAACAGTCTGCCATAGTGGCTGTACCATTCTACATTCATACCAACAATGAAAAAGTGTTCCTATCTCTCCATATCCTCTCCAACAATTGTAGTTCTCTGTCTTTTTAATAATGGCCATTCTAATAGGTGTGTAATGATCTCTCATTGTAGTTTTGATTTGCTTTTCCCTAATCGTTAGTATGACGGTTAGGCTAATGTGTCAACTTGGCCAGGTAATTGTGTCCAGGTGTTAGGTCCAGTAAGCACTGGGCTAATTGTAATACAAGAGCATTTATGGACTTCGATCACCAGTGAGTTTACTGCATGGATGGGTGATTACATCTGCATCAATCAGGGAGATTGCATCAGCAGTGGGTGACGCTTTTATCCAATCAGTTGACTGCCTTAAAAGGGGAAGTGATTTCAACATTCAGAGAGAAATTCCCAGCTCATCTTTGGAAAGCCAGCTTCTCCCAGAAACTCATCAAGGACCTTTCATCGGACTTTCATCGGAGCCCCTGGTTTATAGCCTGCCTGCATAACCTGGACTTGTGCATCCCCATGGTAGTGTGAGACACTCTTTTAAAATCTCATATTATTGACAAATATCTCCTGTTGATTATGTTTCCCAAGAGAACCCTGACTAATACAGTTAATGATGTTGAATATTTTTTCATGTCTTTTTTTACTATTTGTATTTCTTCTTTGGACAAATGTCTATTCAAGTCTTTTGCCCATTTTTAATCAGATAGTTTTCCCTTTTATTGCTGAATTGTAGCATTTCTTTATATATCATGGCTATTAGACCCTTATTGGATATGTGATTTCCAAATATTTTCTCTTATTGAGTTGCCTGCCCTTTCACCTTTTGACAAAGTCCTTTGAGGTACAAAAGTGTTTAATTTTGAGGAGATCCCATTTATCTATTTGTTCTTTTGTTGCTCATGCTTTGGGCATAAGGTCCAGGAAACCACCACCTACCACAAGATATTTAAGATGTTTCCCTAAATTTTCTTCCAGTAGTTTTATGGCCTTGGCTTTTATATTTAGATCTTTGACCTATTTTGAGTTGATTCTTATATAGGGAGTGAGATAGGGGTCCTCTTTCATTCTTTTGAGTATGGATAATACTCCCAGCACTATTTGTGGAAGAGACTTGATAGGTTTGTCAAAAACCAGCTGGCTGTAGAGGTGAGGGTTCATTTCTGGACTCTCAATTTTATTCCACTGATTGATGTGTCTATCTTTATGCCGATACCATGCTGTTTAACCACGGTAGCTTTGTATTATGTTTCAAGGTCAGGCAGTGAAATTCCTCCCATATTGCTCTTCTTTTTTAGAATGTTTTTGGCTATCCAGGTGAACTTTCCCTTCCAAATAAATCTGATAATTGTCTTTTCTATTTCTCTGAAGTAAGCTGTTGGAATTTTGATTGGTATTGCATTGAATCAATAAATCAGTTTGGATAGCATTGATATCTACACTATATTTAGTCTTCTAATCCATGAACAAAGAATGTCTTTCCATTTGTTTAGGTCTTCACTGATTTCTTTTAGCATATTTTGTAAATTTCTGTACATGTCTTGTACTTCTTTGGCTAAATTGATTCCTAGGTATTTGAGCCTTTTTGTTGCTATTGTAATTGGAATTTTTTCCCTGATTCCTCCTTAGATTGTTCAATATTAGTATACAGAAACATTGATTTTTGCATGTTGATATTGTAACCTGCCAATTTGTGAACTCATTTACCAGCTCAGATTGCTTTGTTGCAAACATTTCAGAATTTTCTGAATATAGTATCATATCATCCATTAATAGTGAGTGTTTTCCTTCCTCTTTTCCTATTTAGATGCCCTTTATTTATTTATTTTCTTGTATAATTGCTCTAGTTAGAGCTTCTAGCACAATGTTGAATAACAGTGGTAGTGGGCATTCTTGTCTTATTCTCAATCTTAGAGGGAAAGCTTTCAATCTTTCCCCATTGAGTACGATGTTGGCTGTGGGTTTTTCAAATATGCTCTTTATCATATTGAGGAATTTTCCTACTATTCCTATCTTTCAAAGTGCTTTTATCAAGAAAGGATGCTGGATTTTGTCAAATGCCTTTTGTACGTTGATAGATATGATCATGTGGGGTTTTTTCCTTCAGTTTGTTAATGTAGTGTATTATGTTGACTGATTTTCTTATGCTGAACCACCCTTGCATACTAGGAATAAATCCCACTTGGTCATGCTGTATAATTTTTTTTATATGCTGTTGGATTCTATTTGCAAGTATTTTGTTGAGAAACTTCGGATCTATGTTCATTAGAGAGATCGGGCTGTAATTTTCTTTTCTTGTAGTATCTTTATCTGGCTTTGGTATTAAGGTGATGCTGGCTTCATAAAATGTGTAGGGTAATTTTCCCTCCTTTTAAATTGTTTGGAAGAGTTTAAAAAGGATTGATGTTGATTCTTCTCAAAATGCTTGGTAGAATTTACCTTTGAGACTATCTAGTCCTAGAATCTTCTTTGTTGGTGAACTTTTGATGACTGATTCAACCTCTTTAAATGTGATTGGTTTGTTAAGTTCTTGTATTTCTTGTAGTGTCAGTGTAGGTTGTTTGTGCATTTCTGGGAATTTGTCCGTTTCATCTAGGTTGTCTAGTTTGTTGACAAACTGTTTCTCATATATACTCTTATGATCCTTTTTATTTCTGTGGGGTCAGTTGTAACTTCCCCCTTTTCATTTCTTATAATATTTATTTGTGTTTTCTCTCTTTTTTTCTTTGTTAGTCTAGCTTAGTATTTGTCAATTTTCTTGATCTTTTCAAAGAACCAGGTTTTTTTTATTTTCTCTATTTTTTTTTGTTGTTGTTGTTCTCAATTTCACTTATTTTTGCTCAAATCTTTATTATTTATTTCCTTCCCCTTGCTTTGGGAAATTAGATATTTGATTTTAGATCTTTCTTCTTTTTTAATATAGGTGTTTAAGATGATAAATTTCCCTCTCAGCACTGCCTTTGCTCTATCCCATAAGTTTTGATAAGTTGTGTTATTTTCATTTGTCTCAATATATTTACTAATTTCACTTACAATTTCTTTTTCAACCCACTGATTGTTTAGGAGTAAGTTATCTAGCCTCCACACGTTTGCATATTTTCTCCTTTCTCATCTATTATTGATTTCCAATTTCATTCCATTATGATATAGAAAGGTGTTTTGTATAATTTCAATCTTCTTATATTTATTGAGACCTGCTTTGTGACTAGCATGTGGCCCATACTGAAGAAAGAGCCATGAGCACTTGAGAGGAATGAACAACCCACTGATTTGGGATGGAACATTCTGTATATGTCTGTTAGGTCTAGCTCATTTATCATATTGTTCAAATTCTGTTTCCTTGTTGTTCTTCTGTCTAGTTTTTCTATCTAATGATGTGCACAGTGTGTTGTAGTCTCTAACTATTATAGTAGAGATGTCTATTTCTCCCTTCAGTTTTGCCATATTTTGCTTATGTATTTTGGAGTGCCCTGGATTCCCCTTTTATTAATATAGAATTGCCTTCTGTATCTCTTATAACTTTTTTGCATTTAAAGTCTGCTTTGTCCAATATTAGTATGGCTATCCCTGCTCTTTTTTTGGTTATTGTTTGCATGGAGTATCTTTCACTTTCAGTCAATTTGCATCCCTGGGTCTAAGGTGAGTCTCTTGTAGGCAGCATATGGATAGCTCATGTTTTTTAATCTATTCTGTCAGGCTATATCTTTTGATTGGGGAGTTTAATCCATTCACACTCAATGATATTATTCTAAATGCTTTATTCATTTCCACCATTTTTATTCTTTGGTTTTCACCTGTCATATTTTATTTTCCTCTGTCTTTTTACTCTTTTGCTTAACCTTTTTGTTATTCTTGCCTTCTACACTCTCCTCCAAGCTGCTCTCTCCTGTCATTTTCTTTTGGACTGTAAGGTTCCTTTTAATATTTCCTGCAAAGGCAGATTCTTTGTTACAAAAATTTTTAGTTTCTGTTTATTTGTGAATATTTTAAACACACTTACATATTTGAAGGACAATTTTACTGGATAAAGAATTCTTGGCTAACAGTTTTTCTCTCTCAGCATCCTAATTTTATCCTACCACTGTCTTCTTGCCTCCATGGTTTCTAATGAGAGATCTGCACTAAGCTTTACTGAAAGTCCCTTGTATGTGATGTTTTTTTTTTGTTGTTGTTGTTGTTTTTTTTTTTTTTTTATGGGTAAAAATCAAAATTCTCACAATATATACAAACATTTGCAAAATGAGATATAAATATATATGCATATATGTGTATTTACTTACAAAAATGTTATTTATATATATATATATACATATATTTTAAGAGGTGCTTAGATTACCTAAAATATTACACGGAACTCACTGGGATTCCCATGTTGCCCACCTCCCACACCTCCTGTGATGTCTTGCTTCTCCCTTACTGCTCTCAGAATTTTCTCTTTATCTGTGATGTTTGACATTCTGAGTAGAATGTGTCTCGGAGTATGTCTATTCGGATTTATACTGATTGGGGTATACAGTGCTTCTTGGACATGTAAGTTCATTTCTTTCATGAGAGCTGGGAAAGTGTCAGCTATTAATTCCTCAAATACTCTTTCTGCCCTTTTCTCTTCTCTTCTCCTTCTGGAACTCCCATGACTTGTATGTTATTGCACTTGGTGTTACATTCAACTCCCTGAGTCCCTGCTCTATTTTTTTACATTATTTTCTCTTTCTACTTTTCTCTCAAATTTCAGCTGTTTTGTCTTCTGTACCATTTATTCTTTCTTCTGTCATTCTGACTCACCAGTTGTATGCCTCTAATATGTTTTTTTATCTCACCTATCATGTCTTTCATTCTCATGAGCTCTGTTACTTTTTTATTCAGGCTTTCAAATTCTTTATGCTCACTCAGTGCCTTCTTGATGTCCTTTATCTCTTTAGCCATATTGTTTTTCACTCATTAATTTGATTTTTGTAATATGTATGAATTTTCTTCATTAGTTGTCACAAATCCTGTGTCTCATCTGGGTTTTTTGATATATGCCTCTGTTTGGGCCATTTCTTTCATTTTCTAAGTATGGCTTGGAATTTTTTGCTGGTGTCTAATCTCTTAATGATGATGAGTTTAGTTTGATGCTCAATTTCTCTATATTTTATCAGGATTTAATGGCAGGAGACTATGATATTGCAGTTCTTCGATTCTTGGTTCAACCTGTTCTAGGTCTTTATGATTGTCCCTGTTAGTTACTCAAATCTGGGCCGCGGACCCAAAGATGGGTTGCAGACTTGCTTCTGAGGGCCTTGGGGAGGGAGGCTGTAAGGAGGGGAAAAGCTTCTCTTATTTACTTTTTTTTCCATTTATTGAAGTATATTATTCATACGTAAACATACATAAACAATAAGTGTATAGTAGTACTAAGTTGTGAACTTACATAACAAACATACATAACATCATACAGGGCTCTCATACCTCACCTTACCACCAATATCTTGAATTGTTGTGAATCATTTTTAACTAATGATTATAGAGCATCCTCAAAATATTACTACTGACCATAGTATCTTACATATCTACTATCCCCCCCAATCCACCCTATTATTATTATTATATCATTTATATGTGAACATACATAAACAATAAGTGTATAGTAAAAGTTGTGAACTTACAAAGCAAACATGAATAACATCATACAGGGGTCCCATACATCAACCCACCACTAACACCTTGCATTGTTGTGAGAAATTTGTTACAAATTATGATAGAATATTGTCAAAATCTTACTAATAACTATAATCCTTATCTTACATTTGGTGTATTTTGCCCCAACCTATTATTATTTTTTAAATATGTAATTATATATATATATTAAATATATAATTTAGGATAGAAGTTGTAAACTTACAAAACAATCATGCACATGTGCAAAATTTCCATACAACACCCCTCTATCGACACACCACACTGTGGTGGAATATTAAATTGGGTTTTACCTGTCATATTTTATTTTCACCACTCTTTTGACACTTTTAGTTACTTTTACTGATATAATTTTCATTTTTACAATCTTTTCCAAGTCTCTCTCTCCTGTCTTTTCTTTTCAGGCTATAACACACCTTTTAAAATTTCCTGCAAAGCCAGTCTCTTGGTTACAAACTCTTTTCAGTTTATGTTTATCTGTGAATATTCTAAACTTGCCCTCATTTTTGAAAGGCTATTTTGCCAAATATAAGATTCATGGCTGGAAGTTTTTCTCTTGCAGTATCTTAAATATATCATGCCACTGCCTTCTTGCCTCTATGGCTCCAGATGAGAATTTGGAACTTAATCTCATTGGGTATCCCTTGTGTTATGCATTGCTTTTTTTTTTTTTTTTTTTTGCTGCTCTCAGAATTCCCTCTTTGCTTTCACATTTGACATTCTAATTAGTATGTGTCTTAGAGATGGTCAGTTTGGATTTATTAAGATGGGAGTACATTGTGCTTCTTGGACATGGATATGCACATACTTTAATAAGGATAGGAAATTTTCTACCATTATTTCTTCAAATATTCCTTCTGTCCCATTTCCTTTCTCTTCTATTTCTGGGATATTCATGACACATATGTTTGCACATCTCTTGCTGTTGTTTAGTTCCCTGAGACCCTGTTTGATTTTTTCCATTCTTTTCTCCATCTGTTCTTTTGTATGTTTGCTTTCAGAAGCCATTTCTTAAAGCTCATCAATCCTTTCTTCTGCATCTTAAATCTGCTATTATATGATTCCAGTGTGTGTTTTAATTTCATTTATTGCACCTTTCATTCCTATAAGTTCTGCTGTTTTTCTATATATGCTTTCAAATTCTTCTTTGTGCTCATCCAATGTCTTCTTATATCCTTAATCTCTTTAGCCATCTCATTGAATTTATCAAGGAGATTTGTTTGAACATCTATGATTAGTTGTCTCAACTCCATTATGTCATCTGGAAGCTTATCTTGTTCCTTTAACTGGGCCATATCTTGCTGTTTCTTAGTGTGGATTTTAATTTTTTGTTGTTGTCTTGGCATCTGGCTTACTAGATGTATTTATTCTGTACGCAGTTTCTCTCTTTAGTTTAGGGCTTTCTTCCCTTGCTGGTTGTGTAGTAGGAGCCAACGATGTAGTTGGTGCTGTAAGCTGTGGAGGCTCAAGCAGCCCTCATTTCCCCAGGGACTAATGAAGCTTCTCCCAACTTTCTCCTTTGTGAGGAGTATGGACAGAGCCACAGCTGTGTGTAATAATCCAAGTCATGTAGGCCTAGACAGTAGTTGCCCAGAGAGACTGATGAAGCTTCACGCCTCTTTTCCCTGCATAGGGTGGGGATAGAACTCAAGTGTGGGTAGCAATCTATGCTGTGCGGGTCCAAAATGACTGCAGTTGCCCTGGTAGACTTCCAACTATTCAGTCTGAACCTGCTGATTGTACCTGCAGTTTCCCAGAGAGGCTGGTGCAAGGCCTGCCAGCTTCCTCTCTGCTAGAGATGGGGCTGAAGCCTAGGCTAAGGCTGCAGGCCGATATGGGTGAAAGAAATTGGTCCCTACCATCACTGTGATTTTCAGTCAGCTTGGCTTTCCCTCATGCTGGGGATGGAGTCAAAATGGTGGCTACCAGCCTTTTCTGACTTGGACAGACTCAAACTTTAGCTGATCTTAGGGTTTTACTTTAGCCAGATGAATTTACTAATCATTAGCTGAAATCGATGACCAACCATCTCTTCCTCCTCTGTTTTTTCAGGAAATGGAGCTTCCAATTCCAGCCACAGAACAGCTCCTGAGGCAGCTTGTGCCATCAAAGTAGGATGATCACCAGCCTCTACAGTTAGGCCTGTACTTTCTCAGAGAAGCTGACGTAGGTTCCCCGCTTCCTCCCTGCTGGAGGTGGGGTTGGGGCTTATGCTAGAGCTGCAATCTGTTCTGGATGGAAAGAAGCCGGTCCCTACCGTCACTGTGATTTTTCAGTCCATCCCACTTCCCGTCGTGGCAGGGGCACAGTTAAAATGGCAGCTACTGGCCTCTTTCTGACTTGTACAGGTTCAAACTTTAGCTGCTCTTAGGATTATACTTTAGCCTGCCAAATTTACAAATCAATGGCTGAAGTTGGTACCCAATAGTCTCTTCCTCCCCAATTTTTGGGAAATGAAGCTTTCAATTCCAGTTGCAGATTAGGTCCCAAGGTGGCTTGTGCCACCAGTAGAAGATGAGCACTGGCCTCCAGGGTGTGGAGTGCTCTACTTACGAATCTTCTCTACAGATGGGCAGTCTCCTCCTTCCACTCTTTCAAGGATGTTGCAAGATTCTCCTCTGATCTCCTGGAGCCCCCAAACAGGTGCTTTAGATAGCTCTGGGTAATTACTAACTGTCCTGTAGCATGAGCTGACTCTAGGAGCTCCTCACTCTGCCGCCATCTCGCTGGTTGAATCTTATTTGCTTTTAATTCCTCACATGCACTTTCTAAATCGGCCAGCAGATGGTGCTCTTCAGCAGACCTCTCAGTTCAAAACCTGGTTGGAGTGTGTTCACTGCCACATGGACCAGATTAATGTGATGGAGGATACTGTCTGGAAGCTAAGAGGCTAGTAAATCAATCTTTCTCAGAGATAGTTCTCCAACCTTTGCTGGCAGCCTCTCTTTTTGCCTGGTTAGGGAATAATTCCACTACCTTCTGAGTCCTCAACAACTAGTCCCAGTCAATAAGGAAGGTGTTTGTGAAAGATGGCTTTCTTTACGCCCATGCCAGCTGCCAGGGCAAAAATATGATGCAGCCCTCCCCACATAGAAGAGCTTGTGGGACACAACAAACCAAATTTGTGGCTCAAAAGCTGAATCAGACTTAGGCTGTGTCACTATTTCTCCCCATTCTTGGGGAGGTGATCCCTAGGGCCAACTTGGTCTGTAGCCTCAGGCCCTGGTGCAGGATAATTCAAAGTTCTCTGCTCATAGTGTGGAGAAGGGGCGCCGGCAGCTGCAGTGCAGTTCTACTCTCAGTCTTAACGTCAAGTTTCTTTTCCTGTTCTCTCTCTTCTGGGCAGTGTCCAGTCTTCCCCTGATATCCTACACCCTATCACTTTTTCTCCAGACCATTTATACCTATCTTCTAGCTGTTTTTCAAGAAGAGAGAGTTCTGTGTCTTTCTAATCTGTCATCTTCTAAATTTATGTTTGAAATTACTGGCAGCCAAGATAGAATGAAACAAAATAATATTGCTTCTTATCATCTGAAAAGAAAAGTACCAATTTTCAGAGAAAATAAACATTGTTCTTGGTCTATAACTTAGGAATAATTTATCCCATGTGAAAGATATTGTATCCTAATGCTTTTAATATCTGTGTAGAATGCAGAATGTATTATCATTCAGCTATTACATATATTGGTAAAATTGGAAGGCTGATGAGGGAATTGATTTCAACAAATCACCAAGAGAGGTAAACCTAAGTGCATTGTTGTCTAGTGCTCTAATTTAAACATATCTAGAAAAATGAATAGGTGCCATACTTTTAGATATTTATGCAAAGCATTTACTTTGACTGTATTTTGCATGGGGCTAAATAAGAGTCTCTTTAAGACTGAGCTCTCAGCCAAGTACATGGCACACACATAATCTATGTTGATGATTAAAAAGGCATCAGATAGTCTGGCTTCAAGGTAAGCAGCCAGTTATGGAAAATAAGAAGCTGAATTTTATTCTTGCCCACTTGAATAATCATCCTCTGGCTACAAGGGGGTAAATAGTAGGTGACCTATGGGTAACATCAATTTTTAAAAAAGGACTTTTAATCTCCATTGATTGATAACATTTCTCTTTTTCACCTTAAGAGCCATCTCAGTTATATTGGTGCTGGCTGCCCAGAAAGCTGACTTGAGAAGATTTTGAAGGCATTCTAAGTGTTCTGTGGCAAAAAGAATCACAATTTATTAGCAAAATCTGGTATGGATAAGGATGCAAAATTCTTATTTATCTGCTACCCCCTATTTAGTCCTATGGAGATCTGTACCATACAGCTTAGAAAGACTGGATTCGATAATTTTAGAAGGAGGTTAAATCTCAATTGATTTCTCAAGAACATTTGTCTTCTAGTACCATTGACCCCACTTATGTGCTGGAATGTGAATTGCTAAAATATTCACAAGATCATTTAGTCCTCTTATGCTGGATATGAACAATTGGGAGGGGGCTGGGATGGACTATCCATGAACTGAGGGGAGAGCTAGAGGAAGCAATAGGTTACCTCTGTGGATTTGTGGGCCTATGATTGAAACTACAATGGTGGGAATACTTTTTTGGCAAATATGGCAGGGAAGGGTCACTGGTACTGGGCGTTGGTGGTGGGATATGGGGGGAAAGAGAGCACCTAAGGTATCCTTCTATAGAATGTGAATGTGTTCATCTTGTCTCAGTGGGTGGAGACCCACACAAAAATAAGAAAATATCAAACTCCCATCCTGGGGAGTCCTTCTACATTCTCAAATAGAAGAGCAAGAACATTTGAAGTATATTAGCAGCACCCAATAAAAGAAAATAGACCAGTAGGTCAAGTCTTCAAGATTAATGTATGTAACTATGAACCTTATTCTTCAAAAATTGCCATGGATGCTGAGGGGAGTGGGAGAGAGGAATGGGTGGAACATGAGGCCTCCTTGGGGCATTGGAGTTATTCTGTGTGATCTTGCATTGATGGATACAGGTCATTATACATTTTGTCAGAACATATAAAGGTATATGGTGCAAAAAGTAAACCATAATGTAAACCACTGACTATGGTTAGTAGCAATCCTTCAATACTTCTTCATTGATTGTACCAAATGTAGGATGTTATTGGTAGGGGAGGATGTGGGGGGAGGGAAGGGGGTATATGCAAATCCCCTGTATTTTCTATGTGACTTCTCTGTAACCTAAAGCTTCTCAGAAAATAAAGTGAAAAAAAAAAAATAAGACACTGGGGAAACATACAGAAGAAATTATCAATACATAAAAGGTAACAGATCTTACAGTGATGAAAGGCACATTACAAAAAAATATTTTTTAATTTTTAATTTTTTTGTTTAATTTTTAAAATTTTATTATTGTTATTTTTTTTATGGCTTTGTTTTTGGGGGGGTTGGGTTGCAGAGATGTTGTAGCTCTGGTTGGGTGCAGAGGGGTGTCAGTGGTGGGGGGATGTATGTGGGCAAATGCATCTGGGACATGCCTCTATGGAGTATGTATATGTTCATGTGGTCATGGGGTGTTGTCTCGGTAGGTGGAGACCCACAAAATAAGCAATGGAATATTGAACTCCCATCCTGGTGGGTCCTGCTACATTCTCTCATAGAGTGGCAAGAATCTCTGGAATACAGGGGTAGTGTCTAACAAAGGAGGGCAGACCAAAGCACCAGGCCCTTGATATTGATGCTTGCACTTATGAACCTTGTTCTTATGAAATTGAAACTTGGCTTAGTAATATATATTGCCTAAGAGTTACCTCCTACAGAACTCCTTGTTGCTCAAATGTGGCCTATCTCTAAGCCAAACTGAACATATAAATTCACTGCCATCCACCCAATGTGGGGCATGACTTCCGAGGATGAGCCTCCCTAGCACTGAGGGATTAATACCAAGCATCAACTAATGATGCATTCAGAGAAAGACCTAGACCAAAAAGGTGGAAATACTGAATGCAAATGAGTTTTTATGGCTAAGAGATTTCAAAGTGAGTCAGGAGGTCATTATAGAGGTTAAGCTTATGCACGGCTCAGGAGAATTTCACTGTCTGACACAGTAGACACTGCTTTAGGTAGAGGTGCTCATGGTGGCCCTAGAGACATCTCGACACTGTAGGCAGGGCAGACAATCCCAGGAGGTCATCACCCTGTTAGTGGGCCTTACCTTAGAATATATGATAACCAATCTCTCCCAATGTGCCAGAGTTAGATTAATTTATAATTTTCCTATGTTATTTGAATCTATAATTTATTAGAATCTATAATTAGCACTATACCTTTAAATATATGTCCCAGAGACTTTATCTTCCAGCTGTTCATATGCCAGGTGACCCATGAATCTCAGCAGAGTTGCAGCCAATACCTACTCTCCAGTTCATCAGACTCACCCAGGACAATGAACATAATGATGATGATGGACAACACCCATCCCAAAAAACAGAGAGTATCTACAACTGCAAACAAGACAGTTCCACCCATCTGCCCTATGGGATCTAAGCCCCCTCTCAATAGGAAGCAGAATGAACATCACCATCCCAAAATCCTCAAGATAGAGGAATGAACAAACATAAGGGGAAATGCAACTATGGACTAAAGCAGACTTCTTATTATTATAGTAATAGAAGAACTTGTACCATTAAAATAAAGACAGTGGTCAGCAGTGGTACTGAGAGGAGAAAGAAGGAAGAACATGGGGCATTTTTGAGACATTGGAATCATTCTGCATGATATTGCAATGACAAACATAAGCCATTAAACATCTTGTCAAAACCTATAAAATTGTGCAGTACAAGTGTAAAACATAATGTAAACTGTAGACCATGCTTAGTAGCAGTGCTTCAATATTTGTTCATCAATTGTAACAAATGTACCACACTGATAAAAGATATTATTGCTGGGGGATTGTGGGAGGGTATGTGGGGTGTGTGGGATCCCTTATATTTTCAATGTAACATTTATGTGATCTAAAGCTCCTTTAAAAATAAAGAAAAAAATCAAAGCATAAAAGAACAGATGCCTGTTTTTGAGCCCACAAGCTACAAAATGTACTCCCAAGGGATTCTTGATGGAATAATTTATTGTGGCTCCTTTGATGTTAGTCTATGCCAAATGCAAGCATAGCTTTAGCTTAGCTACCACATAGTTCATATCTTCTCAGAGTTATATCTAACTTGTTTGGCTGCTTAAGAAATATTCTGATTTTTGAAAGTGAAATGATGTCATTTATAATGAAGAAATATCTACTTTTCCTATTTCTAATAGCAGGATATGGGCAGGATAATGACAGGTTATGGAACTTCCATCAAATTACTTTTAAATATTAAATGAGTACAAATGTGCATATGGTAGGTTTAAAAATATCCCCATTTTATCCAATTTATTATGAGAATGTCATCTTCTCAATGAGGCGTTTTCTAACAACCCCACTCCTACCTCATAGCTATCACTCTGGCACTCAATATGCATCTTCTCCACTTTATTTTTCCATCTTTTTATTAATCAGTTTTAAGATACACTGTATCATTCATACACTTATTTCGTTTATTGATTTTTCTCTCCTCACGAAGATATAAGCTTTTAAGGACAGGGATTTTAACCTGTTCTGTTCACTTTTCTACCCCAGGACCTAGAAGAGTTCATGACACACAGTAGGGACTCAATAAGTAAATAATTGTTGTCTAAATTTTAAAAAAAATGCACCAAATAGATTATGCATACCTATTCTGATTCTGTAATATCTGATTTATAAAGATTTTAAAAGTAAATAAGGTTTTGAAGTTAGGCTGAAATCCCATGGCTTGGCCCAGACATAGTTCCCTCATGTCAGTGAGGAATGTGTGGAGACAAATGATAGATCGATAGACACTAATCTCAAAGAATTAGGTTGTTCCTAACTTCTTTTTTTAAAAAAAAACAAAGTATTTGAGTAGATCATCCATCTTACAGCAAGTTGCAACTACATCTTCCTGAAGTTCAGTCCTGAGGAACCTTTGTTTCTAGCAAAATGTTGCAACTTGGTTTCTACAACTGCTGCATTTTACTTTCCTTCCTAATACTACGTTCTACTACTACCATTTCTACTCTACATTCCAGTACAAATGAACTAAATAAAATAAAATTTCCTAGTGACATAATACCCAAAAAAATGGTTTTCAGCTTAAGCAACAAGAATTTATCGGCTTATGGTTTTAGTCAGCAAGGCCAGATGCTTTCCTGGAGTCTGTGGCATTCTGGTGTTGGCTTGCCACAATCCTTGGGGCTCCTGACTAGCATCTCTGCCTCCATCACATGGCGATGGCTTTGGTCTCCTCCTGTGGCTTTCTCTGGCTTCTGGCTTCTACATCTTTTGGCTGACCAAATAATTTGAAAGCTTAAATGGACAGTTAGCAGACAAGGACATTGAGTTGAATTCCTCACTCTTTCTCATTCTAGAAGACTTTTTGACAAGGGTAGATTTGTATGAGGACCAACACAGAGCTAGAAAAATTGGCTTCATTAGCTTTCTGTGAGTTTAAGCTTAACTGATCCCACAGTTATTTCTATTTTATAGTACAAATGATTTTCAGCAACACTACCTTCTTTATACCCCACTATACAATAATTGAAAAATCCTTTAAAAAGTAGAAAAATGCACAAAGTTCCTTGGATAGATCACATAATGAAACAATGGGTGCAATGAGAAATCCATTAATTACAAATAAGTTAAAGTGTTAGGAATGTAGTAGCTAGCTATTCATTTATGATTTGTCTCCCAGCTCCCCTCAGGACACGTAAACTGAGCCGCATGCTCTGTTTTCTACATTCTTATATACACGTCATCTAACAAAATGCCTAGTTGAAGGAATTTATTCAATATTTATGAGTATAAGAATAAAACAGTGACTTTAGCTTACAAGACAAGTGAGACGGCTTAATTGCCAATCATTTATTGTGCATTCTTCCAAGGATTCTAATAAAGAGGTTTTATTCACCTGATTATTAAAACTTCTCATAGATTTCCTTCTTAGTTCAAATCATGGTCAATGTGCGAAGCATGGGTGGAAATAAATTTATATATTGGGGACCATGGCTTTTAGGTTTCAAATGCTCTCATATAAAAGTATGGAGTACCTATCAGATGGATAGCAGAAACACAAATCTGTTCTCAGACACTGTCATTGTGACTGCTTATTTTTTCCTTTCTTTCAACACGTAGAAGAGGGTAAAGGAAAGAGGCCTGATAGATGTTAAAGTCAGTGACCCTTTAGAGTTGGTATGAGTCTGAATGGCAAATTCTGCTCAGGTCTTGGAATGGTTCTGAGCATGTTTAAAGTGTTAGAACTGACTAACATTCTTGTTGTCATTATAGTTAAAATATGAAAATGCAGATCTATAGTCATTAGATGAAAGTACTCTACTTAGAAAATGAAAATGAAGCTACTCACAATATTAAAAGAGAAACAAGAGAATAAAGGTCAGAAAAGACTAAGCAGATAAAGTACCAAACAGCAGCTAGCAAATTGGCATCATAGGAAAAGGTGATAATGATTATTATCATTTAGAGCTTACTATGTGCTAGGCTCTGTTTTAAATACTTCACATTTGAAAATTAATCCTACAACATGCTCAAAAGAATGATACCATAATTAAATTAATTTAAATAAAGGAGAAATTGAGCCCTATGGCAGTTAATTGATTTGCCCAAGGCTTTACAGTCAATACATGTTATAGCATGGACATGAATCCAGGCAGGCTGATACAGAACCTTTATTTTAACCACGGTAAACCACACAGTCTCCAAAACTAACAGTCTGTTAAAAAAGATAGAAGATTGATATCCCTGTAGGGATTCACCTCCATATTCCTATCATAATTTCTATCTCTACATCTGTAGAGATAGATTGATTTTATATTTGTCAAAATGTGACCAAGAGTCCACGTACCACAGAATCACCTGGGGAATACAAGTTCCTAAAACCCATGCCACAATTTCTGAGTGAGAATTTGTGGGGGCTGGTCCCAGAAATCTTTATTTAAATGTTAATCGCCCTTATTTATATAAAGGTCCAAACCAGAAAATCTAAGAAATATGGTATACACACTCATTCATTCAATAAATATTGAGTACCTACTGTATGTATTCATACTTGGTAAACTATAAAGAAAAGCAATGGGGTGATTAACAAGGTTCATCATAGTGATTATTTCTGGTGGGGAGAGAATGTTATGCCATCAAGATGGGCTCAGAGAGGAGCTTCGAAATAATTTCCATTTCTGGATATGGCTAAAGAGATATTTATTTTATTTTGATTATAATGATTTACAATTAAAGGTTATAAATATATAAAGAAATAAATTTCCAGGTGCATACTAAATTTTGAGAGATTTGGTTTTGTTGAATGCAGAAAACTCACAATCGGGGGAAAGCGTACTTGGCTTGCTCCTTCTACAGGAAGCTAAAAATGTTCTTACATATTATCTCTACTTAGACAACTACCAAATTCATTTAGCAAATTATACATTATGCAAGCAATTTTAATCCAAAAGCATTTCTTTGGGTCTAAAATATCTATCACTGGAAAATACTATGATAATTCATTTCTCCACTAATTCAAAAATATTCATAAAGTACTACTATGTTCCAGATACTGTTTGACACTGACGACAGGGGTGAAGAAGACAGATAAGTTTCTGAGTAACTTGTAAGTCATTCTACTATCATGCGTGTGGACAAATTAGTAACTTGAAAAAGCATTAAGATCGTAATGCTCAAATGAATGAATTGGCTGCATATCTATTATTGTGTGTACATTATTCTATACAAGTAGTTTGTCTTATAAGGTTATTATATTTCTTAGATTATTTTATTTGTACAGTGCTTTCTTTAATGATACTTTGCAAACATATTTTCAGAAGTCACTTTAATCCTCTTCTAAGTGAGGGCTTATCTCAAGTGGAATACTGCTGCTGCTTCACAGGATCATCATAGCATAGGACAGGAAACTAAGGTGACTTTCATACTCAACAAATACATAATACTTTCACTGAAATGGCTGTTGTGCTATATGGAATATCCTGTGTTTTTTTTTATAACTATGTTTTATTGGGATGATAGGTTATCATATATTCCCAGATATGGCCTGCTGACAGGGTATTGATTTCATGATGCTGTGTGCCTTGATTTTGTTGTGCAGATGTCCCTAGAGCCCTCAGGAGCACTCTTGTTTGTGGCTTTGTTTACTGTGGCAGTTAGTGGAATCTGTCTGAGACCTGCATAAGCATAACCTCCAGAATGACCTCCCTACTCACTTTGAAATCTCTCAGCTATTAAAACTCTTTTTATTTAATGTCTCCTCCTTTTGGTCAAGTTCTTTTTTTCCAAATGCATCGCTGATTAATCCTTGGTAATAAGCCCTTGGTGCCAGGGAGGCTCATCCCCAGGAGCATGTCCTACATTGAGGGGGAAGGTAGTGAGTTTATTTGCAGCATTTGGCTAAGAGAAAGGCCACATTTGAGCAATAAGGAGGTTATCAGGAGGTAACTCTTAGGCATTAATTGTACTTAGGCAAAATTTCATCTTTACAAGAATAAGGTTTATATTTACAAGCATTAAGATCGAGGACTTGAAAAATAGGCCTGTTTTCTTTTCTTAGGCATAGCATATATATTCTGGAGATTTTTGCCATTTTATTTGAGGAAGTAGAAGGGCTTCCCCAAAATAAAAGTATATTTTGTTAGATGCTCTGTGGGCCTCTATTGAGAAAAGAACATGAACACATTCATATCTCATAGAAGTATGTTTTAGGCGCATTTTTCTCCATATATCACCCCATGACCAATACCTGTACTAGTGATATAACAATGTTATAGATCCTGAAAGAGCATTCTTATATTCATATTCTTAACTACAATTCTTGGTCACCCCAGGATTCATCAAATTATACAGTCACCCATTTAATCATTTAGCTTTCCTTCTAACCTCCTGCACAGCCAAAAACTTCCACTATAACCGTGTTTCCACTCCCACTTATGTGTTATTAATTACACTCACATTGCTGAGCCACTATTACATCTGCTCATTCCCAAGTCTTTACAATCAACCAAATTGTAAATTCTGCACAGATTAAGCATTGGCTCACCAATCTTTATTTCCCTCTTATTTTCTGGCAAACTGTTTTCCAGACTCTGCCTTCCGAAATCTAATCACTATCCTTAGTACATATCAGTGAGATCATGCAATATTTGTTCTTTTATGCCTGGCTTATTTCACTAAACTTAAAGTCCTCGAGTTTCATCCATGTTTCTCGTGTGTCAATACTTATTCATTCTTACAGCAGAATAATAAGCCATAATACGTAAATGCCACATTTTGTTTATCCATTCAGCTATGGAAACCTGGGCTGTTGTCATATTTTGACAACTGTGAACAATGCTGCAAAGAGCATCGGTGTGCATATACCTGTTCATGTCCCTGCTTTCAATTCTACCTAGTAGTGAGATTGCTAGATCATATGTCAATTCTATTCTTAGCTTCCTGAGGAACAGCCAAATTGTCCTCCACAGTGTCTGCACCTTCTATACTCTCACTTGCAGTGAATGAGTATTCCAATTTCCCCACATCCTCTCCAGCACTTGTAGTTTTCCGTGTTTTTTTTTTTTTAATAGCAGCCAGTCTAGTAGGTATGAATCGTTATCTCATTGTCATTTTGACTTGCATTTCCCTAATAGCTAGTGATGTTGAACATTTTGAAAATTAATTAATTTATTTTAAACATTTATTTTTTTTTTATTGCCCCCCCTCATTGTTTGTCCTCACTGTCTGCTCTCTGTGTCTATTTGTTGTGTGCTCATCTTCTCTTTAGGAGGCAGTGGGAACCAAAACTGGGACCTCCCATGTGGGATAGAGGCACTCAATCACTTGAGCCACCTCAGCTTCCTAGTTTGTTGTGTATCTCATTGTCTTTCCTCTTTGTGTATCTTTCTTTTTGTGTCATCTTGTTGCAACAGGATGCTGTGCCTGCCCATAATGCCAACTCACTGTGTTGCTTGTCTTCTCCAGGAGGCACCGGGAACCGAACCCAGAACCTCCCATGTGGTAGGCAGGAGCTCAATCATTTGAGCCACATCTACTTCCCAATGTTGGGCATTTTTTCAAGTGCTTTTTAGCCATCTGTATTAGTCATCCAAAGGGGTGCTGATGCAAAATACCAGAAATCTGTTGGCTTTTATAAAGGTTATTTATTTGGGGTAGAAGCTTACAGTTACCAGGCCATAAAGCAGAAGTTACTTCCCTCACCAAAGTCTGTTGTCATATATTGGAGCAAGATGGCTGCCAACTTCTGCCAAGAGTTCAGGATTCCTGGGTTCCTCTCTCTTTCTAGGGCTCATTTCTCTCCAGGCTCAGCTCCTCTGTTTTTCCCACAAGGTCCACTGTAGACTATGAAGCTCTCTAGGCTTTGCCTCTCTCCACAAGGCCAGCTGTAGACTATCAGGCAATTGGCTCTGTCTCTCTCCCCAGGGCTTGATTCTTTCCAGGCTCAGTTGCTCTGCTCCTCTGTGTGCTTACTTCCTGGGCTTCAGCTCAAAACTTCAAACCCCCTTCTCTGCAGTGCAGTTTCTCTGTAAGTCCCTGCCCAACAAAGGGGCAGAAACTCAATGTCCTACTGAGGTGATCCAATCAAGGAAAAGTGAAACTTCTAAATCCAATATAATCTAATATGCCCAGAAGAAAAGACCAATTCACAAACATAATCCAATATCTATTTTTGGAATTCATAAATAATAACAAACTTCTATACCATCTATATTTACTCTTTGTGAAATTGTTCAAGTCTATGACCCATTTTTTTAAATTAGCTGTTTGTCTTTTTATTATTGAGTTGTATAATTTCTTTATATATGCTGGATATTAGACCCCTATCAGATATGTAGTTTTCAAATATTTTCTCCCATTGAGAAGGTTGCCTTTTCATTTTCTTGACAAATTCCTTTGAAGCACAAAACTTTTTAATTTTGAGGAGGTCCCATTTATCTATTTTTTCTTTCATTGCTCGCAGTTTGGTTGTAAGGTTCAGGAAACCATTGCTTACTACATTATGTAACATCCTGTTACGGCAACATTTATCTCAATGCTGCCAAATGCAAATGACCAGAAGAAATGGTAATGAGCTAAAATGCCCATAACAATGACACTTGGACTTAGAACATTTATATCAGTGCATTTAAAGTCTTGGCTAGACATTGTACTGAAAATGTTTAAACATTATATCTATAAAGAATCAAATCCTCCATAAAATATGTGGAAATGTATTTAAATAAGTAAAGGGAAAAGAAAGCAAAGGAAAAGGAAGATAAAATATTTGTAAAATTCCATTAAAATCATTCTATTTAAGTATAAACTTTTATGGCTTTTGAAAAGAATGATTCCCTACTAAGATTTATCCTGAATCAAGACTATGTCCTGTGACTCTTTTGCTAGAGTGTTTAGGGCTATAACATTATGTTCATGTTATGCATATGCCTGCTATAGTTTTGGAAGTTGAAATCTGTACACATTCATGTGTTGATAAATGATAAACCTATATTTCACATGCAAAATATAGAATTCTGACTTGGCATTTACTTACAAATTGACCTTATGTAAAGTTGCTAACAAAATTCAATAACTTCAAAAATAAATGCAGAACATCCTTGAAATGTATTCTTTTGTAAGTAGAGCTATGAATACTAAAACTAGTTCAATGATTTTAAATTACTTTATTTAAAAGTTGTAATTTTTATTTTATTTAAAATAATAAGTACACACACATATATGTATATTCTTCATTAATTCTTCCAAAATCTTTGTCACTTACAAAATGGAAATATTGCCATTCTTATGAACGGTTGAAATTGTAGGATTTCATTCTGGATGAGTAAACAGATTTAACTCATCAAAAACTTAGGAATAATACATTGTTTTAAAAGAAACATACCATTTACCATACTCAATTATGTATTTTTAAATACACAAACATATGTGTACTTCTCTATCTATAACAGATATATGTATATACACACAAATGTATATATTTATACAAGATGGGTTTACTTTTACATATATTACCTCATTTAATCCTCACAATGATCCTGTGTTCTATTCTTATTACATTCATTTTATATATAAAGAAACTAAGGCCAAGAACAGTAATTTAGAAAGACCACACAGTTTATAAGCATCTGGTTCTAGATGGAAACAAAAGACTTTGTTTCCTAAACAGCTGGATTTACAAGGAAAATATTCATAAACATCTAATACATAACTTATTAAAATAGGAAGTTAGCTTTTTCCATAAATTTATTTGATTCATTATTATAATTAATATGAAATTACCAGTCACCACTTGACCTATCTTGAAGAGCAATATTATACATATTATAGATTCATGTTCAAAATATGCCAGATAAACTTCCATTTTGCCTTTTGTCCCTATTAGTTGTCTAGAACTCTAGCACGAGGAAGGATCCTGTCAGATGAAAGGCAAGATAATAAGAGAGAGCAACATTTTCTACAGAGATCCTTTCACATGATATGAGCTCTAGTCCCTAAGATTCGAACAAGTGTCACATTGAGAACAAATCAATTTTAAGAAAGAAACATTTAAAAAGGGCTTCATGATCTAAGTAACTCCTTTCCAAAGGGAGTCATTGGCCAGTTCAGTACAGGAAAATCTAAAACCTATTTGGACCCTCAAAAGTCACCTATTTGTTACCATTATTCCCTTTATTAGATGACATGATTATTACAATAAAAAGTTTCGGCTTTTATATATTATAAACATTCTGTAGTACATTAAAATTATTATATTTATTAAGCCCTTCAAAAGTATTATGCAAATTCTCTTCCCACTCTTTCACATAGCCAAGAGCAATAAAAGATGAGATTATTTTATTTTAAATAAAGACCATGACATATTATTTATTTATTTATAGATAGACAAAAGTAAGATGTGAATGCTGTTCTCTTCTGTAGTCAAGTTTAACAGGATTATAGTCAGTGAGCATTCTATCAGGCAGTTCACTTGGCACTATTGCTAACTAAAAGCATGCATGAGTGTCAAGGAATACTAATTTATTACCTAAGTGACTCTTATACGGACTCTAATATTACACAAGTGAACTTTTGTTCCCAACCACTACTTGTCTCTGATTTTCAATGTAAGAGTAATCTATTTCCTGCAAACAGTTTAGATTTTTCATGTAAAATGCCCCGGTGTTCAGATGAATGTGTTTTGCTACTTTTAGGAATATGAAATGTGCTTTTTTTTTCTATATAAAAAAATCCATTTTTTTTATATTACTCTTTCTTAATATTTAGCTGTAGGAGCACTTATCTAAAAATGGATTTGTGATCTTTAGGCAGCAATTCAGAGCAGACATTATTTCTTCAGTTGCTATTGAAATATAAAACGATGTCTGTATAGAAGCACACATTTACACATTATTTTTTGCTTTTATGCCCTTCTTTCCCTCTCTGATTCTCTTCTTTATTCCTGGTAAGATGATAGCAAAGAATATGTGTATTTATCTTGGAATATGCTATCTTGTTTATATTTTCTTTTAATATAACCACAACAAATATATTTTCATTTCTTCTTTGATTCCCCTACCCAAAGGAAGATTTTGTGCACACAGTAGGTACTCCTTTTATGATAAAATCCAATTGAAATAATGACGTTGCTTTGCAATTAAAAAGTCTCCCACTAGAAATGGGGATCTTTGGTCCTTCATTAATTCTTAACAAAGAGTAAATTTGTAAAAAGAGTAAATTTGACTTTATCCTAGAATATTTAAACAATTATTAATAAACAGATGCATTAAATATCTACTATGGTTTGTTGGAGGAATGTAAAATACTAAGAAATGCCTTCTCTGAATGTCTCTAGACCAAGACTCAGTCTATGCTTAGGGATCTTGTTAAAAGAACAGACCAGAGACACAGGAAAAAGAAGCCACCATATTTGATCCAACCATACTAGAGAGGACTAAAGGATGGCTTAAGTACAAAGCTCCCAAGAAGCTGGGCCCATGGAGCAGCTCAAGCGGAGATGGTGAGCTTGGAGGGGAAGGCTGAGACCTTGGCAGAATTCCACAGCCATCTTGTTTTGCCACGTGCTGGGAGAACAGAATCAATAGTAGCTGGCTTTGTTGAGAAAGCACCTCTTATGGTGCCTTGGTTTGGACTTTTCACAGCCTTGGAACTATAAGGTTTTACCCCAAATAAATCCCCTTTTAAAAGCCAAACAAAACAAAACAAAACAAAAAAAACAATAGATCATTTTAGAGTCTTTTTCAGCTCCTACCAAAGCCCTTATCTATGTCCAGTGGATTAAGATCCAGAGGAGGTTTTTCTTTTGTCCTCAAACAGCAAATAACCTGTCCTGATTGGTATAAGCAATAAATATTTTGTTTCTAAAATATGCCAGAATTTTCCTTATTTGGCAAATTACTCCTCTTACTTGGAACTTAGGTTTAGAAGAAGGAAACGGCACCATCAGAAGGCTCAATGATGCCTACAAAGAACACAGTTTCTCCCTTATCTCTGCTCTATGGCCCTTAGCCTAAGCTTCTTCCTAACGTTGCTTCCTCCTTTGGAAGCAAGTCAGCTACAGCAGTTAAATATCCCCTGTAGTAGAAGAGAGACTGTTTCTTACTTGTGTCTTGCTTAATCAGTGAGTAAAATCTTACCAAGAACTACCACTAACAGGCCACTCCTCATATCCCAATGACCAAATGGATTATATATCCACACCTGAAACAATTACTGAGAAGGGGAAGGAGATCACTCTGACTGGCTTCAAGCCATTATGTTAATTGAGTTGCTGGGGGAGGGAGGGGGGAAGTTCAACATTCTAACAAAATCAGGACTCTTCTAGCATGGCAGGTAGAATTACAGGCAATTAACTGGTGCTATATTCTACCAGTTTGTCTATTCAAGAGACAGTCACACCCTTCACTCCACATATGCATCTAAAAAAGTGGGCTAGAGTAGGATGAATCAAAGAACAGAAGGAAGGGGAAAAGACACTTAAGGCCATAGTAAGACGGCAAGTTTGAAAGAAGATACAGAATAGCTTCTCAAGACTTATTTTTAAAATGCAGCTATGTAGGTTGGCATCCCTGGGAAATGATTAATGGACAAGATGATTTATTTTGGGACTATAGGAGAAATAACTTAAAAGCAACTCCCTGGTGCTCTGAAGGAGTTAGTATTCATCACATGGATGAACACTTTATTCCCAGAGAGTATCTTACTTACCACCCTGGCTGATCATGTGAAGGGACTCAATTCAAAAAGATAGTGAACCATTTGGATAGAACATTAGACTGAATTAAACACTCTGTGCTCACCCATGTGATGCAAATTAGAAGCTCATTGTATTCATTTAGTCTGGCTGCCAAGAACTGTAAGAAGTAGGAATAGGTACTACCAGTTTAATTACATAGTTAGCCAGCAATATTAAGTACCTACTGTTTGCAAAAAACTATTTTTGGAATGGTTATAGTCACAAAGGAAACCGGCAAATCAGATGAAAAACTTATCAAATTCTGGCTTTCTCAGTCTCTCAGGAAAATTAAAACCAACAAACCCTTACATGCACTTATTTCATTGCAGAACTGGTAGACAGGGCATACAGTGAAGAAGGAAGCAAATAACTACTTTGCCATCATTTGCAATCCTTACTCTGTATATTTTAAGTATTTTTGAAAGTATTTTTTAACACTTCTAGTATTCTGGCTCACTCCACCCCAGTCCACTCCTCTAAATGTTGGATATATACACTATGCATTTTTTAAACTTATAATATAGTTGATAATTGTCATTTGCACACAAATATGCATATAATTAATATGCATATCAATAATCATTCTTTCACATAGTTGCACCTTAAATGTTGAGATTTAACAATGTTTCATTTTCAGTTTTGTAAAAGAAGGAGCTAGTATGAAAATGGAGTATAAAAATGTGGGTATAGCCCAAAGTGTATATATTAATGATATTATTTTCATGGATATAAATGCATTGGATACTGTTATTGGCTGAAATGTGCCCCACCACCACCACCACACACACAAGATAGATTTAATTCTAATATCCAGTCTGTCCTGTAAATGTGACCTTATTTGAAAATAAGTTCTTTGAAGGTATGATTAATTAAAATGAGGCACAACGGGATTAGGGCAGACCTTAATCCAAGATGATTGCTGTCTGTTAACAAGGAAGAGGTAATGGCAGACAGACACTGGGCAGAATAGTGTGTCAAATGAGGCAGATATGGAAGTAGTACAAGCTAAGGAATGCCAAGGATTGCCAACAAACCACCAGAAGCTAGAAAAAAGCAAGGAAGGATTCTCCCTTATAGGTTTCAGAAGGAATAGAGCACTGCTAACACCTTGATTTCAGACTTCTAGAATACAAAATTGTGAGAAAATAAATTTCTACTATTTTAAATCATCCAGTTTGTGGTTATTTGTTACAGCATTCCTAGGAATCTAAGACAGTTATCATATTGCAGGGGTGGGGGAGAGGGGAATCAACAATATTTTAAATAGCATATTATCCATTTCACTTATAATTTTATGAAAAATAATCAAATATAATCTGAAAAAATATAATTTCCATTGGTCAAGTCAGCTCTTTTATTCAAATACTATACTGTTCCAGTTAACAGGGGCTGGTAAATTCAGTGTAAATGAAAATTTTGTATGTTTTCCAGGTTAAATCAATATAACAAAGCTAGTTTAATATAGCATTCCCCAAAGCTATCTGATTGCTGAGTGCTCTACAATGTGCCACTGCCTGATGCCATTAGACATTTCTAGGGTTTGGCACAGGATGCATCTGCAGTCTCAGTGTAAAGCACTGAGACACAATTTATGGAGATTGAAATGTGAGCTAAATTGAGAACATAATTCCAAGCAGATGATTTCAGTTAATTAAAACTAGTAGTACAGGTTCCATATAAATGGGTCCTGATAATTTCCAGAAAATATGACAATATCTACTGGACTATATATTTCATCACAGTATAATAAACTGTGATAAAATGCTTTAACTACTATGAGAATTTATGGAACCAGCAGTGTTTATCAGACTGATAAACAGTCAACTCTGAAATACTAAAAGTGGGCCAAATTTGGTTTATTCATTAACTTTTGTTTTTTTTATCTTCCTTTCAACCAAACCTTAGCTCATTATATCCCCTATCAGAGGAATAACAAGGAATTACCCAATTCTCTTTAAGATTTTTGGTCAATCTTGAATTAGGTGAGTGAGAGACAAACCTTCATTAAACCAGAGTCTAAATAGGAGAATATACCCGTGGTTTCTTCCTCAACAAACAAGAAGAATCTCATTTTAAATCTCTAATCCTATTTTAGTAGCCAGAATAACACCAATTAACTTGCCGAGCATTTGGTCATGTTCTGGATTTGTCCCCATCTTTTCTGCTTGGCTATAGCAAGAGAAAACACCAGTGTTATCTGCAATTTTAGAGGTTGAAATATCTGCTAGATAATACATAGTTTGATTTTTTCAGACTGAAGTCATTTCCTTCATGAGATTATTAGAAAGTCAAGTGAATGTTTCCAGAAGTAAACTCTAGAAAATTTGATATAATGCCATTGGTGATGGGTATCCTCTTCCGCCTACCCCTGTTATTAAATGGGATCACAGGATACTGAATTATCCCTATTGATGTTAAACCTGAGATATAAAACCTCTACCAGTCAATGTCAAATAACAGCCAAGACTATGAAACTTACAATGCTCCACTAATGCAGGTAATAAAGAGAGCTCACATTTTATTTGACTGTATATTTTATATATGTTCATCATAATTATATTTAAGATCTGAAACTGCTTTTTGATAAAAGTTTGGCCTGTCATGGAGGCACTTCTTTGCACCATCTCCCTATAGAAATACAGTAACCCACATTGAGGTTACTTCTCAATCTTAATTCTAGTAATGTATGTGGTAAACCATGTAAAATCTTTATTTTCTAAACTCTTACTGAGAAATTGCTTCCTTACATGTATCATATATAATTTAATTATAAACAAGCACTTAATGAAAAATTGCTATAATATTAGGATTATAAAAATGATAATAATAAATAAAATATAATATAACAGATATCCATTATCAGGTAATTCTTCTATATCAATAATGAGGCTACGCACCATATATATATACACTATCTCATTTAATTCCCATAATATATGATAAGAACTAATACTAATAAATAGCATATATTGAACTCTACTCCATGCCAGGGTCTTGGCTGTTTGTAATTATATATTAACTTATTACATTTTTAATTAATTAACATTTAATATAAAGTAGGTATTCAGAGTTTACAAATGAGAAAACTGAAGCTTAGACTGATTAGGTACATTGCATGGCTAGCTGCTCTAGCATCTGAAACCTAGTCTCTCAAAGTTAAGACAATCCAAGTTAAGACATACAATATCCATACTCTCAGAACAGCTGCTTGTCTATTTATTGCAAAAACTTCCTCTGCTGCTTACAGTGATTAAAGTAGTATTGCCAACATCCCAACTCCCCTTAGATCTCACTCTTGGCCTCAAATAAGTATCTTCTCAGTCTGGGCAGTTTTGTCCATGGTGAATATGACTATATTAGAGAATACTGATGAAGTACAACTTGGCTACAGATGATCCCCTTACTTTAGTAGCTTGTTTAATGGGGATGCCAAGGAGGCATATCAGGTTCCATATGACTGAACAGAATATTCACGACAATAGTCCCAACCTGTGTTCAGGCTTACTCTTTTGACAATTTTTCTTCCACCACTACTTCATTTCTTTTCATAAATATAGGTCAGTTCATGGGTGAATCAATTTTCCCAAGATTACTATATTATAATATGTGATGGATAAGGGCAACACTTAGTACTAGCCTCATTTTGTTGGGGATGCAAAGCTTAGTAACATGTCTTAGTTTAACAGGACTGCTATGACAAATACAACACAATAAGTTGATTTAAAAAAAAATAGAAATTTACTGTCTCACAGTTTTGGAAGCTAGAAGTCCAACATCAAGGTAATGGTTATAACCATTCTATAACATTCTGACAATCTTTTATCACATGGATACCTCTCTCTCTCTTCATGACTTTTCTCTGATATCTACTGACTTCTGGCTTCTACTACTTCTGGCTTATTCTGATTGACTTTGTCTGAATTTCTTCTGTTTACAAAGACTCCAGTCATATGAATTAAGATATACATTGATTTAATTTGGCCTCACTTTAAATAGAATCCTATTCACATGAGCCTATACCTAAACTAATAATATCTTCAAAGGTTATATTTCCAAATGAGTTCACACTCACAAGACCAGATGTTAGGACTTGAATATGTCTTTATGGGGAACATGATTCAATCCCCAATAGTTAGCATTAAGGAAAATAAAGAAGAGAAAGAAAATTTAATGTTTGTTTACAGATTCAAGTTTCATAGCAAACCTAAACACCATTATTTTTCTCACACACCTTCATTTCACATGTTGAAATGTGAAAGAATAAATAATTTAAGAAATCCATTATGGTGGGTGGTTTCTTGTGTCAAAAACTCATTAATGAAACCTGGCTCCATTACTCATTATCTATATGAACATGAGCAATTTAATTAACTTATTCTTGTCTCATTTTTTTCATCTATAACTTAGAGGAGAGAATATCATTTACCTCATTGGATTTTGAGATGTTTAAATGACTTAAAATGTGTAAAGAACTTAGAACTGTGTCTGTACCTACAAAATGCTCACTAAATATTAGCACAATAATGATAAATTTATTATTAGTTCAGATTGGTTTTCTCATCAGATACTAGTTATTTGTCAAGGTTACAAGATTTGATAGCAAAAATCTCAACCTTCAGTCCTACAACCTCAAGGAATTGAAGTGTGCCAACAACCTGAGTGATCATAAAATGGATCCTTCTGCAATTCAACTTCAAAAAAGACAGCAGCCCCAGTCATCACCTTGATTTCTGCACCATGACACTCAAAAAGAGGCCCAGTTTAAACATACTGGATTCCCAACTCAAAGAAAATATAAAATAATGAATGTATATTATTTTAAGCCATTAAGTTCAACAGCAATAGAAAACTAATTACCAATAAAGGAAAAGTGGAGGTAATTCTGAGATTGCTAGTTTGAGAGTCTGCAGAATTGACAATCTCACCTTTAACGTTTATGCAGGGAATACAGGGAAACTATCAGTTTCTAAATACATAAACATGATTCAGTTTATGTCAAGTTTGAGATGCTATTTTCTATATAGATCTCAAATTGTTTTGGGACTGAGCAAAGATCATTTGACTTGGCAACTGTGATATTTTGCAGAGTGGTTTCAGGAAGTTAGCATAGCATAAACCAGATTGAGCAGGTCAAAGTGAACCAGAGTTAAGAACTGGTGGCAGAAAATAAGGTGAATTTTTCCAATACACATATAATTTTTTTTCATTGAATGGTAAAAAGAAAATAGATAGGTAGCTTATGGAGGAGGCAATTTTATGGTGAAATAAGGAAAGGAGAGTAGATAGCTTCATAAGAAAGTGAAAAAAAGAGGAAAAGGACTTGACCATATATTTAAATGGAGAGGATGAAATCTATAGAAAGGCACAGATTTAGAATAATGCAAAGGAAGAGGAAAATAACTCTCCACATCTGAAAACTGGGGTAAAGCAGTTCTTAAATCAAATAGATGTTGGGGAAATTAAATATGAATAAGTATAAAGCTTTTATCACAAAATCAAATACATAGTAAACACTAAATCATAGCTACTACTATTTATATGATTATTAGAGAGAGAAAGAGGGAATTGGTGGAACAAAGTCTGGGGAAAGCATAAAGAAATGGACAAATTTTCTTTTCTGTTAAATGAGTGAAGAACCTATTATTGGAAACCATTATAGGTAAATTGGAGATAGGATAATTTGGGGGTAGCTTGTCTGCAGTTGAAAACTCTATGACCATTCAGTAAGGAAGCTTGAATTGGGTGGCATATACTGAGAGTGAAGGCTATGTCCTAATCTGATTTTTCTTACTCTTCCAGTTACAATAATCATTAATTAAGCTTCCTATGCTTCACCTTAAATAGCTACACTATTTCTCTTTGAGTGGGGAGGTATAAAAATACCAGGCTCCTACTGATGGTGAATGAATCTGGTTTAGGATAAAGGTAAATTCAGTTTTATTTTGAAATATACTTTAAAAATTGTATCTTATATTTAGATACAAGATATATTATGCTTCTCACTTTTAGACATTGCTCTTAGTCATGTAACTGAGTAATCTAAATCTCCTTGTCTTAAATTTTGAATCTTCTAGCAAATTTTCACACACATCCAGGCTGAAGTGTTAATCTTGTATTGAACTATGGGTTAGTTAATGTGATTTTTCTCATCACGTTATCTTCACACTTAGGGTCCAATTTACAAATCTCACCAGTGTAGGCAATTTTTCTATCTCTTCACAAGATGCTATAATTCGTGGTGCAATGATGAAGTGTGAAAAACTTGCCACTAAAAGGATAAATGTAATACGTGGTGCTAGGGGCTTTATTTTTCAAATTACTAAGGCAGTTTTTAAGTTATTGGAAATATTTTGCAGGAAATGAACACTTGTGTACACATAAAATTTCAAAATACATCAAAGAAGAAAAATTAAGGAAGACAATTGGATTGGGCATATGTTTAATTATTGATATATGTCATAACACATTCACTGTATGGGGATAATTATTGTTAGAATAGCTAAATAAGGCAAACCATCTAATGAAGGTAGAATGAACAAGTATAAAAATATTTCAAAAGAATTAAATTATATGATAATAATATTAAATCTTTAAGTACTTCTTTATATTACTGCATAACAAATGTAGATATTTTGTCTTAAAAAGCTGTATTGCAGTAAATGGTATGTTATATAGCTCTGACCTTTTTAGAAACAGATAAATATCCAAAGAACCTATGTCTTTAAAATTGTCTATTTTTTATTCTATTAAAAGAGAAGTAAATAAGTTCATTCTGAAATGATATTGATGAAATAAGCAAAGTGGATTTATCATTAAGTTGAAGAAAGCTTAAATTTTAGGGACCCTCAGTTGCCAGGGTCCCTGAGAATTGCCATGATTTACAGAGTATTTTATCTGGATAGAAGAAGCCAAGTTACATTCAAGATACTTATTATGAAAACCTTTCTGATAAATCTTGAAAAAATCTTGCAAGAATAAAAAGAACTGAATCTACAAGCATCCAATAATTTGTTGTGATTTCTTTTCTCATTTTAAATAGATATACACTTTTCTAACTAAATTATGAATTTGCATTCTTTATCTTTAAAAGAGGGCATCAAATAATCTGTAAACTTCAGACTTCAACAAAACCTGGATCCTCCACCTTGGGATAAAAATAATAGCATAAAGAATATCATTGGTAATGCCTCTTTGCTTAGGGAAGCATCAAGTTCCACAGGTGCATAGCTGAGTAGACTGCATTTAGGAACATTTCCCATAGAAATGATGTACATAGTGGTGAAATTTTTAACAGACTGCTGAAGCTTATTGAACTCATAAATAACTAGGATCATAATTCTTATGGCTTAGTCTGAGATATCAGTGAGGAGATGGCAAGCACAGAAAGACAAGGAGAGAGAAGTTGGGGAGAAGGAGAAGAAAGGAAGTTTGGAGGAGAAAGGAGAGAAATAAGGATGAGGTGGGAATGAAAGGGAGGAAGTGGAGAAAGCAAATGAAGTAAATGAAAGGATGGTGCTTTCT
Source organism: Tolypeutes matacus (assembly GCA_026826555.1). Taxonomy (NCBI): domain Eukaryota; kingdom Metazoa; phylum Chordata; class Mammalia; order Cingulata; family Chlamyphoridae; genus Tolypeutes; species Tolypeutes matacus. Next base: position 13,018,673 of record JAKSZT010053779.1, on the reverse strand, counting down.
CTCCTCCCTGGCTCTAGAATATGATTTAGAAAATCTCCCAGCTCTGTGTTCTCCAAAGTTATATAGATCTCAAATATTTGCTACATTCCATATTTTATAAAACACATCTATTTCCTGATCAATTAAGCTCTCACCTAATGGATGTGACCCATCTCTGATGTTTGCAGCTGGGCACCTGAATGAACAAAATCATTCTACTAAGACCAAAGGCTCTTTATTCTCCCTAAATCTATCTGTAATTTGAAAAGAGGATGTTTATTCAGTTTTTCAATTGGATCTCTTATTGGGGAAGAATCAGAGAAAGTGTCACCGTGTAAAAAAGTGGAGAAACTCAGGCAGAATAGTAGTGGTCTTTGGTAAGGGACCAGCAGTTCAGACCCTTTGGGGCAGATGGAGCACCCAGGCAGGCCACAGCTGCCAAAAAAAATGTGCTAGGCCAGCTTCTCTAAACTGCTCCTGGGAAGCGGCTGTGGCTCAATCAGTAGGGCTCCCGTTTACCATATGGGAGGCCCCGGGTTCGGTTCCGGGGCCTCCTGGTGAAGGCAAGCCCGCCCGCACGGCGTGGTTAGCTGACCCAGTGAGCACAAGCAGCAAGGGGGGGATAAATGAATAAATAAATAAAATCTTTAAAAAATAAATAAATAAATAAATAAAAATAAACTGCTCCTTCCCAGAGCTTCTTATCTATTTCCTCCTGTGAATACACAGATTATTTAATGTTTGAAATTGCCAGCCACTTTTCTAAGAAAATTGTGTGTAAGTCAGGCATTTCTAATTATGTCTCAGATTATTCCAAGGGCATCAGTTTCTGCATGACTTTTTTCCATGTTCCCCAATCTATTTAGAAGTAAGGTCCAAATACAATACCCATGACCATTTCCATTAATTTTGCCTATGAGTAAATGAAACTTAAAAACTAAGTTTTAGTTCAGTTCATTCAGACGAAACCACCTACTGAAGAAGAGCCAAATTGCTGATTTCTTCCAACAGTATTATTTCTGTACCTTTGTGGAAGAGTGAGGGATACTCTGCATTTAAAAATAGCACCTACAAAGAAAAGGGTTTGCATGAAATTTTTTAATTTGCATGGAATTTTTAGTTCATATATCTTTGGCCAGTGTACATGATTATATCTTAAATTTCTTATTTTAAACTTTTGAATTATTTTATCTTTCATTATGTAAGAATGAAGAGTTCACTTCTAACTATTGTCACCTTGCTTTAACATTTTAAAATAAATTCTACCCATGAATTGCCAAACACCTTTGGAGCATTCATTTTCAGATACTTTCCTTACCGGAACTGGGAAAAGGTCACAGGAAATATTTTATGATAACAAGAAACAGCATATGTGATTTTCCTTTGTTCATAAAATTAAACTGCAGCAAACTGAATTTACCTTACTTTACATTTTCTTTTTCAAGTTGTCATCATATTAGAGACAAAGGGAAATTACTTAGTTCATTTAATGAAATTAAACCTAATAGGAGCTTTGTTTAATTATCTAAGAGCAGAGAGTCAGACAAAGATTGGTGCTGGGAAAATGATGGATCCGGTGAAAGCACTTTAATCCAGCTCTAACCTGCTAGATGTAGTCTTTTTTGTGTGCATATTAATTGTAAAGGGGAAATTTTATGTTTCACTTAGATGGATCCTTTATAATTCGAGCCTTCTTAATATGGACTGCAAAATGTATGCTTAGTTTTTCCAGTAACACTTGGGGAAATGCCTTGTAAATGGGTGTATAAATTTGCTTAATTAATCAAACAAAAGGAAAAGCTTTTAAAGAGCAAAGTCATGACGGGAACTTAAAAAAAAGGAAATTAAAAAGATAAAGCTTATTACTGCCTAGTAATTTCAATTTATGCTGTAAATAAAATAGGTTTAAAAGCGAAGTCAGGGCAAATATGCCTTTCCAGCAGGTTCTCCAGTATAATTGGCAGTGGCCCAAGGATTACCAATGGGTTTTGAGTCAATAATGGTTTTTGAGTGTCCTTGGACTATTGAATTTATGAAATGGTTTATTTGGAGTGAAGACATGGCCTTGGTAATCTTGCCTATTCTCCACTTGCGATCTCTAAATCACCAATGTGGTGCAGGAGTTGAATTCTAACAAACAAAGGTATTCCTGTGGATGTTAACAACTACGCTACTCAACATTTAAAACTTACATGAAAATAATAGCGACTTGGGGTTAATATTAATTATGTTTACAAATATACATTTTGACATTTTGTTCTCTACTTTCAAGAAATTTGAGCAAAATCTTAGAGAAACAACTTCAACTAAATTTCTCAGTCTACAGCAAGTGGGCCATATGAACCTCCAGTTTCAGTGATTTATAGTGATCCTCTACCTCCTTGTCTTCAAAATACAGGCTATAGCCCAACAACATGTGTGTCACTTGGGTCCTTGTTACAAACACAGAAGCTAAGGCTGCACCCCAAAACCTGGATCTTTTAACAATATCTCAAGTTTGAGAACCATTGCTCTAACAATCTCTTTTTATTCCTTAAGGAATTTGTGTTTGTGTTTTGTATATAATTTTATAGCAATATATGTGCCACAATTTTTAGTGGTTTGAAGAATATATTTCTCTTTTCTTTCAATAGTTTGTAATAGTTAAAATAATTCAGAAGAGGCAAATGAGTTTAAAAGTTTATTGGGAAGCGGCTGTGGCTCAATCAGTGGGGCTCCCGTTTACCATATGGGAGGCCCCGGGTTCGGTTCCCGGGGTCTCCTGGTGGGGGCAGGCCCGCGCACACGGCGTGGTTGGCTGACCCAGCGAGCACGAGCAGCAAGGGGGGGATGAATGAATAAATAAATAAAAATCTTTAAAAAAAAAAAAAAGTTTATTGAGCCATAGAAATAAAGAATTCTGCTCTTAGAACAATCTGAGGAGAGCATGAACTGATATACTATCCAAGTACTTAGAACACAGGCAGAGTCAACCATCAAATTGTCCTCTCCCATAAAAAAGTATATATATATATATATTTTTTACCAATTCCATGTTACTCCATTGCTTATAATTTGTGAGCTAATTTGCTATAGAAAAAAGATTTGTATCTAACTATGTAAAATTATTTGATTCTGTTAATTAATTCTTTGTCATTAAAATTATAATTTCATTGTTTGTTAAAACAGTTGTAAATACAGAAATGTGAGTTGTATGGTAGTTTGAAGCTGTATGTACCCCTTAAAAACATGTTCTTAAATCTAATCCATTCATGTAGTGTGTACCCATTGTAAATAGGACCTTTTGATGCGGTTACTTTGGTTAACATATGTCCTACCTCAATCAGAATGGATCTCAATCCATTTCCTGGAGTCCTTTATAATAGAAAGACATTCAAACAGAGCAAGAGAAAGTGCTGGAAGCAAGAAACTCAACATCAATGAAACATGGAAGAGAAGGGAGGAACCAGCAGACACCATCATAAGCCTTGCCATGACACAGAGAAGTCAAGGATCACTGGCTTCTCTTCATCTTCAGGAAAAAAACATCACCTTGATAATGGCTTGATTTGGACAATTTCAAAACTGTGAGTGTATCTAGTTTAAGTCAACTCATTTTATGGTATTTGCTTTGAGCAGCTTAGGAAACTAAAGCAGGATACAATGTAAATAGCTAACATTTAATGAGGAATTTCTATCTGTCAAGAATTCTTCTAAGTGTTTTATATATATTAACTCATTTAATCTACGCAATAACTCTGAAATAAGTATTATTTTTAGATCCATTTTACATTTGTGGAAACTGAGGCAAAGGGACTTGACTAAAGTTAAACAGCTAGAGATGACAAAAATACCAACTGATGTAGTCTATATCTGAGTCTACATTCTTTAATAAACACGTATACACTGCAAATAATCTATATGTCCAATAGCAGGAAAATTGTTACTAAACTGTCATTTAAAATAAAGCCTAGGTAGGGTAAACTAGGTTGTCTGCTTAGAGTCTTAATAGACTGAAATAAAGGTGACTATCAAGCTGCATTCTCATTGGAGGATCAGGTGAAGAATATTCTTGTAAGGTTATTTGGGCTGTTGGTAGAATCCAGTCCTCTGGGGTTGTTAGACTGAGACCCCCGTTTTCTTACTGGCAGTCACTCATGGGTTGCCCTCAACAACTAGAGATTACTCTTGCATCCTCTCCACACGGCCTCTGTATCTTCCAAGCCAGCAACCATGTGCAGAATCCTTCTCATGCTCCTAATTCCTATGACTTACCCTTTTGTTTAGCTGGAGAAAACTCTTCTTTCTATTAGAGAGGTTGTAGGGTTACAGAAAAATAATGCAGAAAGTACCCATATACCTTCCCCATGCTCAGTTTTCCCTATTACTGACACTTTGCATTATTGTGGTAATTTCATTACAAGTGATGAAACAATATTATTATAATTATACTATTAACTGCAGTTCATAGTATTAGTTGCTAAGCTTCTCAAAGCAGATGCCATAAAAAGGGTCGGTTTTTTATCAATGGCAATTTATTAGCTTACAGTTGAGGCTTGATAATGTCTGAATCAAGTCATAATCAAGTGATGCTTTCTTCCCAAAGACTGGCTGACAGCAGTCCTGGACTTCTCTGTCACATGGCAAAGCACATGGCAGCATCTGTTCATCTCTCCCTTCTCTTTTGAGTTTCCTTGCTTTCACCTTGTTACTTCCATGGCTTTCTCTGGCTCTCTCTCTCTCTCTTTACTTTGCATTCTGTTTATAAAGGACTCCAATAAGAAGATTAAGATGCACCCTGGACCATGCCTTAAGTGAAGTAACCTATTCAAAAGGTCCTATTTACAATTTACACAGGAATGGATTAGCTTTAAGAACATGATTTCCTGTAGGCATACAGTTTCAAATCACAACACTTCACCCTCTGGAACACACAAAAAAAACATGTTCTTTCCATTTCCAAATATATGAATTCCACTAAGAGGTCCCAAATAACATAAGTCATTTATGAAACAATATTACATACAAAGTCTCATCTAAATTGATTATAGGTGTGGTAATTCCTGAGACACAATTCCCTACCAGCTGTGGACCTGTAAGGACTAGATAAGTTATCTGCTTCCAAAATACAATGGAGGAACAGTCATAGGATAAACATTCTCATTCCCATAGGGAGAAATTGGAAGGAAAACAGGAATCACAGTTCCCAAAGAATTCTGAAACCATGTAGAACATACTCCATTAGATTTTAAGGTCTAAAAATCATCCATAGAAAGATGTTCTCCCCTATGGGCTTGATGAATTATCAGCTTCATACTTTGCAAGTGCTTTCACAGTGGTCATGCTCTTCCTGAATGGTGGGGTTAAGGCTCCAACATTTTCAAGCATTGGAGAAATGACCAGCCTCTCATCTTCAATCTGGCCCGGCATTGGAGTGGCTACCAGACTCTAGGATCCACCCTAGCCAAGCATCTGGTGAGAGCCAGATTCTAGGCTTCAAACTAGTCAAACATTGTGGTTTCACCCAAGCTCTCCACAATTCTCCCAGGCATCTGAGAAAACTGGGGTGCTAACACTCTTCCTGAACAATGAGTCAGAAGTCCTGCTGTATTAGTCTGCCAAAGGTATGCTAATGCAAAGTACCAGAAATATGTTGGCTTTTATAAAGAGTATTTATTTGGGGTAAAAACTTACACTCCCGAGGTCATGGAAGTGACCTTGGGTCCAACTCAAGGTACCATAAGAATTACTTTCTCACCAAAGTCAGCTGCCACATGTTGAAGCAGGATGGTGGCCAATCTCTGCCTGATCCGTCAAGGTTTCTTATATCATTCTATGGCATAGGGCTTGTTTCTTTCTGGGCCTTCTCAGCTGCTCAGCTGCTCTGTCTTCTTCATCTGCAAACTAACAGGTGAATCGCTCATCTCTCCCTGGGGCTCCAGGATCAAACATGACAGAACTCTCTCTCTTCCCATGTATCTCCTTGAGTGAGTGTACATTTATATAGGACCACCAAGGAGATGGGGACTCAATGTGACTCATACCTTACTGACATGTTCAAATCAAAAGCCCTAAATTGATTTTATCAAGTAAACTTGAATCCTTTGAATTTAATACAGTCAAAGGGCATCACAACCAGAGGAATAGGTTAGTTTACAAACCTAATGTTTCTCTTTTTTGAATTCATAAATAATCTCAAACTGCTACACCTGCCTTCTTCAAGGGTCAGGGCATACTCATCCTTTCCACATACATGGGTGTGTCCTGTCTCTTGGCCTGAGAAGATGTCTTTGGCCTATACCTCAGCTTCCATATTTCTGCCTTTGAAGTCATTTTTCCTTCAATCTGTACCTTTTCTGTCCCTTTTAGTCCAGGCTGCCAGTAGTTCTATATACAAATATCACACACACACATACACACACATACACACATTTTGGTTTTCTGTGTAGTGCACAGAAAACCTTCCCTCATCCAGCTGGGGTGGGTCCCTGGAGTTGAGCTAGCTGGCTTGGGAAACTGCCCCAACCCATCAGGGTCTGGAAGGGTTATAGGCAAGACACCCTCTCTGCCCAGAAAGACAGGCAGGGAGTTGAGGAGTGAGGAAGCCCTGCCTGGCCTCTGTCCCTTTTCTGGTCTGTGGCCAGTGGTGTCTGGGCCCTGTCAGGTTCAGACTGCCTGGAGTGGAGGTGGGCGAACTATCAGACAAAAGAACTGTCCATGAATCCTTTCTGGATAACTGCATTTCCAATCCTATCTTGGACTGAAATGGTTGACTTGTTCCATGTTAAGTTAGACCTTTGCATGGAGCACTTTTTTCTAGGGACTCTTTATCCAGAATCTCAAAATTTTCCAAACCATCAAATTCTGGTTTCTTTGTGCCTAGTAGTTCAGTTCCCAGCTTATCCCTTTCCTCTTGAATTTTAATATAAAGCACAAGGACAAACCAGGAAGCAATTTCTATATTTACTTCATCACTTTCAAATTTTGTCTTCCATTTAACAACAAGACTCAATTTTGCCATGTTCTCTACCACTTTAAAGCAAGAACCTTTCTTCCAGTTTGCAATAACACATTCATTAATTTTATATAAGGCCTCAAAAGAAGTATCTTTTGGGTCCATATTTCTACCAGCAGCCTCAAATCTAGGCATTTTCTATCAAGCACCCATAATTCTTGCCACTTCTACTCATTACCCAATTAAAGAGCTTTAAAACAAAATTTAGGGAAAAAAAAAAAAAACATTTTTGGTATTTGCAATAGCAGTACCCCACTCCTGGTACCAAATTCTGTTTTAGTTTGCTAAACTGCACAAAGTGGATACCATAAAGTGGGTTGGCTTTTAACAATGGGAATTTATTAGCTAACAGTTGAGTCTGTGAGAATGTCCATATCAAGGCATCATCAAGATGATGTTGCTTTCTTCCCAAAAACTGGCTGCAGGCGATCCTAGACTCCTCTCACCTGGCAAAGTACATGGTAACATTCCTTGGTCTCTCCCTTCTCTTCTGTGTTTCCATGCTTTCAGCTTCTTGCTTCCATGGCTTTCTCTTGCTCTCTCTCTCTGTATTCATTCCATTTGTTAAGTATTCCAGTAAAAAGATTAAGACCCCACCCTGTACCATGCCTTAACTGAAACAACTTATTCAAAAGGTCCTGCTTACAATAGGTTTACACATACAGGGATGGATTAGGTTTAAGAACATGATTTCCTGGGTATACATATAGCTTCAAACCACCACACATAGTTTACATTAGGATTCACTGTGCTGTAAAGTTTATGAATTTTTTAAACTTTTATTCTGATAATATATTTGTCATGCAGTATTTTTCCTTTTGTGCTTGGCTTATTTCACTCAATGTCTTTAATGGGCTCTTATGATTAAGTTAGGTCCACCCAGATAATCTCCCTTTGACATATAACATAATATGATTTTGGAGCTATAGTTCATCATATTCACAAGTTTCACCTACACCCAAACAGGAGGGGATTTTACAAGGTCCTTGAGAGGAATTGATTTAAATTTTGGCCTACCAACCCTTCTTTCTACATTTTTGTTTATCTAAATTTCCATAGTATAGAATATTTATCTAATGAAAAACTTATTTATATTATTGGTTTGAATTTGTATTTTTAATCTAAACCCTTGTAATCAAATTAGAATTAAAATTTGCATTGTGAACTAAAAACCTGTTACTTTTTCATATTTAAAGTACAATTTAAAGAACAGTATAATGTTCTCTAATTTCTTTTTGTTGTCATTATCCATTTCTTCTAGAAATAATAAATACATACTTTTGCATAATTATAACCATCATGTTTTAGGACAATTTATATATCCCCTGAACAGAGACCAGAATGATTTAGTTAGTGCCACATCTGAGGACAATATTTTCCACTGTCTCCTCCCAACCACCAATTTCTTCAAAGCATCTCAGTGAACTGCTATTAAGTTGACATATAAATCCTAAGAAAACAGTCAGGCTTATGGCTCTCAGATTTAAGGAGTTAAAATTCTGTTCCTGGGTGGAGAGGGGAAAATGACCTACTATTTCTGTCAAGTTATTGAATGTTTCATCTGATTGCTAGAGTCATAGGCAAAATAGTTAGAGCTAGCTAGGTATATTGCTCATTTAAAAACAGGTGGTAAAACTCAAAAGAGACTTGAGAGGGAGGGAAAGCAAAAACTTCAACAGAGAAACAGCTTTGTATAAAATGAGTTATATTATGTATACTACTAGGTATAAAAATAACCAATACAGTCTTCAAGTCTATATTATTTTTCTAAAAGTTATATATTTTTTTCCTAAAATGTTCACCCTATGGTTTTTTTTTTTTGTTTTTTTTTTTACCAACTTTCATATTTTAAGATCAAATTTTGAAAATAAACTATCTCTAATATAACACTTTTGTGGTAGATTCATACCTAAAAAGAGTGTGTGAGAGAGAGAGAGAGAGTGCTTATTTTATACTAGAAATATTTGATGTATTCCCCTCATAACTGAAGGTATTTATTGTCTGGTAAATAAAATATATTTATTGAATTAAATCAATGCTTTTATGCTGTTATAACATTTAGTTTTGTATTAAAACATATCATTGGAAATTCAGTGTTAGAAACTGCAGTCCTAATTCCATGTTGGGAGATGATTATTGCAACGTTTATGGGAGAGAAACATGTCATTTTCTTCAGAATTTACCTGTGATATATATTGTAAAACAATGAGATCAGAGATAAATACTAACATGGCGAGTACTCTAACCATAAGAAATTAGCAAATGTTTCATGATAATACATTTCAAGAAAAACTTTTGTTTCTTGGTGAAGCACTGTCCTCTATAGATTGATAATGCTGCTGGTCAATTTGAAAACTATTTTCTAAGAATGAGAATATATATCGAAGCATCCACAATCTCTCATAATCTCCTTGCAAGAATTTTGTAGCCTAAAAGATTCGGTTCACAAACATGGAAGAGTGAGATAAATCATTCTTGATGATCAAACATATGGTCATGGCCTCACAAGCACAGGTTTTATTGAGGTAACCTAACTAGCCCATCTTTATTAACATGTGGTAAACTTTTGATTGCATTTTTATTTGACCTTATCACCAACTGATTAGAGAAAAAAAAAATTGTAATCAAATCAGAAGCCATTTAACTGTATACAGATAAAGGGTTTTACTAGTATTCTCTGCTATAGAATCCTAGATTTATGAAGGCAGAGAACATGTCTGGCTTATTAACATTATAATCTGCTGGAACATAGCACATAGTACCAATCAGTATATATTTATTTCATTAATTAAAGATCTTCTTTGAAAATTGCATGAATAAAGAGTAATTAATAGTTGGCATTCACAATGAAAATCTAACGTTAAAAAATATTTGAGAGGGAAGTGTTTGTGGCTCAAGCAATGGAGCTCCCGTTTACCATATGGAGGACCTGGGCTTGACCTGGGACCTCCTGGCAAAAAAAAGAAAAAAGGCGTCCCAGACCTGCCCCGCGGGGCAAAGCGAAGCACGAAAAAGACAATGATGCAACCAGATAGAAAAAAGAAAAAAAAATGTTGAGGAGCAATTTGCCATATTTCCTCATCTTTAGATATGGCCGTATTTAAAAATCTGACGGAAGAAGAAAAATGATATGAAAAAATAAAAACTGGCCCTATTTAATGTGACTGTAACAAAAAAAGGTAATAGTTGCTTCGTTTAAATGAGCTAAACACAATCTGTCATCCAGCATAGTGTAGCTGTAAAAATGAGTACACTATTTGGAACAACTAATATTTCTATAAAGTAAGCTCATTTATTACAACCTCAGTCTTGTTTTTCTCCAGATACCAAAATTAAGCAATATAACTCAGACAGGCTCTGTTTTCTACATTATTAAAATTAGCATTATTCCTAAAAAAAAGGGTAAGTCATTCCAATTATAATATAAATAAAATGTTTAAATTTTAATGTTTGACAATAAAGTTAGTAAGAGAACAGAGGATCTAGAAGAAACAAACTATTTAAGCCCATCAAAGTTTATTAAAATTTTTCTGAATACCTGGAAAGATACACCATGCTCTCATGAGAAAAAACATAATGCCATAAATATGCCAATTCTCCAAAAATAGTGCATAGGCAATTCCAATTGGAATCTCAAAAGTGATTTTGAAGGAGAATTGTCTTTAATGATGTTTGTCCATATATTTATATATGTCCTACTTTAAACAACAAATATTACCTGACACTAGTTAAGAAACTTTGAGAGAAGAACCAGGGGAAAGAAACCTTGTTTACATGAGAATGGCATGAAGCCATAATAAGAAAAATAAATAAATAAATAACATATTTTGGCCTGGGTAAATGGTACCAACACAAACTCACTATCCAACTTAAAGAAGATAAAATTGAATCCCTATTTTGTACCATATGTATTAGTTTCCTAATGGCAAACAAAATATAATATTCTTTTAAAGTTATTTTCCTTCTGCCTAGCTTAGTGATATGCACACTTATATCTGCTTAATAAATACATTGCAATTCGTTTAAATTGTGAAAACTGAAAATAGTATTTCATCTACCAATAATTTAATTTATATAAAATTCAAACTGTAGTAATAATAATAATAATAATAATGATAAAATTAGCAATTAATGCTTATTGAAGGCAATTTACCAGATGCTATGCTAAGAATTCTACAGCTATTACTGATTTATTCTCCCCAGTATCTCATGAGGTAGGCTGTGATACTCTCCATATCACAGAGGAAGACACTGAGGACTAGAGTGGTCGAGTAACGTGTGCAAGGTCACCTATTAGGAAAGAAGTGCAGGCAGGATTTGGACACAGACAGTCTGACTCCAAAAGCTTCATCTCAAACTATAAAATTTGCGGATATTCATATTTATATTTCATTTTTTCATTTTTCATGCCATTGTCACTGTTATGGAGAATCTCAAATGTATATGCATGAAAGAATTGTAGTAAGATAATGATAAGATAACCTTTATCTTCTGGGAAGATAAAGAAGACATAGGCTGTAACTTCTGTAAGAAAACTATATTTAAAGAGAATTATTTTACATTAGAAGCCATTGTCTTAAAGCTATTACAGTAATGTCTTTCGGATGTAATTAAAAGGAAGACATAGTTTTATCAAGGAAGCATTTAAATATGGACTAGAGTGGACTTGATGGTATTCTCTTGCTCACATATGGTGATTCTTGCAATGCAAGAAATTATAACAATGAGGTGGAGCCAGTGGCCACTTGACAGTTTTTTGGGTAGGGAGGGGATGAGCAGTTGAAATACAGGGGCTTCTTTGGGAGTTGGAGGTTGTCCTGAGTACTGTTGTGGCAATGGATGTAGGCCATTTTAAATCAGCACACACCACTCAGAACTGAGTGGGAGAGAGTGTGGTCTACAGTGTGAACTGTGGTCTATGGTTGGTGGCAAGGCTCCAGGAGGTGTAAGTTCATTGAGGTTGGTGGGCCACACTATGGGAGATGTTTGTGTTGGATGTGGTGGGAGGTGTGGGAGGTGGGCAACATGGGAATCCGAGTGGGTTCCGTATAATATTTTAGGTAATCTAAGCACCTCTTAAAATATATGTATATATATATATAAAAAATAACATTTTTGTAAGCAAATACACATATATGCATATATATTTATATATCATTTTACAAATGTTTGTATGTATTGTGAGAATTTTGATTTTTACCCATAATAAAAAAAAAAAAAATAAATAAATAAATAAATATAACTATTTCATATATATCTTCTGTATAACTTCCAGGTGGTCTAACATAATGATTTTTACTCAAATATTAAGAGAAATTGACTCAATGTGTGTGTACGACATATAACTGGAGCTGACAATAAATTTTTGGCAACCAATGAAAGAATAATCAATAAATGTATTCTTATTGTGTCTTAGCATGAACAAATATTACAGCTGATATAGAGAAAAGAGGGATATCTATTCTTTTATAAACTGAACCAAAAATATCAAATGAATTAGGATACAGTTTACAATTTTCACTGGACTTGAGATTAAAAAATCTCCACACTCCTTTGGGGAGAAACTTGTGTTTTGTGGCCATGGTAACATGTATCCATCAGAACCGTTTGAAAACCCGCTCAATTGATCAATAACATCTTGCAAACTGACTGTTCCACCTTTCTGAAAGTCAGCCAGACAGGGACAGGGGCACGCCTCTGTGGTCATCCAATCAATAACACCTTGACCCAGTTTTCAACTCACTTGTGCCCTGAAAATCCACTACCTGAATCCCATGTTCTCAAAATACGCTATAAATGATCAGCAGTGTCTGTGCTCCCGGAGACAGTGCCTGACCAGTATCTCTCACCTTTCCTGTTGCAGGCAATAAATACAACTGTATCTTTCTCATTCAGATGATTGGTCTCAACTACCATTTAGAGAATCCTCTAACTAATGATACTCTAATATCATTTTACAATCATTAAATAATTTTGGTCATTATTATTCTTTATGAGGGTCCTGCTGCACTTAAGTGACACTGGCCATCACTTTCAAATTTCAGCTAAATCTATAATTTACTAACTAGGTGCCATCATGAATCGTTAAAGTCTTGGTATTCCGATCTGTAGAATGGAGTTAATAAGAGAATAACCTCATAGGGATTTTGCAAGAATCAAATGAAGCAGTTTGTTTAAAGCACAAAACTTAGTCCCAGGCGCATTGCAAGTGTTCAATAATACCAGTTTTTTGTTATTGGATTCTGATTTAACATGTTTTGAGTTATAATCCAGTTTTACCAATAACATTTAAATGCATTTAATTTGAAGAGATAGATAGTATACACTTATTTATGGTACAAGAGTTTGATATTATTTTGTCTTTTCATCCTTTTTTTTTAAGAAAATGATGTGGAATTAAGAAAATGACTCGATTGACTGTAACAGAAATACTGTACAATAACCTCAAAGCAACCATTTTCCCTAGTAACTGGTTATGTTTCAGCGAAGTATTTATTGGGTCAAGACTTCCTTAATAGATATAGACAACACATAGCATAAAAACAACCTGGTGAAAATATTAAACTATTTCTTTTATGGGAACTTTAGCTCATATTGTATTGTGATCACTTTGAAGTCCATACCTAGTATAAATGGAAACTAAAAATATAAATTCCTATTAGTATCTAACAGAAATTGATCTACCGGGTGTATATATAATTTCTATATAATTAACTGACATTCAACATTTTAAGTAATGTTACCATGTAAGTATCCATAGTATACAGTAACCAAAAATCTTTGAAGATGGGCTGAAATTTGCCATAAATTTGTCATTTTTTCAGAGCATTCTTTTGTGCAATGAAGCACGCACTTTCCTTAACTTTAAGATTTTCCTACTGGTGGCACTGCCTCCTCCCAGTGAGATGTCAAATTCACAGATATTTTTCTTTTCTTTTTTAAATTTCCAATACATCTCCTTCAACTAATAAAACCCACACATGTTGAACCTGAGTGAAATAAATGCAAATAGGTTGTCAGAATGAATTTGTTGGGGTGAAAATTACTGAAGACAATGGACATCTGTGGCTGGGGGGTGGGGGAGGTTTATGAATGAGTGGAGGGCATGAGGCCGTGGAGCCTATCACAAATAAGTAGCTGTTGAATGAATGCACACATGAATTAACGTGAACTGCTGAATCAGGAGAGCCTTGACTCTAGGAACCCTTGCAGATTTCTTGTTGGCTCATTGCCAAGACTCCTTGACAAACACCTCACTTTTGTAGAGGTGTTTTTGAATGTTTTTCATTACCTCTTTTCCTTTCTACTCCTATTACTTTAAAACCCGGTGACATAGCATATCTACTGACATTGAACCAAGCGATTTTACTAGCAGACAACCAAGGACACAGAGAAACTCTTAAGGATTTATCCTCAAGTTGTTTTTTATAAATAAGAGAACTATCTCACATTTCCATGCAGTTAATGGATATTCAATAAATAAGAGTCATAATTTTTATTAATAACCAGAGGTCCCTGTAAATAATTAAATTATTAGAAAAGAAAAGAAAGGTAATCTTTATTAAGAAACGTGTTTAAGAAAGTTTGGGACTTAGAGTCAGACAAAGCATGGTTTTTCCAATGAGATTTTGTAACTAATTGGCTAACAGGAAATTAACCCCATCAAATTATCTCCAGATTCATCATCTATAACATTGTTCACGACTGAGAATATACAAAACGATCCAATTGAGTGCAGGAAAAAATAATTAAGCTTTTCTTTTATATCTTTTAAATTTAAACTAAAAGAAAATATTTAAGGTTGACAATAGCACATATACATAGTATACCATTATATACAGGAGGGATAAGGGTGCATTAACATTCTAGAGATCAGGGAGAGCACTGAGGTACGGAATGAGAAATTGTTTTAGATGATTTCTAAGATGGTTCTTTACAGCTCTTCCATTTAATAATTTTATTATTTTGCCCTCTTTTACCAACATGAACTTAATTTTTAAAGATATTTTTCATTTCATTGAAATCACTTGAGCCTCATAGAAATTATAGGCAAAAACACAATTTCAACCAATATTTAATAAACCTCAAATCTTAAAGTTTGTTTCATTGTAGCAATTTCATCCCATTGTCTATTTTTGCAAAGATAGTGATAAAGATATTGTTTTCATTAAACACTTTTGTGTATCTGATAATATAAAAAAATAAATTGTAACTTTAACATTAGTCTTAATAAAATTATATTAGGGAAATAATTTTAAGAACTTTGAAGACTTTGCCATATATATTTATTCTTTCAGTTCCATTGAATTTACACATATCAAAAATCACAAAATTTACATCCATATAATGTAACAAAGTTCAGTTTTCCCTCCTTTCCTTTTAATTAAGTACATTTAATGTCTGATATGCAAAATAGATCTAAATTGGAGAACTACTGGTGGTGAGTGCCCATGTTAAGCTTTAAATGTTAAATTTGACTGAATTTTCAAAGAGCTTTTCAAATATGACAAATTATTACATTTAAAATTAATTTGACCCTAAAAATTTTGCAGATGGAATTAACACTATTTAACTTTTAAATAGTTAACACATTTATAAAATTAAATAGTTAAGTGTTTAACACATTTAACTTTTTAGGAAAATAACACTTCTAAATATGAGCTCAGTGATCAGTAGTTTAGCATATCAGTGATATGTTACATATCTGTTAATCATTACCAAATTAGCCAAAGGTGTTTGTTGTTTTTTTTTTTTTTGGCAATCAAAATAGAACCTTTATTAGTGATGGAGCTAATAAAGAACATGGACAAATGGACTTGCTAATGATGGATGTAGGATGACCGAAAGTAACTTGTTTCTCTCCCTGTTGCTAGGATACAAAGGAAAGAATTATATGTAAATTAAAAGGTAATGATATGCAACCCTTTCTTGGTGCCAAATTCCATTTCTTGTGGTCAAGAATGTCTTTTTTTTTTTTTTTTTTTTATTATGGGTAAAAATAAAAATTCTCACAATACATACAAACATTTGCAAAATGATATATAAATATATATGCATATATGTGCATTTGCTTACAAAAATATTATTTATATATATATATACATATATTTTAAGAGGTGCTTAGATTACCCAAAATATTACACGGAACCCAAAGGTGTTTTTGAGTAGATGACTAAAATTACATGGTGTATAAAGTCAAGCAAAATTGTAGTTTCTGACTATAAAATAAAGGATAGAGATAAAATACTAATAGCAGGGGGAAGAGAATTAAAAGGAAGGAGAAGAATGAAGAAAGAATTGAGGGAGAGAGACAATAAGAACACTGGGCTAACTGCTTTTAGTTCTTAATTTTAAAAGTATGTACCAATACAGGGTTAGCAATAGCTGGGTGGCAGCTCTCATTCCTTACAGATCTTCTTTGGAAAATAAAATATTCTAAGGTTCTACTTTTCTTCCACTTAAAAATAGTTTGGTAACTACTTTCAATTTGTGTGTGTGTGTGTGTGTGTGAAGAATGGTTCTGCTGTCCCTCTCTCTCACTCTATCTTATTTCTAGATATACATTAATTAAATGAACTGTGGGATATTTTCTTACTTCAGAAATTACATTGGAATAAATGGAGTGCTAAAACGACACATATTTTGTCATTTTACATTTAGCTCCTAAGAAGATTAACATGCTTCTTTAATTTCTCAGAATTAGAAAGCAGGTTCCAGTTAATACCTAATGGAGAAAAAAGAGAGGATTGAGGGCAAGTGAATAAGTATGGTGAGTCACGAAGATTAATAGAACAGAATGCAGAATTAGTGATTTGCACATTTCCTGAAAATAAGAAAAATCAAAAGGTGTTTCTTCCACAAAATCCCATGTCAGAGAGCACTGGTTCAAAACCAAAGAAAAATCAAAAGGAAAATCATAAATCTTCTCCTACCCCCAAATAATGTTAGGCATTCAAAGGGAAGTAATGTGTTTATAAAAATATTATTTCTATGCATATAGAATTCTCTGATTTCTTTGAATATATTTCTAGATTTGGTACCTGAAATAGTGTACAAACTTGAGAGAAGTTTTACATGAATGCCAATACAGAGAGGAGAAAAACTCCACTGAATCCTTATATCTTTAAAGGCCATCAAAAATTCTCTCTAAACAGCATCTGAGGATTTCTGTCTTATGTTTGTTTCCATGTTTCACAATTACATATTATTTTATGGGTTAGGATGTGCATGGTTGTGATTTAGTACAAGGTGAGGGATGATGGGTAATAAAGCAGTGTTCTGCCTTCTGTTTATGCATTTACATGCCAAAATTTACATGGTAATCAAAACTGAGGCATGTATTTAAAGCTTATTAATGTGACTAAGATGATGTTAGGCTCAGAGTAAGATGGGAGAGAGACCACTTATCCATTTTTCATGCCCTCAGGTCACACAAAATAATTGTGATGATAGCAATAACTATGACTTGGATAATATTTGCAGTGTAAAAGGAATTTTGTCTGATAATTATTGATGGTGTATCTGGCATACTTATCCTCACCCTTAACAAAAGATTAAAACAATGCACAAAACGATATGACTAAATTAGTCTAAGAACCATTATAGCTTTGAACTTACAGAGGAGAACTTTAGGTATAATATTATATCTCCTGATTCTTGGATGAAACATATTGTTTTCTCTACATAAATTATCTTTAGCAGAGGACTATTTTGCATACTGAAAATCATTCATTCTTACAAGCACAACCTAGCAACTTAAAAAATTGCATATGTTCAATTAGATAATAATTACTAATTTAGGGACTTAACCTAAATGTATGAGGTTATGAAAAATTTTATTATCAATTTGCTTTTATTTTTAAGCATACTTACTTATTATGATAGTCACCATCCAATATGTAGTAAAGAAAAAAGGTAAAGTGGTTAAAACTTCTCTTACAACTTTAACAAGTTTTCTCATTCTTCATCATATTTTTAGAATTAAAAGAAAAGTATACCAAATTTGATTCTGGTCACTTTCAAGAGATAAAGGAAGCTGGATAAAGTTCTGCTTTTAGTCCTGTCACCAGCTACCACACGGCAGCTCCTTGATTCTCTGCTGTCCCTGCCTTTTTTTTTTTTTTTAACATTTTTGTAATTTGAATCCACTTATAATAAATGTCTACATCTAATGCAAAATTTTCTTCTCCCATCCCCACTGCTCTGAAAATCTGATAGTAAATAGTTGGTGGGTATTACAATTAATAAGTTAAAGGTAGTTTTGTGGCCTGATAAATCATAAGTAAATGACTCATTTAGATATACCCTAAATAATTTTTGTGTCCTTTCTTCCTTATCTATAAACGAGATAAAACTGTCTTGTCCTTTCTAACTGACAGATGAGTTTCAAGGTAAAGGACACATTTCAAAGAGTACTCTATAAGAGGTACTTCTTTATTAAAAGCATGGTATGTGATTATCTCCAACAACCACAACAACAAAGATGCTGCAATTACAACTGCCTGAGTGCTGGGCTTTCAGGGAGCAATACAAGGCACAGCTGCCACTAGTGGTTTTCACTTTTTCATTATGCGTGACATTTGTGAAGCTTGGCTTTGCTGCCCAGGAATTGCCAATGGCATGAAACAGGGCAAGATTAGACTTCATTGAGTTATAGAAAACAGATGCCTCAAACAAACAAACCAAAAGAAATGTGTGATAAATTATGATGACAAGGCAGTTGTTTCCTAGTGGAGGTAGTGTATTATGCTCTGTTGTGCAGTGGACTAAAATACATGTCCCTGTTTAAGAGGTAAATAGAACTCTCAATATTATACAACATTCAAATTTCCTGCCATCTTCTTTACTTTAACTGGAATAAAATGACTCAGCCACAAGTATAGCTTGCAATTTTGAAGTTAAAATGAGGCTAAAATCTTGTGTTTGACATGCTTAAAAATGCTTTTAGAGTAAAGGTAGAGCTAGGAGAGAAAAGATCATGAATCCCCCAGCATATTCATTGATATTTTTAATTCATCATTGGCAAATTGAATGGCCAGCTAAGATTTTGGATTTAATTTTCATTGCTTCCAAACAATCTAAGAATCTTAAATTGAATACTAAAATGAACAGTTGAAACCATAATTAGGAATGTTCACTGTGGAATAAACACTCTACATTTCTACAGTTTTCAGTATGTCAAAGAATAGAAGCCCTGCTCAGTCACCCAGTAGTAAACCTTTTAAAAGCAACATGCTTTAAACAATGATTACATTAACACAGTATTTTGCAGCCACAATTTACTATCCAGCAAAGACTATGATAACAGAAAACCCAACAGCATAAATGCACGTTTCAGTTTGATGTTGTAAAAGGTTCTATTTCCATTTAACCAAGGTACAATGGGAAGGAGAATATGGCACAACATAAAATGGATCAAAAGGCATGGTGGACAGTCTGTAAGAGATGCAAGGTGTATAAAGGACAATAAAAATAAAGTGAGTCTCAGGCTGCTACCCAATTTTCAAGCAAAGGGGAGAAATATATATATATATATATATATATATATATATATAAATAAAACAAAGTAGGCTGAGTGCAGAAAGGCTGGGCTGAACACTGCTTTGGGGAAGGAAGTAAAAGAGGAACGCCAGTCAAAGTTTTCACTTTTGAGGGACCTTGTGTAGAACAGAAATGACTGACAGGTTTCGCTGTAGCTTTCAGGCAGGGCATAGAGCTCACTAATTTACATTGGCACTTAACATGACAAATTGTTCAGTGGTAGAGGTCTAGCCATACCATTTTACATACATTCCCAATATCATGACATGCAACTTAATAAGGGGATCTTTAGCAACATAAAATCTATCCAGACATTTTGAAAAGGAAAAAAAAAAGTGTCCATTACTGGTCATTAACTGGTCATTAAGTAATTTGATTTTTTCACTTGTAAATGTCTGCAAACCTACTTTTTATCTCCTCTCACTTTAGATTGGGAATATGCTTTTCAGCACTGTATGTAATCAGGCAAAATACTATTATCACAAAATAATCTGGTTGTTCCATAGAATCGGTTATAATAATGTTTCACTTATTATCTTTAGGATAAAGTTATTTTTCTGCAAATATAATCATAAGCACTTCTATCTATATCTTAGAAAAAGAAAAACAAACTCAGTACAGGCTCTTTTTATTTTTTCTTGGCATACATTTTACTTCCCCTTTAGCATTTTGTTGGAGATTGCTTAAGGCACAATTTCCATGGACCATAAATTCTCCAGATAATGTCTTCAAAATTGAAAGGCTTGCTGAGGAATAATAAAGAGATCTGCTCTTAAGTGCATCTTGCATTAGATGCTACAACCTTGGTTCCTTTTCCTCTCTTCATCTTCAAAAGGAAGCACCATCAAAAAGCACTTAAGCTTTCCAGGGCCTCTTTCACATTTACTTAACCTATGATAAAAGAAGACAGATTTAGTGCTTCCTACAAAGCCCCCACCCCCAGTTCCTACCCTAATCCACACCCCAGATCTTTTTACTAAAAAACTCACATGTTTTTACCAGGCTGGTTGGGGAACCTCAGGGCAAGCTGTTCGCTGACAGTATCTAGATGAAAAAGTTTAACACTTTTCCGCTACCAGAAGAAGGATGGGAAGGAGGAGGAAGCAAGAGGACAGGAATTGAGAGTAACAAGGATAGAATGAGGATGATACATGGGGACCAAGAAGTTTTACAAAGAAGGAAAAAGAATCCACTAAGTGGTGAGTTTTCCAAAGCCAGGAGCAATGTCTCATTCTTCTAACACAGTCTTGATACAAATATTGTAAATATTTTCTGATTTGAATTTAATGTAAAGACATTCACTAAGAAAAAGTGGGAAGGTTTTTATACTCTCAAATAAATTTGAACTTCTTTGATATTTACCTTGGCTACCTAAACAGCATAGAGTTGGTTTGTGGACCAGCCTGTCTCATAGATTAAAATATGGATATGTTCAGGCTGCAATTATAGGAAAGCTTCCTTACCCTGCCCAGCACCAAGTTACTTACAGCAATGCTAGAAATTCTACTTTATTTTCTGACTTAAGACTTTGATCCTTGCTGAAAAAAGAAAATTATCTCCCTTCTCCTCACCCCTCCCACATCCTCTAAGAAGGTAAATGATAATTGATTACAGTGATGGAAGCAAGATACAAATCCTTTTCTAAATCAGATTTTCAGAGAGCAATAAAATATCAGTTGTCTAAAGAGCAAAGAGCAGGGGCTGAGGGGTGGAGGCATAGAACAATGCCATCTTTTTTAGGGCAGCCCAAAGCACGTGTTTTCTCACTCTTATATTGGAATTGGTCGTCCTGCAAAGTTTCTTATAATTTTTTATCATGAAATGCATCAAAATTTGTTGTTCTTACTTAATTACTTAATTACTCTTCCCACTAGAATGTGAGCCATTAGACATTGGTCTCATGTACTAAGGTGCAGAGTAGTTGCTCAATAAATTATTTTGAATGAATGAATGAATGAATGACTTCAGATATAGTAGTTGCTCAATAAATTATTTTGAGTGAATGAATGTATGACTTCAGATATCTTTATAATTCCATAACTAGTATTTTATTGGATTCAACATAATAGAAAATCTTAACATTCCCTTCATGATGTTTCTCTAATCTCTTTAATCCTAATGGCACCAGAATGTCTTCTGGTATTATCACTTAGGTCACAACCATTACATGTCCTGTTAACTGGAAGGACTCTTTGAGTTTAGAATATTGTCAATTTATCCATGCTTTGATATTCTGCTTTAAAAAAAAAAAAACACCTCTTAATGGATCCCTGCTATGTTATAAAGCTTTATTTAATTGAGCTGGCATTTGGCATGTTCCATAAGTGTCTCCCAACCTACTTACTGGAATCATAATTTTACTTATGCTGAAATGAATATCATACCTTTGTGTCTTTGCAAATTCTATTGTGCTTATCTGGAACTTATTTCAATCATTCTTTCAAATGATGAAATTGTAGTATAACAGAGAAAAAAGATTTCCTCATGTTAAATGAAAAACTCTTCTGTTTGGTGTTAGGATATGCAAAGATGATCATAGAACTGATTTCTAAGAGCACTAGAGAGAACTGACAAGCTCTAAAAATGATAGAGAAGAGTTGTGTGTGAGCATTGGATGGTGCAAAATGGACAAAGGAGTGTTGAGGAGAGAATGGGAAGGGGTAAAGAGGAGAGAGAAGCCAGTGAGATGAAGAAATAGTGAGGATTTCCTTATAGTGGAATGGCTATTCTCTAACTTCTCACTTTAGTTGAAAATTCAGTTAAGTGTTCTAAATAAACATGTTTTGTGGTAATGTGTGCTTTGTACGTGTCAACAGAAGAAAGGGTTGAATTTTACAACTAGGTCAACACAGAGAAAAAAGAGCATGGTCAGAAACAAGATGGGAGGAGCAATAGAATAGAACCTGGCTGTCCACAAAGACTCTCTCCCTTTCTCTCTTTCATATAATAAACTTCCTTTTTCTTTCCTTTCCTTTCCTTTTTTTTTTTTTTTTTTTTTTTTTTTGAGGCCAGTAAAATGAGTTTATTGAGATACAAGATAGAGGAAACATACACACCCAAGATATGGGTGTGGACATGCTACAGGGTGAGATGCACAACGTGGGGCCCCTGGGTTGACATTTTCTCCTCCTCCTTCACCATATTAAGGAAGTATCAAACTTATTTACTGTCCTGATTGGTTGTCTTTCAACCTTCACCTGTTAGCTTTCAGCGAAACAATAGGGAGGCATTTCTGTGTGGAGTTATCTGGGGCTTCTTTTGAGCCTGGAAGTTTCAAATGGGACCTCATGACCAAGGTCTTGGTGGGTTTTTCAAGTCTAAGGGTTACAGCTGTGACCTCCAGCTGCTGCCTACCCTCAGGGAGTTTCTGGATGGGGTCCCATGGCTATGTTCTGACTAGTGGGGTCCCAGCTGTTATGGCGTTATGCCAACAAGTCATCTTCCCTTGTTTTCTATAGTACCTTGCCTCAAGTCCCTCCTCAGAGAGTTTACACTCTTATTCTTAAGGGGGATCTGGAAGGCAATGGTCATTTTTCTGTAGCTGCTTCCTGATGGGGTGTGAAACTCTCTGGCTCTTCTAATGAAGTTGAGGGAAAATGGGTTTGGCACTGTGGGTTGGAACTGAATGAAGTTCCTGTGTGACTAATACCTTTTTCTGGAAGGTATTGATTCTGGAAGTAATAAATTTAGTTATAATTTTGAAGATACATGGTCTTACTAAAAGGATAAAGAAAATGGTGGTAAGGGCCTCCAAAAAGGGGACCTGCCATTACATACTGAACCATGAGAGAAAGAATGACCAAGTGCCTCCAGAGGCTACATCCTCCTGAAGTTGATGGGAATGATCTTGTAGGTTTCAAATGCTGTCAAGGACTGTTCTGGAGTGATTTACACAGAAACCACATTCCTCCTTGAGGAACAGGTAGGTTCCTCCCTTTGCTGCTATTAGCATGTTTAGGGCTGTGCAATTTTCCAGCACCAGTGGCAAGGGAGACTACTTGCTGTTTAAACTTTATTTTTAAAGAACTTTTATATTACAGAAAAGTTACATTGAAAGTATAGGGGATTCCCATATACTCCACCTCCTCCTTTTCTCACATTTTCCCCTATTAATAACATCTTACATTAGTGTGGTACATTTGTTACAATTGATGTACAAATGTTAAAACATTGCAACTAACAAAGGTCTATAGTTTACATTATGGTTTATATTTTGCACCTTATAATTTTATCAGTTTTGGAAAAATATATTATGGCCTGTATCCATCACTGCAAATTCATGCAGAACAATTTCAACCCCTAAAAATGCCCTATGTTCAACCTATTCTTACCTCACTTTCCCCTCAGAACTTTCTTGATCATCCAGAAGGAGGATTCACCTTGTTGTACAAGTGTATGATAGGGTAGTATACTTGTATTCCTTCAGCACTTCTCATATATTACCTTGTTTGTGAATATTTTTAATAATTCTGATAATTTTTTAAAAATTAATTTGCAAACTGACATTGGTGAAGTACTATATTTTACTCCTTTCGAACCATTACAGCTTCTAAATATAAAAAATATATATTTTATCAATACTTGGTATTTTAATCAGCCAAAGGGGTGCTGATGCAAAGTACCAGAAATCTGTTGGTTTTTATAAAGGGTATTTATTTGGGGTAGAAGCTTACAGTTACAAGGCCCTAAGAGTCCAACTCAAAGTTTCTTCCTCACCAAAGTCTGTTGCCATGTGTTGAAGCAAGATGGCGGGCGATCTCTGTGAGGGTTCAGCCTTCCTCTTCCTTTTAAGGCTCCATGGTCCCAGGTTCTTCTGCTCTCAGGTGTAGGCTGGCATTAGGCTCATCTCTTTTCCCAGGATTCATTTCTTTCCAGGTTCAGCTGCTCTGTTCACTTCAAAAGTTCAGATGTAGACTATCAGGCTCACCTCTCTTCCTTGGACCTCTGCCATGTCTAATGAGCTGTCTCTCTTTCTCTGTGTTCTTCTTCTCTATGTATCTACTTCTGTGTGAGAGTCTCTTTTAGCAGCCCACCAAGGGGGCTGGGACTCAATGCTGAGTTGCACTCTAATGACATGGTTGAATCAAAGCCCTAATCTAGATTTAATGAAGTAAAAGTGAAACTTCTGAATTTAATACAATCAAAGGGGTGTCACACCCAGAGGAACAGACCAGTTTACAAACATAATCAAATATCTTTTTTTTTTTTGGAACTCTTGAACAATATCAAACCACCACACTTGGTTAGTTGAATGATTTGTTGATAATAAAGCGTACTCCAAAGGTAAATCCCTGTAAACATTTGGCAAATGTAGTATGGAAGGATGATCCTGGTTCTTCAAAGAAATGTCTTTCCAGAGCCCAGAGAGGCTGGAATCTGGACTTCAGTTATCATCTATTTGTCGGTACTGGTAATTGATACATTTTCCCCATATGCTGGCTTTCAAGAACAAATGGTAGTAAATTTAAATGAAGCTCCTTTTGTTACCAAGTGTGGTTTCCAGGTTCTTGGCCACACCGTAAGAAAGAATTCAGGAACAAACCACAAATTAAGCAAGCAAGCGGAGAGTTTATTACAAAGTGAAAAAGTGATTGTTCTAAAAGTAAAGAGGCTCTCGGTGACTTGGGGTCGGAGTTTAAGTAGGGATGAAATGGGAGGGTCTTCTTGCCTTGTGGATTCAGTTGGTAGGGAAGGGGTTAGGGCCAGTGTGTTCTGTTCCCACCGGTTGGGTGGAATAAGATATTATCACTTATTTTCTGAGTTTTACACGTGATAGCTAAAGTGTGGCTTCCCACAATAGACCAGGTCTGGCCGCCAACAGAGCTTTTTGTTGCCCCTAAGATGTTATGCTCACTGCCCCACCCCCATCTTTCCATTTTCCCAGTTCCCTATTCTGACTTGCATCACTATTTCATGGCTTTTGTCCTCTATTCCATTACAAAGAATTATTATACCAATTTACTGAAAAGAAAACTAAAACAATTTGAAACTTTCTCTTCATTTCGATTCAATAATATTTTATTCATTCAATCCACATGAGAATTAGAACTAGGTCAGGTCAGGTGTTATTGAAAATGCACTCACACTTTCACTTCCTACATTTTTTCATCAGAAAACCTATACAGTTGGGTAAGCAACAATTTTTTCCTATTCAATAAATGTAAAAATATCTGGGGATTTTATCCAGTTTCCTTCAGCTACTTGCTGCATGGCTTTACATAAGTCCCTTCTCTTTGCTTTAGTTTCTTCATATCTAAAATGAGGATAATAATGGTTGCTGCCCCACTCTAGGCTCACAGGGTTTCTATGATCATTAAATGAGTAAATACAGGTAGGGTTCTCAGAGTGGTGACTGCCACATACTCCATGTTATATAAATGTTTGCTATTACTATTTTATCATTACCATATTAGTTTGAAATTTCAAGTAAAAAATGGCATTGGCATATGTAAAATTTCATGCAAGATTTCATAGTTATATTATATTGATTATAACTATTTTAGGAGCTAATAGTAAAAGAAGAAAAAAAGTATTGTCAGAATATGATTTCAATTTATTAAAAGATAGAGGGGAGCAGATGTAGCTTCCCATGTACAAGATCCTAGGTTTGATCCCCAATATCTCCTAAAAACAAACAAACAAATGAAAAAAAAATAACAACTCTCATTTGGGAGAGGATGTAACTCAGTGGTTGAGCACCAGCTTCCAATGTGCGAGGTCCTGGGTTCAATATCCGGTACCTCCTAAAAAAACTTTTAAAAGGGGAAGAGGAAGGATAGAGTATAATTTATCAATAAATATAGACATTTTGAGAAAAGCAAGATTTCAGGATTATGTTACATATAAGATAAGAAAGGAATGAGATGACATGAAAGAAATAAAAGTGCAGAGTGATAGAGGTTCATGTGAGAACATATAAGGAAATCTCACCCCAATGAGTTAGGCTTTCCAATATTTATATAAAGTATGATGCATTATTCTTTTTTTGATGAAAAGAGGAAACTTCAGCAGAGACCTTCCTAAGTGATACATGATGATGCTATATTTAGAATTTATGTTCTAAACTTAATTGTAAAATGATATCAAAAACCCTGCAACTCAAAAGCAATGTCCATTTAATATACTTTCCCCTTTGATATCCTTTTTTTTCAGTGCTTATAAAATCCTTCACAAGCTGGTCTCACAAATTCTTAGCAATTTCAAATTCTGTTTACTTCTTCTGCACACTCTCCTTCCAGACACTTTTCTCAATTCTTAACTCTGTCAGTTCATTTACAATTTCCAGGAATATATATTTTTTATTATATCTGGAATAGCCTCTTCTTCCATTTCCACCTGGAAAATTCTTACTAAATCCCTGAAACCCAATTAAAAAATATCATCTTTTGTGATGTCTTTGTGAACTTCTTTGGCTGAAATTAATTGTTCTGTTCAATCTCTTTTGCAAAACATGGGAGAGTTCCGTTCTTTAAAGGAGAGCCAGTGGGACCCCTCTCGTTGATACGTGTGTACGAATGTGTGTGCAAATAAGCAGGTGTTCTTGTGTGTGTGCGTTGGGACATACTGCCTAGTGACATATCTGGGCAATTCTCTTGGCTTCCCATATCACTTCTGACATGAAGAATTGTTTGTCCCTTTAGGCCCATTGCTCTGATTGGTCCCACTGGCTGGTGGTCTCCATGCTCACAGATCTTTGTGTAGAGGACTCTTGCCACTCATAGGCAAGACCTGAATAGGTTTCTGCCCAAATGTCACTTCAATAGAGAGGCCTTTCCTGATAACCCACGTCTTCCTTTGCATGCCATTCACCCCCACCATTCTCACATGAACCTCTATCACTCTGCACTTTTATTTCTTTCATGTCATCTCATTCCTTTCTTATCTCATCAGCTTGGAGAGGTGCTCATAAATAAAGGAAAAAATATATTTCAAGGAGTGGGAATTTACAGATCAAAGAATATAGATATTAAAGCATTTGAGACATTTTACTATATAGAGTATTTTATTGCTGTTGCTATCATTATAAAGCATGTATAATTCTAATATGGATATATAATTACACCATTCATTATAGCTTTCACTTCTTGTGTTCTTACAATATACCAATCACTGTGCTAAGTGCTATAATACATTAAGGTATCTTTACAATGTACTAAGTCTAACAATTTGTACTTCCACTGGCAGTATAAAAGAGTAACCACTTCAACACATTCTCGCCATTATTTTAAAAGTTTTTGATTGTTGAAAATTGTATTTTACTTTCTTAATTTCAATTTCTTTAGTGGCAAGTAAAGTAGAACATGTTTTCATATTTTACTAGTCATTTCTATTTCTTTTTTGGTATGCTCAGTTCATGATCTTTGCTAATTTTTCTGTTGGTGTGCTCATATATTTTCATAAGTTTCAACAAAGGTAGAAATATTGACCTGGATCACAAGCTTCGCATTTATATTTCCAGTTTGTGTTTACCTTTCAATTTTGTTTATGCTTTTAAAATAGGTGCAATTCAATTTTATGCAAATTTAAAATGTGTCTATAGACAAATGTTCATTTCTTTAGTGACAAGCTTTAGACAAGTCTTTGCCATATAAAAATCAGGTTAAAACAACTCTTACCTACAGTGCTTAAATTTTCAACTATACATTTTATTAATAAGTATGTCCTAGCTTTTGTCCTTCAGAATTATCCCACTCCAAATTATTCTTCACACTGCCTCAAGTATTAATCTAACATATGCATCTGATTGTGTTACCCCAGTTCTTAAAATTCTTGAATGTCATCCTGTTTTGTAAAACCCTTATTGCAGAGTACGGTCTACCAGCTTCTTTAGGATCTGGCTCCTGCCCATCTACCCAACCACATCTTCCTACCACTGATTTACAAACTTACTTTTCCTTTTCATCAAACTATCTGAAATCTGGAAAATGTGCTATGTCCTCTCAGACCTTGATGTATTTGCAAACATGATTCCTAACTATCACACACACACATTTTAGATCTATATCCAGGTTCCATTTTGTATAGATGGTCTTTTATCTCTGAATCATATTACTGAATTAAAAATACCATATCTCCGAATTCTGAGTATTTAAATGTTGCACAGATATAAAGCATCTCCTTTGCAAAAGGTTGATGAAAATGAGTGAAGCAATTATTTGCAATATTTAGAAAATATTTATAACACCCTGAAGTGACAATTCCGAGAATTGTCATCAGAAAAGTTAGAACAAGGACACATAAATAGGTAAGTAGATTGTGCAAAATTGGTCAGGCAATAAAGTTTATGGTCCAGAATCAAATCTGGGAGAAACACTTACCTAGCCATTTTGCAATAGCAGACTAATGATGCTGAATGTATAGAAATAATTCCATAGATAGTTTTAAAACTTTCCATTTTGAAATAAATGTTAGATTTATAAATGATTTGTGAACATAGTACAGAAAGTTCCCATACAATCTTCACCCAGGTTCTTCTGATGATAACGTCTTATATAACCATGGTACATTTATCAAAACCAAGAAAATTGACATTAGTACACCATTGTTTTTAAAGATTTATTTTTATTTATTTATCCCACTCCCCTCATTGTTTGTTCTCATTGTCTGCTCTCCATTCTTTGTGTGCTCTCTGTGTCTGCTCGACTTCTCTTCAGAAGACACCAGGAACTCAATCTGGGACCTCCCATGTGGGAGAGAGGCACTCAATCGCTTGAGCCACCTCAGCTCCCTGCTTTGTTGTGTCTCTCATTGTCTTTCCTCTTTTGTGTCTCCTTGTTGCATCATTTTGTTGCATCAGCTCGCCTCACCTGCCCATCACTCCAGGTCACTGTCTTGCTCCTCTTTTCCAGGAGGCACTGAGAACCAAACCCGGGACCTCCCATGTGGTATGTGGGAGCTCAATCGCTTGAGCCACATCCTCTTCCCAGTACAACACTATTATTTAAACTATGGACTTTATTCAGATTCATCTGTTTTTCAGTTTATGTTCATTTTCAGTTCTAGAATCCAATCCAATTACTCTCACATTGCATTGAGTCATCATGTCTCCTTAGTCTCTGTCAATCTTTAATAGTTTCTCAGTCTCTCCTTATTTTACATGGCCTTAACAAAGATTGAAAGGTATTTTATGAAATTCTCTCAAAGGGGATGTGTCTGATGTTTCTCATGATTTGACTGGGGTTATAGATTTTAGGGGATAACACTACAGAGATAAAGTGTCCTCATTGCATCATTTCACTGAGTATATATCAACATTACTTATTACTGGTGATTTAACATTGGTCACATGGTTAAGGTAGTCTCTCCAGGTTTTTCCACTATAAAGTTACTATTATTCCAGTCCTTAATCTATTTGTTATAAGAAAGTCACTAAGTTCAACCATCCTTCAAGGTTAGGGAATTAAGCTCCACTTATAAGAAGGTGAAGTATCAAAGAAATTGTGGACATTTGTTAAACCACCACAGTACCTAAAAAATATTGGGGGATGGTGACTTTGCAATACAAATATACAAGTTTTCCTTTTTATTCTCTAATTTTCTATTCTCCGCATTCTTTCTGTTTATTATTTGGAATTCTTCTGTAAGGAATATTTGTACTTTCTCATTTATTTTCATTCAATTATTTATTTATATTAGTATGGCCTGAGAGATATTGATGATATTCTTGTGTTTTAAATACTATCATCGGGAAGCGGCTGTGGCTCAATCAGTAGGGCTCCCTTTACCATATGGGAGGCCCCGGGTTCGGTTCCTGGGGCCTCCTGGTGAAGGCAAGCCCACCCGCATGGCGTGGTTAGCTGACCCAGCGAGCACAAGCAGCATGGGGGGGATAAATGAATAAATAAAATCTTTAAAAAAATAAAATAAATACTATCATTATTTATTTTCTCGCTCAAGTTGTTTCAGTTTTGGCTATTGGAAGCTCTTTCAGGTTGGCTCCTGTGTCCTTTTGATCTTTCATTATTTTTTTAACTTCCTTACTTTCTGGCAAATAAGTTCCAGGCTCATCTTGTACTTTCCCTTGCTGAGCAAAAGAATCAGCCATTTCTCTTTTATTGGATACTAGTATTTAGAAACTAAAATCTGGGTATGAAGTGACCTCATTACTTTTGAGGTCTCACTGCTTCTCAGCTTTTCAATATTCAAGCTAGGAAATATATTAATGTACACTAAACAACGTATACTCATATATTTATATTTATTTCAATTTATTATCTGTCAGCTTATATATTCAAACCAACATGAGTTAATACTTAAACCTCCACCTGTAATTCAGCATCACAAAGCCTTTTCCCCTTGCTTACTTGCAATTTCTTTCTCTGACAGTGATTAACTTGGCTCTTGTTATTTACAGTCTATTATTTGTACAAATCTAGTGTTTATGTAAAGTTATTTCAGATTTGCTAACTCATACCCCTGTGAGAATCATATTTAACAACTATAGTTCAGTGTTTATTATATACAGACCTTCTTGAGTAGGACCTTATGGTATCTAGTCAAAATATTATTTCCAAAGTTAAATAGGTCAGTCACCTCCTTTTCCCCATCTCTCAATGATATCATGACATACATTTGCAATAGTTAGATTCATTGTCAGTCTGCATTGCATCTTGGGATCCTCCAACATCCTGGTTGATTTATTTTAATTTGCAAACAACAAAGTTCAGACTTTCTGGTATTCAGGTCTATGGGTTTTGGTAAATTTACACAGTAATTTGTTTACCACCAAATACCTTATTCCATCATTCAAAACATTCCTTTGTGCTGACTTTGTAGTCCCCACAGTCCAACCACTGGTGACTAATGAACTATTTGGGATTCCTATAGTATTTATCTTTGCAGAGTGTCAAATAAATGGACTCATTCTATGTCGGCTTGAGGTCTGGAATCTTTTACTTAGCACTCCATGCAAGTTGTTTTGTAACTCAATTCTCTCACATTGTTTTGTGAATCAATTCATTGTTTTTTGGTTCTGAATGGATTCCATTGTATAAATGGACCTCAATTTGTTTATTCATTCACCAATTTAAGACATCTTGATTATTTTCAGTTTAGTGCCTTATGACTTGAATAAAGCTGTTTCAAACATTCTCATACAGGATTTATATGAATATAAGTGGTGTGTGTGTGTGTGTGTGTGTGTATGTATGTGTGTTTACCATTGGTATATAGTTAGGAATAGATTGGTGGTTTGTTTGGTAAGTGCATATGAAACTTTATCAGAAACTTCCAAATTGTTTTCCAAAGTTGCGGCATCATTTTGCATTTACACTAGCAATAAACAAAATATGAATGGGACCTATATGGTATAAAGTACAACTCTCCAAGGAAAGAAATCAAAAAAGTTCTAAAAGAGAGATGTACTACGTGTATAGATTAGAAAATTAAATATTATGTTGACAATTCTCCCAGTCTAGATTCAACACAATCCCAATCAAAAGCTTAGTGAATTCTTTTTGTAGACATAAACAAGATTATTTTAAAATACATATAGAAAGGCAAAGAGCAACTAAAATAGTCAAAACAATTCTGAAAAAGAGAAGTCAGTTCATTCCTATTTGGATAGCCATAGTTGTACCCACTTGTGACCTGGAAGGTATAAACTGTTGATTAAAAGAATCAAGTTATTTATCATTGTGGACAACATGAGGCATCTGTACTAAAGTAATCTGAATAATTCCTAAAATATATTTTGTACTTATTAATCGCAAATACTCAACAAAGTGTCTTGGAAGTCTTCTTTTTCAAAGTTCTGATGAAATTAGGATATTCAAAATACCTTTTAGCGATATAAATAAAATGATATTGATAATTATTAAGAGAAAGGAAATTCCAATGTTTCAATCAAATGTGAACAGTGGCCCAGAATAATTTCTATGAATGTTCAAACCTAATGGATATTTGCTAAGATAAAGAAAACATGATTTTTCATGTGCTCCCAAATTTTCCATTGTAAAGAAATTTAGATATACTTTTCATGATAAAACAAGAAAACTGAACTTTATGCACTATTTAGAAAATTTGCTCAGTTTAAAATGCATTTTTATTTTAAAACTGCAGTAACTAATTGCTGAGTGTGAGGAAAAAGGAAAGTATTACAAATGCAGAAATTTGTTAATTTAACAGTAACCCAAACTATGTCTACTAGCTGTTAAGAACAAGAAAAAAATATGGTTTATTTTGGTGTTAATGCTATTTATATTTAATGTTTTTCCTTAAATATTACCCCCCAAAAAATGAGAAACATTAAAGATAAAATTTCCATTAACCTGGAGAGGAAACAAGAAAGAAAAAAAAAAATAGAAATAAGATTCTATGGAGCTGACACTAGCAAGCACAGTAGAAACGTAGTGGGAGATTTAGTTCAGTTAATAGCACAAAGAAAAACAAATGATAAGACTCAGTTAAAAAATATATATATATATATTGTTTAACTCCTAGTAGTCTAAAAGAAACTTCTGAGCTCTTTGATTGCGAATGTAACTCTTCTCTTCCATAAAGAAAACTCTTTCTTCAGAAAAGTGTTACTACAGAGAAGGCAGTTTGGGTTGTACAATAATTAGTTTGTAAGGGAGAAAGGAATAGAATATGGCTTTAGATGTTCTAAAGGGCAATAATACTTAATAGTACATTTCAGTTCTAATTTTACTTAAATTATAAAATTGCAAGCCCCACTGTTTCCTCACACAGCCCAAGCCCCATCCCACCCCCTATCAGCGTTTTGTGAAGCGTCTCATTAATTAATTAAATTCTTGCCTAGTCAGACATCTTTTGACTTGGAGAAAATGGATGTTGGGGGATTCGCTTGACAGCAGACCTAACAGAGAATTCACATGGAAAAGAAACATGACATTAGTTTTGAAAGAAATTTATAGGTCTGCTGCCCAGAGTCCTCTACCAGCAGAAGAAACTGCTCTAGAGGCGCGATGACTAATATGTCACCACATCAGCAGTTCCTTTATGGAAACAGGGAAGAACACCCAAATAAATCAGATTTCTGACAATCCCAAATACCATTAGAAATGTCAGCGGCATCTGAAATTAGAGTCTCAGAACAATGGTGGAAACATCTTGACTACCCGTTGTCAGGAATCTTCTTCCACAGCAATAGGGCAGCCATTTTGGTGGCTTACCCCTTGTATGTTTCTCCCTAATGATCTTTCCTGGATGTTGTTTCCAGATAATCAAAGCTATTCTATATATTTTAATAGGCAAACAAGGGGCTGACTATGGAAAAAAGGATATATGATGCAGTTATTCAGAATCCATTTTGGGTTGTTCAATATTTATAAATCTACACAACACATGCTATGGTAATGAGCAATCATTATTTCTTGAAGTAGGTAAGTAAAAAGAGAGCTAAGTGATCCTTTTCTTTTTTCTAACAGAAGGGTATTTTAAATTTGATGTCTAGCAAACACCAAAAGCTGATATTAAATAACTAAAATATCATTTTTTTCCCTATTTTTTCTAGTAGGGCAAAATTAAAAATATTATCATCTTTAAATTGTAATATTGATGTTTCTCTTCATATCAGAAATTTTATAGAATATATTCTAGAAGTTAGAAAAGTATCAGGCACATTTTAGAAACAATAAACGTTTGTTTAAACCTTGATGAGTAAAGATTTTACTTATGGAGGGAGTGGTTGTAGCTTATGAGTATTTCTGAGATATGAGATATGAGGGTGTGACTTTTCAATCCAAGAATGTAAATGCATAGTTATATTAAAAATTGAAAAAAATCCTATTCCATTTTCCAAGCAAGTATTCATAGAACTATGAATATATAGTAAAATAAAGTAAAATATATAGTATAAATAATTAGAAAATGGAAGGGCAAACTTTTAATATAAATGCCCCTCCTTCTTACAAATACATCCCATTTAATTCACCCAGGTCAGTACAGCATTATATTAAAATAAACCAAAGTAATTGAAATGCTAGAAGATGTGGAAGAAGGAAAAAAAAAATTTGCCTTTAGTTCCATTGATCTCTGGTAGAAATATTAATCTTCCAAGACCATGAGATGGCATTTTAGATTTCTTCAGATAGGTATAGATGTTTGGTATTGTGAACAACAGCAATGTATGATACATTAAAGAATCTGAGTTTTTTTTTAATTGACTTTATTTTTTCTTTTTGGTACAGTTCTATGTGTCTCTCCCCCACCCCACACCTCCACTCCGGCCCCGCTTGCTGTCTGTGTGCATTCACTGAGTGATCTTCTGTGTCTGTTTCTTGCCTTCTCTTCTCATTAACTGAGTTTTATCTATCCACATATGTATAGGTCTATTGTGCTTTGTCAAAGGGATGCTGATGCAAAGTATCTGAAATGGGGTGGCTTTTATAAAAGGGATCAATTGGGGTAAAAGCTTAGAGTTCCAAGACTGAAGCACCACCA
This sequence comes from Tolypeutes matacus, assembly GCA_026826555.1. NCBI lineage: Eukaryota > Metazoa > Chordata > Mammalia > Cingulata > Chlamyphoridae > Tolypeutes > Tolypeutes matacus. The sequence goes on along the minus strand of JAKSZT010053779.1, from coordinate 12,983,758 downwards.
GAGATGCTTTGGCACCAAAGTCAGCTACTTTTGATCCTGGAGTATTGCCACATGGTGAAGCAAGATGGCCACCAATCTCTATGGAAGTCTCTGCCTTCCCCTCCAAAATCTATCATGTCTTGGAGCTCAGCTTTGAGCAACCAGGCATAGGGCTTTTCTCTTTCCAGGATTCCTATATCAGTCTCGGCTGTTCTGCTCGCTTCCCAAGTTCAGCTGTAAGCTATTAGGTATATAGAAGGGATGGTCTCCTCTTGAAGTGCTCCATGGGCCCAGCCTCTTGGGGCCTTCATGTTTAGGCAATCCTCTCTCTCATATTGCAGAATCAAATATGCTGGCTCCCTTTTTTCCCTTTATCTGTCTGTGTGAATCCCTTTATAGCAGACTCACCAAGGGGGTGGGCACTCAACTGGAGACATGCCTCACTGAGGTAATCCAATAAAAAGCCCTACAGCAATCTTATCAAGTAATCTAATTAAAAGTCCCTCAACTGAATTTAATGCAATCAAAGGCTATCACACCTAGAGGAATAGATTAGTTTACAAACATAATATTTCATTTTTATTCATAAAATAATTTCAAACTGCCACAATGTCTTTTTTATTAACTTGAATATTCTTCATTAATTCATTACAAAGATATTTATTTAGTCCCTGTTATAGCTCTGTGGAGTCAAAGATGAAAGGCATGGATTTATGTGATCAGAGACTTTGATTCTCATGGCAAGAAAATTATGCACTCAAACAACACTACTATCTGAAAAACTTTATGATGCTACTAAACACAAAGTTCATAGGGTATGTAGAGATAGAGCATCCACAGTTGCAATAATATATTTAAATATGTTTCATAAAAAGAATCATGGAACAAGGAAAAAGAGACGTGATATGAAGTACTGTTGACAACAACTATATTGCAGCTCATATTTTCTTTAGCTTTTAATGAATACTCTTCATTGGACTGTTCCTTTTAAAACTAGATACCTGGCAACTCTAGGAATATTTGAATTCACTTGGAAGAATTGAAGAAATCCTCACAGAACAGGTAGAATTTGAGCTGAGGCATGGGGGCTGAGTAAGAAGTTGTTTGTTAATTAGATAAAGGCTGGGGAGGATAACAGGTGAGCAGACAGGAATGAAAAAAAAAAGACATTTAAGCAGGGGAACATCCTGGTCATGGGTATGCAGAAATGAAAAAATATAACATGTTCAGGAAGATAGTAGTTCAATATGGCTGAATCATAATATAAGAACTAGAGGAGAACTATATTGAAACTAGAAAAGAAAAGGCTAAATAAAAGTGTAGGATTTTATCTATGATCTCCAGTCTCTTGAAGATTTCCTATATATTGTAGTCCTTAAAGGAAAATTGAATGAATGAATTAATGATAAATGTTGAATCACTTTCATACCATATCATACAGATTTTCTTTTCTACCATATTTTCTCTCTACTTTTGCTTAGCATTCTTTCTGTGAGGGTAAAAAGAGTGGACCCTACTTGAGACATCCATTAGTTTAGGTCTGCTGAGAAACAAGTGTCAAGACAGATTAAATGTGCAAAATATTTATTGAGAACTGAACAGAAGTTACAGGGATATTCATGCTGTGATGATGTAGGTCTGATTCCTGTGAAATGAGAGAGGGAAGGAAGGAGGATTGGGTAGGGAGAGTCTTGGACTTGAACACAGTTCCAAGAAACCTGTGGTAGGTCCAGAGGGATTCCTCCAGCCAAAGTTTGCTTATTGGAGAAGACATGTGCCTCACTAGAATCATCTTGAATTAGTACCTCTGTGTATTTAGTCTTTGGCTACCAGTCCCAGAGTAGCAGTGCTTTGTCATGAATACAATGGTAGAGTCAGAGGGGCAGAAGCTGAGGCCAACAGACCACTCAGCTTTCACAGCTAGAGACCTGAGTTGCACATTTTTATGACTGTCATAAGATCAACTCTAAATGGAAAGTTCTCTGAAGACAGATAAATAAACAGAACTAAAAATCTGTGGAGAGAACGCCCAGGGAAGATGGTAGAATATGGAACTCCAGGATTCAGTCCTTTCTGCAAAATAGCTAGTAAGCAAGAAAGAACTGTCTGAAACACCTGTTCTGGGACTCCAGAGGCCAGAACTCTGTACAGCATCCAGGGAAGAGCATGAGGAAGAGGCTGATAAACAAAGGTAATGAGTAGCTCACTCCATGCAGTGGCTGCTGGTATCCATCCCCTACATTTGTGGCAGGCCACCTTGGGGTCCAGACCCTGGCTAGCTGCTATAGACAGAAAGGGGCATAAAAATGCTTATCCCCAAGAACAGGGTTGGGCATGGCTGAACACTGATCAAGGTTTTGATTTGTGAATTTGGATCACTGGGACATGGTTCCAAGTTTCAACCCACCTTGGACAAAGTTGCAGACAGCCATTATTTGAACCCTGTCCCAGACAGGGATGGAAGCAGGAAAGTTTTAAAGATGCAGTGCCTCCTGAAGGCTGCTGGGAACAGATTGCTCAAGGGTAGTATCTGCTGGACAGGCCAAGAAAGTCCAGCTTGGGAGCCATCAAAGAAGCTTCTGGTGTCCTTCCTGATCCCCAGGGCACTTTGGAGATAGGCTATGACCGCTTGATGGGTCCCTGACCCTGTTTTGGCTGGGTAAGACTGATTTGTAAAAGTCCTCTTCAGAGTAACACTCTTCCTAGAATTTGCCCTCTAGGCATAAGCAGCTAGAGATAACAAAAGGGGTGTAAAAAAAAAACTATAGAGGCAAAACAAAAAACAAAACAGATCAAGATTTGCAGAGGAGGAAAAGAGGAAAGGAAGCATTCTCCTGGATGAGAAACAATTGCAAAAAATGTGCAATTTTAAAAATTTTATCAAATATCTAGGACAAGCATCAGATGAAGAAAACCTGAGAAAATTTGATCAGTTAAGCACAGGCTATTCTAAAGATCTAGAATAAGTTGAAACAAGCATCAAAGAAGAGACTTAACAAAAAGCCAATCAATAATAAAACCCTAGGCAAGAGAGTGAAAGCGACCTTCAGAAACCAGCAAAAAATTACAAGCCATATTGAGAAAAAGGAAGATATGGACCAGTAAAAGGATACATTAAAATTTCAGAGGAGACATAAAATTTGGAATAACTAATCATAGATGTTCAAACAAATCTCCTCAATCAATTCAATGACATGAAGAAAATATGCATAAAGGATAAAGTATGTTAAGAAGACACTGTATGAGCATAAAGAAGAATTTGAAAGTATAAAAAAGGCAGAAAATAAGGGGAAGAAAAGCACAATAGAAGAGATTAAAATACACTAGTGGCATACAACAGAAGATTTGAAAAGGCAGAAGAAATTATCAGTTAACTAGAAGACAGGACAATCAAAATCTTACGTACTGAAGAACAAATAGAGAAAAGAATGAGAAAATTTAGCAGGGTCTTAAGGATTTGAATGACAAAAAGCATGAAGCATGCATACATACATGTCATAGGTCTCCCAGAAGGATATGAGAAGGGAAAAGTGGCAGAAAGAATACTTGAGGACATAATGGCTGAAAATTTCCCAACTCTTAAAAAAGACATAAAATACATGTCCAATAAGCACAATGTACTCCAAACAGAATAAGTCCTAATAGACTTGCTTTGTTAAACATACTAGTCAGAATGTCAAAAGTCAAAGATAAAGAGAGAACTCTAAAAGCAGCAAGAGAAAAGCAATTCTACACATTCAAGTAAACTGAAATAAGATTAACTGGTGATTTCTCATCAGAAACCATGAAGGTGAGAAGGCTATGGTATGATATATTTAAGGTACTGAAAGAGAAAAACTGCCAGCTAGAAATTTTTTATTTGATAAAACTGTCCTTCCAAAATGAGGGAAAGTTTAAAATATTCGCATATAAACAGAAACTGAGAGAGTTTGTCAACAAGAGACTGCTGTACAAGAAATACTAAAGGGAGTTCTGCAGGCTGAAAAGAAAAGATGTGAGACTGAAGCTTGGAGAAGACTTAAGAACTGAAGACTATCTGTATGAGATATATGAGAGTAAAGGATAAAATGGCTGATGTAAGTACTGCCTTTACAGTAATAACATTGAATGTTAATGGAGTAACCTCCCCAATTAAAAGACATAGATTGGCAGAATGGATAAAAACTATTACCCTACTATATGATGTTTACAAGAGCCTCACCTTAGACAAAAAGACACAAATAGGTTGAAATTGAAAGGTAGAAATCATTTTGGAAATAACTAACACTAATACTGCTTAAACTCTCCAAAAAAATAGAAGTGGAGAGAACATTACTGTATTAGTCTGCCCAAGGGGTGCTGATGCAAAATGCCAGAAATTTGTTGACTTTTATAAAGGGTATTTATTTGGGGTAAAAGCTTAGAGTCCCAAGGCTGTGGAAAGTCCAACTCAAGGTACCATTAGCGGTACTTTCTCACCAAAGTCAGCTGCCATGTATTAAACAAGATGGTAGGTGAACTCTGCCTGGTCTCTCAGGGCTTCCTATAGCAGTCTCTGGCATAGGGTCTTTCCAGGACTTCTTAGCTGCTCAGGTGCTCTTTTCTCTTCAGCTGCAAACTCTCAGACAAATGCCTCATCTCTCCTTGGGACCTCAGGATCAAACACAACAGAGCTCTCCCTCTCTTTTCTGTGTCTTCTTCAGTTAGTGCCCATTGATATCAGCCCACCAAGGGGGCGGGGACTTAACCAGAGTCACACCCTACTGTTGTGGTCAAATCAAAAGCCCTCCATTGATTTTATCAAGTAAATGTAAAACTTTTGAAATTAATACAATCAAAGGGTATCAACCCAGAGGAAAAGATTAGTTCACAAACATAATCTTCCCTTTTTGGCATTCATAAATAGTCTCAAACTGCCACAATTATTCTATGATGCCAACATCATGCTAATACAAAAGCCACATAAAGATAGCAGAAAGAAAAGAAAACTACAAACTATTCTCTCTACTGAACTTAGATGCAAAAATCCTCAACAAAATCCTTGCTAATCATATTCAACAACACATTAAATGAATTATACACCATGATCAAGTGGGTTTTATCCCAGGTATGCAAGAATGGTTCAACATAAAGAAAAGCAATCAATGTAATACACTACATTAACAGATCAAAAGAGAAAAACCCCACAATCATCTCTATTAAAGCAGAAAAAGCATTCAACAGTAGACAGCATCCTTTCTTGATAAAACACTTTGAAAGACAAGAATAGAAGGAAACTTCCTCAACATGATAAAGAGTATATAAGAAAAACCCACAGATAACATCATACTCAATGGTGAAATGCTAAAGGCTTTCCTTCTAAGATCTGGAACAAAAGAAGAATGCCCTTTGTCAACACTTTTATTTCACATTGTATTAGAAGTACTTGCTGGCACACTTAGGCAAAAAAAAAAAAAAAAAAAAAAAAAAGGAAAGAAATAAAAGGCATCCAAATTGGAAAGGAAGAAGTAAAAGTTTCACTATTTGCAGATGACATGATCCTATACATAGAAAGCCCTAAAAAAATATACACTAAAGCTTCTAGAGCTGATAAAGGAGTTCAGTAAAGTGGCAGGATATAAGATCAATGCCCCTGTATTAGTCAGCCAAAGGGGTGCTAATGTGAAATACCAAAAATGGGTTGGTCTTTATAAAGGGTATTTATTTGGGGTAGAAGTCCACAGATACCAGGCCATAAAGTGTTAAGTTTCTTCTCTCACCACAGTCCATTGCCACGTGTTAGAGCAAGACAGCTGCCAGCGTTTGCCAGGGTTCAGGCTTCTGGGGTTCCTCTCTTCCCAGGGCTGCGTTTCTCTCTGGGCTTAGCTCCTGTTTCCTCCACAAGGTCAGCTGTAGACGATCAGGCAAACAGCTTGCTTCTCTTCTCCTGGGACCTTCTTTCCAACATCAAAACTGCTTCTCAAAAGACTGCTTCAACTCTGTTCTTTGCCTTGCCTTTTATATTCGATTCCCCACCCACCAAGGGGTGGGGCTCAACGCCCTAATCATAACCTAATCATGCCCAGATTAACAGATCAATTTACAAGCATGATTTAATTATATTTTTGGAATTCATAATTACATCAAAATGGCCAACTGTTACAGCCCCCAAATCAGTAGCATTTCTGTACACTAATAAGCAATCTGAGGATGAAGTCAAGGAAAAAATTTCATTTACTATAGCAACTAAAAGAATAAAATATCTAAGAATAAACATAACTAAAGATATAAAGGAATTGTACACAGAAAACTATAAAACATTGTTAAAGAAAATTTAAAAAGACTTAAATAAATGGAAGAATATTCCATGCTTATGGATTGGAAAACTAAATATCATTTATATGTCTATCTTACCTGATTGATTTACAGATTTAATAAAATCCCCATAAAAATTACAATTGCATTTTTAAATGAACTGGAAAAGCCAATTATGAAATTTATTTGGAAGGGCAAGGAGCCCCAAATAACCAAAAACACATTGAAAAAGAAAAAATGAAATTGGAGGAATCACACTATCTGACTTTAAAGCATACTACAAAGCTACAGTGGTGAAGACTACATGGCACTGGCACAAGGATAGACATGCTGACAAATGGAACCAAATTGATATAGACCCGCACATATACAGCCAACTGATATTTGACAAGGCTAAAAAACCCACTCAACTGGGACAGAATAGCTTCTGCACCAAATGGTGCTGGGACAACTGGATATTATATCCAAGTGAATGAAGGAGGGTCACCATCTCATGCCCTATACCAAAATTAACTCAAGATCAAAGACCTAAATTAAGAGCGAAGACCACAAAGCTCTTAGAAGATAATGTTGTACAGCTTCTATAAGGACTTGTAGTAGGAAATGATTTCATAAACTTTACACCCAAAGTGTAAGCAATGAAAGAAAAAATTGATAAATGGGAACAGCTCAAAATTTAAAACTTTTGTGCTTCAAAGGAGTTTGCCAAGAAAGTAAAAGGCAGCCTACTCAATGGGAGAAAATATTTGGGAACCAGTTATCAGATAAGGGTCTAATATCCAGCATATATAAAGAAATTCTACATCTCAAAAATAAAAAGACAAACAAAATTTTTAAAAAATGGACAAAAGATTTGAATAGACACTTTTCCGAAGAGGAAATGTAAATGGCTAAAAAGCACATGAAAAGATGCTCATCATCACAAGCTATTAGGGACATGCAAATCAAAACTACAATGATATATCATCTTCCCCATTATAATGGCCACTATTAAAAAAAAAAAAAGAAAAGAAAACTGCAAGTGTTGGAAAGGATGTGGAGGAATGGGAACACTCATCCATTGCTGGTGGGAATGTAGAACAGTGCATTGGGGAGGATAGTTTGGCAGTTCCTCAGGAAGCTAACTATAGAATTGCCATATAATCCAGCAATCCCACTACTAGTATATACCCAGAAGAATTGAAAGCAGGGACATGAACAAATATATGCACACCAATATTCATAGTGATATTATTCACTATGCCAAAATTTGTAAGCAACCCTTGTGTCCATCAACAGAAGAATGGATGAGCAAAATGTGGTATACACACAATGGAATATTACTCTGCTGTAGGAAGGAAAGAGGTTTTGACATGCACATCAACATGGATGAATCTTTAAGACTTTATGTGGAGTGAAGTAAGCCAGTCACTAAAGTGCAAGTATTGCATGACCTCAGTGATATGATTTACACATATTGAGCAGACTCACAGAGATAGAATCTAGAAGATAGGTTACCAGGGGAGAGAAAGGGAGTAGAGTTTGGTGAGCTTAATCTGGACAAAACCTATTAAAAGATGGAAGGGGGTGGTTTGGCAGTCAATGGGGTTGATGGTGGTGTAGGGATGGGAATGCAGTCAACAGTGCTGTAGTGTGAGGGTGAGCAGGGTTGGGGAGGTTGTTTTGGACTATCCATGGAACTGGGGGAAGGGCTGAAGGAAGGAACAGGTGAACTCTGGGGAAGTAGAGGTCCATGGATGAAAATACAATTGTGAGAATGTTCTTATGGCAAATATGGTAGGTGAGGGTCATTTGTGCAGGGTGTTGATGATGGATTTGTGGGAAAGGGTGCTCCTGGAGCATGTGTCTGTGGAATATGAATGTGCTAATCTTGTCATTGGGACATGACTCCCAGAGATGACCTTCCTGGCACTGAGGGATTATTACCAAGTACCAAATAGTGATGCATTTGGGGAAAAAAGTCCTTCACCAAAAGGGGGAGACATCACATACAAAAGATTTTTTTTTATGGCTAAGAGATTTCAAAATGAATCAGGAGGTCATTCCAGAGATTACACTTATGCATGTTTCAGACAGATCTCACTAATTGCCACTGTGAATAAAGCCTCAAAGAGCACCCCCATGAGGACACTAGAACCATCCAGACACTACAAGCAAGGCATACAATCCCTTTAAACCAGCATTCCTTTGGTGGACCTTACCTTGCAATATATGACAACCTATTTCCCCAATGTAACAGAATTAGATTCATTTATAATTTCCCTACACATGATTTTTCTAAGCTTTTTATCTGAGTCTATAATTATCACTATACCCATTAAATACATTTCACAGACTTTAATCTTTGGTCTGCTCTGATGCCAGTTGAACCCTGGATCTCAACAGAGTTGTGGCCAACACCTACTCTTCCTATCATTGGACTTACTCAGGACAACTAACACTTTTAATACACTAATCATAAATGCATGGATGGAAATGGTAATCACCAAGACAAGTATAGTTGTTATCTTTGAAGGATAAATTGGGCATAAGAGAGAAATAATCTGTAATCATTTTTTTTCTGAAAAAAATAATTTAAAAGGAAGCAAATATGTCAAGTTTTAAAGATTTGAAACCTTGAGTGGAAAGTAAACCAGAGTTCATTACATTATTTTTGGTTATTTTTTCTGTGTGCTTGAATTTTTCAAAGTAAAAGTTTATGTAAATAAAAGATAAAATTGTCTTTCACTTCCAAAGGAAAAAAAAAAAGAGTGAAAAGCAAGAAAAAGATATTCCATGCAAACAGTAACCAAAAAAGTGCTGGGGTAACTATAATAATATTGGACAAAATAGACTTTAAATTTAAAACTGCTATAAGAGATAAAGAAGGACACCATATATTAATAAAAAGGGCACTCCACCAATCATAACAATCATAAATTTTTGTGCATCTAACTATGGTGCCACAAAATACATGAGGCAAACACTGGCAAAACAACTTAGATGCCTCTTCAATAACAGAGACTTCAATACTCCACTCACATCAACAGATAGAACATCAAGAGAGTGTATCAATAAGGAAACAGAGAACTTTAATAATATAATAACTGTTCTAGACCTAACAGACATATACACAACATTGTAGGCAAAAAGAGCAGAATATACATTCATCTCAAGTATCACACGGATCATTCTCCAGGATAAGCCACATGTTCAGTCACAAAACAATTATCAATAAATCTGAAAAGATTGAAATAATACAAATAACTTTCTCTGAGCATAAATGGAAGAGCATTCCATCTTCACAGACTGGACGACTAATTATTGTTACTGTCAATGCTATACAACTTGATGCACAGATTCAATGCAATCCCAATCAAATTCCAAGAGCCTACTTTGATGAAATGGAAATGCCAATTATCAAATTTATTTGGAAGAGTAAGGGACCCTGAATAGCCAAAAACATCTTGAAAAAGAAGAATGAAGTTGGAGAACTCACACTACTTGGCTTTAAAGCATATTATAAAGCTACAGTTATCAAAACAGCATGGTACTGGCATAAGTGTATATATATTGGCCAATGGTTTAAAGCTAAGAGTTCATAAATAGACCCTCATTTCTATGGCCAATTGTTTTTGACATGGCTACTAATTTCACTCAACTAGGAACGAATAGTTTCTTCAACATATGGTGCTCTGAGACCTGGATTTCCATATGTGAAAGTATGAATGAGGACCCCTATCTCACTCCAGATGCAAAAAGTTACTCAAAATGGATCAAAGACATAAATATAAGAACCAGAATTATAAAACTTCTAACAGAAATGTAGGGAAGCATCTTCAAGATCTTGTGATAGGTAATGTGTTCTTGGACTTTACACACAAATCACAATCAATGAAAGAAAAAACTGGATAATTAGGACCTTCTAAAAAAAACAAACCCAAGAACAAAACAAAACAAAACAAAAACCTTTTGTGCATCAAAGGACCTTGTCAAGAAAGTGATAAGCAACCTACTCAATGTGAGAAAATATTTGGAAACCATATATCACAATATAAGCTTAATATCCAGACTATATAAAGAAATCCTACCACTCAACAATAAAAAGACAAATAACCCAATTTAAAAATGGGCATATGTCTTGAATAGTCATTTCTCCAAAGAGGAAATACAAATGATTTAAAAGCACAAGAAAAAATGTTCAACATCCTTATTAAGGAAATGTAAATCGAAACCATGATGAGATATCATTTCACACCTACTAGAATGGCCACTATTGAAAAAAAAAAAAGAAAAATACATGTGTTGGAAATGATGTGGAGAAACAGAAAACACTCATGCATTGTTGTTGACAACATAAAATGGTTCAGTTGATGTAGAAGACAGTTTGGTAGTTCCTCAAAAGCTAAGTATAGAATTACCATATGACTTGGTAACCCCACTTCTAGGTATATACCCAGAAGAATTGAAAGCAGTGGCTTGAAGAGATATTTGCATAATGATGTTTATGGCAGAATTATTCACAATTGCCAAAAGAAAGAAACAACCCAGGTGTCCATGTTGAATGGTGAATGGATAAATAAAATGCTATATATATATATATATATATATATAGAGAGAGAGAGAGAGAGAGAGAGAAAGAGATACACAATGGAATATTATTTAGCTCTAGAAAAGAATGAAGTCTTGTGACAACATGGATGAACTTTGAGGATATTATGCTGAGTGAAATAAATCAGACACAAATGAATAAATATTGTATGATTTTACTGTTATAAACTAATTATAACAAGCAAATTCATAGAGTTAGAATCTAGAATATAGATTACCACGAGTAGATTGGGGTTAGAGAATAGGAAATTGTTGCTTAAATTGTACATATTTTCTATTTAGGCTGGATGGTAAAGATTTGGAAATGGATGGTGGTAATGGTAGCACATTTTTGTGAGTGTAATTAACAGCACTGAACTAGATAGGTGAATGTTGTTAAAAGAGGAAAATATATTACTAGAATAAAAGTGGAAAGATAAACCATAGGATTGTACAACACAGTGAACCTTATTGTAGACAATGAACTATGGTTAATAGTACAAGTAAAATAATGTCTTTCATGAATTATAACAAATATATGATACTAAATGAAGTAATATTAAGGTAGTGTATGGGGAAAAATACAGCTAAGTTAAATAATGACCAATAGATATAACTATTTTAATAATCTTTCACCAATTGCAACAAATTTTTAAAAAAGTACTTTTTTTTTTAAAGTGCTATCATCAATTGTAACAAATGCTCCACACTAGTGCAAGGTGTTGGTGGTGGGATTGTATACAGGAATCCTCTATTTTATGTACGGTTGTTTTGCAAACTCATAAATTCTCTAATTAAAAAAAAAAATCATGGAAAGACCACATTTTCAAAATTTCAGAAAGAGTTATCTGTCTCACTTGATCTTCTTTGTGTAAATGTAATTCCCTGTGGTTTCGTTACAGTACATGTAAAAAAAAAAAAAAGCCTCTACATTTCTCCAAAATCATGTCTCAGATCTTCAGAGAATGCACTCAGAGACCCTGTGATTCATTACAAGTATATTTTTGAGAAAAAATGATGCATATTAAAAACTTAAATATGTAAGCAATTAACTAAAAAATTACCCCAAAAGGATTACTACGATATTAAGGAACTAAAGTCAAGTGTAAAAAGAAAATTATGGTATTTACTTATGAACATGTCAACCAATCATTCTACTCCTTATGTGTTCTTTCTCATTAAAAAATAAAATAAAAAACAAATTGCTTTTGTTGCAAATATATTTCAAAGTTCTGATTATATTCAAAATTTCAGCTTTGTAGAAATATGGGTATTATCTGAGGAACTAGATTTTGTAAAGCAAAATTAAAAAAATAGTTTACCACAATAGAATAAAATTAAGCTTATCAAATATGACATGAATTAAATTAGTCTCATTTGCCCCAAAATGTTCTTCAAACGTTTGATTCATTCTTTAACCCTATTATGTGCCAAGATTGAAGGATGTGCTAGAAATTAAAAATATTTCTAAAAATAAGAATAGAATATATATTTTGCCTGGGAGGTGCTCACAGCCTAATGAGAGAATTTAAAACTATAATTACTATAGCATAGATAGTGCTTGAATGGTGATAAAGAAGAACAGATTTCTCTGGTATCACTGGTGGGTTCTAAGCAGACTCCTATGTGGTATGAACCAGGACGTTGCATTTAAGGTCAAATTGGTAGGATAGTATCTACCATGCAGGGCAAAAAATATATGCAAGCAAATGGTATTGTGAAGTTTCAGGGAACTAGAGAAATTTACTATAACTGAGAGCAGAAACAGGAAGAGTCAGGAAATTAGTTTGAGGCCCTGTATTACAAGCAAAAGTTTAGTACTTTTTCCTTCTTGTTATAAAGAAGGGAGCTATGAAATAATTTTGATCAAAGAAGTGACAGGATTTGATAGATCAATCTGATATATTTGTTAGAGATATTAAAATGAGCTAAGAGTTGTGTAGGGAGAATGGATAATGAGAACATTAAAGAAATTATTATGAAAGTCTGAATAAAATATGATCAGGGACTGAACTTGGGCAATGACAGTGGTAATAGAAAGGGGTCCATATGAGAAATATTTAGAATGATTTATTGTCATTCCCCATGAATAATTAGAGGCAGGAGAATCGAGAGGAAAAGATTTATTCTGTGTTTTAATTTGCCAAATGGCTGCTGATACAAAGTACTAGCCAGAAATGGGTTGGATTTTAAAAGGGATTTATTTGGGGTAAAAACTTACAGTTTTGAGGTTGTAAAATATCCAAATTAAAGCACCATAGGGGCACTTTCTCATCAAAGTCAGCTGCCACATGTTAAAGCAAGATGGCCACTGATCTTTGCTGAGGTTTGAGTTCAGCTGAGGACAACTAGGCATAGGACTTATCTTTTTCTGGGCCTCCTATATCAGTCTTGGCTGTTCTGCTTTCTTCCCAAGGTTTAACTGTAAGCTATCAGGCACATAGCATGGCATATCTCCTCTTGAGTTGCTCTGTGGGTCTAGCTCTTGAGGCTTCATGCTTAAATGATCCTCTCTCTTACAAGGAAGGATCAAACATAGTGGCTTCCCCTTCCTGCATCTGTCATTCTCTCTGTGTGTCTCTGGGATTATATTAGTCCTAGCAAGGGGGCAGAGACTCAACCTGAATCACACTTAACTGATGTAGTCCAATCAAAAGCATTAAATCAAGCAATCTAATCAAAGGACCCTCAACCAAATTTAATGCAATCAAAGGGCATCATGCCCACAGAAATAAACTAGTTCAAAAACATAATTTTTCTCCTTTTGGGATTCATAAAATAATTTCAAACTGCCACATGCAGCAACTCTTCCTCTGGTGTGCACATGAGTACTTGATTGGCCCTATGCCCAGAGATAGACTCTAGCCAGGATACTCTGTTGGACACATAGGGAAAATGTCTTGATGTCTGGTTAGCAGCTAAAAATATGAAAACAATTGCAGAAATTGATGTGGATAGTATTTTTAAATTTTATTCACTAATTCAATATTTCATTTATTTATTTACCAAGTATCCAATGCCTTATCTATGCATCAAAGGATGCAGCAGTAAAAATTCTGGCAAAAGTATTTATCCTTTGATACAAGCTTATATTCTAGTGGAGGAAGTCAGAAAATAAACAAGCAGCTAAAAGATGTAATGTGAGAGATTTCTTTGGAAGCTTTATAAAAATGTTGTGAAGGACACTAGGGATGGCAAGGGCTATTTTAATTATGGAGAGATTGAAGGCATCACTGAGAAAGTCATTTAAGCTGAGACATAAAGAGGTGAGGGAGTGACTTCTGGGAAGATGGAGGATTAGAGAGGTGGAGGGACCACTTCCCTCCCAGAAAAAATAGCTAAAGGACAGGCAGAGACTATCTGCAGGGCTGCTCTGGGACTCAGGACACCAGGGGAAGTCAAGATACCACCCAGAAGAGAGGAACAAAGGAAAGGAGTCTCAGCTGGCTGAAAAATCCCATGAATAGAGCTGCAAAAGCAGCAGCACGCACCCTTCTTCACACCTATGGAGCAAATAGCAGTCTGTAGACTGCAGTGACTGTGGACTGCAGTGCCCATGAACCGAGGGGTTTGCAGGGACCCTCTTTCCCAAGGAAAGGAGAGAGGGAGGGACACAGATTACAGCAAATTCAGATTTTGACCAGCAAAATTGTACTACTGCATTGGAGGAGTTGCACACTTCCAGGCCAGATGGGGCTGTTACATTGCCTCTCTTGAGAGCCTACAGGGAGCTAAAGATAATTTGCTTTCTCAAATACCCTCCCTACTGCCCAGGGCTAGTTGCTGAAGAGGCAGAGAGAGGGAAGGTATAGCCAGCCAAGGTTGGAGAACAACCTCTAAGAAAGTTTGTTTGAAAGGCTTCGCCAGCCCTGAGGATATTGCTTTTGCACCACCAGTGTGCCCAAGGAATTACACTGAATGCATTCAAGACCCTGGGGTCCAAGCTGAGAGGTCTGCCAAAGAGCACCATCTGCTGGGCATACTGGAAAAGTGAACCGAAAAAGAATAATAAATAAGGCAAGCATGTGCCTTTACTATCACCCTCCCAAAAGCCCTTGGAAACTGGCCTGCACCCCATTACTGGGTCCTTAGCCCTGGTTTGTGCACTTAAACTAGGGCAATCCTAAGTATATGAAATAAGCTGAACCAAGAATCAAAGAACAGTCGTAGCACATAGCTACTTAACAGTAAATTCCTAGGCAGGAGTGAAAAACTGAATATCAGAGTAAACTCAGCATCAGAATCAGATGCCTAGACATCAGCAAAAAATTACAAGCCACACAAAGAAAAAGGAAGCTATGACTCAGGCAAAGGAACAAATCAAAGCTCCAGATGATACACAGGACTTGAAACAGCTAATCAGTGGGGTGCATACAAATCTCCTAAATAAAATCATGGAGTTGAAGTAAAACATGGTTAAAGAATTAAAAGACATTAAGAATACCTGAGGGAGCACAAAGAAAAATTTGAGATCTTGGAAAGAAATAGAGCTTGTGGGAATGAAAGATACAATAAGTGAGATTAAAAATACAATAGAGGCACACAACAACAGAGTTGAAATAATGGAAGAAAGAATCAGTGACATAGAGGAAAGAACAACTGAAATTGAGAAAGAAGAACACAGAGAGAAAGGAATGTAAAATTTTGAGCAGGGGGAGTGGATGTAGCTCAGTGGTTAAATGTCTGCTTCACATGTACAAGGTCCTGGGTTAATCCCCAGGACCTCCCTTAAAAAAAAATTGAACAGGAGCTCAGGTAGTTGAATGATAACATGAAGCATACCAACATATGAGTTATGGAAGTTACAGAAGGAGGTGAGATGGGAAAAGGGGCAGAAAGTGTATTTGAGAGAATAATGGCTGAAATTTTTCCAACTCTCATGAAAGCCATGAATATACATGCCCAGGAAGCACCACATACTTCAATTACAATAAATCCAAATAGACCTATGCCAAGACACATAATATGCAGAATGCTAAATGCCAAAGATGAGGAGTAAATTCTGAAAGCATCAAGGGAAAAAGGAAACATATCATACAAAGGCCATTCAATAAGACTTAGTGTGGATTTCTCTTCAGAATCCATGGAAGGAAGAAGGAAGTAGTATGATATAATTATGGTGCTGAACTGCCAGCCAAGAATGCTTTATCCTGCAAAATGGCCCTTCAAATATGATGGTGAACTTAAAATATTCGCAGATAAAAAGAAACTAAGAGAGCTTGTAAACAAGAATCCAGCTCTGCACAAAAACACTAAAGGAGTTCTACAGCCAGAAAAGAAAATACAAGAGAGAGAAAGAGACTTGGAGGACAAAGTAGAAGTGAAGACTATCAGAAGGGGTAACCAAAAAGGTAGAGATGGACAAAAATAAGATTTGACTTAAATGGCTGAAGTAAGTAATGCCTTTACAGCAATACAGTAAACGTTAATGGATTAAACTCCTGAATCAAAAGACATAGGCTAACAGAAAGGATAAGAAAACATGAGCAAATATATATACTGTCTGCAGAAGATTCACCTTAGACCTAAAGATGCAAATAGACTGAAACTGAAAGGTTGGAAAAAGATATTTCATGCAAATTGTTACCAAAAGAGAGAGGGACTAGCTATACTGGTGTCAGACAAAACAGTATTTAAATGCAAAAAAAGTGATGAGATGGTGAAGGCCATTATATATTAGTAAAAGGGACAATACACCAGGAAGGAGTAATAGTCATAAATATCTGTGCAAATAGGGTGCCCCAAAATACATGAGGCAAACTCTGGCCTAACTGAAAAAAGAAATAGATGTATCTACAATAATAGTTGGAGATTTCAACATGCCACTCACATCAATAGATAGAACAACTGGACAGAAAATCAAAAAGGAAACAGAGAACTTGAACAATACTATAAACGAGCTGGACCTGACAGACAGATACAGAACATTGCACTCCAATTCAGCAGGTTATACATTCTTCTCAAGTGCTCTTAGATCTTTCTCCAGAATAGACCAAATGTTGGGCCCAAACACAGCTCTCAAATTCAAGAAGATTGAAATTATACAAAACACCTTCTCTGATCATAATGAAATGAAGCTGGAAATCAATAATAGGCAGGAAAGGGGGAAATATGCAAATATATGGAGGCTAAACATACACTCAAACAATCAATGGGTCAAAGAAGAAACTGCAAGAGAAATTAGTAGATATCTCAAGGCAATTGAAAACAAGAACACAATGTATCAAAACTTATGGGATAGAGTGAAGGCAGTGCTGAGAAGGAAATTTATAGCCCTAAATGCCTGTATTAAAAAAGAAGAGCTAAAATCAAAGAACTAAATGATTTACAAATTTTTGTAGGTGTGGGTCTTTTAAACTTTACACCCAAAGCACAAGCAACAAAAGAAAAAAATTGAAGAATCGGACCTCCTCAAATAAACACTTCTGTACCTCAAAGAACTTTGTGAAGAGGGTAAAAAGGCAGCCTACTCAATGGGAGAAAATATTTGGAAATCACATCTCCAGCAAAGGTCTAATATCCGTGATATATAAAGAGATCCTATAGCTCGACAGGAAAAAGACAAATGCTCCAATTAAAAAATGGGCAGAAGTCCTGAATAGACATTTTTCTAAAGAAGAAATACAAATGGCAATAAAACACATGAAAATGTGCTCAGCATCTCTGGCTTTTAAGGAAATTCAAATCAAAGCTAAATCAAGAATCATTTCACATCTATTAGAATTGCCACTATTAACAAAACAGAAAGCTACAAGTATTGGAGAGGATGTGGAGAGATAAGTTTGCTTATACACTGTTGGTAGGAATGTAGATGGTACAGCCACTGTGGAAGTCTCTTTGGCAGTTCCTAAAGAAGTTAGATATAGATCTACTATGTGACCTGGCAATACCTCTACTTGGTATATACCCAGATGAACTGAGAGCAGTAATATGAACAGACACTTGCACATCAATGTTCATAGCAACATTATTCACAATTGTCAAAAGATGGAAACAAGCCAGTTGTCCATCAACTGACAAATGGATAAACAAACTGTGGTATATTCACATGATGGAATATTATTGAGCTGTAAGAAGAAATGAAGTCGTGAAGCATATGAAAACCTGAATGAACCTGGAGGACATTATGTTGAGTAAAGGAAGCCAGGCACAAAAGGATAAATATTGTATGACTTCACTTTTATGACCTAAATATAATGAGCAAACTCAAGAGGTTAATAGCTATAATATAAATCACCAGAGAAAAGAATGTCATTAGAGAATGGAAAGCTGAGGTTTAATCTGTGCAGAACTGGTAAAAAGTTGTTTGTAAATGTTTAGAAATGAATAGAAATGGTGAAAGTATATCGTAGATTTGTAATTAGTAGTGCTAACATTTGGGTATTATAGTGGTTTGTGTTTTTTTGTTGCTTTTTGTGTGTGTATGTTTTGTTTTTGTTTTTGTTTTGGATTAATTGATGAACACACAACTCAGTGATTTTACCAAATGCCATCAATTGTACACTTTAGATAAATTGTATCGTTAATGAACAAAAAAATTAATAGGCTGGGAAAAATATACTAAATGTAAGATAGGGATTAGAGCTAGTAGTAACACTTTGATGATGATCTTTCCTAATTTGTTATACATGTTCCACAACAATGCACGGTGTTTGTGGTGGGGTGATGTATGTGACCCCTGTATGATTTTATGCATGTATGTTTTGTAAGTTCACAACTTTTACCGTACACTTTCTGTTAATGTATGTTCATGTATAAATGATATATTTCAACAAATTGTTTTTAAAATGAAAAAAAAAAAAAAAAAAAAAAGAGGTGAGGGAGCAATCTTTGGAGATACTGGAAAGAGATGAGCATGGTGAATACAGGAATCAGCCTTGGAGGTGGAACCTGGTCTGGTGTGTTCAAGGGCAGCGAGGAATCTGGTGTGACGAGCAAAGCAAGAGTAGGGAGAGTAGGAGGATGTGTAGTAACAGAGGTAAGGGGAGGCCAAATTACGTGGGACATAATTTTATTTCAAATAGGAAAAAAGCCATCATGTAAACATATTCTTTTCCCTGCCAACATTTAACAAACCCTTTCTTTACATCTCAACATTTTGATGTATT
The DNA here is from genome assembly GCA_026826555.1 of Tolypeutes matacus. Lineage (NCBI taxonomy): Eukaryota > Metazoa > Chordata > Mammalia > Cingulata > Chlamyphoridae > Tolypeutes > Tolypeutes matacus. The sequence continues at coordinate 12,964,829 of JAKSZT010053779.1, read as the reverse complement.
TTTCACAGGTATGTATCTTGAATTTTGTTGGCTATATAGTTTTTCTTTTTTCCTTCACATTCAATCAGATTAGAATACTTTAATATAAATTAGCAGCTGAGCCTAACAATTAGGCCTTTGGGTATACTTAATGCTTTTCCTCCTTACACCAATCTTACTTGGAAAGCATATTGTCTTTGCAATTCTAAATTGCATTTATGAATTTTGCTTTTATTTGTTTTTACTTATGTTCATAAATATATTTTATTATATTCATTTTTATAGTGAAAGCATTTTGAAGAGATTGATATAAAGCATCAAGCAATTCTGTATGGATGAGATAAGAACAAAATCAGAAGGTTGTCAATTAGTAAGGCAACACCAAAAAATGAATTAGATATAAGGAATCAGGGTTAGGGGTGCGAATATATTACAAATGTGTTTGCCAGTTCCTCCAAAAAAGCATAATGCCAATGGATATTTTATAATCAAATTTCCCACAAATATTTGTGAGAAATCTTTAAATTAAACAGTAATTTGTGTTTCTTTAGCAAAGGACAATGCAGGTTTTGGAGAAATGAATTGCCAAAAGAGGTACATAAAATATGAATTGTTTCCCAAATTTATATTTTCATGGAGCTTCCTTTGACAGTGTCTCTCCCTGGCATGTTTGGAAATAACTTCGTCGTCACTGAATATGTGAGCCTGTAACTCTGTTCAGAGGCCCCTCTTCTCTCCTCTTGATTGCACAGTCTTTATCAACTAGACTAAAATTAGCATAGCTATTTTTGTTCCTAAGCTGAATTGCTTAGATGAATGCTGATGTGGCAATACTTTTTCCTGTATGAGAATTTCTGCAACATTTTCTTTACTCAAATGGGAGAGGTTGTATAAATATACTGATGTTTCACATCTCCTTAACTCTCTCCCCAGTTTTGCTCATTCAGCAATATTTACAGAGTCCTACCACGTCCAAGGCACTGTTGCAGGTGCTTGAACAAATCACACTGAACAAAGATACCTGTCTTGGTTGACTTACATTTTTGTGGTGAGTGACAGACATTAAAGAATAAAGTCCACAAGGAAGTAAACTATATTGTATATAAGAAAAGAAGTGCTATTGTATCAGTCTGCCAAAGGCATGCTGATGCAAAGTACCAGAAATCTTTTGGCTTTTATAAAAGGTATTTATTTGGAGTAAAAGCTTACAGTTACAAAGCCCTAAAGAGTCCAACTTAACGTTGCTTTCTCACCAAAGTCAGTTACCATGTGTTGAAGCAAGATGGTAGCTGATCTCTGCGAGGGTTCAGCCTTCCCATTTGGGCTTCCCCTCTCTCGGCTGCATGCTGGCACAGGGCTTGTCTCTCAGGGCTTCCTCTCTCACCAAGCACAGGGCTCATGGCTTTCTAGGCCTTCTATATCAGTCTTGGCTCTTTTCCCCAGGTCAGCTGCAAACTATCAGGCAAATAGCTCATCTCTTCCTGGGGCCCCAGAATCAGAAATGACAGAGTTATTTTTCTCTTCCTGTGTGTCTTCTTAAGTGAGTATTAGTTTATATCAGCCCACCAAGGGGCAGGGACACAACTTGAGTCATACCTTACTGGCATGGTCAAATCCAAAGCCTGAAATTGATTTTATCAGGTAAACTTAATCAGAAGCCCCTCACTGAATTTAATACAACCAAAGGGTATCAAACACAGAGGAATAGTTTAGTTTATAAACATATTCTTTCTCTTTTTTGGATTCACAAAAATAATCTCAAACTCTCACAGCAATGGAAAAAATAAAACATAAATGTACAGCAGAATAACTGGATTGGTGGTTGTAATATTGAATAAAATATAAAATAAGTTTTAATGAGATGATAGACTATAAGAAAAACTTGAAGAAGATGAAAGATTTAGCCCAGATTCAAAGGGCTATCTGGGAGAACAAAATTCCAGACTGAAGGCTGGAGGAAATGCCCTAAGGCAGAAGTATGCCAGGAATTTCTAGAATGGTATAGAGATGAAAGGCAAAAATTTGCCTGGCATATTCCTGGAAATGTATGGAGGTTAATGGCTGGAATAGAGAGAAAGGAGAAGAGTAGGAGCTACATTGAGAAAAGTAAGGGTGAGCAGGCCTTGTAGACCACCGTGAGAACTGCAGTTTCTTTACTGAGTGAAATGGGGAAGCCACTGTAGAGTCTTGAATCTAAAAAGATTCATTATCTGGTGGTTATGTGATCAAATCAAGAGACATCTTAGAAAGCAACTACATGAACCAGAAGAAAGATGACATACTTTGGATTAGGGACCGAGTAGTAGACCAGAGAATTGGTGACCTATGAGCCTATAGTTCAGAAGAGAGAACTGAGATACAGAAATACATAAAATAGTATTTAAAGAACAGTAATTAGATGTGATCACCAAGGATATGAGTGTACATAGAAAAAGGAGGACCAGGATTAAGGCCTGGGGCACTCAGCATTGAGAGTTCTTGGAGAAGAAGAGGAACCAGTAACAACTGAATAGAAATGTCCAGTAAGTGAGAGGAAGATCAAGAGATTGTGGTGTCTGGGGAGCGAAGTGAAAATCGTGTATTAAAGAAGAGTGAGTGTCTATAATAAATTAAGTCTTATGCTGCTAGTCCACCCAGTGATGATTAAGGGGGCCGAGGCCTACTTTCTCTGTCTAGGCCTCTTCCTGACCCACATGACAGAGGTAGAAGATAGAAGGCAGGGGTGGAAGTGTGCTCTTCTAGTTGATTTATGACTTCTCAAATGCTTCTTCCATTACACAAAAGTCTTTTGCTCTGTGGTTACTTCTACCATCTTCATTACACCATATTTTGCTGCTTTGCCAAAGTATTGCTGCTCAATTGTTTTAAGTCTTTTTTGTGTGATTTACATCTGAATGTGGGAAATAATCAAAAATTTTCTTACTGGCTGAAACCAAAGGAAAAAGAGAAACAAAGCATTTAGAATTCAATCATAGATATGTTTCTCTGTAAATATTTTAAATTTTGTGATAAATTACCTGAAACAGATAGTTCAATGTCATTTTCTCTCCCTGAAAATTTAATATAGAAATGTGTTGAAACCCAATGAAGAGATTTACTCATTTCACATTACGGAATCATAGCATTATGATCTTATACTATCCTCATCCCTTTCCAAAGAAACAACTCTGCACAAAAGTATAGGATGGCAACTTATTTTAACTATGATATTGAAAAGTTGGTTAATCCATTGTGTCATCTTCCCCAGGAATTCCCCAATATAATTCTGTACAAAATATAAGAAGCAAACATAAGAAAGATAATTATCATAATGTCTTTATCATTACCCTTTGTGGTGGTTTGAAATTGTATGTACCCCAAAAAATCATGTTTTTAAAACTAATCAATTCCATTGGGTATATAAACCTAATTCAATTAGGTTACTTCAGTTAAATCATGGGCCAAGTTGGTTCTTAATCTTCATACTGGAGTCCTTTATAAACAGAGTGAATATAGACAGAAAGATAGAGAAAGCTATGGAAGCAAGAAGCTTAAAGCAAGGAAACCTGGAAGAGAAGGGAGAGACAAGCAGATGCCGTCATGTGCCTTTTCAGGTGACAGAGGTGTCCAGGATCACTGGCAGCCATTCTTTAGGAACACAGCATCTCCTGATGATGCCTTGATTTGGACATTTTTCTCAATCTTAAAACTGTAAGCTTGTAAGCTAATAAATTCCCATCATTAAAGCCAACACATTTCATGGTATTGGCTTTGAGCAATTTCACAAACTAAAACACACTCTCGAATTTAAATAGAACAAACATCATTTGTTTCTGTTTTTGTTTTTTATTTTGTGATGGCTCTACATAGTCCTGGCCAGAAAAAGACATTTTTTAATCCTTAGTTTTCAATTAGTTCAAGGATGAGTCTCATCATCTTTACTTTACTTAGCCTATCCAGAGGTCATCTTCACCTAGTCTTTCCTTAGTATAAATACTGTTATTATCATTAGGTGGGAAATAAACTACTTTTGATTACAGCCCAATTAGTATCAATCCTTAGATATTGATATAAAGTATGCAGACTATATAGAAAGTATTCTTACAGTTAACTACTGAATAAAATGGAATATCCATTATAATTTCATTTTATAAAGCATCCTATGCATATGCTTAAGGAGTAAGATAATTCAAAAGCCAATAATATTTTAATTAACAATTATATATTGTATGAGCAATATTTTTTGCAATTTTTTTCATAAATGGTGAACTGAATAGTATTTTCTGGATTCATTTAATTATCATTAATATATTTGTCCCGAATAATCACCTTCCATTAGAAGATGTGATTGTTTGAAGCTTAATGTACTCCAGATAAACATGTTATTAAATCTAAACCATTCCTGTGGCTGTGAACCCACTGTAAGATGGATTTTATTTTATTTATTATGAGATTACTTCAGACAAGTCCAATCAGGATGGGTCTTAATAAGCAGAATGAAACTTAGACAGAGTGAGAGAAAGCCAGAGAGAGCAGCCAGAAATTGAACATCAACAGCCTCAGGAAGAGAAGGGAGAAACCAGGAGACACTGCCATTAGTCTTGCCCTGTGACCAAGGATCACTGGAAGCCAGCCCCACCATATCACAATCTTTGGGGAGAAAGAATATCCTTGATGATGCCTTGATTTGGATGTTTTCCTAATCTCAAAACTGTGCGTGAATAAATTCTCATTGTATAACCCAACCCATTTCGTGGTATTTGCTTGAGCAGTGCAGGAAAATGAAACAGAATCCATCAAAATTTTGGCATCACCACTCATTCTAATTATAAGTGATTTTTTTTCTTTTGTAGCTTTGGTTATTTGACCACCATCTGTTTCCTAGAAGAGACAATGGAAAATATTTTAAGTGACAGGATGTGTTTGGTGTAATGGTGGGAGCTGTTTACTCATCACATTGAAAGGAATAAAGAAACTAGTACTTGGTAAGAGAGTAGATTTCACCATTGTATGAAAAACATAATCTTTGAAATCTTCTGAATCTTCAGGCATTTTGATTCTTCAACCATGCTAAACAGAATGAAGTTGCTTTTCTAACTATGATTATAACTTCGTCATAGGTATACTATCTCCTTTGTTTCCACTGATCCAAATCAGCCAAATTAAACCTCACTTGCTCTCTAAGCACTTTCTTGAGACCATTGGCAGCCAACTTTCCCATTAAGTCAAATGTACCAGAAAACTGAATTGCCAGGCTAAGAGAGAAATTTCTCTAACTAGTTTCTTACTGAACCTGATTATTTTTGTATAGTTCAGTTTGATTTAGATATAAACCATGTTTATTCAGTTCATTAAAAGTGTATGTAGTATTTTTTAGTTTCCTTTTAAAATCAAGATTTGAAAAAGTATAAATAAAGTTTCTCAAATGAAAGATCAATATTTTATACAAAATTTTCGTAGATAAATTTTTAAAACTACTGTAGATCTTAAGGAATATTTAGGATGATGGGATCACATCAATAAAAAAGAGTAATTTTTTATATTATAGACAATTTCAATAATTTTGTGAAAGTGTATTATATTTTTCCATTTGATAACACATTTGGAATTTTTTTTTGGGGGGGGGTAGGAGACTGTGAATGTCTCAGTGATCAGGTAGTGGTGTCCTTCCACAAGATTAAAATGAGTTGAAATATGCCAATCTTCTGGTATCTGGTTGTATAGCAAAAATGTATGTAAGCAGAAGAATCTAAAATAAAAATAACACGTTATGGGTTAAATTTAGTTCTCCCAGTACCTAAGAATGTGAACTTATTTGGAAGTAGGTTCTTTGAAGAGCATATTAGTTAAACTAATATGAGGTCCTACTGGAGTAGGGCTGGCCGCTAATCAGATATGACTGGCAAAGAAGAGGAGAAGAGTAAGGCAGACACAGGGCATAACGCCATATGATGACTGTGGCAGAGATTCAAGTGCCACAGCTGCAAGCCAAGGAACACAAGGGATTGCCATCAAACAACCAGAAGCTGTGAATGGACAAAGAAAGAATCTCTCCTAGAGGTTTCAAGGGTAGTATGTCCCTGGCAACACCTTGATTTAAAACTTCCGATATCAAAAACTGTGAGGCAATACATTTTTCTTGTTCTAACCCACCTAGTTTGTGGTACTTTTTGGTGGCAGCCCAAGGAAACTTAGACGGCATGTAATAAAGGAATACCAATTAAGCTGTTATACACTGAAGGAAGTGAACACATTTCATCTTTATTGTGTATTCTATTTGCCATTGCACACATTGTTGTACATAATGTGGGTGCTCAATAAATAGTTCTTGACTGATGGACGGTTGCCTGAAAAATGAGAACAGGACAGTCCCCATGCTGAAACCTGGAATAATTTAGATATGAAAATACTTCTGAAAATAATTTTAAGTTCTTTAGATACAAATTATAAAGCATTTGGGAGCATTTTTCTTTTATTTGTGAAATAATTCTGGCATTGGATTAAGATTATTTTCAATTTGAGAAAATGTCTTCTTTTTTTAAAAAAAAAGTGTTCATATCTTTATTGAGTTATAATTCACATAAAATAAACTCCATGTATTTAAAGTACAAAAATTGATCATTTTGACCTATGTATATATTCATGAAACATATCAAGATAATGAACACACCCCCAAAAGAGTCTTCAGATTTTTTTTTATTCTACCCCTTTTATTCTGTTCCATTGATTTATTTGTCAATCTTTACGCCTATATCATTCTATATTTTTTTTTTACAAGAGAAGAATATTGTTCACTGGTTTATTTTTCCAAATAAGAAAAATATGAATGCTTCACAAATTTGCATGTCATCCTTGCAAAGGGGTCATGCTTATCTTCTCTGTATCATTCCAATTTTGGTATATGTTTTTGTTGAAGTGAGCACTATATCATACTATCTTGATTAATCTATATTTATAAGTCTCGTTGAACTTCTTAGATGTGTGGCTTTGTAGTGTTCATCACTTTTGGAAAACTTTCAACCAATATTTACTGGTACTTATGAGGCTTTTATGGATCACAGAATCATGTCATTAGAGCTAATCCATTCCTGTGGGTGTAAACATATTGTGGGTGGAAACTTTTGATTAGATTATTTCATTAGGGAATGACCCAGGGTGGATCGTCATGCTCTTACTGGAGTGTTTTATGAATGGGATAAATCCGGAGAGAAAGACAAAGAGAAACCCACAGAGGCACAGAGAGAAAACCATAATTAGAACAGAGGGAAACCAGAGGAAGCCATAAACTGAAAGTAATGAAACCCAGAAGAGAAGCTCAGACCAGCAGATGCCGCCATGTGCTTTGCCATATGAGAGAGGAGTCCAAGATCATCAGCAGTTGTTCTTTGGGGAGAAGCATCACATGATGATATCATGATTTGGACATTTTTCTCAGTCTCGAAACTGTTAAGTTTACAACTTAATAAGTTCCTAATGTAAAATTCTACCCATTTCTGGTATATTGCATTTTGGCAGCCTAGTTAACTATAATAATTTATTTAAATGTTTTGTCTACCTTCCATCCCTTATCCAGCATTCTGATTATATGTATGTTAGGCCACTAGAAGACACTCTACAGCTCATTGCTTGTTCAATTCTTTAAAAAAAAATTATTCTCTTTCTTCTCCATGTCTGGATTTGGATAGTTTCTACTGGTATATCATCAAGTTCTCTAGTCATTTCCTCTGCAATATCTATGTTGTTAATCCCATTCAGTGTATTTTTTCATCCTAAACATGGTAGTATTTATTTATAGAAGTTTGATTTATCTTTTTATGTCTTCCATGTCTCTACTTAACTTTCTGAAAATATAGATTGCAATTATAATAAGAGTTATTATACATTATATTGACTCAAAATTCAGAAGAATGTAATTTATTAAAGAAAGAAGAGAATGTAATGAGTCAATCAACTCATTCTCAAGAATAGTATAGAGGTTTTATTTACTGAGAAGCTAAAAAGGACACCAAAGGTATGTAAGAATTCAAAGCCAGTGTGATATTGCTAAATGTTGCAATAAACATATGAATGCATTTTTTTTTTCAGTTTTCTTGGTCAAAATTTTTAGGCACCAAAGAAGCAAACAAATAAATAAAAACAACTTGCCTTATATGGCAGCTCACAAAACAACTCAAAAACCAAAATGCATAAGGAAAATATTTATAAGTGTTTTGCACATATATCTATTCCAAATTTATTTTTAAAATAAATATAAATTGCCTTGTTGGCAACTGAATAGAAAATATTGTTTAAATTTTTAGTTAGATCTTCTTGGTCCTGTTTAAATCTTTACTGCATCTCATGATTTCACTCTATTGCTGAATTGGATAACATATATCTCTCATTTAAAAATGCCCATGTTGCAAAAGTTTTGATTATTTTTAATTCAGTAATAATTCAAAGCAACTCTCAGAAAGAATTACAAAAGCAAGCTTTCATAAATAATTGTCATTCTACAAAGTAGAAAGTAGTGACAAGTCTATTTCTGCCAACATTTTCTATGCCAGACAACACCTTTAGAGAAATCACACAGGGAACATTAAGTATCTGGAAATAGGAAGATTATTTCCATTGATGGGCAGTTGAAATGCACCAGGGAAGACAGAGAGAGTAATGGTACCTCTGTATTTATTTTGACAGACTTATGACAGCACCATTCTGTTCCTTGATAGGCAAACATAATCTTTGAAATACGTTTGGAGATTCCTTGCACTTCAGCTTGTTTCTTTCAAGGCTGCCTTTGATCACAAACACAGCGCAACTGAAATGAAAATAATTTCTATTTTTCCTTGTATATCATAGCCAACCTAGCTATTTTATCTTTTATTAATGAATTGTCCTTTGTATTTGAAAAAATATTCATAGAAGCTTTAAGCTGCTATTACATAACTTACTCATTCTGTTTTTATCCTGCTATCTATTAGCTTCTTATTATTATTGTTCTGTTATTAAAAACAATGCAAATGTTCTTATCTTAATAAATTTCATTGATGTCTAGACCCAAATCATGTTATGTCTATAAGCTCTAACATCACCATGGTAAATAGGTCAAAACTCTGTGCTATTATAATTCATCCATATATTTTCCATTATATTAGCAAATAGTTGAATGCATTGTTTTCCAGCAAATGTTTGCAGCATAAAGGGAATTCTGAATGCGCATCTAATGAAATCCATATATTAGCATTCTTGCCAGTTCTATAGTGCCAGGGTAACAAATTTCTTTAAATTTTTTATTCAGAAGAAATAATACTATATAACATAGTTTCAGGAATATGATTCATGTATATTAACAGTATTAATTCAGGATGGTAAAGTAATTGCATTTATTGTCTCAATATTAATATTTTGTGATTTCTTCTCATAGCTAACTAAGAGAAACCAGAGTGTACTGCCATCAATTTTCTAGAGTCCTGTTTATTCTAAAAATATTCTGCTTTTGAAAAATCCACACAAAAGCTCCTAGACAAAGCAATACATACACCTTTGTAGCTACCAAGCGAATTAAGGAATTAAAAGTGTCCACATTTTAAAAAACTGCAATATATATGAACCATGATCACAATCTCCTCTCCCTCCCTTCTGCAGTAAACAAACAAATATGGTTTATATAGCAAATTGGAGTTTAAGCAAGCCCTGAAAAAAAAGGTAGCTTTAACTAATTAACCTGTTAGACTTGGCTTGGCCTAGACTAGATAAGAGTGACTTTTGAACACATTGTAATCAAAGTTTGTGAAGTACATGGATTATGTGATATTTCAAAGCTCCTTTAACATTCGTGAGGGACTCAAGAAATATGTGTGTGTATCTGAAGATATTTGGTTGGGTAAGTATTTGAAAAGCACCCTATCACTGATTAAAGATATAATTAGGAATAAATAATAGACTCCATGTCTGTATTTCTCATACTTAAATAATTGTGAAAACGTGTCATGGTACTGATATTAAAATGGTCATACATCTATTTAGAAAATGTTGGTTGTATGGGGATTCTCAGTCTCACTGAAGCACCTAAAGGACGCCCAGGCATCCAAGGACCAACAGATAGGAAAACCTGGTGAAGATTATTTCAGAGGTTTCTTCTAACAATAAGGGATTATCTTCATCTCTTACTCCTAATACAATATATAATATGGAATTAAGGCATCTAGGGTAAAACCTGCACTCCTTTTCTGCACTCAGCTATTAACTTGGCAATTCATGTGAATAAAATCCATATCAAATAACTTAACAAAGTATCACTTTCTGTGATTGTAATTGCCTGGCACAACACTACAGAATTCCTCAAGGCTATTTGTTTTTAAGTGTTTAATGTCTCATATTTTGTTCCCTACATGGAGAAAAGACTATTATTTATGTAAATAAAGTTACTCAGAATATAATTCCTTATCTTAATTTTTCTTTTTCTATCACAGAGGAAATCAGATCAAATGCATATCCCATATATCAGCAGACCACTATGAATGAAAGCATATTATTAGGCATAGTGGCTCTATTAGGACTCAATCTATGACCAACCCTTTGCAAATTTATCACTACACAAATTAAAGATACTTTAAAATTTAACCTTCACTCTGCCTTCCAAGCTAGCATTTAGCAGGGATTTGCACTATAATTTAATTTATTATCTGGAGGAACATTTTTGTCCATTTCTTTCATTGTAACTTTTTACGAAGCCAGACTCATAACTGCTCTGCAGCATTCAGCACCATGCACAGCTGAGGATTTGATTAGCTACTTCCTTTGCTGATGATGCTACTAATATAATGATTTTATTTAAAGATAGTTCAGGCCACATATCTAACTGAAGAATTGGGTCATGAAAATCTCCTGAAGTTTGATGCAGAAGCAAAGAAAAATCACAAACTGCCTAAGGATTGACTTTGCCTACAATTTCCTTGAGGCAATCATCCATCTATGAAAGGTCCTTAAAGCCTTTTCATGATAGAATACCTTCATGACAACCTATTAATCCAACATTGCTATCTATGTACTCTCTTCCTGTTTTCCAAATCATTTCTGAATCATGATGAAAGCATTTCAAGTTATTCTGACAGGTTTCCAGAGAAAATCACACATATATGTCTGTGCACACACACCAAACACATACCAAGCACAGTTTATGGGAGTAGAGTTGGCTCTATTAATTCTGCAGCTCTGAATGAAAGTGAGATTTACTTATCAATTCTCAGTTCATCATCTTTCACCAGTCATTAGAGATCAGGGCTGAACACAGCAGGGGCTACTTGTCATCTGCACCAAGAAAGAAATAAGAAATGATGTAAACCGATTCCCCTTGACAGCAGAGACACAGATGGAGACGACATTTGAGCCATATTATCTGCTTTAGGGTCATCCCTAAAGCCATTAGTTACCCTTATGATGAAACCAAGGTTATTTATTTCCCCACAATTTTCTGATGTGGCAGAGCTGGTATTATATTGGAGATCTAAGTTTTCCTTTGAGAGGTTGTGTTATTCTTGAGAGGGTACACCACATATGACAGAATATTTTTAGCCTGTAGAAGTAAAAATTACAATTTGGAGATAGGAAGTGTTAAGCAAGATACATAAATGTTAAGATTATTATCATTTAAATTTAGATTTTTTTCATACAACTGTTGATATATTTATAATGAACATAAGCTTTTCTTGGAGGTTTTGAACTCCTAATGTTTTTAGTTAATTCATTCATTTAACAGCATTATTTGCATCTTCTATGCATATATTAATTTATTCTGTTGGTTAGACAGTTAACAAATATCTATTAAAAACCTACCATGTATCACACTGTAAAATAACATATTCTAAGGACTAATTATGCAGCAGAAAAGAAAAGATGAAAAAGAATTCTGCATTCTTAGAGCTTGGATAGTACTAAAGGAGAGAGTAAAAAAATAAGCATAACAGGTAATCCATTTGTAAATAATTAAAAGATTAAAAGCACTATGGAGTAAATAGAACAGGGCAGGTAAAAATGGGAGTAACAGCAGTAGTGGGAGTGTGGTGGAATTGTGATTCCTTGAGGTGGTCAGGAGTCGCCTCACTGAAAGGTGACCTCTGAGCAAAGACCGAAGTTAAGAAGCTAACCATGGAAATAGCTCGGGGATGTGTTTTCCAGCAAGAAGGAGCAACCTATGCAAGGCGATGAGGTGGGGATGTGGTTGACATATTTAAGAGACAACCAGGCAAGTGTGGCAAGTGTGGCTGGACCAACATGAGAAAGGGGAGAATAGAGATGATGAGACATGAGAAATACTAGGGGACAGATCATGAAGGTCTTTTAGGGCATAATAGGTTTGTGGCTTTCTCTGGGAAATTAGGAGCCATTGAGAGGAGACAAAGCAGAATAGTAACATCATCTGACTTACTTTTAGGGGTAACTTGCTTCTCTTTTGAGATTGATTAAAAGATGAGGAATATAGGCCTTCTGTCATGCAAAACTAATAACCCTAGTAAAATAATAATATCCTGAACTTTGTCCCTCTTCATAAAATTTCTAAAATATGTACATATATTTTCAATATTTTAAAAATTAATACATCATATTTTTTTAAAAAAACACATTTCTGCCACCTAGGTCTGTTTCAGTCAGCTGTTACTTTTGTAAAGGCATCACTGACTGAATTTGTATACAGTTCAGAGCTATACAAAGTGAATGCATATCAGAATCTTTTAATGTGTGAATAAATCATATTTCAGCATCTCTAAAAAAAAAGAGAGAGATGAAGGCGTGGGAGCTTGGAAATCTTTTAAGGGGGTTTGCAATAACCTAGGCAAAAGAAAGGAGGCACTGTATAAAATAACAAGACACAGTCTATGCCCTTAAGGCATTCTTAGTAGGAAACACAGGCACGTGAAAATTAATTATAATAAAAACTATTACATGTAATAACTAACAAGTGTACTTAATTTGTGTATTGGTATACAGAAGAGAATCATCAGCATTGATTGGGTGGTGAGGAAAGTGCTTAAAAAAAAGAGGAAAGAAAATTCCCCTGAACATAGAAAATATTTGCATTACACAAACTAAATTCCACTTTCATCAAATAGTATATCCATTTTATAAAATATTAAATAAAAATAAGTTATTAAATTCACTGAAATGGTGGGCATCAGAAACTTATAGGAGAGTAGAGATTAATTGTTTGAGAAATGCAACTTGGAAAAATTGTTAAAGTTAGTGCCTGTCATTTTTTTAAAATATATTTTTTTATTGAAGCATATAATCCATACATGAACATACATAAACAATAAGTATATACTAAAAGTTGTGAACTTACAAAATAAACATCCACAGCATCATACAGGGGTCCCATACACCACCCCTCCACCACCACCTTGCATTTTTGTGAAAAATTTGTTACTAACTATGCAAGAGCATCATCAAAATATTACTACTAACTATAATCCATATCTTACATTTGGTGTATTTTTCCCCAACTTACCTATTATTTTTTGAAATATATTTTTATTACAGAGTTTGTGAACTTACAAAACAATCATGCACATGTGTAGAATTCCCATACAACACCCCTTCACCAACACATCACACTGTGGTGGAATATTTGTTACAGATTATGAGATAATATCATCAGACTATTACCACCAACCATAGTCCATAGCGTACATTTGGCACACTTTTTCCATAACCCCCATTATCAACACAGTACATCTTTGGCATTGATGCAAGAATATTATAATATTCTTGTTAATGCCTGTGGTTATTTTATTTTATTTTTTAATAACTCATTTGGTTCCAAAGAAAGCTATCCATATTCAAAAGATATAATTTCAAATACAAAGCATTGGATTATATTATAAAATCAGGAATACTTTCTTTCTCTGTTCGTTTTTTTTTTTTTTTTTTTTTAAATTTTTCCCTCTTTATTTGTCACTATGTCTCTCTCCTTCCCTTTGAGGTCTTTTTTTCCCTAGAGCAACATCAAAATCCTTACCAATAATTCAGACTTGCAAATATTTACAAAAGATTAAGCAAACTGTAGATGTTAACCAACTCACATTTCCAGAAGAGGGAAACAGATGGTAAAGAACATAAATTTCATGAATTATTGCTTAATATAAGTCACCATTGAAAAGGCTCCTTAATTTATTGTTTTTTTTAAATTATTGAAAATGTACTCATTCAAACAGCAGTAGATACTTAAAGTGTTGAACTGCAAGAATCAAGAGCTTTTTTATTGTTTCCAAAATACAAGATTGGAAGAATTAAATTACATTTCAATTAATTAAATCCATATTCAACATTACAAATTCTATTGAAATAAATAAGTTTATGATATAAATGATATAATATCCATAAAGCATATTTAGCATATATTGTATAATCCTACACAATCAATAGGATGGATGTTGCTTTATCATTTGCATTTCTAAATTCTCTCAGAAACATACATCTACAAGAGGAACAACTTTAGAAGTTTAAAAATACAACTCATAAGAACCACTCATCCTAGAATTACAAATACAAAATTCTCAGAATCACAAGTTTCCTATCCAGACATTATGTAATATTTTATTTTAATATAAATATATATTACTTATTATATATTTTTATGTAGATAGCATTTATATATAACTAACATATATACATAGTGAAATTTTTTAAATGACTAATTAAATCTAAATTCATGTTCATATGCAAATACTTTCCATTTACTGATCCTTTATCAATTATCTTGAGTATATTTTATGATTTTTAATAGCAGGAAGTGAGAACATTGTATTTTCACTCAGAAAAAAATAATGAAATGAAGATAAGTGATTTACAATTTTTATACAAGTAAATCATTTTCAGTGAAGTGGTTTGTTTGACAACAGCTCTCTTGAAATAGTCAATATCATGGTGTACTGACATAAAACCAACTTGCTCAGTTGATAAAGTTCAAATAGCTACAGCAATATTATAATTTATATATTAAGAATAAATGGAACTCAGGAAAGAATAACTCTTCTAATGGAAAGAAGACTATTTGGATCTGAAAGTCCTTACCTAATATATCTGCTTTTAGGTAAATTCATAGTTAATCTATTTTGTTTGGCTTAATAGCTTTTCATGGATTATTTTTTAAGGATGCAAAGTCCTTGTGGAGTAGTGGATATGATTCAAGTATCATCATGCATGTCATTCAACACTAGTGGAGTAAGCATTGTCCTTAACTGGAGAAGGAATTATCTATTAAAAAATAATTCAAACATTGCAAATCCACATCTGTGTCCTCTTGAATGAGAATACCCACTTGCTCTAATCTATCTTTCAAAGGCTACTATTAAAAGGTCTGTTGAAAAAACTGGATCTACCTGACAGCCACAAGATCCAATTTGATTAACGTTGCCTAGGATTTGTGTTACAATTGCTATGGCAATTGTTACCAAGAATGCAAAATTTATGTCTGAAGAGTATAACCAACTTTCTTAAGAAAAGTCTTTAATAAGATAATTGATATAAAACAAGTGAGATTTATAAAACTTTGCTATATTATCAGAATTCATCTGTTTTAGATATAAAGATTGCCAAATTCTAAAGAAAAATTTATGTGATTAAATTTGGGGGCAGATTTTGTATCACAGAAAAATTTTAGAACTCCCCATACTTCTTATACTTATATTAGGATTGCTGATGGTTTTATAGGAAAAAGGAAAGTATATTTGCAACATACAAGAAAATTAAGGAATATTTGAGGGTAAGGTTGAAGAGCATTCATTTGTCAAAAAGTAAGTTTTTAACTTTTAAAAATGCCTGTTTAAAATTGAGAAACTAAAATGTAGATAAGAAACTGGTTTTTTTTTTTTGCACTGTTATATAGATAAACTGTTTTTTTAAAAATGCCTGTTTAAAATTGGGAAACTAAAATGTAGATAAGAAACGTTTTTTTTTTTTTGCACTACATTGACAATCACTTATTAATTAGAGAAGTGTCATTTATTTGTAATAGATATCAGCTTTCCTGAAGGAAATCATTTCAGAGGTCCTGACATCTACATATGTCTAAAATGCAGAAATTTAGAAGAAACAAAGAAGGAGGAAATCCCTCCTGTCCTTCTTATCCCTTCACTGGTGATATGAAGATTCTGCTTGTAGAGCTGGTGGAACTAATAATAATTCTGCTTTGTAGACAATGTTAAAAAACCTTTCTTAGGTATTAAAAGTATGCTTATACATTTTTTAAGCTAAGCACTCTAATTAGTTCAAGAGGGCATTAGCACTTCAGTAATCTCTCTTGATTACTCTGAAGTGTTTTCCCATATATATCATCATTGGATAATAATTGGGAAAAAGTCTTACAGAAAGAAGAGACATAAAAATCTGGGAGATATTAAGAGGATTAAAAAAAAAAAGCCAGGCTTAATTGCTTATATGAAAATAGAAGTACAATTTAAAATAGCTATGCAAAGGATAATCGAAAAATAAAGGTGCATATGTACCAACATGTGACAGTTTGGAGTTTTTTTGGGGGAATCCCAGATAAGATCATGTTCTTAAATGAATCCATTCCTGTGGATGTGGGGTCCTATGATTGCATAAAGGGACCATTTAATTAGATCACCTTCTGATTAGCTCACTTTAAGGCATTTGATTGGAATAAACCAATGAAGTGTGATCCAGGTGGGGCTCTGCCCCTTGCTGGGGTCTTATATAAACTAAAACCTGGGAGCAGAAATACACAGAGAAAGGAAGCCACCATGTTGGCCCTGCTACGTGAGAGAGAGGATTGCCTGAAGTTGCAGATAGACAAAGAAGCCTGAGAAGCTAGGCCCATGGAGCAAGCTGAAGAGATGAGTTTTGCCATGCGTCTGACTGCCCACAGCTGAGCCTGGGGAAAAAGCAGCCTGGAGGAGAAGGCAGAGATGCAGACAGACAGCTGCCATTTTGCCTTGCGACGTGATAGGAGCCCAGGATCTGGCCAGCAGCTGGCCTTTGGTGAGAAAGTATCTCTGATAATGCCTTGATTTAGATATTTTCACAGTTATCTTCAGAACTATATGCTTTTTTCCTAATAAATTCCCCATTATAAAAGCCAACACATTTCTGGTATTTTTGAATCATCAGCCTTAGCAAACCAAAACATAAGAAAATATAGAAAATTTTAAGAATTTCTCTTAAGCAAATCAGTACAGTGTGAATTAATGAGCAGTTTGTCATTTAGGACAACTGAGACTCAATCCCACATGGAATCTCTAGGAGACAGACCCGGAGTTTTCTCAACCAGGGAGAAGGAGTTTGGGAATTTATCCACTACTTCCTATCAATTAGTGGTTCAGGGATGCTCCCAGAAGTATTACCTTTTTATTACGACTTCTGACATGCTTTACACAGTGCCAGTGGTTTCAGTGGTCAGAGAAACTCTTCACACAAGAGTCACAAGTGTTTGCAGTAGAAAGCTGTAGAAAGTTTTTGGGTCAGAATGCACAAGAATGCACACGAACAGTGAGTGCAAAGGGGAAATGAGTGAAACAAACAGCAGCTGTGTCTATCCACTGCCCTCATACCACCATCTGCAGGAGTGAAGATGGAAAACCAGGACTCTAAATGCTCCTAAAAGAAACTTACGCATCTCTGCCCAATAATACTCATAGCCTCACAAAATAGTCTGCTTGGAGACTTTCAGTCCTAAATTCAATCATTCTTCAACCATGTTTATTTCAGACAATCCTGCCAATTTCACATTCTTAATCATCCTTCATCACCAGAACTCTCATTCCAGAAGGTTCTGTACGTCTAAAGAGTAAGCTCATAAAATCAATCCAGAGCACTCTCAGGAATTGATGGTCAATCATCAAAACCTTTCTAAACTTTTTCTAAACCTCTCCTCTGATGTTTCTCTTCAAGTTTTTTGAAGAGAAACTTCTAATTGAAACCTGCTGCCTTGTTGAAGAATTAGGCCACACAATTCAACTACAATTTCCCATTTATTCGTTCTGTCACTCTTCTAGCTGTTCCATTCCTTCTTTATTCAAATCATCACTTTTCCCTCTTAGTTTTATTTCAATTTCATGGAGAAAATAGAACAATCCACACACATCTATAACCACATCTACCAGCCTTCCTGCTGTGTACACTTCTGTTCTTCTTCCCCTCCTGGTAGCCTAGAGGAAATGTATTTGCTTCTAGGTAATGCCAGTCGCTTCACTTATGTACTATATCCTCCCACTTCTCACCCCTCAAGACTGTCATTCCCACAATTCTGCTCTCTCTTTCTCACATCAATTTTCCCACTCTATTGTATCATTTCATCCAAAATGTTTCATCGTAAATACATACATATACATGGGCATATACATATACACACATATATGTTAAAGAATAGCATACAATGCTACTCACATCAGAATAAATCGATTTTAATTAAAATATTTTGACCCCATATCTAATTAAGCTATTGCTCTAAATAAGTAATATCATTATTTCTTTACTTACTTTCTCTTAAATACAATTTACTCATTCTTTTTGATACTACCTGTTCACCCTTCCTAATTATCTTTCCCAAATTTGAAATGTAGAAGAAAGAGAGGATATATTATGTTTTGGTGGTTCTAAGTTGCATGAACTTCACAAAAATGACCTCCTGTCCTTGAAATGGTTTTCTTTATCTTTTTTTTTTTTTTTTTTTCAGCAGTAGAGATCAAGACAGCTTTTTCCAATTCCAAGTCTATGTCTACAACTTAACTGCTATATTTATATTGTAAATGCCAGAGACAACAATCATCTTCTGGCATTCATATTACCTAAACTCTTTTTGCCCCATGATGCTGGTATTAGTCAGGGTTCTCCAGCGAAACAGAAAATATTATGAAATTTATTATAGGAATTCATTCATGTGACTGTGGGGATGGGCATGTCCTCATACTGTAGGGCAGTCTGTAAGTTGGGAACTCCAATAAAGGTTTTTGATAAATTCTCCAGGAGAAGGTCCTTGGCTGAAGTAAAGGTGGAAATTTTCTCTTCTGACTGCTGAAATCATCTGTTCTCCCTTTAAGGCCTTCAAATGATGGGATGAGCGTTCTCCATTATTGAAGGTAATCTCCTTAGCTGATTTTAGATGTGATCAGCCATATATGAAATCAACTTATTGATTTAAATTCATGATATATCCTCACTGTACCTATTAGGCCAGTGCTTGTTTGGCCAAACAACTGGATACCATAAATTAGTCAAGTTGACACAAGACTTAATCATCACAATGCTTTAAGATCCATCTTTTTTCTTGGATTCCAGGAAATCATCCTCTTCTTTTTATCCTCATTCTAACATCTATTTCTCATCAATTTCACTGACTCACTTTCTAATATTACTCTACTAAATAGTAATCTAAGCCCCCATGACCCAAGTGTGCATTCTCTGCCCTCTCCCCTCAGTATTCACTAGGTAATTTCATTCATTCTCATTCCTTCCCTGTCTCTTCCTTTCACTGAGTCGCAACTATCCACCTTTCAGTACTGATCTTCTTGCTGAGCTCCAGACTTAAACTTTTAGTTTCTATTGAGAATATGCTTTTTAAGAACTTTCCCTAATTCAATATTTTGAAACATGAACTCAATTTCTCTCTTAAAGCTACACATCTTCTTCTATCCTCTGTATGGAATCAAACCTCACCATCCATCCAATTCAAAGCACCAATTCTGTACTCTTCATTTCAACTACATCTACATTATTTAGGTTGTACATTATTTAGGTGCCTCCTCATTTCTCACAAGCATCATTACAGTACCTTCCCAACTAAAATTATATTTCTATACAGCAAGCAGGACTGTCTTTTTACTGAGCTTGTCAAGTACTTTCTTTGTTTAAACAGCCCTGATTCCTTTTTGATTCTAGAATAAACTGTAAATTCCTTTGCTCTGGTTTTTCCCAACTCTTTCCCTGACTCCTTTCTCTTGCTCCAGTTTAGCCTCTAGCTATTCCTTTCCTTGTTCCCTATTCTCATACCTGCTCAAACTCTAGTCTTTCCCCAACTATCACCCGAACCTTTGACTCTCTATAGATTTGCCCATATTTTTCCCTCTGTGATCAGTGCTCTTCTGAATTCTTCTCCCAATCCTCTTTTTTTCAAAATAAACTTTACTTTTATTTTTTTATTTTTTATTTTTTAAAAGATACTTAGATTATATAAATGTCACATGAAAAATACATGCCCTGCTCCCCAAACCTCCCACATTTTCCCACATTAACAACCTCCTTCTTTAGGAGGTACATTCATTGCAATTGATGTACACATTTTGGAGCATTGCCACTAAGCACGGATTTAAGTTTACATTATAGTTTACACTCTCTCCCACCCAATTCTGTAGGTTATGGCAAGATTTATAATGGCCTGTTTCTGTCATTGCCATGTCATTCAGGACAAATCCCAAATCCCAAAAATGCCCCTGTATTACATCTGTTTTTCTCTCTCCTTGCTCTCAGAACCTCCAGTGGCCACTGCCTCCACATCAACGATATAATTTCTTCCACTGCTAGAATCACAATAAGTCTATAGTAGAATACCAGTAAGTCTACTTTAGTCCATAGTTCATTCCCCAATTCTGAGGATTCTGGGATGGTGATGTCTACTCCGACTCTAATTGAGATGGGGCTGTGATCCCATAGGGCCAATGGATGGGACTCTCTTGCTTGCAGTTGTAGACTCTCTCAGTTCCTTGGTATGGTAGTTGTCCATCATCACCTCCATGATAGTTGTCCTGGGTGAGACCAATTAACTGGAGAGTAGGTGTTGCAACTCCCTTGAGTTTCACGGTCCAGCTGGCACATGGGGAACCTGAAGATGTAAGTCTCTTGGGCATAAATCTACCAAATCTAGTACTAACTATAGATCCTCTTTTAAGACTGAATGACTTAACTTTTAAGCAAAATTGTGAAGAAATTTTCATACTTTCTGGGAGAGAGATTTAAAAAAAACCTTCTAACATCTATGTACCTGAAGTTTGCTTAATAGTTAACAGTCTATTCTACTATAGAATTTATTACATTGTTTAATAATTAATCATAAATTTATCAGAAATGTAAGATCCTTAGATTCACCAATCACAATTTAATCACAATTTAGCAGAGGAAAAAAAAAAAAAAACAAGCAAGAACTCTGAGTCCTAAAACTAGGTTTATATCTTAGTCCTTTATATTATTTACCATAATGACACCCAAAGCAATACTCAATCTTACTACTCCCCCCTTTCTACTTTGACAAACAAAGAAAATAAATATACCCTTTGTGGTTTGTTTTGAGAAATATCTGGTATAATATATACAAGTTACCACAAATTCCAGTGCTTAGATCGTAGGCCATAGCCTGTGAATGTCGGTTCCCTTCCTTCTTCCTTTCAGCTTTTCAGCTCTTGTACTAAGCATAGTAACAGCACATAGCAGACATTCAATAAATGTATGCAGAATAAATACATATATTTCAGTTATATTTTCTATATTCAAATTATCATAAAATGTAGTGCCTTAAAAGACTAGCAATTTTTATATTGTTCCCTAATGTGTGATCTGGGCTGAACTTGGTGAGGGCATTTGTTTTTTGTGCTCTACTCAGCATTAACTGGGGTGACTTCAAGGTTGGGTAGCTGGAGTCATTTGAAGATTCCCTCACACACATGTCTAGCATTGATGTTAGCTATTGGCTTAGATCTCTACCGGGGTTGTGGCTGGAAACATTAAGCATGCACACTCTGTGTGGCTACTTGGCTTCTTCAATGCATGGCGATTGGATTCCAAGAGGTAATATCCTAAGAAAGAGAGCCAGAAGTAAACCCTATTGCCTTTAAGATTTAGCATCAGAATTTATGAAGCATCACTTCTGCCATGTTCTATTAGTCTGTTATTCATAACTAAGGCTGGGTGGTATTTGAGTGAAAGGGAATTAGACTTCACTTTTTGATGAGAACGGTATCAAAGAATTTCCATGTGAGTCTGAAAATCATTGTGCCATCCATCTACCAATCAATATTAGCATCCATACTAGGATGGTGTGTTAAATATAAAAATGATTCTATTTAAGAACATGAGAGACTCAACATAGTAGTCAATGTTCTAGAAAGGTAGAGGGGGAAAAAAATAAAAAACAGGCCAAAATTTCAAAGACCTGAATACTAAATCTGGGCATGAACAGCTAAGAGATAACTAGATCCTAACTAGCTACAAACAATTAACTTTTGAACTTCAGTTTTCTCATTTCTAAAATGATTATTATATAGCCAACCTTACAAATCCTTGAGAATCAGAAGGTAACTCATGTAGCATTATTAATTCTGTAACATGGGTAAAAGGCCCTGTTATTGGAGAAGGGGTAGAGGAACAAAACCATCCTCATTTGACATAGCAATAGTAATTGCACTCATTTTGGTCAGATTTGCTTTTACTTAGTGACAGCCCAACCTCTTTGTTCTTTAATTTTTCCCTTCAGAAAAAAAATTAATTTAATAAATGCTACAGCATTTTCCTAGGTGTCTAGAGAATTAATAAACTCTTGAAGCAATAAATTTTGCAAGTATCCATTGCAGTATTATGTATACTACCACAGTGATATACCCTATATTCAGTCATGTATTTCCAAAAAGGAATAGCAAGTGACATTTCACAATCTAAGTTTGTTCTGTTGAAAGAAATTGGTTTCTAGGTTTGTAGAAAATGTCAAGGAAAATATCTGACATTTAAACAACCAAGAACCCCAATACTCGTATATAAAATTAAAGGACTGTTACTGTTTGCTTTCTGGTTTATGTAGGACATTTTCTTAGCCTTCTGTTTATTAATACTTTGCAGGTATACAACTTGTTTCCTTAAAATAATATAAATCATCCCATAATTTCCCTATTACTATAGCATCTCTTATTTTTTCAGCTTTACGTGGAATTCTTCCTCATCACTACTTTGTCTATCAATATATATCCATGTGATAAGATTCTGGTAATTTGCCAGTAATTGAAATGTTTATGAAACTATAAAGGAAAACATCCTATGTATTTAACTGCATTAAAGCATAAAACTCCTCTTCTACAAGGGACATAATAAATAAAAGTTGGAAAGAAAAGTTATGATCTAGGGATAAGATATTTCAAGCACATATCTGGCAAATAATTAGAATCTGAAATATATGGAATATTACAAGCAAATGGCAAAAACAAATAAATAGAAAAATGAGTGTAGAATATATACAAGAAATTCACAGAAAAAGAAATCTAAATTGCTGATAAATATAAAAAAATATGCCATTGCCAGAACTGGGAAATTAAGTATTAATGCAATAAAGAGATAGCATTTAATATCCATTAAATGACCCAAAGTTCTAAACTCTGGCAAACTTGACAAAATCATGTTTTGCCAGAGTTGTAAACATTGGGAAATCCTATACACTCCTTTCTAAAAGCTTGAAGCATTACATAATGACAAGTATAGAACTATGCAATTAAAATAAATTAATGTTTTTAAAAATATCACTTAATGATATTTTTGTATTTTTAATTTTTTTAAAAAATATACTATTATTTTTTCAAAGTGTATTTTAATTTTTTTGTTTAAAAGATACTTAGATTACATAAATGTTACATAAAAAATATAGGGGATTCCCAAATGCCCTGCTCCCAACCCCTCCCACATTTTCTCACATTACCAGCATCCTTCATTAGTGTGGTACATTTGTTACAATTGATGTACACATTTTGGAATATTGCCACTAAGCGTGGATTATACTTTACATTGTTGTTTACACTCTCTCCTGCACAATTTTATACGTTATGACAAGATATATAATGGCTTGTATCTGTCATTGCAATATCATTCAGGACAATTCCCAAGTCCCAAAAATGCCCCTGTATCTGTTATAATCATTTACTCCATCATGAAAGATTCTTTAAGTATATTCCATGTGACAGAATCTACATTAGATGCAGCCTAGGTTATAAGATAACATGGATTTTATGGCAAGAACATGTGGAGCTGACAATAGATACCCCCCAAATTTTTTAAATTAATATTTCCTAAGTTTTTGGGCTCATAGTTGCAAGTGTTTGATACCATTGTAAACAAGTCAGTTTATAATCACTTATAAAAGCAACACAGTAGTAAGTAAATGTGTAAATTCTGGAGATAGACTGAATCCTTCTTCCAATTTTATATTATAGAATACATTCTTTTAAGAAATGGGTTCATGTAGCTTGTTATATAATCTACAATGACAGTTTGAAATAGGGATTCACATTTTATACCATTAATGTAAGGTGCTCTGGAAAAGTATGTTAGCAGACTCAAAAAGCAACTCAAGTGATCTGGACAATACTAATGCCAAAGACACTTTTTGTGAAATGGGAGAGTAGAAAAAAAAATAATAATTATAAATTATTTTTATATGACGTGATAGTTTGTAAATGTATGTATCTAAATTAATAAATGTGAACCTACTTTCCCAAGTGATGGCAAAAACATAATTTATTATTTTTATCTTCTCATTGGGAAAGTAGAGGATAATCTTATTTTAGGTGTTAACATATATTTAGACACATTGTGTATGTCTTCCTGCTTTAAAATTCTTTTGTGGCTCCTTACTGCTCACAGGACAAAGTTCAAGCCTCTTATGAAAACATGAAAGCCTTCTAGAATCTGACTTTTGCCTAACTCTCCATTAAAGTTCAGTAGTACAGAACTATTTGCAGTTCTCTTAAAGGGTTAGGTTCTCTCTCCCTGTTCTTTGCCCCTGACTTATCTTCTGGCTTAAGGCACTTCAAAGTTTCAATTCATTCAGTGCCTTTTGTTTGAAATATTCCCTGAAGGAACCCATCACCACCTCCTTCTTTTGCTTGCAAGGAATTTTTTCATATCTTTAACATAACACTGTATTATATATTTTTTCTAAAAAAAGTCCAATGTATTAAATAAAAGTACAAGCTTCAGAGTCAGACAAGCAGGAAGTCACATCAAGACTCTCACTTAAGGGCTGTGTGGCCTTGAGCAAATTACTTAACTTCTTTGAGACTCAGCTTCCTCATTTGTAAAATGGAGATAATAAAAATTACTAATATGGTGTTATGAGACTTAAATAAGCTGTAAAAAAACAAGGATACGGGCCATTACACAAAGTAATGGTAGATACTAGTAGTAGTAGTAATAGTATATCATCAGTTTGTCTTTCTTCCCCACTAATATGTAAGTTCGTTGTCATAACTGATTTTTTTAAAAAAATCTGCATCACCTAAAACTCTTGCTTTGATTGGAATACATTACATACTTAATGTTTGAATGAGTAAATGCATGAATGTGAATGACTCTTAGAAAAGAGCAAAATACTCAAATTATGTTTTGTTCCATATAGATTAGAGGAGAAAGTTCAATTCTCTCCTTTCCAGACATTGTATTATCTGCAGCACAGAGTATGTACTCTTTTGGGGGTACAAAAAATATCTCATTATGGCATTTTACAGGGTGTTGTTGCTATACTTAAGTAGTTTGCACATGAAGGACCTTATATTTCATCAATTGAATGCAGTTCATCTCTTTTAAAACATTCTGAAATAGTTTGGGCTGTTTCTAGTCATGGGTACTTCAGAGTTCATTAGACCATTGGCCCTTTATCTGTCCTGACCCTTGGAATCTAGAATGAAAGACACAAGTGTTGCAGTATCAGGGGTTACATACAATCCACAGGTAGGACTGAAAGGGGGAATAGTCTAAAGAATGAATCATTGCCCAAAAGTACAGGAACAAATGGATCAATTAGGTGCTAAGGAAGACTTATAACAATAAGGACGATGGGAGAGTCTTCAAACCCACATACTAATGTTTCCAACATTCTATTTAAAAGGTTTCACCTACGGTATTTCTGACATTGACATTGACTTATTTGAATGTGTTAAAAGTAGTCTGAGACAATAATTCCTCCCTTTTAGGTGGTCAAATTATTGAGCAGTCCAGTTTAATTCTGGTAAATATTTTCCCATTGAGGATTGCTAATATTCCCGCTGGACAAACTGGAGAAGCCACTGAAGGCCAGATAGATATTCCACTGTAAATAAATTGACGTTGCCATTTATCATTAGTCCTTTGAGAGTTTAGTCAGCATTAAATCCACAGAGCCTATAAACTCTGGTAGAGCTCAGAAAAATTGAATTTCAGTAACCATAAGTCTGAGAAGTAGTCTTTGAAGCAGCAATGTACACAAGAAAACCAACTGTCCCGTCTTGTTCCTCTTCTCCTCTTTACACACATCATCTTTATTATCCTCATCTTCATCCAGCTTTAATTAAATGCATACCACTGCCTCAAAGACCTCTACATGTCTTTCAATGCCAAGCTCTTGTAACAAAATGTCTAGATGGCACAGTGAGTGGGTACAGATGTATCTGAGGCCAGGTGCTCATGGACATACATCATAATAGACACTGACTTAAGAAAATGAAGCCGTGGTGTGGAAGAAACGGCTACAATCTTTACCATTCTATTAGTATTCCAAGAAACCAAATTTAACCTTTCCTGATTCCCTCAGTGAAGGGGGAAAAATATATTTGTATAAGTAGATATCCATTTGTCATAAATTCTCCCCAGAGAGTAGAACAAGGAACACTCGTTTGCTATGTAGCCGATCATTTTAACAGCCCAGACTATGTATGAGCTTTCCACCAGATATTGTTATCAAAACTCCACTCTGCTTTCAGTTGTTTATATAAATCCTTGAGTCTCTAAAGGAGGGAAAATATGCATTTGACTTTTGCCCCTTTTTGCTTTTCTGCATTTCCTCCAATATCATCCATTATTACCCAAAGTAGGTATACTACCACAAGTACTTTGATACAGATTAAACAGTACAATTTCTTAAAACATTTCTGAAATGCATTTCATTTATTTTTCATATGAAAAGACCCATTGATCATCATTTTCAAATAAAAAATAACAACTCCCCAGTGATATATCAAATTTGCCTAATAAGTAGATTTTGGATAAAGTCACTATCAAATTGTATCAACTTAAATACTATAAAATGGCTTACTACTGATCTTACCAGGGGAACCTTACTTTTAAAATCAGAAATTGTAACAAAAGAATATTTTTTGTAGGAAATGGATTCCCCTGTTGATATGAAGGGGATCCACTGTTCTCTCAGCTCTCCTGGAGTGATGCCCTGGAGAAAGAAACTTGCCTGCAATGAAGCTCATGTGAAATTAGCATATGGCATGGCATATGGAATGACAACTAGACAACTGACTTCTCAGACCTGAGAAGACACAAGAGAAAGATTTTCAGAAAAGACATCTCTCATTGAAAAGGCAACTGCCCAACACACAACTGTCTCCTGGTAGATGGGTGCTGGCAAAGACAACTGTCTTGACTGTAAAGAACATTGCCAAGAAGCTGACCTTAGGGGGAATGGGAGAAAGTAGAGCATATTTACATTTCTTTGAAGTCTTTTCAAGTTTTGAAAATCACTAAAATTACACTCAAATGTGACTAAAATTATATTCTCTGTTGTCTTAGAAGGGTTTTGATGCAGGGAATACGCAGAAACGGACCCATGCACTCTTGCTACTACATTTTCTAATCTTTTGCAGCAGCACAGCTTGCTTCCCAAAAGCAGTACAACAAATTAGGAATATTAAATATTTGTATTTAAATCTCCTTTCCTAACTCTGTTTCAATTTAGTAACTTAGAACCTTTTGAAATACTATGCTAAACGCACCATACATTTTGGTATCCAACATACACACAAAAGAGGGAGCACTAATCCCCTCTAATTATTTCTTGAATTCACAGTTACTATCTATTTCAGGACCACAGTCTTGTCCCATACAAATGTGAGTAAAGAATACTTTGAAGATATCTTATAATCCTTCAAGTGGGTAAAAAGTTGTTTCACAACTTTTTATTTCAATCAACTTGTAAAAGCCCACGAAACAGAGAGCTCATTCTACCTCAAAAAATGAATGAATTTGAATGTATCAAATATGGGCCACAATAAAGATTACCTTACCAAAAGGGCATATATACAAAAAAGTCAAAATATGTAGACATTTCTCTAGTTAGAACATTTCGGAAGTTCTAGTCCCCATGAAATCTTGATCTAATTTCTGTAGTAGTGGCTAATGATCTTCCTAATAAACTCAAACTCTACTTCTCATAAATTTGATTTATGAGACAAATTATGACTCATGTCCACAGCATCGTATATTTACAACTTTAACTGTCCATGTATAAATTTTGTTTTTTTGGATACTGCAATCCCCATTCCTCAATTTTACTAAAGCTGGCCTTCACCTATATGATATTCTATAATTCAACCCACATGTCTTAGTCATTGTCGATTAACCAGTACCCAGTTTAAAGTGTGAAACACAGTAGAAGTTCAAATTATGTGTATTGAACTATATTGAACCATAGTATCTGGTCCCTTTCCAATTGTCCCAATATATATTCAACTTTGTTTTATTTTTCCTGACTAGTCTGGACTCTAAGATAAGTCATTTCTTTAATATATTGTACATTCTAGAAACCAATGTCATTTTGAGTCTATATTTCTAATTATCCATCACTAGTTAAAACATCATCCCTGTCCATTTTATCTTCTTTTATTTTAAAGCTATGGAATAGTGACCAGGAATAAAATGAAACTGTTTAATTCATACAACACACTTTGTATTCAGGGGGACTTGGCTTTAAATCCTGGTTAACTATTTGGCCTTGACCAAGTTACTTAAGCTATTGGAACCTCAAGTTCCTCATCTGTAAAATTAGAATATTATCTGAAGTTTTGAATTATTTGTGAGAATAATGGAGACTTATTACACAGGTGTTTAATTACTAAAAAATAAACACTTTTGCTTGAGGGAGAGAGAGAAAGAGAGAATAATTTAAGTAGAATGGATGATGGATGATCCCATCAGCCATTCAACCCTGTAAGTCTCTGCCTTGGAGTAAGCATAAAATGCAGGATGTAAATGTGTCAACCCCTTAGTCAAAGATAAATAAATATATTTTATGTAACATACTTCCAAAACACAAGCTATCAATTTCACCTGGCACTCAAAGAAATAGCAATCTGTTTCAGTGCTGAAAGAAAACCTGGTTGCATCAGATTTAATGAGAAGCAGCTGATCTTTGTCCTTTCTTGGGACTTCTCAAAGAATATATTTGATTATATGCAATATTACCTTACTGCTGACTTTTGAACCTGTGAATGGCATAATTCTGCTTTATTTTACAATTGCATTTGTACATTGCCTAGCCTAACACCTCTCACAGATTAAAGCATTCAATCCAATTAGGTGGTTATTATTCATGCTTTTCTTACTACAACAACATATTGATAGTTGATAAATCTTTTATTAGCTTCTTGACTGTTACAGTGAATCCTTATAGTGATTTCTTCCAAAACTTTCCACTTTCTTCAAGTACCATATTCATTCTTCCCACATCATTTGTAGTAGATACTGAATTTCCATTGTCACTACCCAAATTAAGGCTATTTGGCATGTACATACTTTTTTTCACATTTTCCCACGTCAAAACATCCTTTTATCTTTGAACTCCCTCTGTTATTTGGCTAATCTCTGTGATAGAATAACCTGTCTCTAACTCAAGGCTAAGACCTCAAATCCGTGCTTCAGATCTCACCCACTCATACATCCCTAAAGAGTATTCTTCACTTTCACAATTTTTTGTTTGATCTCCATTATTTTTCTATCATTTACATCCATCATCAGATCTTCTCAATGCTAATACCAAACTTTCTTCAATCTTTCTGAGAAGGAAAGCATAGCAAATGGTCCATAAACCATTCTTCCTACCTCAGGCACACCTGGGGAGAGAATCTGGACAAAGAAAGAAGTGACTTGTGTAAATCTGTAAAAAGGTTAACTGAAACTATCAGTGGTATTTACTAGAATACTTTTAATAGAATACTTTTTTTTTAAGTTTCTTAATAATTAATTAATTTAAACAAATTTTTTATTGTGGGTAATCTATCTACATTGCTTGCAGTAAATAACCTGGAATTATTCCAGTTTGGCTTGTGGGAAATTCATCTGTGTCAGCTATATAATATTAAAGTAGGAATTGGAGATTTTTGTGATCAAAATAGCTTTCTGTATTTGAATGATGCCATGCATGTGTGACTCAATTATCCTATATGTTAAATTTGGACTGAAGTGCATTTTAGTGCAGGGAATAAAGAACTGGAATTTTCTTTCAAAACTAAAAATATACTTCTCTATATACTAGTAATTCTGACTCTATAACATTACCTAAGAGAAAATAAACTGTCTGCAAAAAAAATAAAGCCTCCGTAACAGCTTTATCCATAATACCACAAAACCAGAAATTGTAAACTGTCTAGCAATAGGATAATAAATAAATAAAATGTGATGTATTCATAGAATAGCATACTATTAAGTATTGAAAAGAAATACAGACAAACCCAACGATACAGTTTAATCTCAAAAATCATTATGCTGAGTGAAAGAAGCTTTACATAGAAGAGTTTATTTTGTATTGTTCCATTTAAGTGAAGTTCTGGGAAGCCAGTTTGCTCAGTGGTTGAACACTGGCATCCCACATGCGGCAAGGTCCCAGGTTCAATCCCCAGGCAGTACCTCCAAAAAAAGGGGGCACTTTTCTACAAAAGAAAAAAATGAAGTTCTAGAACAGGTAAATCTAAACTATGGAAGAAAAGCAAAGAAACAATGGTTTTAAGAGGGTAGAAGTGAGGGCAGGATTAAGGTGAAAGGGGCATGAGGGAATTTTCTGGGGTGATACTGATATTCTACATCTTGATTGGGGTTTGGATACACTATTATAGATATTTGCCAAAATGCATTGACAATATTTATGCATTTAGTTGCATGTAAATTTTACATAAAACCTCAACAAATATGGAAGATTAGTTAATATTACACATGGTAAAGCATTTAGGCAAAAGTGTACAGCTTTAAATCCTTCGTCTTCTATTTGGTAGTTCTGTGAATTTGTGTAATTTAAAATCTGAGTGTCATATCTCATCTTTAAATGAGAATCATAATAGTGAAAAAATATTTTTTTAAAGTATCTGGTACATAGTATGTAGTTTAGATATATTTACTATTAATATTGTGCTTTTCTTTCAGGTTAATATGTTTTATAAATCTCTGTAAAGTCAATTTCTAAATTTTGGTTGGTTTTGACACTTATAAATATGGAATCATACCATATATATTAAAGTGTAACTCACTTTTATCTTTCAACATAAATTTTTGAGATTCTTCTTGGACTGTCTCCAGATTTTGTATTACAAAGAGTGATATGCACGTCACTTCAGGTCAACGTCTAGACAGAATATGAACATGTGGGGTGGTGAGCATCATTTATCAACAGTCTTCCAGTTAATATGGAACACTAGTAAGTTACTGAACCACATTTGTCTTTCATATTTAAACCATTCTACACTCATCATCTATTCAGAAACCTTTAACTACAAAAAAATCAGTATTTAAGAAATAGAATTCCACCACTTTTCAAAGTTATGAGTTTTCACTTTTCTTTTTTCAAAATCTGTTTTATTTTTATAAAAATAACTAAGAAAGTCACAATTCAATTATTATTTTTGGGCTAGTCAGCCATAGAATATATTTTGAATGCAATGAAAGCTTTAAGTTTAGTGAAAGACTGTATTTTAACCAGCACTAGAGAGATTCAAATCTTCCTGAAATTTTTCTCTGCATGGCTAAAACTTAGTGAAGGGTCACTGTGTCTAATGAATAAATCCATTACGAACCTGTCAATACCATAGAGAAATGTTTTATTTGCTTCACTAACAGCTTATAGGAGAAAACGCTTTCAATATCTTTGACTAAGCTAATGGGTTAGTATCTGATATACATATTGAGAGCATAAACGGTTTAATCATTACAACAGATGATTCTGAATTTAGAGTTACAGATTTAAACCCATTTGGGACTTTACTCTTAGCCTTATTATTAGCATACATTGATTATTCTGATTAGTTAATCATTTAATTAGGTAGTAGATAACTTTTGTTAGTAAGCTGTTACAGCACACAGGTTTCAACCTCTGGGAAAGAATTAGTAGTCATATTTTCTGTAAACATGTCCTTGAAATCCAAAAATGGCATTTAGTGTTGCCTTTGCATAAAGGTTTTTAAAGTAAGTAATTCCAATAGAAATATATGAAGGAAATACATGCATGCACAATTTTGTTATTAAAGAAGTAGAATATCTGCTTAAAGAACTGGACAACAGCCAAAAATAATATGGTTTTCTGTGTTAAGTTTGACTTATTTTGTTTTTGATCCCTTTGTTGATCTCCAGAGATATAAAAAAGTCTTTTTCTAGAATTTCTTTAGCATGATAATTTATCCTATTTCTCAAATGTAGAAATATAGTTCTGCAGTACAATGAGAAAGGCCTTAAGTTACATAAGTTCACAGAACAATTAAACTATCATATGTATTCCCTAAGAGCTTCCGCTGTTATAAACAACATTGCCACAAGAGGAGGGGCTGAACATTCTGTTTAAATGATAATGGATGGTACAAAACGTAATGCTAAAAAGGTATGAATAAGACCTAAGAAAATTGTTTCAAAGGCCAGTCCAATTGCTCTTTGATACAAACCCAGGGGCCCTTCCCCTTCCAACAATTAGCCCCTTTGCTCCATGACATCACAAAGTAACTGGTTTAAACTGTGCATCAAGAGCCTTTTATCAGCAAGAATTAAATGAGCCTGTCTCATGTAATTTCAGTTAATGTAAGTGAGCTTCTGAAACTGAATTGTTCAGTTATAACACCAAGCTTGAAGCCAGACTGGCTGATTAATTCCTAGCTCTTTGAAGTGCTTTCTTCTCTTATCTTGAGCTGTGCAGGCCCCACTGTAGCTTGAGGAAACCTGAGCCTAAGTCTCCAGAATTTTGTCTCCTCTCCACAGAGAGGAATGGAGACCAGATAAGCATCGTGGCATAAAGCTGAAAACAAACCAGATACTTGTTGCCAATTTTTAGAAATATGTGGGGTGCAGGAGCGATTAGAAAAACCGTAAGTCCTTAATATAAAGTCCTTGTACTTGACTTTCAATTCACTGGTACACTGTGCAATTTTAATTGAAAATTACGATAGCCTAGAAACTAACATTTTCCTAAAGATGTCCTAGTTAGTTCCAGTTGAGATTTTTACATAAAATGAGCATTAGCAGCAATGAGAATGAAAGGGAGAGGCTGAATATGGTTAGTCATTAGGGCAACAATTAGGAAACTTCCCAGATTTATGGTATAACTTTTTGAAATCCTCAAATAATGTGCTTTTCAATTCCCAAAAGAGTTCTTTTATGATTTTCAATCAAAAATATGCCTCATTATGAACTTCCTAATAAACATATTAAGGCATATTTTCTAAGTTGACGTTCAAATAAGAGAGAGTTTTTAGGAGGCAATTTAGGGACTGCACACCTTATAATCTACACACACACACACACGCCCTGCCCCCCATCTCACATACTCTTTAAATATTTTCAGTGCATTTTTGTTTTCATTAGATGATAAGATTAAAGTGGGCTGAGCAGGCAACTTTAGGCCACGTCATCATCTTTGTTTCCCTCCTGCTCGGCCAATGTAACCAAAATCAGCCAAGCAGCCCCTCACTGCAGGAAGCCTGGGAGCCTAAGAAAACTCAAATAGCTAGAAAAGCATTGCCAACAAACTCACAAGAGCCAGAAGAAATGGCGTGAGCACTTGAGAGAGCAAAACTATTAACACTAAGCTCGCTCTAGGAATGTTGCCCTCCATGCTTTGTGATGTTTGTTCAAATAACTTCCAAAGCACAATAAGAAAATAAAGCAAAACATCCAAGGCTATAAAACAGAGAAGAATCATTGTTTAAACCACTCTCCCCTCCTGGAGAGTGAAACTGCAATGGATTCATAGATTCACAAAGCAAATCCTAAGTATTTAAGTATAGTATAGGCATCTTTCTTATTGCCTCACTGGTTCTGAGAAATTGTCTTAATTCTAATGAGTGGCTAGGTGATCGTATATTATACTTCTTATAAAAGTACTTTCAGGGTGATGCTCACCATAGCCAATGAGCACTCCTATTGTGGTATTGGAATGCAGGCTTTATGGTAAAGAGAACATTTTCCTCACCTTGATCTCAGGTTTATGTCAAGTTAACATAGTAATGGTTAGAAACTATATGGATTGTGGTATTTGGAATTTCAGCAAAATTTAGGAGAAGAAGTATGTTTTATGCCAGTCCATGGTAATACATCAATGGCTTAAGAGATCATGCTTATGGAAAGGAAATGCTGTACTTAGAGGATTCCATCCAAGAAGCATGTAAAAATTGTGATAAAGAGTAAAAATCTTAATGATGAAATATCAAATAAATTTGGAGTATCACTAATGCAATCATAACATGGAATTCTATTTTCAAAAATTCAAAATCAAGGAGTTTCTTTTCTTTATGCCATAAACACACAACAAATAATGAATTATTATAAGTTAATGAAACTGTGTTTTCTTATAGTCAGTAGATAACTCTAAGGTAATTTTCTAGAAAATGTTTTGAATATTGGAATGTGTATATAATAATCAGAATTACTATTTATTGATAACCTACTGTGTGCAGGTATTTTATACAATGGTCTAATTTAGTGTGACAACTGTAAGAAGTCAACTACTCTACTGTTTCTGGAAACAAAGATACTTTGTTGTTGATAAAATAAATAAGGTATCTAAAACCATATAGCTAGTTAGTGCCAGAGCCAGAAGTTTCATCTGCCAGCTCCATTCTCTATATCCTTCTTTATACTTATCCATTTCATTTTCTTTCGACTCTTGCAGCCTTATCCCCTCCCTATTTTCCTTTTTTCTTCTTCTCTATTAATTTCTCTTAGTATACTCTTAATATTAAATTAAGATTTTTTTCCCCAAGAGCACAATATTACAGATGATGCCATCTACAATAAAGGCTTAAACTACAGTTTTCCAGGGCCATCAGGGATGTTTTGCTTGTAATTTCCAAAGGATAAATCACAATGGCAATCTGTAGATAGAATTTAAAACAAATGCAGTTTCTCCTTGGCTAAGCTTCATCTGAGGCAGTTTTCTCTTCTAAATTATCTTCTATTTTTATTGGAAATAAATAATGCTTTTACGTTTGCAGCCATTAAAAGAAATAATAATATTATGGTGCTACTGCATTAAAGGTAATACAACTGTAATTTTTAGTATTATGTACTAAAATAATTTCTCCATATTTGTAAGGTTCCTTGTAAAACATCAAGGTAGTTATACTGCTCTATATGGCAATTTGAGTAAAATATATACATTTTGCAAAATTTCACTTGTAATTTGAAAAGGATCATCTTAAAGTGACTTTTATCTGATGTGAAAATTTCATAACAGTAAGGATTTGTGTTTTCAGAAATAAATTATTTTTATCTACTTAGCATCCTAAATAAAGCCTTTTCTATATCACTGTGGAGTTCAGGCCAACATTTTCTCTTCCATATTAATATGTTCCTGGTATAAAATTATCTCAAGTCAAATAGGACCAAGAATGATTTCTGTAGAAACTTCTAGAGCATCACACAGAGAAGCAATAAATGCCAAGAATAACCCTGGTCCAAGCAATTCTCATATTAATAAACTATCCTAAAGTGACGTGTTAATAGCTTCACAAAGTGTTTGTCTCTTTTTCTTTCCTCCTTTGTAAACTCATCCACATTCTTCAGAAAATAGGTTTCATTAGATGTATATCACACAAAATTATGGGGTTGAAATAACATAATGGATATATGAATTTATTTAAATCAATCAATCAACAAGTGCTTTTGTACTTAGCCATTTCCTGGGCATTTAAAAGCTTCTTTTATCTTTTCTCCAATACTTTGGGCGATTTGAGACTTAAAATTGGGATTGAAATTGGGTCATTCCTTGTGTATTGGCATAGAATACACCTAAAGAATACATTAGGGATTCCTCAAGAGTAGTAAGTACTATTCAATATTTAAGCTTCGACTTGGAATGGAAAAGTTGACAAAATTCAGAAATTAAAAAATACAATTTTTTTTAAGGGCAAAACTAAGTTATTATTTACTTAAAAGTCATTTAAAAGACATAAAAAAATTTTAAATACTGAAGCTTTCCTAATGTCACATCATTTTTTTTAATAGTATTATGTGCATTCTAAGGTATATATAGGGCATTGGATGTATTTCATCTAATAGTACCATTTTAAATGAATGCAACTCTATTCACATTTAGCATACTCAGAGAGTGTCCTATAAACTAGAAGAAAGCAAATAATGTAGTCTTTGAAATCATATCCTAACAAAGAAGAGGCCAAAAATGCATAGGGGCATATGGAGTTGAATGGGAACAGGTAAAGATGAAATAAAATTGTCCAAGGGTTGATAATTTTTGAAGCTAGACGATAGATATAAGGAAATTCATCATGTCATTCTATCTGCTTCTGCATATAAATGAAGTTTTCTATAATAAAATGTTTTTTAAAGTTATATAGCTAAAACAATACAATGTTCATTCTTCAGCCTCTTAAAAAGATAGTTAATTTTTAAACTCTTTCTTTTCAGCTGAGCTTTCATACAAACATACATAGAAGGAAATAAGATACTTTCTCAATTATTTTCCATAAACCAAATATGTGATGGACTATAAATAGCAGTAATATTATGATGGCATTCTTTTATCATTTGTAAGAAATATGTCAAACAATGTAAAGTATTGGTGGTGGGGTGATGTGTGAGAATCCTATATGGTATGAAACATTGTTCTTTAAAATTTTGAAATAAAAAATGAACATAATAAAAAAATTTAAATCTATGTAAATATCTATATATTTGAGATAGTCCTCATTATCTCTATTTTTAACTAATTATTTCTGATTATTCTCAAAACTTTAAGTTCAAAATTCAAGTAATTTTCTTCCTTGTTCTTTATCAGTTCTTTAAAATCTGTTGTCTATTGCTTGTACTTATCAAGTCTTATATTCGGCTGGACAGTTTTTCAGTGAGTAAGCAATGCCACAAAAGTGATTTCTCCATGAGATATCATCTTGTCTCATTGCAGAGCAATGAGATGTTTAAGATAAAGGAATTTCTTGTTCAAGCTGGTTGCCCATTATGGTTCATTATTTTTTACTAAACTTTGTCATCTCAATCAAATGACTCAACTATAATTTTCCTTATGGAACATTATTGGCTTTTTGACAATTCAAAAGGCATAATAATATATCATGCCATTCATTTAGCATGGTCTTTCATTATATTTCCATATGCACTTATTAGTTCCATTCTACTTTTGTTCAGGTTTGGACAAAGCAAGTTAACAAATGTCACTGTACTTAGAGGTTCAAAAAGATGAATCTGAGGTCTAAAAGATGATCAAAATTATACCCCCAAGGGAGAACACCTACAGTGAGTGGGTTTCTCAAGGCGTTGAGTATATTCCCACGAATGGCACACAAGCCGCAACAAGCATGAGTAAAAGCTGACACTTCAGCAAAACCAGACTTGGGCTCTGCAGGAATCAGGCACTGAAAGCCACAGTGGTTTAAAAGAGTGTCTGGTGGGAGTTTTTAGACAAAAGACCCAAACAGCTTGTGATGTCCTCATTATCTTCAAAACAAAGCCTGTTGTTAAGTATGCCAGAGTACTTACTGCCTTCCAAAGACTTTGTGGTACAAAATTTCTCTCTTCAGTCATGCCGTTAGTATGAATCAGAGAAAGAAACAAGAAAGGGCATTACCAAACATATCTGGTTATGTAGTAATTTCTCGAAACAGCTAATTCTCTAGATGATTCTATTATTCTGATTTAAAGGCTTTGTGGGATGTAAGATGATGTAATTATAAGACCACCCTAAAAAATGTCTTAGAATAATTTTCCAGCTTTATTCTTTATATGACATTTATCACAATAATTTTGGTGTTTTAAATAAATTTTTGTCTATCCTGATTTTCAACTTAGACCACACTGCAGATTTTAACGACATGTTCATTATATATAAAGACAATTTTTAAAATGTTAATAAATGTTTCATCTATACTTTCTTAGAATGGTAAGTATTTTCTAATACCAAGGTTTTCTAGGATATCCTTATAGGCATATATTTGGAGTACAACAATGTATGATTACTTTGATTAGTTTATGGATGATTTTATATAAGCCAAATACATAGTCCACTAATTCCACTTTTCAGAAACTCATCATCTTTACTTATAGTATACCTATCCAATACAAGCTACAGCATTGTTAAAGAATGTGTTTGCCAATATTGTTTTCTATTTAACGTTAATAAATTATTTTATGTGTGGTATTTATATTTTATATATAATATAATGTTGTATTTATATTTCAGTGCCTCCTGACTTACTAAAATTTGTCTTAATTGCAGTTTGACTAGAAGTTAATATGACACCTAAATCATTGTTTAAACTGCACAGATTATGTGCAATTTATTTTTTAAATACCAGTTCCTAACTGGTTTAAAATACTTATATAACTATTGTTAATTTCTAGGCAAGAACATTAAAGAAAAGATATGAATATACTTTAATTTTTCTAATAACTTTTATCAACCAATTTATTTTCCTTGAATCTGACTTTATTTGTTCAACTCTTAGAAATGCTCACTTAACTGGCATCATAACCACTTCATCTTTAAAGAGTGAGCATACCAAATTCATTGTAATGGAAAATTATTCTCAGAATATATTTCATTAGACATATTTATTCTAAGTCAACCAAGAAAGACATATCATTTGCTTCAGTATCTTATAGGTTAGCTGTGCTATTGTCAAATGGTACACAAGCTGTTCTGTAGGCGTTGGTTAAAGAGAATACTCTATCTCTTTTCAGAAATAATACTCACAAATTGTCACTTCTTTAAGAAAAAAATCTGTCATATTATTAGTATCCTCAAAAAAGATACTGGATCCCATGTATGTATCTTATGATCATCTTAATGACAGTCTTCCAGTACTTATTTAACACAAGTAATAGTTTGCTTTAAAAGAAGTACTTTGTATTGCTGTACATGAAATGGTTTTGTAGTTTATAATCTATACTTTCAGGCAAGCTAAGAAGGAATAAAATGCTATAATTTTTCATTTGTTCACTTATTTAACCAGTATCATTGAAAGACCATTATCTGCTTGAAATGGTTTTAGGCCCTGGGTTCAGTGCTGAGAAAAACAAGCAGTCAAAAGAAGAAAAGTTCCCAAACAGAATATAGCATTCTATGAAAGAAAAAAAATCAAGCAAAGTGCAAGAAGAGAAAATAAGAGATAGTCAGTGGGTAACGAGGTTGAATGGAAGATTGGGAATCACACAGAACTATTTAGTGCTGTTACTGATGATGCTGGGCCACCTACATGTAGATCTGTGATTTGCACTAACTCATCAACATCTAGGTTGGAAACAAATTTTATCCAGGATATTTATTAAATAACTGCAATGATGTCACCCGGAAATCCTGAACATGGAACAGTTACCTAACCCTAACTAAGATCTGCCTCGTAAAATGATCCAAGGTTATGTGGCAGAGAAGCAAAGTAGAGAACTTACATCTCTGAATTTCCATTCTATCACTTAGTTCATGGAGCCATCTGGCTGCCTTAATTTCCACCCACTACTTGAAATATGTTTTTATAGAAACAAATATGAAACTGTAACTACAGTAATATGAAAGCTGCAAATGTAAAAACACAATACTGACAAATATAAAGTCTGTGTTCTAAGAGCCATTAATTCCATTGTTAGCATCAGCATCAGATGTTATGGTTTATAACCTTCAAAAATATTTAAGTGTTTATGGGTATATCATTGTTATAAGTTAATTAATTTCAAATCCCTTACTGCTGAATTTATTGTTTTTTTTTTCTATATGAACATTTTATATTGTTCTTTGAATTAATAGTCCTTTAAATGAAAAAAAAAAAATGGATGCCAATAAAATTATTTTCTCTTTATACATCTATATGTTTTAAATGAGATTTTTCATTTGGATAAAGATTATGGGTGTGGCCACATTCTTTTTATAGACTAAAAATTCCAAATGACTTATATAGAAATGTGCTTGATTATTATATGTTGATATTGTCTTGTGATCTTTCATAAGATACCTTTTAGTTCTAGGAGTTTTGTATATTCCTTGGAATTTTCTTTGTAGGCAATCATGATATCTGTAAACAAGAACAGTTTTATTTGTTTTTCTGTTCCAATATTTATGCTTTTGATGTACCTCTCTTGCCTTATTATAGTGGCTATAACTTCCAGAACTATTTTGAATAAGAGTGGTAAGAGCAAATATATTTGCCTTGTGCATGCCTAATCTTAGGGAAAGCATTCAGCCTTTCACCATTAAGTAGAATGTTTTCTGTTGGTTCTTTGTAGGTATTGTTGGACGTTGAAGGCAGTTCCCTCTCTTTCTAACTTGCTGTGCTTTTATCATGAATGGGTTTTGAACTTCATCAAATGATTTTTCTGCATCAATCCAAATGACCATATGATTTTTCTGCTTCAGCATAATTATATGGTAAATTACATTGCTGGACTTTAAAACATTGAGCCAGACTTGCATATCTAGAATAAATCTCACTTGGCAGTGGTGCATAAATATTTTTATACATCATTGGATTGGATTTGTTTTGATAGTGTTGAGGATTTTTGTGTCTAAGTTAGGAGAGACATTGGACTGTAGTTTTCTTTTTTAATACCGTCTTTTTCTGGTTTTGGTATCAGGATAATATTAGCCTCACAAAATGAATTGGGATGTGTTTCTTCTTCTATTTACTAGAAGAGATTGGGAAGAATCAGTGTTAATACTTTCCATATTAGGTATAATTCTCCAGTTAAATGATCTAGACCTAGAAAGTTCTCTTTTGGGAATTTTTAACTACTAATTCCAGTTCTTTAATGATTATAAGACTATCATAAGAATAATCAAATTAACTTTTTAATATTGGTTGAGTCTTAGTGGTTTGTATTTTTTGAAGGATTGATCCACTTTTATAAGCTGTCATATTTATCAGCATAAAGTAGTATTTCCTTATTATCATTTAAATTACTGCAGGATCTATAGTGATATCCTCTGTTCATTCCTGATAATGATTATTTGTGTCTTTTTAAATTTCATTTATCTTGCTAGATGTTTGTCAATTTTACTGATTTTTTTTTTGAAGTATCAGCTTTTTATTTCATTGATTTTCTTTCCTGTTTATCTAGTTTCAATTTCATTGATTTCCTTTCGTATCTTTATTATTTCCACTATTATGTTGCTTTGGGTATATTTTGCTCTTCTTTTTCTAGTTTTTTGACATAGGAAATTTGAATGTTGATTTGAGAATTTTCTTCTTTTCTAATATAAGCATTTTGTGTTGTAAATTTACCCTCCCAGCCCTGCTTTAGCTTCAACCCACATAATTTGATATGCTGCATTTTAATTTTCATTAAATTCTAAGGCAATATATTTTTTAGCTCTTTTCAGATTTTTTCTTTGGCTTTTGGCGTGTGTTGTTTAATTTTAGACATTTTCTTGTTGTCTTTCTGATATTCATTTTAAATTTTATTCCCTTATAGTTGAGGACACACTTGTATGATTTCAATTCTTCTAAATTTCTTGAGGTAGTTTAGAGCCCAAGATGTAGTCTTTCTTGGTGAATGTTCCATGGACCCATGAGAAAAAGAAGGTGTATTCTGCTCTTGTTGGGTGAAGAGTTTTATATATTTCAATTACAACCTCTTGGTTGATTGTGATGTTCATATCTTCTATACCTGTGCTGATTTTCTGTTAAATAATTCTACAATTTTTTGAGAGTAGAGCATTGAAATACCCAACTATAATTGTGTGTTTGGCCATTTCTCCTTTCAGTTCTATCTGTTATCAGACTTTCTTCATGCATTTTCAGGCTCTGTTGTTTGATATGCACACATTTGAGATTGTCATGTCTTCCTGGTGGATTGATCCTTTTATTGTTATATAATGTGCCTCTTTTCTCTGAATTTCACTTTAACAGGCATTAATATAGAACTTCCTGCTTTTAAAAATAATGTTTGTTTGGCATGCTTTTTTCCCAATCCTTTTGCGTTCAATCTACCTATGTTGTTGAGCTTAAAGTGATTTTCTTGTGAAGAGCTGAGAATTGTATCTTGTTAATGTTTGTTTGTGTTTTATTTGGTGTATTTAGACCAGTCACATTTAAGGTATTTATTGATATGTTAGCATTAAGACTGCCAATATCTTATTTGATTTCTGTTTACAGACTCTGATATTAGTTCTTTTGTTTCACTTTATTACATAGTTTTGTAAATAGTTTTTTGAATTCCACATGATTGATTTATAGTGTTTTTCAGTGTACCTCTGATATATTTCTTAGTAGTTGTTATTTGTATTACAATTACATATGTGACTCATCACAGCATACTAGTATAATATTTTACCACTTCCAGTGAATTGTAGATACCTTACTCCCAGTTTGATCCATTTACATTTCTCACTTTTAAATAACTTTATCTTGAGTATCAAGTGGCATTAAATTTTTTCAAATCATTTCGTGTGATTTATAATACTCTTAAGGAAAAGGATAGTTTATTGCATATATCCATATTTTTTCTCTTTTCCTTGAATTTCTTTCTCCCAAATGCTCCAGGATTCCTTCCTTTATAATTACTTTTCTGTTAGAAAAGCTTCCTTCAGCTGAAAATTTTCACTTTGTTACATTTGGTGTTATGACTGGGAAAAATAGATTTCTAATTACTTGCTCTTTTTTCATATCTCTTAATGCATTTTAACTGCTGGCCATTCACCATTGATACATTTTGGTTAACATATTGATCTGTCTATTCTTCCAGGTACCAATCAGAGGTCTACATTCCACTCACAAGGACTCAATCAAGATGTGTAATCCTGGCAACAACTAAATTGGACATGATATTTTCTCCTGGAATTGTAATATCTGAAACATGTTCATGGTCTAATCTAAAATAAAAGACACAAAATAATGATATCATGCAATAAGGATACTGGGTGAATTAGGGGAGCCAGTAGGAAAATTACTCACAAGATCAGAAGTTTGAGAAGGCCAGGGACATTTGGTACACAGACCATAAGGCAGCCTATGAGAAGTGTTTTGTACAGAGGCCATAATGCCCTTTGCCTGAGCACCTGGGACAATGATTTCCACACAGGTCACCTTAGATGTGGAACTTGTATCATATACATGGCTCAGGATCACTAATATCAAAAGAAGTGACAGAATAATATTAATAAATGAGATTGAAGTTACTTGTCTCCATATACGTTATTCCTTTTGCCTTCTTCTTTAAGCCTTATGTTTCTCAAAATAAAATATCAACAGTTATAATTTATTATCAGGGGAAACATATAAGCAATTTGGCATGTTTAATGTTTTGTGCTGCAAAATTGCAAACCTGCAATGTCTGGTTTGCGTGTATTTTATATGTATTTTCATTTATTCCAAAGGATAAAAATGACTTTCCTATTTTATAATATTTAAAAAATAATAAAAATAAATTACAAATAACTTCAGGTTCCCTAGAAAGAGGATGGTAAATTATTTTAATAAACATTTTATCTTAACATTAGAAAACAGATTTTGCCATGAAAGTGGAGATATTGTTTGGTAGCTCAGATTACTTTCTAATATAAGAATAATGATTCCCATCCTAAATTACAGAAGAACAAATAAAAAGATTATGTGGGCATATGTAATCAGTCTTGAAACTATTGTATTCTCCAGAGGTTTGCATGACAATCCTTAAATGATATCTAATATTAGAGTTTTCATTTGAATACTCAGAGTGAGCAAATCAAGATGATATCTTTCACAGTATACAGAATTAAATGCTATTCATTATTAAATGCTTTAGCAAATCCATTAGATTCTAATTATACTTTACTTATAACTCAGTAGCAGGTAAATGTCTAGTATTCATTCTTTTCTAGCAAGAACTGCATTAAAACCTTGTTGAAAAGGCATTCTTTTTGCATTTAACTTGTTTCTGTAAAAATGTTAACTATATATAATAAATAAATTGCCTAATGAGAGGGATCTTTTCGACTAACAGGATTAGAAGAGGCTTACTTTACTAAGTAGTACATATGCAACATAATGAGGCATTATACACAGTCTTTCCTATCTGGTTTAATTAGTTCACACATTCACTATAGACTTATTTCTCAATTTAGGGAAAGTAATTCTGCTCTCAGTTCTAGTATAATACACACCCAATAAAAATTGTCCTGAGTGTCTTTTATTGCCTCACCAATTGGAGGGAAATGAAAGCATCTCTGTAGAATTCCATCTCTTCAGAAATTAATAACTCCTCTGAAAATTACTTTAGATAACAGAAAATTATCTCTAGCTCCATAGCTCTGCATTTCCATCTGTAAAAGCTTTCAAAATAGGAGGATAGCAAATAAAATTATTTCTTTTAAATTGTAAGATTTATTTTGTCTTTTTAACCATTAGCCAACACACATGGATTGGAGAGTCCTTAATCAGAAACTATTCCACACAAGTCATTTCAGATGCCACTCTTTGACGGCAATTATAAAAGAGCTTAAATTGTGGATGCACTTTTTAACAGTATCTGAATGGTTACTTTTGACCCTGTAATTTCAAAAGAGATACACAGAACAAATATTCAAGAAAAAAATCAAACAAACCAAAAAATCCAATCTGTGAAATAAATTCTGCATGCTATACTGAACAATTAACTTAAGCATATTAACATTAGACTATGTAAAATATCAATATACAACTATAATGTCATTCTGATATTACCAACCAAATACAATTCCCTAAGAAAAAGGAAAAGTCTGTGGTGTGTATGACAATTCCTAGTAGAACTCATTTTTCTT
Source organism: Tolypeutes matacus (assembly GCA_026826555.1). NCBI lineage: Eukaryota > Metazoa > Chordata > Mammalia > Cingulata > Chlamyphoridae > Tolypeutes > Tolypeutes matacus. The sequence continues at coordinate 12,919,945 of JAKSZT010053779.1, read as the reverse complement.
GGTTTTGTTTCATGTTGGTTGTCTTAAATGGCTTTCTGGTCACTTCATTGTCCTAGAACAGACATGCAAACTGGAAAACTTCGTTTTATTTTTACCTCACTAGTTCAAACTTCAGACTTTGGGTGCACAGACTTATTTCTTTGTTGCCAATTACAGTGATAATGATAAGCATGTAATGCTCCTCTTTCTTTCCAGCCATGTAATCAGTACAATGATACAATCTAAGAAAATTAATTTTTCTATCTCTATGCTCTATACAGTGTTTTCTGTAGTTCTCTAACTTGGGAATGGGTTTTCTAAAATGTTGGCTTAATGTGGTAAGCTAGGGACTGGAGCTGGAGATAAGGATGATTAAAATTTGTCTTGATATTGTTGAGATGAACTCGTCCTCTTAAGTTAGTATAACTTAGAGACTCTCCACACTCTGCAAAAGTCAGAAATTGCTTGTATTCCTCCCCCATTCTCTCCACTGACTTCCTGACCTTATTTATGTCCCATTTCATGTCTACTCCACTCTAACCACAATTGCCTCCATGTTCTTTCAAGTCTTTGCTCAAATGCCTCTATGAGGACTTCCCTGAAAGCCCACTTGAGATTATAAATGTCTCCTCTATACACTAGCACTCCTTATCCCTCTTGTTGGGTTTGATTTTTATCTATAGCACAGAATCCCTTCCAATAAGCTATATGATTTGCTTAGATATGTTTATTGTTTGTCCAACCCCATTGTGACACGAGCTCCACAAGCCAAAAATTTGGGTTTGTTTTGTTAACATCTATATTCCCAGAGAAGTACCTGACACGTAATACATGCTTTATAAACATTTTTGAAAGGAATGAATGAAATGTCTGTTGAAAATTGAGATTATGTATGTTAATATAGGAAAATATAATAGAAATGCATAGTTTTAACATAATATATGCTGTGTAAACATACAAAGAAAGGAACCACTCTTATTAAGCCTTCAAAAGCTAACAGAAAACCACTAAAAATTTAGAAATTTCAATGAAGTATAAAATATTCTGGAACCTTTCCGTTTAAATTTATTCCTAAAACAGCTTTAAATTTAGGAACTTCATGCTAATAAATCTAATCATCTAAGAGAGAGAAACATTAAAACAGATGCCTGAAATATCACACCTCAAAATGGCAATTATGAGAGCTACATTTCCAGCTGAGAGATGAATAATCAGAAGGAGATTCAGCCTCTTTAGTATTTTTCCTTAGTTTTAATAGAAGTTTGCCTTTTTAATGTTTGGGGAAATTCCAAATATCCATAGAAAATTTCAATCATTTAATATTTTTTCACTATTATAATATAGGCTCTAAGTTGCAATAAGGTATATTAATTAGATGTGGTTGTTGATTTCACTGCATTTTTAGTCATTTTTCAGATACCATATATTGTCTATTTTAATAGATCTATGTCTTAAATGCATTGCATTTGGAAAATTTTTCCTGATGATTCCTTATTAACATTTCTGTATTGGACATTATACTCTATTTTTTTAACTGTACAACAAAAACTCTTATTCATAAATAAGCAATTGCAAGTATAAATTGCTCAGAGAGATGGTATAGTAAAACATTGTAAAAGTATTTTTACAAAATTCTTTTGTTTCCCATTACAGTGGTTAGAGAGTAACAAATGTCCTAATTAATTAAAATAAAAAAATACCATTAGCATTTCACAGATTTTTAATACTCAAAGATAGAATGGACTGAATGGACTTGGCAGGACAGGACTGGATTGGAGATATGCATAGATATATAATTTAAATAATGTTCTACTTTTAATTTGAGTCCAAACAGAATCTGTAAAGTAAATTGCTTTTGAATTGCCTAAAAGAGTGGCAATAAAAGGATATTTCAAAGATGATTTTTCTCTATTTTTGTCTTCTTTTTCCTCCAGTTATGGAGGAAAATTCAACAATTGGGTTGTTAATAAACCTACAGGTTCAAGAAATCATTAAAAGGATTCTTCTCTGGAGATTATTTTTGTCCTTCACCCTCATAACATAGATTGGTCTTTCTGCCCTCATCATTCTTCCCCCAGGCAAAGCTAAATCTGATGTGGAAACATAAAGAAGATGTTGAAGTTTGTAAAAAAATATTGTCCTGGTTTCTCCCTCACTCTTTCCTGAAATTGTTAGGTTCCTAAACAGGTTGAATACTTAGCACTTCCTAAAGTCCACACACAACAGATTTTGCAAAAAGGTCTCTGATATCCAAACAGTGTTGATCAGTTTTTAAAATACTTTGAGTGCATTAAACATATTCCTTTGTAAATTGGTAAACAAAAGGATTTCTTCCTTCCATACATTTTTGAAAATGATCATAAGGAGATAATTTAGAGGTAATTTATAAGATATAAGGCACTCTACAAATGTTAGTTATTAATATATAGATTTCACTGAAATTCTATTATCCTTAATTATGTTATATTTATTTTATTTTATTTATGAGAGTTATATCATCTTTACTTTTAATTTTCTTAGGGGCTCATTATGTTGAATTAACCTAATTTACATTATTGAGACTAATCAGCACTGCTCTGGTGGTCCAAAATGTAAGGCCACACCAAAAGGATGGTTCTTATATCCATACTAAAATAGTTGAGAGAGAGCTCTGGAGCCAGACTGCCAGGGTTCAAACATTACTTCTTCTCAACTACCTGAGGGGGTTTTTAATTTTCCTAATCAATAGAATGGAAATGACATATTTAAGAATGAATATTGTGTGAGGGAATAAAATAACTTGGCTAAGTTGAAAAAAACTAACTAAATATTGGCTGTTAGTTTATTATTATATTGTCATGACTTGTACTGAATTTTATTCTAAAATAAAATATTCCTAAGTAAATGCTAGATCTGCCTTGCCAACCAAGCCTTTAAGATATTAAAAAGATTATTTATTTTTCTTTTTAAGAGATAAAACCAGGTAAGCTTTTATAAAGGTTTGGAAAACGGGCTTTTGTGATGAAGAAGTCTATAGTCTTGAGGAAAGTTAACAAGGCATTGAAGAGGTGTAGGAGAGGCCTCCCAGAGGATAAGTTGTGTGAGGGCACTCTGAGCAGTCAGAAGAGCTTATGCACAAGAATAGAGAATTACAAGAAGTTTGTTCTCACAGAAGCATTAAGCAAGAAAGACAAAATGAAGGATGATGGTGCTTTTGAGTGAGTAGGGGCCATACTGCAAAACAGCTTTGGATGGGATATGAAGAAAGTCAAACTTTATTCTGGTGCTAAAGGAGATGGAGCTTGGAATAGAATATCATAACGATTGCCTGTGAATTAAACAGAAGAAACCAAAACCACTCTGGCAGCAATGAGGGTGCAGCATTTGAATACAGTGTGGTGAGTGTGGTGAAGACAGAAATGAAATAAGGTGAAAGTATTCCATTTAGTATTAATTCCATATAGTATTATATACTATAATAAAGGTGTAGGTCATGGATGGTGAGTGGGCTGGCTGAATGGTGTCCCCCAAGTTATCAGGTCCTAACTCCTGGAACTTGTAAATCTTACTTTGTATAGTAAAGTTTTGCAGCTGTGATTAAGTTAAAGATATTGAGATAAAGATATCATCCAGGATTATCCAGGGAGGCCCTAAGTGCCATCACAGGGGCAGAGGGAGATTGGATACACAGAGAAGAGGAGGAGGCAATGTGACCATGGATACAGAGATTGGCAACCATGTTAAGAATTGTCAGCAGGCTTGAGAAGCTGGAAGAGGCAAGGAATGAATTTTCCACTTGTAGACACCTTGATATCAAGCCAATGAAATTGGTTTCAGACTTCTGGTCTCTAGCACAGTAAGAGAATAAATTTCTGTTGTTCTAAGTCACCAACTATGTGGTTATTTGTTATAGTGACCTTAAGAAGGGAGAGACCAGTAAATGCCACCATGGGCCTTGCCATGTGACAGAGAAGTTCAGGATCACCGCCAGCCTCAGGTCTTTGGGGAGAAAGCACCATCTTGAGGGAGCCTTGATTTGGACATTTTCATGGCCTTAAAACTGTAAGCTTGTAAACTAATAAATCCCCATTGTAAAAGCCAACCATTTCTGGTACACTGTACTTTGTTATAGTACAATACAGCCAAACAAACTAAAACAACTGTGATGTTAACTGCTGTAATAATGGTAAAATAAAGAATAATATCATCAATTTTTTTTCATTACTAAAATCTTTGCTACCTAGTTTCTCGTGGCAGTAGAAGACAGTGTCTAGTAAATGTGAGAGTCATTCATTCCACACATATGTGAAAAGTCAATTGAATTTAATGGTAAGTTGGTATGCTTACAGTGATGTCCTCCAAGAATATCCAACCACCTGCAAGAGAGTCCTGTGAGAGTATCTATATCAATTCTTATTTTTTATTTATTAATAAATAAATTATATAATAATTTTTCTATAATACATTAAATTATACAGCACCATATATTATATATGTTATATTATAGATAATATAAATTATTCTTCCCTTTTCTTATCAGTGATAATGTTTACAAAATATTTTTGTCATCATGTGTATCTATCCATTTGTTTGGTAGTTGAACTCTAAGAAACTAATAGCAACTGATGCTGACTGATATTTGGTGGAAACACTCTTCAGTCAATCCAATTTCCAGAAGATGAAAGCTCAGCACAATCCTGTTTCATCAATAAGCCAGTAAGATATACAGATGTCTTTCTTTCAGAAGGTAAGCAGTATAAATCAAGACCAATCTCTTAACATATGACATAATCCAAAGTACTCTCATCTTATTGGTAACCTTCCAATATTGATTATTCCTTGCATATTCTGGATCTTTAGCTTATGTGTCTCTATGAGATTTTTCCAACCCACATTTAACCTTGCTGGAATTTTCCCGATTTAAAGACAAAATCTTTTGTCTTCCCAACTTACCTCTCTAATTAAAATCATACCCGACTTCAGGGAAGAGATTTTTACTTCTCCTAGTATCATATACTTACCTTCTTAGTGTGTTCCAGTAAGTTTCTTTCCACCACTATTGAATAAAATGATTCTAATTCTGTTAATAATGATTTCCAAGTCACTCAATCCAATAGGTATTTTTCAGTTCACATCCTGCTTGATCTCTTAACTTTATTTAAAACTATTTATATGTACTCTTTCTTAAAACATTCTTTATCAGCTTCCTTGAAACGACAATCATTCCCTTCCTCATCCATGTCCTTTCTTTTTATAGCTCATGTCTCATTACACTTTCTCAGTCTCTTCTTCTGATATACCTACATCTACCTAACCCATGTATATTAGAATTTCTGCAAGTTTGGTCTTTAGCCTTATTTGATTTTAGTTCCATATTTCTCATACACACTCACATCTTTACTTACAGTCTAGTCACAAATGACCCCCCAAATATTTTCTGGTCAAGGCTTCATCTCTGATTCCCAATTGCTGAGATTCTCATGGACCCTTAAAAGTTTTAAACAGTTTTATTGAAATATAATTCACATACCATTCAATTTATCAATTTAAAGTGAACAATTCAATAGGTTTTAGTGTGTGTGTGTATGTATGGTAGAGCCATTACCATAATTGAATTTTAGAACACTTTCATCACCACAGGGGGAAAAAAAAAAACATATCTCCCTATCTGCCCAGAACTCCAGCCTTAAGCAACTACTAATCTGTGTCTTTACAGATTTTTCTATTCTAGGCAGTTCATATGAATGGGGTCATATAATATGTGGTCTTTGTGACTCACTTCAGTCAGCATAATATTTTCAAAGTTCATCTGTTGTAATATGTATCAATACTTTATTCCTTTTTATGTTTAAATAAAATTCCAGGTTTCCCAAAGTAGCTGTCCCATTTTACATTCTCACCAGCCTTGCATGAGGGTTCTGATTCTTCACATTCTCATCAACACTTTTGTTAGCTGGCTTTTTAATTCTAGCCATCCTAGTGGATGTGAAAATGTCCCTCAAATCTGGCATGTCTAATCTAAACTCTTCATCTTCCTTAATCATATATATCTCGTCTTTCTTCAAGGACTCATATCTTGGTGCATGGCATTAGTTTTCTTTTAACAGGAAACCTGGAAATAATTTTTGATTCTCTCCTTTGTCACACACATTTCATCAGTCATGGAACCCTATCCATTCTGCTTCTGAAATACATATTGAATTCAATCTTCTGCTTCTTTCTCTCTCTACCCTAGAGCTCACCTGGTCCAGTGCAGACCCTCCTAACCTGTCTCCCCTGGTCTCTTCTTGTCCTCTTATAATCTATTTTCTATATCAAACTGACACTTTAAAAAGAAAACTATGAGTATGTCACTGTCTTGCTTAAATGTGTTCACTGACTCAGCATTGTTATTTAGATAACAAATTAAATCCTTGTTTACCTATAATTTTCAGCATGATGTGGTGGAGCAGGTCTTACTGTTTCATATCCACCAAGCATCCTCTCACTAGTCAGACTTTCCTTTGCTCATTTTTTCATCTTACTATGTTCCTTACCAACTCAGGACTTTCTTACTCAGTTTCCTATAACTTGTAGGTTTTCATCCACTTCCCAATCTATGGACTCAATTCTTACTCTTCCTTAAAAGTTCAGTTAAATAGTCATTTACTCAAGAGGAGCAATCCATTATCCATTTTCATAACAATATTTTCCTGTCTGTAGCGTTTATCACAACTGAAATCAAATAGTGAATTGCATAATTTAATGTTAATTTTTTATCACAAGAATGTAAGTTTCATGACGGATGGTGGTGTATATCTGATTCTATGCTCTAATTCCAGAGATTAAATTGAAATATATTTTGTTGAATGGTTAAATAAATGAATGAATAATATTTTCATATAAAATAAACAGATATAACCTGAAGAGACTACAAACTTTCCATGATTTTTCACACATAAAACATTTGCCTTCAAAAATTATCAAATGTTTTATTGTGGTGCTGATTTATAACCATGCTTGAAAATTGCAAAGAGCTACAGTCCTGCCTCTTTCTGCTTCTCGTGACCCAACTGTGCTATATAGGACCAAGAAGTAGTACTGGATTCTTTTTTTTTTTTTAATTTATTTTTATTATGGGTAAAAATCAAAATTCTCACAATACATACAAACATTTGCAAAATGGTATATAAATATATATGCATATATGTGTATTTGCTTACAAAAATGTTATTTATATATATGTATACATATATTTTAAGAGGTGCTTAGATTACCCAAAATATTACACGGAACCCACTGGGATTCCCATGTTGCCCACCTCCCACACCTCCCACCACATCAGGTGGTGGGCCACACTTGTGGGAGTACTGGATTCTTAAAAGTACGGTTATTAATATCCCAAGTAAGGAAATTTCAAAGATATTGGTGCAATTCAATATAATTACATACATCAAATATCAAGATGCATTCTAAAAATATTTCTGAATTTGTTATATATTTTATTTATATAAAAGTGTAAAATAATTCTACATTTCATCAATGAATATATACTTAGCACTATACTAAGAACTGTGATTACACGTTTATAAATATTTTGTTGCCAATGGTTTTAAGCCTAATTCATTCCCAAAGCAAAGATCTTTATTTCTGAATCACTAGAAGAGTTAGAGGGGTTATTTAATTATTTAACCTGAACACATTTGGTTTTCAGCTATTTTATTAACAATTATTCATTTAAATTACATAGATACTATTGTCACAATTTTAAAAAGTTCAATATATTATCCCATATCTCAAGGGTCATTATAATGAAATTTCCTAATTAATTCAGCCTTGCCTCTTGACTGAGCCACTCAGACCATTCTAATTTTGAATGTCAAAGCTTTCTGGGTCAGACCCAAATATAGTTCATGATTCCAGACTTTGCATGAAAAATCATGCTGTGAGGGTTAGAGAGGCTGTCTTAGCTACAAGAAAATGTAGGGCAACGTTATACAAAGATTCTCACAGGGAATCCTTGAAAGAGATGATAGACATTCAAGGCACAAAAATAAAAAGATGTGTGTGTGTGTGTGTGTGTATAGCTGCCATCTCCATAGGCTTCATCAAAACAGTGTTTACATGCTGACATGTCTTTCTACTTCTCTCTCTCTCTCTCTCTTGTTCTCTATTGCAGTCGTTAGATACCATTGGATTATTATATAATCAAAAAGAATTAAAACGGAAAGTATAATTTACATTAAAAAATAGATACAAGGCTTATTTTTCACAGAACATCAGATGTTTGCACAGTAAGCATTTATAGTAAGGGTATCTACTATACTAATGACTGATATTGAATCAAGTGACATATGATGGTCCAGAAATTCAGCTATTTTGATATAAGGCAAAGTAATAAGAATTGCATACTGGTGATTAAATGCAGTTCTTTGAAATTTTCACTAAATATGAGAGTAAATAGGTTATTTTCTGCTGAAAATATTTATTTTATGATATTGTAGTAATTTCATAGGATAAAACAATGATTTACTTACACTGATATCATCAAACACTTAATTCATTAAATATGCTTGCTATTATTTCTGAAGTGGAGTCTCAGTGAAAAATAAGTAGAGAAAATGGAAAATATATTTAACTGCATTATAGTTGCTAACTGAAGAAGAGCAGAATCTTCAGTTTCAGAAACACACGCAGAAATTAAGTATGTAAAACACATAATTTGCACTTAGACTTACATAGTGAAATTGTAGAATGTGAAATTTGGGGCTGTCTCTGTGCCAGTTGGGCCCTGAATTTCAGCAGAGTTGCAATACCTACTTGCCAGTTCATTGGACTCACCCAGGACAGTTAACAAGGAGATGATGATGGACAACACCCATCCCAAGGAACAGAGAGATTCTGCAACAGCAAGCAAGATAGTCCAATCCATCTGCCCCATGGGATCTAAGCCCCCTCTCAATTAGAGGTGGATTGGGCATCACCATCCCAGAATCCTCAGGATTGGGGAATGAACTGTGAGCTAAAGTAGATTTACTGGTATTCTACTATAGACTTATTATGATTCTAGCAATGGAAGAACTTTTATCATTGATGTGGAGGCAGTGGCCAATGGAGGTTCTGAGGGGAGGGAGAGGGAAAAATAGGTGCAATACGGGGGCATTTTCAGGACTTAGGAATTGTCCTGAATGACATTGCAATGACAGATACAGGCCATTATATATCTTGTCATAACTTACAAAATTGTGCAGGAGAGAGTGTAAACTACAGTGTAAACTGTAATCCAGTTTACTGGCAATGCTCCAAAATGTGTTCATCAATGATAACAAACGTACCACACTAATGAAGGGTGTTGTTAATGTGGGAAAATGTGGGAGAGGTAAAGAGTGGGGCATATGGGAATACCCTATTTTTTTTATGTAACATTTATGTAATCTTCCGAGATCAGACGAGATCGGGCGCGTTCAGGGTGGTATGGCCGTAGACTTTGTAATCTAAGTATCTTTTTAAAAATTATATGTATAAACCAAATACACTATATTAAAAGTAGCCTGGAAGTAAATCCAATAATTTATAAAATAAGAACAATTAGATTTCTAAGAAACAGCAAAGGAAAAGCAACAATATCTTTAAAGTACTAAGAAAAAATTCAATCCAGCACTTTATGCGTAGTTCCTTTTTGATTCTCTCTTTACCATCTACATAAGCACATTAAAAGAACTTCTGAAGACTATGTTTTAGAAAAGCAGAAAATGATTGCAAAATGAAAGCCAGAGATTTATATTAAAAAAGAAAGAAAAGGAAGGAATAAATAGGAAGCAAAGAAATTGCTCTTTCAAACTGTTCTGTGTAATCTCTTTAGGAAGATGACTTTGTCTCTTCCCCCATATGTGCCGTTACCTCTGACACTATGGAGACCTAGAGAGAAGGAACAGCACTTACTAAATTAGGTATGTATGCTAAAATAAAGTTTGTCAGCCACGCTATACAACCCTCATCGATTCTATGGCTTACTCACCACCGTAGATGTTTTCATTAAATCTACATCCATGCAATTGTTATTCCCAATTCCCTTTTGCTTCATAGCATTCAACTGCATATGCATCTCTCTAATCTTCCCTGTCATGTCTAAGGAAAAGCTAACCTGCCTCTAGAGCTCATTTCTTTTTCACTTCAAGAATGTTCTGTACCAAATTCAATTTGATTTCTAGTACTAAACATTTCTCATCCTTCCTTTATCCTCTCAAGCCATCTCTTTTTATTTATTTTTTTCATCTTAAAACTATAGTTACCTTTTTGTTTCCTTTACTTATTTCTTATATTTATTCTTTTTGTAACCAAGCTCTACAAATGGTTTAGCCCATTTCACACACACAAATAACCTCTATAGCATGTTTTTCACTCCTACCTACTAAATTAGAATTATTTAAGGTCACCCAAGTCTGTTCATTAAATCTAACACTTTTAAATGGTTTGTCCTACTCTCCTTTTGTATTCCATTTCAATCTGTCAATGATCCTTCTCTGTTATTAAAACTAAACACAAAAAATAAAAACTAACAAACAAATGCCCAACTGAACTTTTATTACTTTTTTTTTTTGTCTCATTGGTTTCTCTTCTCAGTATCCTATCACGTGAGAGTTTTCAAAAGTCAGTTTATGTCAGGAATTTATAGAAGTTTCTTCGCCTTGAAAAAAGCTGAGTTAGATAATCCTTAAGTTCCTTTTCAATTCCTGAATTTTTTGATTCTTTATATTTGTATTCATCTGTATGTCTATGAGATTAGGAAATACTTGAAAATAACAATTCATAGGCTTATTGTGTACATTAAAGAGATATGTGTATAAAGTCTATGGAACATATTAAGCATGCAATAAATGGTAGATATGACTATTACTGTATGGAATGTCAAATCCATAAATGGATATTGACTAATTCCTTCTTTTGTTGTTGATTACTTTTAATATGCCAAAATATCACATTTCCAATTTTCAACACACCAATTATCTCTATCCAAGGTTGTAGAATATTATCTAGTAAACTCAATGAATTGTTCTGTCTTCCAATTTTTTAAAAGATATACTGTAAAGGCCTTTTTAAACAGATAAAGCATAGCACCAAAGTAAAATAACTGTTAAGTAATTATTTATGTTAATGTTGGTGTTTAATATTGGCAGGGCAGATATTGATTCCCATTTATTTTCTATTTTATTCATGACATATTTACATTATGGCATTAATTGCTTATGATTCCATGTATTCTACAGCCCCAGACATATTGAACTATTAATAGCAATATTCTGAGTGGCTCTGATTGACTAAATGTACCAGATGCTGATCCACTTAACAGCAGTAAGGCCTTCAGCACACTTTTCCCCACTTCTTGATTAATACTTCATACACGACTGATTCAAACTCTTTCTAAAGTCAAGATAAATTGCATCTAATGCTTTTCCCTGATTTACTGTCCCATTATTCTGTCAATAGAAAGATATCTGCTACCACTGTGACAGATTGTGTTCTTTATAAAGCCCTGCATATTTCCCAGTACATCATTCTAGGCTAGGTGTTTGAAAATCGGTTTTTTAGACTTTTTCCCCAGATTTTGTTAGTGCTGTAACTCTTGTGCCTTTTTAAGAATTGGGATCCAAGAGCTCTCAGAGAAACTAACTATTGATAAAAGTATATCAGACATTCTTTCTATATCATGTGCTAATAAATTTTAACACCTTAATTAAGCAATCTTCAAAGATTACTTCCTTATTTTTTTGTTCACTTTCACAAATTCTGGTTTGCCTATTTCAGTTTTCCAATGACCATTAACCCTTTCTATAAGGATTCCAAGAAAGTACTAAAATTTTCATTTTTAACTAAGCATAGTATTATTTTTCTCTACATAAAGAACAGCATTCCTCTATTTTTTCTCTTACGGTAATGCTTACAGAATGACTCCAACCCATTGCATCTCTTTCCTTACTTGAATTTTCTATTTTTCCCATTAAAATGATATCACTACCTTTATTTCTTGAATTAGTTTGCCATGCCAGTAATTTTTGGCAAATATTCTTTCACTCCTTTCAACTGAGCCTTAAAAACAAAAAATGATGAAGTCACAAAGTTTTCTATAGGAAACACCAGAAAATGATCTATTAATTGAAATCATATACTTTAATTTTTATCCTGATATTCATTTAATTAATTTTTATTTATATGTGATTTATATTTGATAATTATATTTATTTTATTCCTACCTTTTTCCATAGATGAATTACAGGTGGCTCACATAGTTACATAACTTAGCAAGAGAAATTAAAAACGTTTTAATATGAGACAAAATAAATTTGGGAAAGAGTAATAGAGCCAGAATTACTTAGACCAAAATGCCTGCTTTGTGAGAAGTTTCAAATTTGAATCTGTGCTTCCAGTAGCCAACACAGAACAGAAGACCAACACATTATATATGTTCTTTCCTCAACAGATTTAACAGAAGTGATTAAAATATTTCTTTTAAAAAATAAATAAAAACAAAGAAATAAAAAATAAGTATATTTTTTCACTTTAAGTACCATTGGTTGGACATTTTATGTTATTATTTCAACTATCAAATTACCAATCTTAATCGTAATATCCCATGACAAAAAGGCTAGATATTCAGCTGTTATACACTGTCAAATTCTTGAAATACTTAAATTTATTTGTTTAAAATCTTAAATTTTCACAATTCCTGCTAAACTAATGTTCACAAGGGTTTTATAGCCCCAAGTAGCCAGAACCCTAGAGTGATCTTCCATAATTCAGAGCTATGTGATAAATGCTTGGTCAAACACTTGGGCAGTCAAGAACTATGATCCATAATAGCATAGGTTATGGCTATTTATATTATCAATGTTTATAATTAAGGATGACACTAAAAGTGCTCCACAACCAGTAAGGAACAAGCACATATGAACTTAGCTTAAGGATATTATATAATATTTACTGTCATCCATGATGCTAAACATCATCTTTTTCATGATCATCTTCATCATCTTTAACATCACCATCATTATTTATTTTATTAAGTCCTTATTGTGTATAAGCCTTTATCCTAAGCTCTTCATTAAATATCTGGCTAGTATATGAAACAGCTTGGATTAGAGCTTATCTTTCTGACTCCAGAAACCACATGCTTAATCAATTATCTCGACTGCATCCCAAATGAGAAATGAATGAATAAAAAAAAGACAACATATACCTCACCTCCTTCTGTACCTTAGTGAAAAATCCTAAAGGTGGTTAGATTTCAAGACTAAGAAACTGAGCTGCTTTTATTCTAATATTTGTAAAAAACTTAGTCAAATTTTTTAAAGTGGATTTTGTTCATCATAAGTGAAAATACTGAATGGAATTGCTGGGTAGCCAATTTCATTTCCTTGTAGACATATTTGTGGGAGTGATAGCTATAGAAATTCACTTTGGGAATATGTTGAAGAAAATATCAGTGTTCTATAGGATTCTTCCTGAAAATCATTCCATGTTATCAACAAAGGGTAACAGTTAATGTTAAACTTGTACTATTTCTGAGTATAAGCAAGTAATTCAGGCACTAAATCCATAAGTCTGGTCCTTGTCAAATGCAATAAATTCACCAGCAAATATCATTTCAACAAGGAAAAATTTGAGCTTATGGTAATTTGATATTAAATATAAAATCTCTATCTTAAAAGAGGACAATTTGGGAATCACCACTGCAAATGCTTGACCTGAAGATAGTCATGGATTTTAGGAAAAAAAAAAAAATCCCATAACCTAAAATGTAGACCCAGTAATAGTATTTTGTAGCTTTCATACTTTTGTGATAGAAGTTTTTAACCTGAATATTAAGCTTTTTATGACCATTACAAATCTCAAACTTTCCATTTGCCTGGTTAAAGTTTTAATCTTGTCACCTTCCTGTTCTTCATTCACAGATAAAGATTGTATTTGCTAGTGTACTTGAGTTATAGACATATTGAATCAGGCAGTGACACAAAGAAAAATGTTTCAGTACCCTTTCTGAGTTCAGAACTTCTCATTCATTAATTCATTTATTCATCATACAACAATATTTATTGAGTACCTATAGTTTGCATTTTTCTTTGGAGGGGTTCCATAAATTAAAAAATAAAACACTTGGACATATCACTTGCTTCCTTTTCACATCTTTTTTGTTTACTTTCTCCTGCTTTTATTCTGTCTACAGGGATTCATACATAACTTGGAACTTAAGCCAATCTTAGTTTTATTATGAGCAGATATTTCCCACATATTTATGAAAGATTCTAACCAACAAGTAACTTCACTCAATGATCTTTATTTTTAAAAGGAGAATATACTATTAATAAATATATTTCTATATGTATAATAAAGATATAGAACATAAAGTGGACAAGTCTGCTTTTGTTTTAAAAACAAATAAAGATGGCATGTCTATGTAAAGGTTTGGAATGTAGTACATATTTCTCGGTATTATATTAAATGTTAATATTTTATAGGCGAATAATTTCAGAATAAGAAATTTTAAAAAATTAAAATAAATTCAAATGTGAAAATTTTCATTTATTTGTAAATGAATTCCAAATAGCATACTCTCCATGACACATGTGAACTATTAATAAAATTGTGTGGAAATATACTAAATATGATATGAACATTTTAGCTGTAACAATAGACCTTAGATCTGAGGAATGTAGCTAGCATGCCAATGACACACTTGTAGTTATTTCCATATCTCTAAATTGCTCATAAAGAAGCAAATTATGATCACTGTGTTTAAGTATCAACAAAGAGATTAGTGGTTTGGTGCCATTATTTTTACTCAGATAACATAAGAACAGGGTTTTAGTTGATTGTCAGGTTCTTTTTTTCTTTCTTTATTTTGTCTGTATCCACCAGATTACACTTGTCAATATATATAGAACTTGAGTTTATGAATATTTCTTATGAAAAGAAACAAATTGCCACTCTTCTCATGAGTACACAAACACTAGAGTCTATGTTAAAGGGATAGTATTTCGATGTTGTCCTTGAAACTCAAACCAACTTCAAATATCATTTTTTCTATCAACTTTTTATATTGGTTTTAAAGTATCAAATAGAAGTTTACTTTTAGGTCTTAATAGACATGGTACTGAAATAATATATTACTTCTTCCACTTCCCACCGCCACCCCCCCACCAGGATCACTGCTAAATTTTCTGGGGCCATGTTTGTTCAGTCATCATAATTATGACTACACTGCTGACATTTGATGGACAGGAAGCAAGGATCTTAGATGTCTGCAGTGTTCATGACAGTCCCATAAAATGAGGACTAATATTCAGTGGGTTCACTTTAGTATAGCTGTATTGGCTCTTAAAATACTCCTTTATAGCTGGATAAATAACAGCTTCTCTGGGCCTCCTAAGTGCACGCCTCTACCAGACTCCCCAGCCCTCAAGCATTTAACAAACTAGCTTGTTAATTGTTCCTATCTGGCCAAACAGGGATTTTCTATATCTAGCACCAGCAACATGACTGGTGTCAATTATGACTGAATAAAATGAATATTTTGAATATCCACCCACCGAAAGTCCTGTAATGACTCTCAAATGTTTGCCAGACGTTCAGAGACCAAATGTATGCTTCAACTTGGATTTTCTGTGATAAATTTTATTAATATTTCCCACAGTAGAACATAAAATAATTTATAAATGCCGCTATATGCATAAATACCAGCCAAGACGTATGCATGAATATGGTACCTCATTTCTTTTTCCACATCAAGAGCAGTGTGTCTTGGCCTGTTAGCTCTTCTTCAAGTGGAATTATTTTGCTTTTTCTCTTCTAATATTTATTTAATATAAATATATTTATCTAATTATAAGTGTATGCTATTACCTACTATAATTTTTAGTTTTATTACAGTATCCACCAATGCCACTATATTTTTCTCTCTCTAATCTTTCACACAAAAGGTTTTTATCTTCTTCTGAAAATAAATTTACTCCTTATAAGTGGATGACAGCATCTGATTACATTTTTGTCTTCTAGTGTACCCATGCATGATTATGCTCACATTAAAATTCATTTTAATTTATTATAAATTACTTCTCTTTTATGTTTGTATTAGGTATAGGGCACTATAACTTTTTTCTATAATAATATTTAGTTATAGATTGTATTATTTATTAATTTTATCTTCCAGGTAATAAATGCGGTGTTACAAATTGTAAAAAAAAAAAAAAAAAGGAGAGGCACTGAGTCTAATAAGGTTGAGCACTACTAGTAGAACTTTTTATTAAAAGTCCAAGCTCTTTCAAATTATATATGTGAAATAAAAGATTACCATATATGCACAAGAAGAATCTGATTTCCTCTCTTGTAAAGTGTTTTCAGTAATAAGTCAATGCTTTTTACATTACCTTTTAATATTTGCGAAGTACTACTGTAAGCATTTTACTTATGTTAACTCGGTTCAGTCCTCACAACAATCTTAAGAGGCAGCTTTTCTTCATATTCTTATGCCCATTTAATAGATATGAAACTGAGGCATAGGTAAGGTCACAGAACTGGAAAGCAGTTGGTAAAACACATAGATAGAGATAATTTCAAAAAAACACAAGTTTAAATCCCTCCTCAAGACATTTGATAAATACTGAAAATGTAAAGAGGAGGAGTATAAAGACTTAAGTGAAAACCTCAGGGAAAATAAAACAGAATGGAGTTTCCTGAAGTACTTGGGGAACAACAACCTTCCAGTGGGACCTGAGATCTCCATATGAAGCATAAAACCCTCAAGGGGTGGAGAATTGCTACCGAAGATCTGCAGTGGTTCACCTAGGTGCACTTGCTGAAAATTGATTATCCAAGATGGTTCCCTTGCAGAGTGAGGATACTTTGAAATGAATAACAGTTAAGTCTGTGCCTTTCTGTTCCCACTGAATTATTGTTGTTCTTCTGAAGCTTTGTAAATACTTTGTGTTTACTTCTCTTCTATTTCCTTTTTCATCCTTTCCTACTCCTACACATATTGCATGTACTGAAAAATAAGATTTAGTTATTTTCAGATGAGGAAAAAAAAAACTTAGATTTGTTTATTTTTTTATGCCCCACCAACGTTACAAGCACTTTAAATATAGTAACTAATTAACCTCAAAAAACAGTATAAGATGCAAGCTATTATTATTCTTTTTACATGGATGTAGGGACTCAGACACAGGCAGATGAAGTAATTTCCAAGCAAATAAGTGGCAAAATTACGATTCAAGTCCAGGAAATCTTATTTCATGGTCCATGCTCATAAACAGTATCAAACACATTAAAACCCCACAAAAGTCTGAAGAGAGATGAGAGGAAAGAGAAAATTTTAATATGTAGAATCAGTTAGGAAAGAAATACATAGAATCACAAGCTCACTAATAAATGAGCTTCACCCCTTATAAGTAAAGATCTTCACTCCACATACTGTAGATTTTGTCTGTTAACCAAAGTTTATTTTACCCATGTCCCTTTAAAACCAGAATATGTACTAGATATTCAGTTAGTAAGTTTTCAGTCAAATATGGATCAATAATTTTTAAAGATATTTAAATCATACATTCTCAATTGGAATATTTGTTTTATCAATTATTTGGCTGCATGACCAAATGGTCAATTTACCTAGTCTCTCTGAGAGTTCTGGTTTTCTTATTCGTAAAATGAGAAAAATAACCTTACCTAAAAGATTTGTTGCAGGGATTTAACAAAGTAATGCAAAAAACTCCTTTAGCCCAGTACCTGTCAAAAGTATTCAAAACCCAACAGCTATGTTAATATATGTATACAGATAGATACATAGAAAAACAATGATTTGTTAATGGAAGAAATACCAATAAAACTATAAAACACCTTTTAAATGCAATGTATTATAGTATGCTTTTTCTCTGGAGAAATAGAGAAAAAAATGTTTGGTTGTATAAGTTATAACAATTTTCATATAAACAGTAATGTTTGGAACTATGATGCTTTTATATCATGATAATCATACTTTCCAAGTATGTGGGGATACTCTTTATGGTGGCTAATAGAGCCGTAGCTAACAAATTAGTGGGTTTGATAGAAGCAAAACTGCTAGATATAAATATGACTATGAAAGCATAATTTCATAAAAACTGAATTGAGAACACTCTCCCAAACTGCCTTGCTTTGTTTCAAAATAATTGCCTCTCATTTTACTTCTTTTTTTCCTGAAGAAGCTAAAAAATGCAATACAAGATGTTACATGAGTATTTTCAGAGAATACCAATGTCTGAAAATGAAATTTAGTCCATTTTTCTGTATTTCAGCATTGCTTTCATATTTTTGTCATGTTTATTGTTTCAGAGGGAGAGTCTACTGTATAGAGGCCTTGATATATGTCAGATATTGTGCTAGATAACATAGGTGCAGCAAATTTGATGTATCTATAACCTCAGCCCTCAAGGAGATGAAATGCTTATAAAACTGGGTTGGAGGGAGGTCCATGGAAGAGTTAAGTAGGATGTATCTTGGGCATTACAAAGAAAATACATTCAAGTCATCAAGGAGGAGTAAAAAAAGGCAAAGTACCAGACAGGAAGAACAGTGTTTATTATAAACCCCTCTCCTTTCAGGAGTTTTCAGAAACCTTTCAACTTGAGTACATTCATTAATACTACTGTTAGGACTAGCTCTTACAGACTTAATTTAGGCATTTTGGCTCAGAAGAGTGAAGAAAAGGCTCGTTGAGTTATTCATTTCTTCTTGGTCCTCAAGGGGAGAAAAGTCCCAAGGAAAATTAGTAATTAACTTTGTTCACTTGCCTGAAGTGATCCATTTTCTGGGTTCTATCTAATAAATATGTTGGGTTACCATTTTAGGATCTTTGGTCTGTACGAAAACAGAGTTCTTGCCTGGGCATATTTTGTATATTACAGCAAGTTTCTACTCCCAAGCTACTTATCTCTTAATTAGAGAACTTATTTGAATACACTTAATAGGATATATAAAGGATTTTTTTTTGTAGGGATGTCTTATTAAATTTAACTCTTAGGAGTGTTGAAGAAAATTCTCACATGGTAGATTTTACCACACAAAATATTAAAACGTTTATAACACTACCAAAATTATAAACAAAAAGAAAATAGCACATTGATGGAATATTTTGCAAGAAATTAATAGATGAAAAATTAATATCCTTGATAAATAGAGATCAAATAAATCAATGATTAACATTTTAAACACACTAAAGACACAAATAGACAAATCAATACTAAACATATGAAAAATATTAATGCCTTTAGTGATCAAAAAAATAAAGATTATAGAAAATTACATATCTTTCATTTAACTAATTAAACATTTTACAAAATGTTATCCCTCAATGTAGGCAAGGGTACAATATAATGATAACCTTCAAATCTATAATGGAAGAATAAATTCAGTTAAAAATAGTTTAAAAAGCAATTTTATAATATATCAAGAAGATTTTACTCATTCATTCATACTTTCATTCCTTCATTCACTTATCCATCCAACAAATGTTTAATGAAAACTTAATGTTTTATAGGACTAGAAATGCAACAGTCCACATGGCGAAAAATTTTACCTGACACCATGAAGCTTAGAGTTAAGTGAGGAAAGCAGATGTTTTTTAAAAATCTAAAAAAAAAAAAAAAAAATGTTCTTGTTGTGACTGCTTTGTAAAAGGAGTAGAAAAAGGTTTAACCTTGGGTTGTCAAAGAAGGGGAAGTAACATTCAAGCTAAGACTAGAAAGATAAGCAGGTATTAACTAGATGAAAGGAGGGTGACTCATTCCTTTAAACATAAGGGCATAACTGAATCCTATAGCACAGAAGGACTTGATGAGCTCAGGGAAATGAACAAGACCAGGGCAAATGAAACAAAGAAAGCTGCAAAGAGGAGTTGGGTACTGTGAAATCCTTTGAAGGTCAGTGACAGGCCAAACAGGGCATGTGGAAACCCAGAGATTCGTGGCAAGTAGACCCAAGCGTCCTTAGAGGAAAAATCCCTGAGTCCCTAAGTTTAGTAAGTCTTGGTGTCTGTGAGGAATGATATGGAAACACCCCATGGTCATGGAAACAAAAAATATTTTCCTACTTGATATCTATTATTTAGATATTATTTAGAGAGCCAATGAATGTTTTTTTTTTTTTTTTAGCTAAAATCCTCTGGGCACCTATATATATCTATGCAGAAGAAAACTTAGGTGATCCTACAACAAAAAGGCCACAGAGACATAGAAAGTACATCTAAATGCACTGGGATGTGAGAAAATGAGAGGACAGTGTAAGAATATGGTGCTTTGGCAAATGCAGAACTGTGTTTTTTTAGGGAAAAAATGGGACCTTAAGGACTATTTCAAAATAATTTTGGAATGCTGTTGAGTTGGAATTTGGTGTGCACACAATGATGGGGACAATGCCTGGTCAAGCTGTTTGTAAACTATTTTTGAAGGGGAGAGTCGCTGGGTAAGTGGGGCCTGGAGGTCTCTGAGAAGCAGTGGGTGTAAGGTCTGGACTGATTGATGCTGGGTCGAGGAACACATCCTGCTGGAGAATTGCTTTCTTCAGCCTGTGCTCGAGTCAGCATCTTGGTTCTTTAAATGAATTGGTAGAAAACTGTATAGTAGAAAAAGCTTGATACCTGCAATTAACAAACTAAGATTTAACTGGGTCAAAGCTTCTAAAAATGGTAAATGGGAGAGGTTGTGGAATGTTTATGCACTGCCAACTGTTCTATTTTAGAGCATGGATATTATACTTTCCCCTAATATTTTATTTTGAAAATGACGTATTCTGAACTACTTTCTTTATCCTTGTCCAGATGGCCCTTTTTCTGGCATCTATCAACTACAAACAGTGCCTGATTCGAAAATGGTATATTTTTACCCTATCATATAGACCTTTGTAGATGAGCCTGGGTTCCAAAGTACCATTTATAACATAACCTAAGGCCTTCGACTCCCACCCATAAGAAAAAGATTTAGAAGTTCTAATACTCAGGTTCCAAATAACCTAGTTGTAGTTGGAAATTGCCTGTAGCTAAATGCTTTACTAGGCTATGGAAAAAGAGAGAAAGAAAAATATGGGTAAGAATAATTTAGAGTTGTACAGAAAAATTGCATTTTAACGATCACATATTAAAAGCCTGTACAGTAATAAAGTTTTTAAATAGAACAATTAACACTATTCAGTCAGTCATCATGTATGACTTGTCATTTTAAAAATATATCTGCAAGCCTTTCCAAAAGTCTAGCATCTTTTCTTTTCAAATCTTGTACAAGAAAAGTGATCCATACTTTTCTGAGTGCAATTCAGTCTGCAATAAAAGCACATCCTGGGGAGGATTTTTCTGTTCAATGTCAGAAATGAAAGTTTGGATATTTTCTTATGGTGACTGCCCAAAACATTTTATTTTGAATTAGGTATTATATTTTCCTCTCAATATCTAGAGAGATAGAGATAGATGATAGATGATAGATAGATAGATAGATAGATAGATAGATAGATAGATAGATAGATAGATAGACTAGATAGACAGACAGATAGATAGATGTAGATAGATAATAGATAAAGAGATACAGAGGTACACATATGTATCTTTTAATATTTCTTTTCTAGTTTATGCCTGTGTGTTTTCTCTGTAATTATATATAGAAAGAGATCTAGACCTGTGTGAGTTTAATGACTAGGAAAACTCCAATATTTATTTGTTATAGAAATTCAATGTCAAAAGTCACAGAGCAATTAACTCCCGCCTTCCATCCTTGACTGTTTCTAGTTGTAGTGGTGGGCTGTTCCCCATGGAGGAGTACCAAAATGGATGTAAGGCAATTGTTCCTTTCAAGCATTGTCAACACACAGACCCTCCTGAACTGAAACCATAAACATATATCTTAAGTTTCCAGTTCCAGTTCCCATTATTTTACAGTTGAGTTCTCCCAATCCATTGTATTCAGGACTCCGGTTTGCTTTCAGAATGAGAAAACCAGAGATATGAAAGAGTGACAATTCAGTCATTTAAATCACATCTCTGAAACGAACACTGTCAACAAAGTATTCAGGCACTGCCTTAAGAACGTATTGAAAAGGCAAAACACTAGGGGTTTTAAGGTTTATAGTGCCAACTAAATAGGAGGTGGTACTGAATATAGGAGTTCTTACTGGGAAGGAATTGATGGCTTGGAAATATGATCTGCATGCAGGCTAAGTGACATCTTAAACAAAGAAAGCTGCTATGCTTAATTTGAACAGATTCCATGAATGTGTGTTGGTATTATGAACTTGTTTATAGTAATAACAATAATGCATCTGCTCCATTTTGTGTGGTTACCTAGGCTACATTGCTTGACACCACCGTTCTGTATTAACCCCCATCTCCTGGGCTCTGTCTGTCATTTCTTTCACGATAACATAATGTGACAGAGGCTTCATTTACCTAACTTATCTTGGCAACTTGTACTTCATTAAAGTGAATCCCGCAAGCATCAGTTAAAGCTTTCTTATCTGGCCATGCATAGCCAAGCTTCATAAATCACTCTTTCACTTTTCATTTTGCAGCTTCTGGAAAGGTAACATTATTGAATTCAGATCACTGGGAAAGAGCAGTACTAAAACGTTTATTGACCAGCTTTTAGGCACTGAGCTCTGCTTTGAATGCAGACAGTAACAGGAACCAATGCTGTTGAATTTAAAACTCAAGTCACTAATATGGTTTATACAGTGCCATAAATACCTCTTGATAGCAGCCACTTGAGCAAGTTGGTACCAATCTAGTGAAAAAAAATATTTTTGACCCTTGATTCCTTTTCATTACTGTCTTACCTTCTTTAAAAAGTTATCATTATATACCTACCACCACCAACTCTAAACACTTTAATGGGTAGGTAAAAACTCCTTTACAAAGATTGTGCTTCCAGTTTCTTCATTCTATGAATCAACGGCTAGAACATCCTCAGCAACATATTATGGGCCAAATTGGCCTTTTACTAAAAGGCAGCAAGGACAAATCTCTTATCCCATTGGTTTGTATGCATATTTCTGGAAACATTATCAGTTATACCTGCAAATTTATGGTCTTTCTTTGAGAGCTTTGAAGATTTGTCACCATAAAAAAGGGAAGGACCTTGAAACCTGAAATTCCATAAGGTGTGTTCTTGTGGGGAAAATAATTATTCTCAGGTATTTAATGCATTACTCTGGCCAAACATGAAGTACTTTATTGCACTCTTTCCCCCTTGCCCTGAAGCTCTTGATATCAAGTATTTTAGATGAGTACATGACAAGCAATTATAGTTTATTTACTCTGGGTCATTTAGGTGAAACTCTATTTTCTGCCTTATGTGTGTCAAGTCAGCTATAATATATTCATATTTTTATTGACAAGATGAGTGGAAAAAAGATTTTTACTCAGTTTACTTTTGAAAATGCAAACAACTATAATATGACTAAAGTAAATCTCTAAAATGATAGCTTGGAATCACTTTACCTTTTAATCAAGATAATATAATTAATAAATTCATATTACTTTAGAGCTAGAGATAAGCTTATAGAAGATCCGGCTCAGTTGATTTGTTTTACTGAGTAGGAAACAGCTTCTTAGTTTCAATGATTTGCCCAAGTTCATAGAGCAAGGGAATGGCAATAACGGAAATCAAACACAAGGATTCTAGCAACAATTACAGAGTTCAGAAATAGCTTATTTGTATATGTTATATATATATCAATATAGATAATAATTTTCATCTAAAAATGAGCATTTGAAGAGGAATATCAAGTGTATACATGTATAATTTTGAAAAATGTTTGTTTTCTATTGATGGATTCTCAATTACAGAAAAAGGAAGTCAGAATTACATGCATAAAATTAATATTTCTTCCCTATGCTATATCATAGACTCTTGATTTTTATTGTGATAGAGGAGGTACAAGTTCTTTGATTATCACAGTAGAAATGGAATATATGTGCGTTTGTGTATGTGTGTGTGTATATATATATACATATATATATATCTCAGAAGACCATATCTCAGTTGATTTCTATGTATAATTTCTATTTACACCAAAAACATAGCAGGCAACAGTAGCTTTGTAAATAATGTTGGAAGTTGCATAACCCAACATCCACAATTTACAGAAGAGAAAATAGAAGTCCAATTGAGTAACTCACACGATTAGAGTTTTCTCTTCATTATAACGCACTACCCATTTAATCCATATAAATGACAGATATTTACCACATATCTATTATTCTCCAATTGTGAGCAACAATTGTGCAGGGCACCTCAAGGAGCTCATAATCTAGTTGGGTAAATTAATATTTAAATAACAAACCATAGCATAACAATTTCCTAATAGATACAAACAATAAAGACAATATACAATAGAAGCACCAAATTATTCAGAGGACTAAAAAAGTGAAGAAACACAAAAGAAGAATTGGAGTTCATCACCCAAAGAAGAAAGAAGAGACTCACCAGATAAGGAAACACAGCAGCATGGAAACTCTTGTTAGTGTTACCAAATAACCAAGATCCTAAGCAGAACTTTAGACAGCTAACTAATTATTACCTTAAGGAGTATAATCCCAACACTGAATAAATAAAACAGCTGTATGTTTAGTTTCAACTTCTTATTTTTTCTCTAATATTTTAAGTTTGTAGACAAATTTATTTACTTTTATTAAAGTGGGTAAGGAATGTAGATTCAGGTAGATCTGGGTTAAATCCCTCCATCAGTCAATGTTTGTATAGACATTAGCAATTAACTTTTAGTTCTTCAATTCTTTTAGATGTACTATTGAACTAAAATAGTACTTAGGATTTTTTGTGCCAAGTTTTTGGTACACTACATACCTAAGACTAGGTTCTCAAAATATGACAGCGGCATTCATTCTCTTTAATGGAATTTGTCTTTGCATTTAGGAACATGCTATTTTGAATATAGGATACATCCAGAGACTAGAATATCCACCAACTCCTACAATCAATATTCAAGGATATAGAATAAATTGAATGCCTAAATGCATGATAGAACCTATGTGCAGAATAATTATTATACAATTGACCAATATTAACAAAGACCTTGAATATCTCAGGTGAAATCTTTGGGTAAGTTCTAAGTAGAATTTTTATTTCATCTAATTACACAATCAAAGCATTGCTAGTGTTTCTAATTATAGCAGTCTGAAGCTATAATACTAAAATTATAAAATGAACTATTTCCCATAGCCATTGTAGCCTAAGGCAGCTATGCATAAAGTGGGTTTCCCAAATGGAGCTGTGCACAATATCTGAAATTAGTATGGACCTTAGGTGCAGAACAATTCACAAAGAAATGCCCTCACATTTCTTTACAAGCATTCCTGAATTCTTAACTGTAACTTGAAGATATATTTTAGTACATGAAGTGAAAATTGAAGCTCTGTCCATCCTGTTGCAAAGCCTATTATAATCAAAAGATAGCATGTACTAGAGAATGTCCATTTTCTTATTACATTCCCTACATTAAGATGCTCCTCACACTCACTGCCTTTGAGGCCAAAGTTTGACATACAGCATTACCCAAATACCTTTTATTATGTAAGACTTTCCCATGATCTGATGCTCATTTAATAGAAATAAAGAAATCTTGTTCCTGTTTTGAAGGGATATCAATAGTCCATAAAACTATATTTAAAAATGACCTTCCAATTCATCTGGTTTCAACCCTCTGCACAAAAGGAACATATAGTACTTTATCCCTTGAATTAATATCCTCTTCCTGAGT
Organism: Tolypeutes matacus; assembly: GCA_026826555.1. NCBI lineage: Eukaryota > Metazoa > Chordata > Mammalia > Cingulata > Chlamyphoridae > Tolypeutes > Tolypeutes matacus. The sequence goes on along the minus strand of JAKSZT010053779.1, from coordinate 12,894,223 downwards.
CAAAAAGTCCTTTGTTGTAGGCAATGGGTTTTACTTAAAATAAAAATAAAATTACAGCAATAAGTAAAAGATTGTTTTTTTTCTTCACATACTTAGGTTATCAGGAAGGTTTGTAGTTGAGAGAGAGAGAATATTTCTCTATGGAATCAAAAGCAATAAGTTGATTATTCACCTTTTGCTAATTTATTTTGATTTATTAAACACCAAGTACTGTGAGGTTTTGTTGATTTTTCTAGAGTAAATGATCAATGGCATTTCTGTATCTATTAAGGAATCTACTTTCAATGAAGTCAGAAGGAACTGGCAGTTAGTTGTTTGATTAGAGACTTGGAGTCCATCCAGTCTGTGAATGGTTACCAAAAATCTGTTCGCCTATTCTTCTTTGGCACAAAGGTAAATTCCCGAGTCTCTTGCATTTAGGTGTTGCCTTACAACTGCAATTTGGCTAATGGAATGTAAATGGAAAGGACGTGTACTACTTTCCAACATGGGCCATAGAATCTTTATATGTGTGATCGTCACTCTTTTTCCCAATCTAATAGCTGAGTAAAGACTCTGAAGTAGGGTGGAGCCAGAAAATGGTAAAAAAAACGGAATCTCCAAATGATTATGAGGAACAGAACACTCAAACATACACATACACATGCACATACCACAGACATGTACACACACACAGATGCTGGGGTTGTCAACCCAAACAGCCTGAAATAGTAACAGGAGAAAAATCATTTTTTCATTAAGTGTGATGGTTAGGCTTATGAGTCAACTCGGGCCAGGTAATGGAGCGCAGTTGTTTGTTCAAGCAAGCTCTGCAGTAATTGTAATACAATGGCACTTCATGGACTTTAGTCATCAGTGAGTTGATTGCATATAGGACTGATTACATCAACAATGAATGATATCTCATCCAATCATTTTAAGGCCTTAAAAAGAGAAGTGATTTCAGCGTTCAGAGAAAATTCCCATCTCTACTTCAAATAGCCAGCGACAGAGCCCTGGTTTGCAGCTCCCTTTTGGAAGCTTGTGGTATTTGGACTTGTGCGTCCCACAGTGGCGTGAAACAATTTTATAAAATCTCATACTATTTTCAGATATCTACTGTTGGTTCTGTGTCCCTAGAGAGCCCTGACTAATAAATTAAGTCACTAAAACATCTGGGCTGTTTCTGTAGAAGACTTTACTGCCAATCACAAATATTCTCTTCTTTCTGGGCTCATGAGGATGATGTTTTTCTCAACCCATGAAGTTAACTTTTGGCCATGTGAAATGCTTGGCCAAGGACATGAGAGTGAAAATAACGTGAATCACATCCTACAGAAGACATTTAACTGCTGGTGCAAGACTCTCTAAAGAAATAAATCAGGATTCCTTTAAGCCCCTGAGATTTGTGGATTATATGTTACTATAACATAAATTAGTGAATCTGACAAAGCTCCAGGAGATGACTTGTTCTGACTAGTATAAGGCCCAAGTCACACCCCTGAGATTCTGATTTTCCATCTAATAAATTAGCGAATACATCTTGCAAAATACACTACCCTCCTCTAGGAAAGGTACTGTTCAGATTCTGAAATTTGGAAGATTTATGTCAAATAAATAAGACATTTCTAACATCTGTAATTAAAAATCTTATACTTTAGTTTTAGGGAAATTGTAATAAATAAGAATATGTAGAAAATGAAAATTAAGGTATCCCTTTTTCATCTTTTTCTTAAATTTCCCTCTCACTGTTGATTTGCCTCAAATCTATGGAAAAGCATAGTCAAATTTTATGAAAGTAGGGTCAGGTGCTTGCATTGCCATTTACAGCCCTTCACCATACTAGCTATTCTTTCTCTTCAAGAATCTCCACTGTCTTTACATGAGACTCTCATTTTAGCCCTGAGGCTAATTAATCAGCTCATGTCTCCCATGGCAGGCATGTGGTCCACAACCCAAAATGAGAGCAGAAACTTTTACAGACCTATCTCCCTGCAATATTCTCTTCACAACACTGCCCTGTTCTGCTGCTCTGATGTCTCACCCTTTCCTCAATACCTCCATCAAGTGATGACTTTCTGGAGGCAATATAGAAGAATAGTCCAGATAGCAGGGTAAGGTGAGTCAGACATGACTTCAAATTTCAATTCTGCCATTGAACAGCTATGTGAACTTTAAGAAATTGTTCTTATTGTAAGTAAGTAATGTTTAACAAAGAACAGTTGTCAGCTTATGTCCTCATTTGTATGACAGTTTCCTTTTCCATATTCACAGCTCCTGACTTGTCCAAGTCCTCATCATTCTATTATAGGAATGGCTGGCACATTGGTCATTCTTTTCCAACTTTAACCTTACTGTTTTATCCAATCAAGTCTCTACTCTATCACAGAATAAATGTTACTCAAAGGTGAAAAATATTTGGTGCTTCCCTGCTCTAAACCCTTCCTTTCAAGCCATTAGCATGGCATTCAAAATATTTTTAATTTTTAAATTTAAAAAAATCGCTTGATGTCTTTTTTCATTTAAATAATTTATTAAAGTATATCACTCATATATAAACATAAACAATAAATGTATAGTAAAACTTGTGAACTTGCAAAACAAACATGCATAACATCCTACACGGCTCTCATACCTCATCCTACCACTGCCGCTTTGTTTCCGGGCCTGAGGGTGATCAGCCCTGCTGCAGCCCGGGGAGCTACAAGAGCTAGTTGTGGGCCATCCGGCGTGCACTCCGGAACGGCGGGGGGGTGAAGAAGTTGTCAGGAGAGCGCAGGCCCGGCTCCCTGGTCTTCACGGAGGTTAAGGAGAAGTTGTCACAGGGTCGCCGTTTGGTGCCCTGTGGTCTCCCTGACAGTACTAAATGAAGAGACACCACTCGCTTGCTGGAAGGTAAGACCTTTATTCAGGGAGAGCTGCGCAGTTTTATAGGCAGAGTTGGGCGGGGGTGAGCGTGTTGTCTTCTGATAGGGCTAAGCTGTTGCTGGGCGTGGGGGGAAGATTTGGGAGGGAGGGGGGAGGCTAGAGGAGAAGGCCAACATGTCCAAATAAGGTTATGGCTGTGAGGGAGTGCTGTGATAGGCTGCGGTGAATAGGGAAGTTGGGTTCGGGGAAGAGAGAAGTTGGCTACGGGAAGCGGGTGGGGCGTAGCACCCCACAGACACCTGTGGCAAAGTTTGACTTGGGTAAGCATTACCTCATACCACCAATATCTTGTGTTGTGAAACATTTTAAAAAAATGATGAAAGAGCATTCTCAAAATATTACTACTAACCAAAGTATCTTGCATTTGGTGTAATTTTCCCCCAACCCACCCTATTTTTATTATTTTTATATCATTCATACATGAACATACATAAACAATAAGTGTCTAGTAAAAGTTGTGAACTTACAAAGCAAACATGCATAACATCATACAGCGGTCCTATACATCAACCCACCACCAACACCTTGCATTTTGAGACATTTATTACAAATTATGAAAGAATATCATCAAAATCTTACTACTAACTATAGTCCATATCTTACATTTGGTGTATTTTCCTCCCAACCCACCCTATTATTATTTTTTAAAATATATGTTTATTACAGAAGTTGTGAACTTACAAAACAATCATGCACATTTGAAGAATTCCCATACAACACCCCTCTATCAACACACCACACCATGGTGAGAATAGATTATAAGATAATATCATCAGACTATTACCACCAACCATGGTCCATAGGATACTTTGGCACACTTTTTCCATTCTCCCCCATTATCAACACAGTACATCTTTGGCATAGATGCAAGAATATTGCAGTATTGCTGTTAACTACTGTCCATAGGTCACTCCAGTTGCATTTTTCTCCATGTTCCTCCACACCACCCACCACCCGCAATTGTGACGTACATCTGCTCCAGCTCACAAAGGACACTCTTGCATCTGTATCATCAACCACAATTCTCATCCAGCTCTGGGTTCTCTATGTTATTCAGTCCCTAGATTATTCTCTAGCTTTCTTTCAATTGACATTTACATCAATAGACTACATTTTCCAGCCACATTCCCATTTATAAACCAGCTGTTACTCACTATGATGTGTTATCATCAACTCTATACATTTCCACACTTTTACAGTAAAGTTAATTAAAACTTCTAAATACCTTAAGCATCAGTAGTCCTTCTCAGCCCTCTTATTTCCTTTAAGAATCCACCACCTACCACCAGGTCTTGAAAACATTTTCCTATATTTTCTTCTGGAGGCTTTATGGTTCTTGCTTTTATATTTAGGTCCTTGATCCATTTAGAGTTAATTTTTGTATAAGGTATAAGATAGTGGTCCTCTTTCTTTCTTTTGGCTATGAATATCCAGTTCTCAGAGCAACATTTGTTGAATGGACTGCTTTGCCCGAGCTGGGTGGGTTTGATAGGCTTGTCAAAAATCACTTGACCATAGATGTGAGGGTCTGTTTCTGAACCATCAATTTGGTTCCATTGTTCTATGTATCTGTCTTTATGCTAGTACCATGCAGTTTTTACCACTGTAGCTAGGTAATATGATTAAAGTCCAGAAGTGAGAGCCCTCCAACTTTGCTTTTCCTTTTGAAGAAGTCTCCGGCTATTTGGGACCCCTTACCCTTCCAAATAAATTTAATAATTTTGTTTTCCATTTGTTTAAAAAATGCTGGTGGATTTTTTATTGGAATTGCATTGAATCTGTATGTCAATTTGGGTAGAATTGACATCTTAATGATACAGTCTTCCAATTCATGAGCATGGAATGTTCTTCCAATTCTTTAGATCTTTTTTTACTTCTTTTAACAATGAATTGTAGTTTTCTGAATACAAGTGCTTTACATCCTTGGTTAAATTTATTCCTAAATATTTAATTCTTTTAGTCACTATTGTACATGAATATTTTTTCCTGTTTTCCTTCTCAGATTGTGCATTGCTAGTGCCTTTTAAAGTTTATTTCATCTGATATAAGTATAGCTACTCCAGCATATTTTGGGGGGGAATGGGGAGTTACTGCATACATGGAATATTTTTTCCAGCCTTTCATTTTCAATCTATTGGTATACTTGAGTCTATTGTGAGTGGCTTGCAGACAGCATATAGATGGCTCATATTTTCTCACCCATTCCGCCAGTCTGTGTCTTTTGATTGGGGAGTTTAATCCATTAGCATTCACTATTATTACTGTAAAAACATTTCTTATTTCACTCATTTTGACCTTTGGGTTTTATCTGTCATATTTTAATTTCACCACTCTTTTGAGACTTTCAGTTACTTTTACTGATATAATCTTCATTTCTAAACTCTCTTCCAAGCCAGCCACACAGGGCTCCTGTGTTTTCTTTTCAGACTGTAGCACATCCTTAGTATTTCCTGCAAGACTGGTTGCTTTGTTATGAACTCTCTCAGTATCTGTTTATCTGTGAATACTCACCCCCATTTATGAAAAACAATCTTGCTGGATATAAGATTCTTGGCTGGAAGTTTTTGTCTTGCAGTATCTTAAATATATCATACCTCTGCATTCTTGCATCCATGGTTTATGATGAGAAATCAGCACTTAATCTTATTGGGTATCCTGTATATGTTATGCATTGCTTTTTCTTGTTGTGCTCAGTATTCTTTGTCTTTGGCATTTGACATTATGATTAGTATGTATCTTGGAGTTGGTCTATTCAGATTTATTTGGATGGGAGTACATTGTGCTTCTTGGACACAGATATCTATGTCCTTCACTAGGGTTGGGAAATTTTCTACCATTATTTCTTCAAATATTCCTTCTGCCCCTTTTCCATTCTCTTCTTATTCTGGGACACCCATACATGTATGTTTGTATGTTTCTTGCTGCCGTTTATTTCCCTGAGACCTTGTTCAATTTTTTCCATTCTTTTCTTCATCTGATCTTTTGTATGTTCACTTTTGGAAGCCATGTCTTCAAGCTCAACAATCCTTTCTTCTGCCTCCTCAAATCTGCTGTTATATGACTCCACTGTATTTTTAATTTCATTTATTGTGCCTTTTGTTCCCATAAGATTTGTTATTTTTCTATGTATCCTTTCGAATTCTTCTTTGTGCTCTTCCAGTGTCTTCTTTTTTTTTTATTGTTTTTTTTTATTATTATTTTTTAAAAGATACTTAGATTACATAAATGTTACACAAAAATTGTAGGGATTCCCATATGCCCCACCTCCCACTCCTCCCACAACCTCCCACACAAACATCCTTCATTAGTGTGGCACATCACCTGCAATAGATATACACATCTTGGGGTTTTGCCACTAAGCAAAGACCATCCTTAATCTCTTTAGCCATCTCATTGAATTTGTTATGGAGATTTGTTTGAACATCTGTGATTAGTTGTCTTAATTCCTTTATGTCATCTGGAAGCTTATCTTTTTCCTTTAACTGGGCCATATCTTCCTGTTTCTTGGTATGAATTGTAGTTTTTTGTTGGTGTCTTGCCATCGGAATTACTAAATGTATTTATTCTGGGTGCAGTTTGTCTTTTTAGTTTAGGGCTTCCTTGCCCTTTCTCCCTGCTGGTTGTGTAGTAGGAGCTGAGAATGTAGTTAGTCCTATAAACTGTGGAGGCTCAAGCTGCCCATGTTGCCCCCAAGAACCAATGAAGCTTACCCCCTCCCCTTAGAGGGGTAGGGACAGAACCACATCCATGCATAATAATCCAAGTCATGCAGGACCGTCTGTAGTTGCCCAGAGAGACTGATGAAGCTTCACACCCCTTCCTCCCCTGCTTGGGGCAGGGATGGAGCAGCAGGTGTGGGCAGCAATCTATGCTGTGCTGTTCTAACATGACCACAGTTGCTCAGGTAGACTTCCAACTATTCAGTCTATGCTGGCCAAATATACCTGCGGTTACCCAGAGAGGCTGGTGCAGGGCCCACAAGTTTCCTCCCTGCCAGAGATGGGACTGAAGCCTAGGCAAGGGCTGCAGTATGATCTGGGGGGAAAGCAGCCAGTCCTTATCATCAATGTGATTTTCAATCAGCTTGACTTCCCCTCATGCCAGAGACAGAGTCAAAATGGTGGCTACCAGCCTCTTTCCTACTTGGGCAAGTTCAAACTTTAGCTGTTCTTCAGATTATACTTTAGCCAGCAAAATTTACTAATCCGTAGCTGAAGTTGGTGCCCAACTGTCTCTTCCTCCCCCTTGTTTGGGAAATTAAGTTTTCAATTCCAGCCATAGAATAGCTCCTGAGGTAGCTTGTGCCCACAGTGGAGGATGGGCACAGGCCTCTGAGGCATGGAGTGCTCTACTCATGAATCTTCTCTGCAGATGCGCAGTCTCCTCGTTCTATTCTTTCAAGGATGTTGAAGGATGCTCTTTTGGTCTCCTTGAGGCTCCAAACATGTGCTTTAGATAGCTCTGGGTGATTACTAACTGCCCTGTAAGACGAGCTGATTATTGGAGCTCCTTACTCTGCTGCCATCTTGCTGGTTCTGGCCCTTGATGTCTTTTTTTGTCTGTCCAAACAGCCTATTAGGGATTTTTATGTCTCTAAACTGAGCCTGGGTAAAATACCCTGCTTAAAACATCCAAAAAGAACCACAATTCCTCATACCAATTCTTGTTTTTGCACATACAAATCCCTTGTCTAGACTGTTCTTTCCTTTTCTTTCTTCCTCATTTTTATTTGTCTTTTAAGACTGGCTCTGAGAATCTGGCTTCTCTGATTCCCTAGCTAAGATAATCTCCGCCTCTTCCTTGAAGCTATAATGTCTTGTACATCTATATGTATCAGAAGGGTTGAATTTGTTTTGTACATGATTCTCTTATCTTTTTATTATAAACTTCCCTCAGAGCATCAGACATGTTCCATTTATTTCTGTCTTTTCAGCACCTAATTCATTATCTTCCATGTAGTTGGTATCCAATAAATATTAAATTAGTGGATGAATGGAAGTGTGAGGGATGGTTAGTAAATTTGTCACAAACCATTACTTGGGTCAGGTATGTATTAGTTACACCATCATGTATCACAACAGTAACATGATAATTCCCTGACACCAGAATACAAAATTCTGAGATAGAGAATAAAAATATTTTAACACGTGTTTCTCGCCCTGGATGTGACCTCTTACACTGCACTGACTCAAGGTTTATGAAGTCATTTATTTCTCCCCCAGCTGGGGCTTCTCTGCTCTGCTAATTTTCATCCTGTTCCTCATTTATTCAACATTTAATTTTTAGAACTACCCTGGATTCTGAGTATACCACAGAGAAGAAAATGCAATACTCTGTCCACTCAGCAAGCCCATCTCTCTGGAGTAATGGCATTCGTATAAGAAAATAACACTTATACAAATTATGGTTTGCCATAGGTTTGCAAAACCTGTAAAGCCTCTGGGAATCAAGATATATTGAAAAATCCATTCTGCCAGCTACATAAAAACACTTAAAAGCATCAAGATTCTTTGTGCCAAGTGGAGAAATTGCAAGGAAAGGTGAAAAGACATTACTATAGACTAATGTATGTGCCTTAACGGGTTTTCCTTTATTTTTATTAAATATCTATGTTTCCGGCATAGTGATTTCACTTTGTGTAAAAGCCTAATGTGTCACAGCATATTTTTGAAAATCATTACTGGATTTTCAGACAAGATCCAATTTTGCTTCACATTTCCCTTCTCATTTAATAGTCACAAATAATTTAAAATAGATCACTACATTAAAAATGTATATAAATAAGATTGGTACCTAGTGTTGCACACAATGTATGAAAGCTCTTCAAGAGTGCAGAACAGATATTTGATTAATATATTGTCCATTCATTTATTTTGATATAGATTATGGGAAAGTATATCAACACTTATGGCATTATTTACATTACAATGTTACTATTTTATTGCCCAAAAAGCAAGTGATATGGCAGATATAACTATTTAATGTATAAGTACATATATACATAAACTTATGTTTGTAGATGTGAATTCATAAACATGTGAATAAACACATGCATAGAGTAAATATGTTACACATACGAGAAAATAATTTTAGAAGGGTTTCTTAGAAACACTAAATATTTTAGGTTGGGTTCCCATGGAAGAGAACAACTCACTTCAGGATGAAGAACTGTGGTTGCTAGATCAGCCTCTGTGCTCTTCCTGCACCTCAGTGCCATTGTGACATCTGGAGATGCATGTGTTGGTGAAGAGGAACTGCCTTTTGAGAGCCCATGTGGAAGGCAACAATGCTCAGCCAGCTTAGACACAGAGAGATCTAGACTGTGTAGCAAGATGCTGTGACAGTGACCAGCTAATCAGAACCCAGATTTTTCAGCACTTGATTATGGAAACTCACATCAGCTTCTTGTTAAACCGTGCTTGTGGGACAGGGGTTTCTCAAGAAGAAAGTAATAAATTTCCTATTAATGAGAAATGGTGGTGTTCAAGAATTAAGTAGAAATATAGAAGAGATATAAGTGCATTTTTACTTTGGGTTTGTGGAGTCTATCATAATTATATTCACGCATGCACACACATACATAAACACAGGTTTTCTGTGATTTGTCTTTTTTGCCCCACCAATTCAATCAGCCAACCCTGAAGTAATAAAAATTTGAAATCTAAACAAGAATTTGAAACATCAACAATGTAATTAGCATCAGATGGTGATAGCCAATGAAAAAGATTACAGAAGTTCCTCAGCTTCAGCAGAATCTGCTTGCACTCCAGTAGGAAAGACAGGTGGATATTTTGAGCTCTGTTAAGCAGTAAAGTTTTTATGTGTCTCTCTGGAAATGAACTTGGATTGATAACTTTTCCACCATCAGCTGTTGGAAATACTGAACCATTTGGTAAATAATGTGGACAGATTCCCATCAAGCTTCTCCTCTATATTGCTGTCTCTGTGCTTAGCTAACACAAAGATTTGTGTTTAATTAAACTGGAGTATTGAAAGAAGAAAAGTTGAAGAGTGGATATAAATTAATGTGATCGTGGGGTGGAAATACCAGACCAACAGAAAAACTTCCAGTGTCGGGAGACAAAGAACTGAGCACAAGCAACATTAGGAAGGATTATCCTGAGTTGGGCCTATGGTGATTCACAGAGCCGGAAGAAACCTGGATTCCAGGACCATTCCTAGAGAAAAGTGTTTAAAAGGGGTTTCACTTTCTTCTGCACAGTATAATTTGTAGATTCCAAATGGGATCATTTGAGTCTGAACTTGTCAAATAGTTAAATTCAAGATTTGCTTTTAGCAAAATTTCAACATTTTGCAAGCTAAGGGGATGAACTGATTCACCAGAGTAATGTGCTGTCATTAATGCACTGACCTTGAAACAGAGGACATGCCTTGGTAAGGGGGGTCTCTGAGGAAACGAAAATATATTGATACTAGATACGGGGTGATTTATTTTAGTGGACACTAGTAAAAAGCAGAGTCTGAAAATATCACAAAATGAAATGGTAGACAAATGTGACTTCTTTCTAACCAACAACATGGAGATTCAATTTAATGTTAACAAAATTTTATACGACCTATGTCCATATATTTATGTGTAAATAATTAAAAAGGCTGATATGTTTGCTTATGAAATCTGATACATTCTGTCAATGCTCTAGCAAGTTTTTGTCAAACTGAGAAAAATTAATGATGCTTGTCCAACGCTATTCATTATCAGTATACCAATTTCCTGACAATTATGCAAGGTAATAAACAGAGAACCACCACTTTTTAAATTCATTTTTATTCTAAAGACCCAAATTAAACTGCAAAGCATGGTTTGGGCCATCAGTGACAATCAAATTTTTCATGGTCCATGTTAAATAATGTATATGTCTCTGTGTGTATGTGTGTCTCATTTAAACTCTCATGTTCTTTCCCTATAGTTTTTAGTACAATTATCACTATAAACATCTATGGAGGATAAAATAAAGGATATAACTGAAATGTACTTTTTTTTCCCTTGTGAAAATTCCAGAATTTCCAGTTCCACTAGATCTTGAGATTCAAGAATATGAGATCCAACAGCAGTAAAACTTGAGCCAGCCCTCTCCAGTATCCCCACGGGTATTCCTACCTGACCCATGATCACCCTTAATCTCTGAAATGAGATATGCAAAAAAGAGAATCTAGAGACAGCAAGGAATGTGAAGATATTAGCCAAACTGTCGACTTACTTCAGGAACTTGGGCACTTTTCATTTCTTCCTTTTGAAAATGAGAGAAATATTCACCTGGAGGTCAAGACCTCTTGTTTATCACAGTAGCTCCCAATTATTAACAGCATAAACATATTTTAATAACAGAAAGTTCCAGGACCTCTATATTGTAGTCATTGTTCTTTTAGAATTCATTGATTAAGAGAGTTCATAACGATAAAACACTTTATAAAATCAGTATGCATTTAAAGAATGTCAATTTTATTAATATCCCTGCATCCATATTCATTATTCATATTGCATATTTTATTTCAGCTAAATTAAGACCAAAATGACAGTGCTTCGTGTGCATATGAATTGTTGGATCTTTACCCTCTGGAACGGCTATCCCAGTGATTGTGAAACCGTGCTCTAGCCCATTCATTTTGCTGCAAGATTTCCTCTCACTCAGAGTTGCTCTCAGACCCCTTTCCCTCTTCTCTGTTCTCCATAGTCCATTCTCAAACAGAGTGACCCTAATAAAATGTAAATCAGATCCTGGCACTCCTCTGCCTTCATGGCCTATAAGGCTTACAGGATCCTGTGTTCAAATCACAGGCATCACCTCTTAGTGTCCTCCCCCTCTCTCCTGCCATTCCTGACACACTGTCCTTACACTTCCCTGGATCACCAAACCAAATAGTTCCCACTCAAAGCTATTGGACTGGATTATTGTCCTTTGCCTGGATTGTTCTTTTATTAGAGCTCACTCTTCTACCATTTTCAAAGATTTGTTTATATCACCCCATTAAAGCAAACTTCCCAGTCCCCTCTTTTAAAATTGCCATTTCCAACACCTTATGCTCCCTACTCTCCTTTCCTTTTTTTTTTTTTTTTAAAGATTTTATTTATTTATTCATTTATCCCCCCCTTGCTGCTTGTGCTCGCTGGGTCAGCTAACCACGCCGTGCGAGCCGGCTTGCCTTCACCAGGAGGCCCCGGGAACTGAGCCCGGGGCCTCCCATGCGGTAAACAGGAGCCCTACTGATTGAGCCGCAGCCACTTCCCCTCTCCTTTCCTTTTACTTATTTTTTCTCCATAGCATATAATGATATGATATATATATAAAAAGTTTATTTATCTGTACTTTATTGTCTGTGTTTCCCATTGCAATTAAAGCTGCATGAGACCCTAATAGACTTTCATAAAAGGCTGCTTGGTTTAAAATAAATTGCTTTGAAAATGTGGGTGAAAATGAATTGCTCTGTCTCACAGTCTCACTCTGCCAACCCTTTGTCTTTATGAAACACAGGTTAAAGAGGGAAGCAACTTCCAAATTATATAATTAACATAAAATATGTCTGAGATGAGGGACAGAAGAAAAAGTGAATATTTAAGTAAAAATATCAAATTAATTTGAAGAAGCAGTACTAGTATGACTGAGAAAATACCAAAGAGAGAATTCCTAAAATTTGTCTACAACTTGAGCCTTATTGTTGGGGAAGCTCACTAAAACAATGCACAGAAGTCAACCTGAGTATATGTGCTTATACACACTGGGATGTCTTACAATTATATGTATAGTGATCTTCCTTTTCTCATTTGATTTTCCCAGTTTCCTTCAGTTCTTTCCTCCTTTCCTGTTTCCTGTTTCCTGTTTAATATTTTAGGAGCTTTATTTAAAACAGAATATTTGGGAGGGCAGATGTAGCTCAGTAGTTGGGTGCCTGCTTTGCATGGAAGGTAATCCTCAGTACCTCCTTTAAAACAAACAAACAGGAACTAATACGATATGCAGTGAAAGAGAAAAGGTGGAAGCAGAGATAATGCTATGCTTTAAAGCCTAGGTGACTAGGATGATGAAATACTTGAAAAGGACAGAATTTTTTAAGGCCCAATTCACACACTATCCCCTCCACTGAACTATCCCCTTTTTTCCTCCTATGAAAAAGTAATCTTCATTTCTTATTAATTTATAACAATTAATCTTTATATTTATTGTACTGTTAAATAAATAATACCCACCACAATAATTATATAAACATTTTATCTTATGTATCAGAGTGAAAGCTTCCTTAAGACAAGACCTCTGTTGATTTATCATATACACTTCCACCATGAGTCAACAGTTTGCAAAGTAGTTACTCAGTATGTTTGTTGAATAGGTAGATGGATGGATGGATGAATGGATAAATGGATAGATGATAACTAGATTGATATCTCAAAGACTCAAGTTCAAAAACATAGTTACATTTCTAAGCAGTAAATTCTTAGTTAACAGTAGTTTTATAATGTGTTTATAAGAAAATCAAAGGATTTCTTTAAAAATAATATTTGATAAACTACATTGAAAAATGAGACTCTCTGGGGCATTACAGTTTTTTAGAAAATATATAGTAATTCTTTGAAAGGTTTTTGAGAACCCGAAACAATTTGGGATTGTGAAAAGGCATCTTTCTATAATGATTTCTTTTCTGCTCTCATTAACTGCAACTCTGGAGTAAGAAGTATATTTTACTATTTTTATTTCAAAAGGAAGCATAGCAGAGAGGGAAAAAATTAAAAATACAAAATACATCCCTTCATTAAATAATAATAATAGTAATATGGAACATGTATATTTTACTTATATGCCAGACATTGTCCCAGGTGATGTATATATATATAGCATATACTCATTTTAATGCTAACACTACCTTATAAGTTTGGAATTATTGTTTCATCACAATTTTAAAGAAGAGAAATGTAGACACAGAGAGGATATGTGACTTTCCAAATTCACAGTGATTATTAGGGCAGATAGCACCCAGACAGTATAGCCCCTTAGATTTTATTATTAACCAGTATATTATAGCACTAATTATTTTAGTTTGTTTTGTTTGGAGGTGTTTTTCTTCTTTTTTCATTTCTCTAAGTTCCTTTGTACATATTTAGGCAAAGATAAAATAAATTTTAACCACAAGTGTTCATACAACTTAAAGTACAATCTCTGGAAATTATTGTTTAATAAACTCATGTTGCATTTACAACCTTTCCTAAGTCATTCACAAATTTAATTCTAAAACCAAATCAGATTGAGAATAAAAAGAAAATAACTCCCTATCATGTGGATTTTCTATAACCAGTTTGCATCACACTGAAAGAATAATTATACCCTTTAAATTTCTTATAATACTAATATAACACAATTTAAATGGGGGTGAAAATGTGGATAAGTTCTTGTTTGAATGTCTATCCCATTTATTCTAATATTTTCCTAAAATTAAGGCCCATGTTTCTGAACTATTTCTGAATAGTTTAAGTATTAAAACATATCTGCCATCTGTTATGACAACTGAAAAATATATCAATGAAAAATAAGAATGCAACATTGAATAAAATTAAAATGGAAACCAAAACTGCTATTTTATCACACAAAAAAGTAGAGAATGAGAGAGAGAGAGAGAAGAGAGAGCAGCAAAAAGACAGATGAACCAGAACTAAAATAAAACCTAAGAGAAGCACGTATGAAAGGAAACTTTTACACAATGGCCATCTGTTTCAGAATATCTTGAATCGCCCATCAAATGTGGGCCTTTCTACCCTAGTCACTATAGGAAAGTAACCTAGGATAAGAGGAGAAAGGAATTCACTTATATTAATTGTCATCTAAGCAGATAGACTTCTTAATATATACAACTCACAGAATGGTTTCAACCCAAAGAAGGCAACATAATGTTTTAAAATCATACTCTACAGAGCCTCTGAAAACTACTGTTTCTTCTTCTACCGTAAGATAGTGTCATTCTCACTTTTTCAGTACACTAATATCTGTCCATACCCATCGTGAAAACACTAATATCTGTCCATCTTATCCTGAAAATCATACTTTTGTTGTGACTTAATTGTTTTATTGATTCCATCAGTAAACATTGTTTTATTGTGAGGATGGAAATATCAATCATGCAGAAGAGTATCCTTCTAGTGTTTCAGAGCTTAGTAAGGGAGGTTGATGAGAGTGTTGGGTACTGGTGATAAGTGGGAAAGCAAGCACATACACCATTTGGCAAAGAGAAGGAAGAGCGTGTGGATATGCCCAAGTAGGAAGCATTATCTGAAAAGATTTCCTACAAAAAGCAAAGCCTAAGTTGGTTTGGAACTGAAAATTATTTATTATTGGCTTAAATAGGAAGAGTAGAAAACACTCTGCACAAAGGTAATGAAGAATGTAAAAATGTGAAAGTAGAAATTTAACATAATGTAGGAAAAACATTTTTATATTTTCTAAAGTATAAGTGAAGGATAAAGTGTGAGGCCTATGAAAAATGGTTTTGAGAGATCGAACTAAATCATGAAAAAGTTTCAGGAGACATGATGGTGGATGATGGTGTCTTCTCCAGCAGTAGAGAGGTAAAGACTATATTTGCATTTTATAGAAATTTCTTTGGCAGTGGAAAGAGAAAGTAACAGAAAACAGTAGAAAGTAATAGAGATTTGCTTTAGAGTTAGCTGTAGAGTGGGAAAGATTCTTGTAAGTTGATTCCCAGGTTTCTCATTTGGGAACTAGAATGAATCTAGTTATCATATAACAAGTGAGTGAACATGATTTATGCAAATATTAGAAGACAAAGGGCATTTATTTATTTTGGACATTTGCATTTATGAGACATCGATATGGTAGTCCAATTGGACATGCAATTTGTTCATTACAATTTGTATTTTACAAAGCTTTAACTTCAAAGGACAGATAATTAAATATAAAGGGAGGTGTGGATTGGGATATAGACTAAGGTGAAATCAGATTCACAAACATGTTTGCAGACAGAGGAAAGCAGAAATGACTATTGAAATAGCCAAAGGCAAGGCAGCAAGAAATAGCTGGGACATGATGAAAAAACCCATAAATAAAGTGCTGGTATCATTAAACTTTTATTATTGTTGTTGTTGTTGTTGTTTTAGAGAAGTTGTAGGTTTATAGAAAAATCATGCAAAAAATGCAATCTTCCCATATATACTTTATGGTTCACGCTATGCATTAGTGTGGTACCTTTGTTGAAATTGATGAAAGATTATTAAAATAGTATTATTAACTATAGTCCATAGTTTACATTAAGTTTATTTTTTCCATATACCACCTTATTATTAACACTTTGTATTAGTGTCGTCCATTTTTATACTTGTACTGTTAACCCCAATCTAGGGTTCACTGTGTTATACAGTCCCATGTTTTATGTTATTAACTCTTCTTAACTAAATAAAAAATGGCATAAATAAGAAAAGATAAACCTACCCACTATGTGTGCCTCTGGATTTTGAATACCAACATTGTTTTATGAATAAAGTAAGAAAATGGTATGCTTTTATTGAGTCCTCCTTTTGGTGGAATCTGCTATTCTTTTTTAAGTTTGGGTTCAGTTTTCTTTTGTTTTTTTTTAAATAACCCTCTTCCCTGTGGATGTATGATTCTGAGTTTGATATGTGGGAGGAAGAATCATGCAGATGTCTAGAATTCTTATCTCCTCTCCCAGTAGGTTTGTGTTAATTCATTCTCCCACACTTATACCTCTACCCTCCTTAATAAAAATGAAATCCTTTTTTATTCATTAGCATTTTAATAGAAAACGACGACTACAATCATAGTATACTCTACGTCCACATGCTATGTTAAATAGGACAGAGCATTCTGTAATTCCCAGAAGATAAGTTTCAAGCCGGCTAGCTACATCATTTTGATTGTATCAGCACTGGCTACAGTATTACTATCTTTTCACATAGCAATTATTTAAAGAGTATCTAAATCTCTAAAAATAACTTTGGTAATTTTGACTATGCTGTGAGAGCATATGGAATTTACAAAATTCTTTGATTGAACTATAATGAGGCACAATTGAAATAAATATTGTTTAAATTTAATGCAATTCTGAAGTAAATCAGCCATTTCAGTTCTCCACCAGGCTCAATGCTGCTGTGTCAGTCATCCCAACAAATTTATTACCTGGGATATATTCATATATTAACAGTGTTTCAGAATCTGTCTTTCCTTCTGAAAAGTGTATTTATTGGCTTCTTGTCAAACAGATTTCAGTTTACAGTGGCCACTGTGAGTAAAAAGAATATCTCAATTATGATACAGCCCTTAAGTACAAGACTCTGACACAATATATCAGCTTTTGGATAAATGAATCACCAAAGAACAAAGAGATAAAGAATAAATTTGCAATAAAGTATAGACTTTATTATTAAAAAGAGATAAATAAAAAGGAGGAGCAAAACTTTGTCAGACTATTTTTATTTAATATTTTAACTGATATCCTAAAGCAATATATGTGGAATTAGAACAGTTTTCATTTTCTAGCTAATTTGATAACTGCCTTGCCTTATGATTAAATTTCAAAATATCCAGGCATGTATTCCCAACTTAGAAATACAGTTACCTGTCCAGGTTTGAAAATATCATTGTCTTATATTTTTGAATGAGCCTCTATAGACCAACTTATAAAAAGTGAAGGGCATGTATCTGCATTCAAAAGGCAGGTGTCTCTTTATCTTAGACATTCTTTCATGTTTCCATGATATCTGTATTTAGATGCCTTTTAGTTACCTATTAACAGCAATAATAAAAGCTATAACAAAAATAACAATTATCTTGGGAGTGATATACACTACAGTTTATAAAGCCCCACAAAATTTTCTCATTTTGACCTCTGGCAAATAGATAGTACAATTTAAGCATTGTTATTTTTTATTTATGATTAAACTGAGACTCAATTATCTATCCAAGTTCAGTCAACAATTTAAAGGCAAAGGCAAATCATAAACCCAAATCAGAGATTCCCTGTTCAGATCTCTTCTACCTGGATTTGTCAAATCTTTAATGTTACAGATACCCACCAGCTAAAGGCTTACTAGTTGAACAGAATTGATCTCTCTCTAGGTCATATTTAGTCACATTTCTACCTTGCTTTTATCTGGTTCTCTGGTTCAGTTCATTTTATTCATATTTTGCTTTGGTTATATGGTAGGAATCTAAACCATGTTACACATTTTCTATATCTTACTTTTTGTTCTTTATACAGGTGAACTGTTGCTGAGCTATATAAAACATATGTTCTTTAGGATGCTGAAGAATAGGATATGAGTTTCAAAATTAATATATAGGCCCCAGAAATTCTGAATAGGATGGATATTGCAAGGATTTAACCAATAAAGTAAATTATGATATCTCAAATTACTCTGGCAAAGAAAAAATACCCGTGTAAAAAGCAAATTTCAGAAGAATCCACTACTACTTCTTCAGTTATTTGGCTTTAACTTTTCTCCTGGATATAGATTATTATGATTAATATGATAATAAAGGGAGATTGTGGAACAGAATCAAGAAGACTGAAAAGGGCTCCTTTATAAAAGCTTTGTGATTTTTTTTTTTTTTCTTATACAGGAATTCCCTACTTTTGGTGTAAATTTTCTGTAAATGTAAAACTTCTCTAAAACTAAAGTTAAAAAAAATTCATTGCTCTGAAAAAGAAAAAAGAAGTAAGATCAAATGCTGGTCTTTAATTCCCTTTTATACTCTTTGGCAGTGACAGATTTGACATTGCAAGGTCCCAGTAAGCCTCCAGGAGCGCACATACCTTAACTCCACCCTGACCCCAAATCTGCCTTAGCCCAAACCTAACCATTGTTTTGCTGGAGAACCCGCCACTGCATCTTTCAGGAATAGCTTCCTTTCCAAGATACCCACAACAATCTCACAGGTCCCTCTATCCCAACTTCTGCTTTCTTACCATATAGGTCCTTAGCCACTGGCCCACTTTCACTCTTAGCATTTTTCTGCTCAGTTATCTCCTTTCTTTATTGTATCTTCAAATTCTGTCTATCTGAGTCTCCCCATCAATACTGAAATATAATTAATATCTCCACCCTCCTATTTCCTGGCAACCACTGATCTACTTTCAGTCACTATAGATGAGTTTTCCTCTTCTAAAATTTTCTATAAATGGAAATAATGTCTGTCCTCTGGCTTCTTTGAAACGGCATAATTAATTTGGGATTCAAACATATTGTTGCATATATCGATAGTTCATTCTTTCTTATTTTAGGTGCCATAATTTGACTATCCATTTACCTGTTGAATGACATTTGGGTTGCTTCCAGTTTTTGCTTATTGCATCAAAGTTGCTAAAGACATTTGTTTATAAGTCTTTTGCTTATTTATTTTATCTCATTGCACTGGCAGAAGCATTCAGCACAATGCTGAATGAATGAAAGTAGTAAGAACAGACTTGCAATTCTTGTTATGATATTAGGGTGAAAGGATTCAATCTTTCAACATTAAGTGAAATTTTCTTATAGAATTCCCTATTAAGGTGAAGAAATTCCATTCTATTCATGATGTCCTGAAATTATTTTCAGAAATGGATGTTGGATATTTCAAATGATTTTTCTGTGTCTATTGAGATGACAACATAGTGTTTTCTTTTTCAGTCTGCTAGTATGACTGTAGCAGTCTATGCCCAATCAGGAGACAGAAACCACACAGAAAGTTAAACAGAAGAAGTTTAACAGAAATAACCATTAAGAATGATAAAAGTGTAACTCAAATATGTAAGGAAACTGGATACAATACTTTCGTGCTGAAGGAGAGTACACAAGGACAAACAAATCTGGAAGGTGTTCAGACCTAGTTGGAGAAGATGGAGTTCAACAGACCGGATAATGAGAAGTGTGCTGATTTGGCCACGTTTCCAGACCTGATATACAGTCCTTGAAGAAGGAGCAGCAGTTTGGCTGGTGTGAACCTCTGAGCGTCAATCAAGCTGTGCAGGGGCCATGTGTGGGCTTGAAAAGGATTCAGGACATAGGTAGGTCAGAGGCTTTGGGGCATTGGTTTCTATCCTGAGAGAGCCACAGAAAGGTTATTTCCAGACAAAGAAGAAAAGGTTTCATAGGGACCACCTTCTGTACCCATGGCTTGGCAGCAGTTCACCTGATGTACTCACATTGGCTGACTGCCACGCTACGGCGGAAACTGCATGAGATCTTCCTCTACCTGCAATGTTCTTCCACCACCTTTTTCTGAGATAACTTATCTTGTTCATTTTAATGGAGAAACGCATAAAAGAATCACCAAGCACATATTGAAGCGTGCATAGGGAGCTAAGAGGCAATAAATTGGTAACAGACACAGTCTATCTCTTTGGTACTCAGCCTCCATATGCTTCCACATATATTTTAACTCCAATATAACAACAAAACAAATCATTTTCTCTCTCTCTTTTTCTCTCTCCACACATACACACACACACACAGCCTTCTCACAAGTGAAGAAGTTCTTACTATTCCCCAAAATGATAAGTCACATAGTTCCAAAAGTCACAGACTATATTTTAATCAATTTTCTAATTCCCACATCGTCCTACTGAATATTCTGTTACCTAAAGATTAAACTGTAAAGTTAACCTCCAAAAGCTCATGCAAAAAATAAATTAAAAAGAAAAGAAAGCAGAAGGATAAAGAAGAGAATGAGTAGAATACACAAACAAGCACATGCATGTAACAAAAATAGAGAAAATATGTAAAGCTACTGCAATCCTCATTTCTCTATAATTAGTCACAAGGTTGTGGTTGGTAGCTCTAGTGCTCTTCTTTAAAAGTTCATACAATATTGCCCTTGCCCTCAACCAGAACGCAGCTCCTCTGATTCCTGGTAGAGTGACTCAAACCTTCATTTCCAAAGTGTCTGAATCTGCAGTCACATTCCTGTTTTGGTTGCAGTGGTTTTCCATTACTTACTATTTGGCAGTGCTAAGAGGCACCAAAGAACATCCCCTGGGTTTCAGACCTGGTCTTCATGTGGCAGCAACCCCGGTTTCGCCTTTGTAATTAGGATCAGTCGCTCCAGCCAAGAGGTGACCTCCTTCTTTTACTATGTTGGTTCTGTGACATAAGGAGCCCTAAGTGGCCAGGTGGAAGTTTCAACTTCTGACTCAGGTGGAAGTTTCAACTTCTGATTCAGTGAAATCATTGTTTTTTCCCCAAATGATATCATTCTTCTCTGTGGAAATCATTCTCCTCTTCAAGCCAACAGAGCTCAAAGTTGTCAGAGTGGGTAGCAAAAATTCTGTAAATGGGTTATTCGTTCTAACGATGAGAATATTCATTCCCAATTCCAATGCTTGATTCCTGGACCTATGTATTCTGACTATGGCGGAAGTAGCACCATCCCATGATCTTTGATTCAGAGCATAAACTGCATCCTATTAGTCAGAATTCCATCTTTTCATAATGCTGTTTCCAAATTTGCACTGTAAACTGAGTAAACTGAATCATGGACGTGATTCTATTGTTGCACTTCCTTTCTGTGAAATGACCTTAAACACAAGACTATATGGACTGTGATGATGGTGAAAGGCATTCTGTGACTCTATGGCAGAAGCATATTAGGGGAAAGTATGGCAAATCTATATCCAGAACATGTGTCTTGTCTAGTGAGGTCAAACCTGTGACACACACACACCCTCAACATGGAAAAGGTCCATTGCAATCAATCTGCCACCAGGTGGCAAGATAATTCTCCCCATAGAATAGTCACATATCAGAGATACAATATTGATTTCTGCTGTTGGCAGATTAGTCACTTAATAGTAGCAGTAGTCAGGTAAGCCATGGTAAGGGAAGTCAAGAGTGTTGAGCCTATTCATAGCTTTCATTCATGGCACTATGGCCACTTTGTTCATGGGCCCATTGAGCAAAAACTGAAGTGGCTTGGCAAAGAGGCTAACATACACTGATCATGCCATTTTGCCTAATGATTATTCTTTTATCCACTTTAATTATTAGGAGTTTTCTCTGCAATTGATGCCTTTTGATGGGCATTCATACAGGGCAGAAATATAATCACAGTCTGTGTCTTTTCTGAAAGGAACATTTGCATATTGCTTTTCCAAAATTTCTGTTCACCACTCATCCATTCTTGTTCCCTCCAGTGTATGGTCATACAGGCAGATCATTATCAACTGCCTATAAATCATTATAGATCTATACTTCTAGCCACCTCTCACTCCAAATATAGTAGACAACAAAATGTGCTGCTTGAAATTTTTCCCACTGTGAGGATTTCCCTTCATTACTGATCTTCGGGGTCATACCTAAATAGGGCAATAGCGCTGTTGCTGTATTCCTTTTTTGGGGGGTTGTAGTAGCATAACACACAACCCATAACACACTACCAGTAGTCTCTACTGTTCTTCCTGCTCTTTGGTCATAAAGAACACTCCAGGAGTCAATAGGCTTGGACTGAGAGAGAGAAGCCAATTTAACAGGAGCTGGTGTCAAAAGAGTCTGAGACATGTTAATATAGCTTAGTTACACTTGTTTGTCAGGTACAATCAGCATAATATCATATAGTGGATCAGTATAATGGCTTGTGAAATTTAAAAATGATACAGATATCAGCAGACAACATTATGGCAGAAAGAAGGGGAATTTATGTAGCCCTGAGGCAGCACTATGAATTTATACTATTGGCCCTGGTAGGAAAAAGAAGCTGATTCTGGTGATACTTAAAGTTTGATCTAGAGAAATAAGCATGAGACAAGTCAATAACGACATACCAAACAGCAGGGGCTATGATGGTTTGCTTCATTATAGCAGCTGCAATTGGAGTGACCACTTGATTAAATTTACAATAGTTCACAGTCATTCTTCATCTAATTTCTGCACAGAAATTTAATTGGTGAACACCTATTTAATTGGTGAATAAATAGTGATGTGATAAGTATTACCATCCTTGCTTCTTTAAAGTCTTGATGGTGTCATTTATCTCTTCAAGTCCCCCAGAGATGCAATATTGCTTCTGGTTTACTATTGGCAAAGAGATGAAGTTCCATGGGCATCCATTTAGCCCTTGACACCATAATGGTACTCACACCATGAGTCAAAGAGCCAAGGTGGAGTTCTGCCAACTTAATTATGTCTATGCCAATTATACATTCAGGACCTAAAATAAAACGGCAGCTCTGTGAACCCACTGGGCACACTGAGAGTCAGGGTTGAGTTAAGATTTCATGTACTACCTGAGCATCACCTGTCCCTACTTGGGTGGGCTGCAATGGCATTTTGAGTCACTGAAATTAGCCTCAATTCAGAACCAGTGTCTAGTTGTCTCTGAAAGGTCTGGGTATTTCCTTTTCTTCAATACATATTTTAACAAATTGCTGCTGATCACTTTGGGGAAGGTTGGAGGAAGATTTACACTGTGTACATGCAGCAGTAGTGAAGAAGGCTAACCTATAATCAAAGCACTCTGGATCTGTGAACAGCATTAGGTCTAGAAATATAACTCTCCACTTTGGAAACTCAAGTCAGGATTCTTGCTACCAGACTTAGAGTTTTACTCATTATAAAAATCAAAATACATTAACAGGCTGCCCATCCAATTTGTTCTTAAGGACTATGTGATCAATCAGCTCCTGCTAAAGATCTCTGCAACCAAAGCTTTCCAATTATTGGTACATCACTACTTATGGTTGATGTGTATGTCTTGTCCTTAATGGCTAAGTGTTGCCACTTTCCCTCTGCCATTCTAAGATTCTATCATTTTTGGTAGGACCTATTGAAATTAGGCAGCTCATCTCAATGGTGGCATCCCATATAATCATACCTGGCTTACAATGAATAGCAACCACAGAGCTTTATCTCGCTAGGATCTTTGTCAAGATGTTAGTGAAGCGAGGGTCTTCTAAGCCTTCTCATGGAACATAGTTGTGGCATGGGTGGACAAGTTGCACATGATAAATCCAGTCCAACGTTTCAATCTCCCTCCTTGCACTATGTCAGGGAAGGTCTGGCATCTAATCTCATTAAATGTAGGCCACAATTGAGTCTACATTCAATCAAACAACCAGGTATGTGACTAGAGCCATACCCAACTGCACAAGTGAACACATTAATACCAGAATCTCTAGTAGTTACAACCATACAGTTCAATCTAGAGTTGTACTCTCTACTTCTTGTTCTAACAATCTACAATCCACTCACAAATGTTTCCCAGATTTCTGCAAATATATGTTATCAAGTTATTTCAATTCTTTTGATATATGAGTTATTTCCTCCTGGGTGTACCTGTCCCCAAAAAGCATACTGAGATTTGATCCTAGTTTTTGGTATAGTGGCAATAGAGTAGTTGCAGTGAGTAATGAAGAAAATAGATACCCCCTTACAAGATTATCATAGTTTTCAACTTTTGGAAGGCTACTCTTCTTGGCTCTTGGAGAGAAAGCTACTTCTACTTGTAAGGGAGCTCAGATTGACTATGTTGTGAACTCTAGGATAGACAGAATGGCCATCTCCCAGCCCTCACCTACAACCCCTCTTTTTCCCTTCTTGCTTATTTGCATGTAGATGTATATGTTTCCCTTATTGCTTGTTTGTTTGCAGGTGCTTTTTATGTTTCCACTCTTGTTTGTTTACATTCTATTTATGCTTGTTTGTATAGAGAAGTTTTGCATATTTCTATTTCACAAGAGACTGCTGGCACCTGGGGGGAGATGTCAACTCTTAACCAGTCCCAGCTCTTTGCGGGACACAAAGGCCCCATCCCCCACTGGAGCGTATAAAAGCTCAGCACTCAGTGCAGGTATCCTTCATCTTCAATGTGAAGCAAGGTGTGTGGAGGTGCCAAGCAGCTTGGCCTCCAGGGGATCAGCCACAATTGGATCCACATTTCTGACACAAAGAGAGGCAAGCAGAGCTGCCATCTACCTACCCTGATCTAAGAAGTTGGCCTCCTGGGGGACCGGCCAGGGTGGAATCTTTTCCCCTGCTTTCTTGGACCCTTTGTGCTGTGCAAGCAATAAAGCAGACATTTGCTGGGTGTCTCTTTTGTGCCTGAGCCAGTGTTCCCACCACACATCATATAGCAACCATTGCACAGACCAAGGGGTTCAAGATTATCAGTTTTATATAGAACTAATGAAATATTCCCATTCCGAGTTTCAGGGCCTCATTTTTTCTGATAAATGCTTTGACTTTCACGTGACAAACTAGGAGAGACTGTGACTTCAACTGTCTTTGTAATAGAGCAACTATCCAATTAAAATTTAAGTTTGATTTACAACAATATCAGCCCTGTGGCTACTAGAAATAAAAGAATCACTTAGGGCTGCCATAGAAGCTATGTGATTATTGCAGTCAACTTTCAAGTGGTATTATAACCTTTCAAATATAATATAAAAATCTACTAACAATATTCTCTCATTTCTTTTCTACTAGCCTTTGTGCTATTTTTGGCATGTACTTCATTTCCATGTAGATTATAAAGTGGATATTATTGTTATCTAATGTATGGTGTTATTATTATTTATTATTTTAAAAAATAAATGATCTTTTCAAGAAGATTAAGTAATTTAAAAGTCTTTATATTTACACACATAGTTACCAAATTTAGTTTCCAAGGCCTACCATTAAAAAGTTCCACAAACTAGATGGCTTAAGAAAATAGATATATATAGCCTCACAGTTCTGAAGGATAAAAGTCTGAAAGCAAGGAGTTTCAAAAGGGTCATCCTTCTTATGAAACCTGTAGTGAAGATTCTGATTCATGCCTCTCTCCTGGCTTTTGGCAGTTGCCAGCATAACTCCAATTGCTATATCCTGTATCCATCTCCACATGGCCTTATTCCTTGTATCTTATATGCTACTCTCCTCTCTGTCTTTGTTTTTTCACATGGCATTCTCTACTCCTGTGTCTCTCTGTCTTTGTGTCTAAATGTCCTCTTCTTATAAGTCACCAGTTATATTTGATTAAGGGCCCAGCCTACTCCACGATGACCTCATTTTATTTTAAATAATCTATTTGTAATGACCCTATTTCCATGAGGCTACATTCATGTACTGGAGGTTAGAATTTCAATATATCTTTTTGGAAGACACAATTAAATCCATAACATTACATTCTAAGTAACCATTTCTTTGAGTAGATATATATTTCGATCTGAAATCATTTTCTTTCTTCTTAAAGTACTTTAGTCAATATTTTTGGTAGTGCTAGACTGCTGTTGATAAATTCTTTCAACTTTTTTATGTTGAAAATATTTTTTTTCTTTTTCATATTTTGAAAGTTATTTTCTCTGGGTGTAATTTATATGGAGATTTTCAATTTTTATTTGTTTGTTCTGTGTTTACTCACTCAACACTTTAAATATATCATTCTAATGCCTTTAGACTTTCATTTTTTTGCCTAGAAATTTGTTGTCTTTCTTATAATTGACCCTCAGTAGGTAGTATGTGTTTTTTCCCTCTATTATCTTTATTGCTGGTATTAAGAACTTTTATTATAATATTCCTTGGTGTAATTACTTTCATGATTCTTGTGCTTTGGATTTATTGAGATTCTTATATTTGTGGGTTAATATTTTCATCAAAGTTGGAAAGTTTCTTTTTTCTTGCCCTCCCTTCCTTAGGGGAATCCAAATGTATTTACATTAAGTTAGTTGAAGTCATCCCCCAGGTCACTAATATTCTGCTCATTTTATTTTTCATATATTTTCTCTTTGCATTTTATTTGGGATATCTTCTATTGCTCTGTTTTTTAATTCATTAAGCTTTCCTCTACTGATGTCTTATCTGCTATTAATCCCATCCATTGTATCTTTTCATCTCAGATATTTTGATTTTCATGTCTAAAAATCCAATTTGCATTTTTTCACATTGCCCACTTCTCTACTTAACATATTCAATATTTCCTCTAGTTTCTCCAATACCTATACAAGACTGTATCTCACTTGCTCACTACATTCATTATGACCTCATCTTCTATCACTTTACCCTTTGTTCACCAGTCTCTGGACACACCGGTCTCCTTCCCATTCCTTAAAGGTTCTAAGTACACTCCTACCCCAGGGTCATCACATTTCCTCTTCCCTGTGTCTGGAATGTTCTTGTCCCATAAATTTGCACAGTTCATTTCCTTATTTCTTTTTAGATTTCTTTTCCATAGTCTTCTCATTTGAGAGGCTTTTCCTGGCCACTCTTTCTAAAATAGTGACTAGAGGTGCCAGATGTAGCCCATAAAAATATAGGATGCCCAGTTAAATTTGAATTTCAGACAAATGACAAAAATACTTTAGAATGCCCCCTACAATATACAGAACATATACTAAAAAAAATGGTTTGTTAATTGAAATCCAAATTTAACTGCATATCCTGTATTTATCTGGCATTCCTAATAACCACCCTCACTTAATTATATTTCTTATCTTCATTACTGACTTTATTTATCTGCTTAGCATTTATGACCATTGGACCTCCTATGTATTTTTCTTTATTTGCTGTTGTCTGCCTTTTCTCACCAGAAATTATACTCTGTGAGAGTATGTATTTTTATTTGTTTTGCCCACTGCTCTATTGCAGTACCTATAACAATCCTGACACATATTTAGCATTTCCCAAATGTTTGCTGAATGAATGAACACTTTTTTCACTGATTAAACTTTTAGGTAGATTCTTTATGAAAGCTAAAATGGAGAAGGAGCGTGGATAGTGAAAGAAAAAAGAAGGCAGTTGAAAAAAATCATAGTACTTTCTTTTTATCATCTTCCACTTTCCTGATTAATTTTCAGAAAGCATTATTTAGAATTAGACAGTGATATATTCTGTGGTTTCCTGAGCTCTTAGTTTTCAGCTGAATGTCCTACCAGAAACAGTCACCAAATAAAGCATACTATTTGCTTTACAATTAGTTTAATTTTATTCCCCAAGCATGGTGGCTTGGAGCAATGTATGCCAGAAAAATAAGTGTTCTTAAACTTAATCCATTCCTGAGGGTATGAACCTTCTTAAATAGGATCTTTTGATGGGGTTACTTCAGATAAGCTGTGGCCCAACTGAATCAGGATGGATCTTCATCCTATTACTAAAGGCTTTGCAGGGAAGGCCACAGAGAGAGAGAAAACCAGAGGAAGCAGCCAGAAGCTGGAAGTTCACAGAACCCAGAAGAGAAAAGAGATGCCAGGTAAGGCTGCCATGTGAAAGAAAAGCCAAGGTACAAGGATTTCTGGCAGCCAGCCCCAGAAAGCCTAAGTTTTCTGGGAGAAAACATCACCTTGATGGCACGTAGATTTTGGAGTCCACCTAGCATTAAAACCATGAGCCATTGGGGAAGCGGCTGTGGCTCAATCAGTAGGGCTCCCGTTTACCATATGGGGGGCCCCGGGTTCGGTTCCCAGGGCCTCCTGGTGAAGGCAAGCCCGCCCGCACGGCGTGGTAAGCTGACCCAGCGAGCGCAAGCAGCAAGGGGGGGATAAATGAATAAATAAATAAAATATTTAAAAAAAAAAATAAAAATAAAACCATGAGCCAATATATTCTTGTTGTTTAAGCCAACCCATGACATAGTATTTGTTTTAGGAGCCAGGAAACTAAAACACTTTTTCTGACTGCTTCTGTGCACTGCCTTTAGTTTTTCTTATATCAGAAGTCCATTAAAGCCCTTGACTGTTTTGCCCTCTAAGTCAGATTGAAGGGTGGTGGAAAGGACAATTTCATACACAAAAACAGGGTGATGTTTTAATTTTCTTTCCCTTGTTGCATAAAAGTCAACTCTGTAAATCCTATCAAAGCAATGAGACTTGTGAGCTTGCATTACACATAATGATCCCACAAAAAGAATATGATATTACAGTTGCTTTCTCGAGTTTCTAAATGCCAGCATTGATATTACCAGGTGGCATAAAGATATCATCAGAAAGCTTATTGACTGTTCAAAATAGTTCTATCAATATCTAATTTGTTGTCTGATTTGATGTACAGTCTGTCAGTACAATGCCAACGTACTGATTCTGTCTTTCAGAACATATCCTCTTTACTCTATAGACAATGAGAAAAGCCAACTATACTTGGACTCTACACAGAGTCTTTATGTGTGGCAGAATGGAAAATGTTAAGGAAAACCACCAATCTTTCTGTTATTGTTTTCTCTACAATCCACTGGCTTAGAGTTTAAAGCGATATATTATCTGCCATAAATTTTATATTAATAAGGAGTCAGGCTTCATTTATCATTAAATTGTTACCAATGAACTGGTGAATTAGCAAAACCCTGCTCATCACTTACTATGAAAACTTGACCATTAACAACTACATATATAACTCTCTTTACAACTGTTGTCTTTCAATTTCAAATGACTCCTTATAGGGACAGTATGGGTACAGGTTGATAGAAGCATATTTACTACCCAGGGTTCATATCAGATTCTGAATCCTATTAGTTTTCTTCTCAAGTCCAAAGAGGAAACCCTGGTCAAACTGTAATCAGCAAAAACCCCATTTAATGGAAACAATCTTGAACTACATAAAAATGACCTATATAACAAAAAAGGCTGACTTGGTCATTCATTTACTCTAGTTCACCAAATATTTACTCATCACAGATTTATGTCTCAAGCCCTGTATTTGTCTTTATGGACAAAACACTAATCAAAATAGATCTGATTCTGTCTTCAGAATCTATTTGAGGAGAAACCTAAAAGTCCAAACCTCATAGCTTATCTAATATTGTCACATATATTTTAATATAGATTTTAATAATATTTTCATCAGTCCCTGTATATAATTTGGCAAGTGTTTAGACATTTATGTAGCCCATTATTGGACATGTTAAATTTTTATAAACCTTTGAACATATGAAAGTAACAGTAAAATGTAGGAACTTTGATTCTGTTTTTCCCAACATAATTGTTCACATTCCATTTATTTCGTCTATACTACGGATATGCTAGAGAACTTGGAGGCAAGGCTATATCTTAGCAGTCTTTCTGAAAAACACGATAGTGGATTGGTAGGTGAACAAAACATGGGAAGGAATGAAAGTGATGGTAAGGGGCCTTTCTTTCCTCGTGTGCTAAAGGGAAACTTTGCAATTGTTTAAAATATTTCTCAATTCCCAAAGCTTTCTTCAGTGATAGCAAAATGATTTGCTTTGGGGCTGGTGCCATTTGATTTCAAAACTTCATCAGAAATGATATAAATAACATAGGCAGACATCCAGGATTAATCCAGTAAAGAGGATTAAGGTACAAATATAATATTTAAATACTAACTAAAATAGCCAAAATGCAGGAAAAACAGATCTGAGGTTTTCAGGGTATATTGGAAGGTAGTTGGGTTTAATGTAATTTTCTAAAGTTGGAAAATGAAAGTCCCCATAGACAATAAGTCTATAGAGAAGAATTGTGGTGGAAAGAATTGAATTTTAGCAGCTCCTAGATTTAGGTCTCAAGATAAAAACTTAGTCATTACAGTATGAAAATTGCTATGATACATCACATTATCACTTGAAAAAGAAAACCAAACCACCAAAATCCTTAGATCAGAGCTGTATGAGTTTTTTATTGCAGCATAACAAACTACTCAAAACTTAGTGCCTTAAAAAACACAATCATTTATTTTTTCTCACATATTGGAATGGCAGCTGGGGGTTGGATGATCTAGGGTGGCTTGGCTTGGGTGGTTTGCCTTTTATCAGTGGTATACTCGTCCCCCTCCTAGTACGAGCACACTTGGACAGGCTCTTATATTGATACCAGAGGGCAAGTGCAAATGAACCTCCCAGACTTCTTAAGGCCTGATGTGAACCAGCATAATATCATTTCTGTTTCACTGTATAGGGTAAATCAAGTCACATGGTCAAATTCAAAGAGAAGGGCCAGTAAAATATACTCTGCCTCTTTAGTGGGAGGAACTTCACTAAATAGAGGAAAGGGTGAAGAAGTGCCAAGTCATGCATTCTTCATAGGAGACAACAAAAATCCATGTGTTTTGTGTCCTCTACAGAGGCATTTACATTGTCCTGAAATAGCCTCTGATTCCTAGTCCAGACCTTGTAGAGATGGTATTAGTTTCATACTGCTCCTGTGACAAATTATCACAAAACTTAGTGACTTAAAACAGCACAGATTTGTTATGTTGTTATCTTATAGGTCTGGAGTTAAAATGAGGGTTAGTTAGCAGGGCTGAGTTCTTTCTGGAGTCTCCAAGGTAGACTCTGCCCTTGCTTTGAGAGGCTTGTAGAGACTTCCTGCAGTCCTCAGTCCATGGCCTCCTTCTACCATCTGCCAAGCCAGCAAATTTGGACCAAGACTTTCTCATGCTACCAAGTAACTGGGTTCTCATCTCCCTCTCTTTTTCCCTTTTAGGAACACTTGTGATTACATTGGGACTACCTCAGAATTTAAAATATTGTCTATTTTAAGGCTAACTGATTAGAAATATTAATTCCATCTGCAAACTTAATTCCTTTTTGCCACATAAGCTAACATATTCACAGCTTTGAGAATTAGGTTTGAACATCTTTGGGGGGGGGGTAGAAGAAGGCGGCATTAATATGCCAACCACAGAGATGATACTATTTTATATTGCTGATAGTTTATAAGAAACAGGGCTTATACATTCTTAGAGAATGATGAAATGTTTCATAAACCTTACATGTGAACTATATTATTTTTTAAAATAGCATTTATTATGATGATGATTATATAAGTAATTCGTGTCCAGAGCAGAACTTTTGGTAAACAGGAAAATAAAAAATTATAGTCACATATAGTCTTGCCGAATTGGTAGCTACGCTTTATATTTTCAATATAAGTTTATATGTATAAAATATACTATATTACATATGTATATTCATATATTTTCATTTAAATCGCATTCTTACATGTATATACTCATTTAATCAAATTATATGATTGACTCATAGGAGAAGTGTTTCTGGTGTGATTAGTGGAAGGATTAGAAAACAAGAAAACACAGGGGTAAATTGGAGTAGTTGTGGGTGGGGTGGGGGTGGATGTTTTTGAAAATGGAAAAATCTGGAAAAAGCAGAGGATGTCACCTATTGAAAACACATTCTCAACTTTAAATGCACACCTACATTTTCACGGCTACCTTCAACTGTGTGAAAGAAAACAGAGCTTATAGATAAGAGCGCATGTGTAAGAGGTGAGGATTGGGGAAGGGCTGCACTGGGTCTGCCAACCTAATAGGAACTTTTCTATTTAACTGTACGCATATGCTAATAATCATTCATGGGATTTATTTTAAAAATGCATTTCTTTCTCTTTCTTGTTTTAATAATTTAGCAATTTCATTCTTCAAAGGAGTATAAACCAACTGCAGAAATATGATGGTAGCTCTGTGGTTAGTTATACCAATTGAATCATTAATGTGGTGTGAAAGAGACAAGGTACATCTTCTAGCAACTAGTTATTATCTCTGGGATCTTTAGCCTGCAGTTCAAGGTAACAGAACACAAATAGAAATAAATTCATATTCAGTTTTTTTGATTTGGCAATTAAATATGGCAACTGAAATATGGCATAAGTCATATGGAGATATTAGGAAGACTAGAATATGAGAAATTGAATACAGTAGTCAGGTAGTACCTACCAACCCTCCTTTTTATTTTTTGCATGTATGCTTTTAAGTTTATTGAAGTAATTTCTAGACACAGTTTGTGCCCTTAAGAAATTTATAATCAAATATGGGAAATGCACAGGTATATAAATTTTTTTTTTTTATTATGGGTAAAAATCAAAATTCTCACAATACATACAAACATTTGCAAAGTGATATATAAATATATATGCATATATGTGTATATATATTGCTTACAAAAATGTTATATATATATATATATATATATATATATATATATATATATACACATATATTTTAAGAGGTGCTTAGATTACCCAAAATATTACACGGAACCCACTGGGATTCCCATGTTGCCCACCTCCCACATGTGAACACTGCTCTGGGGGAAAAAAAAGGAGTGGTTAATTTCCCCTGAAGGTGGCTAAAGCAAAAAGGCTTCATAAAACTAGTTATGTTCAGGACAGCCATGAGAACACAGATTTCCTGATTCCCCAAACAGACAATTGTACACACTGCTTCCAGAGTACTTCTTTAAAATCTCAAATGTAAGCCTGGTATGTATATGAATTACTGTCAATCATAGACCTGCACACATAATCTAGAAATGATTATTCTTGGAACAAGATATAAAGAATAGAATCAGGGTTTTCACCAATTTCCTATGCAACCCTGAGCAGGTCAGTTGTGTTCTCTGCACATCTTCTTCCTCATCCTTAAAGAAAAGCAATACAATCAGTAACTCCAAAAATCCCCTTCTAGCTCTCTCATTCCACACATCTATTTTACTCTTTAGTAATCCAACATGGAATTTAACATATATTGGGAGATAATTCTCTATTGATACATCTGCATCTTTGGTTTCATATTTTTGTTCCAGACTATCTTCTCAAGAATGTTTGTACAACAAACAGCTTTGGAAGAAAAGTCACCAACTCAGCAGAGGACAAATTTATTTCCAAAACAGTATAATAAAGATAATATTTCCCTCTGGAGAAAATTTGGAGCAATCTCCTTTACAAGATTGGATGTTTCCTAACCATGGGGTAGCTCTGCTGTGGTGCAAACTCACTGCACGCCAGAATCCATCCTGGTACACATCAATCTGGCCCTACATCTGCATAGCTCCCATGGGACTTGAAGCCAACACGAACCAATGAGAGCGTAATGTTCATGCTGCTTCTTGTGCCATGAGTAATAAAATTCTTTCTTTTGATTCAGAATCCTGTGTTTCCTGTTGGCATCTCGAAAACTGCAGCAGGCTAACTTGTTAGCTTGCAAGTAGGGTGAAATCTCAGGTCATTCACAATTTTTGACAAATGATTGCACATTATGAAAACTACTGGAAAGGAAATATAGCATTTGTTTAAAGCTATCTATACTTTACTAATGCTTCTTATGTGTGGGAAACACTCCGGAAAGGAAGTAGTTTAGGTTATCTGGGTTAAGTTAATAAATTTGGTTATGTTAGATGCCAAAAATATAACCCCCAAAATCTCAACAGTTCACACAATAAACATTTATTTCTTGCATACTTAAAGTTCCAAATGGATGTTCCTAATCTGTGGAGACTAAGTAATTATTCAATGAGCCTGGCTCCTTTCATCATGTATCTCTACCACGCTGTAGGTTTCTATGGTCTTCTGTATCTGGCTAATGCAATGGAAAGAGTCAAGGATCATGAGTGGGAAGTTACTGTGAGCCAGAGCTAGAAGTGGTGCATATCACTTCCAGTTAGCTTCCAATGATCAACACTCAGTCTTATGACCACACTTAACTACACAGAAGACTAGGAAATGTGATCCAACTATGTAAGTTGAAGAAGAAAAAATGGTATTGGTGACAAGGTGATCATCCTCTACTAAAACTAGGTTAAACTAACCCTTCTATGTTTGCAGTTCTGAACAGTTGAATTTCTTTAATTCAATACTCATTAGCCAAACAACTTATCAAACCACCTACCTACCAGTTATAGAAATAATAATTATTATAACTGAATATAACACCATAGAACAAATAACCATTTTACATTAACATAGCAAATATATTTCTCCTCAAATCAATATTTTCAAATATTATTCAATTTTTTCCTGCCCTAAGTGTTGAAAATAATTCAACTCAGATCAAACTCAGATAAGTCACCACACATGAGTCACCACTGTGTCTCACCATCTGGCTCTATGTGGTGGGGGAGTCTATCCCTGAAGTGTTGCTTGAATTGAATAGATTTTTTCAAGTCCAGAAGCCACCAGCTAAGCCAGGGCTGAAAGAGCCTCCCAGTATACTAACACCCTATGGAAATTCCATTCAAATGAATTATGGGATATTGCTTGAGAAGAAGCTGTTGTCCAACTATGAAAAAGGTAGGTCAGAAAAGTAAAAGAATTGTGAAATATCTCAGTGATTGAGATTAAAAATATTGCTTGAAAGATTTTCTGTTATGATCCTAGTTATTGTCCAAACCTGGAATCATATTGTTCCAGCTGTTAATAATAGTAGATACCATTTGTTTCACTACAGAAACTTTAGAATCATTCTTCCCCTGCCATTTCCTCACAGATCAACTCCTCTTTATCTCTCTCCAATCCCATAGTGCAAGCAGCCGTGATATCACCTCAAAACTAAAATTCTGGTATCAGTAATTTTCACCCAAACGCTCAGCTATCGTGACCCATAAGGCTAACAATATTATTTTGTTCTAAAATACAAATATTAAGCCATTCTTTTAATTTAAATTGATTAAGACAGTTAAGGATAAAGTTTAAATTTCATAAATAAATAGAAAAAAATCTTTGGAATCTGGTCCTTATTTATCCCTCTACCTCATCTCTTGCCACTCCCTTGCAAGCACTCGCCACCCTAGCCATATTAACCTATTTGAAAATTTAAGAACATCATGCTGTGCTTTTCTAGAGACTGCTCTAGCTATATGAAAAGTCTTGCTCTCCCTTTCTTATCTAATCATTCACTATCATCTTTTAACCTTAGCTTAAACATGTTTTCTTCTAGGAAAACTTCCATGGTACCAGGTCTGTCCCTAGACATTTCCTTTCTGAATTCCCATAAATATATACCACTTATCCATAATATTATTGCTGATTTTTGTTTTCTATCTTCAGTAGACTAATATCTTGGAGAAGGCATGATATTTTATGTACCTTAAATTGAAGACACATGCAGTTACCAAATTAAGAATAATCTCTGATCCAAAATGTATTTGTCATTAGCACTAATAATTTATTCCAGATAGATTCAGTTTTATATACTTTGAAGATTTTATTTTTTTCTTTATTAGAGAAGTTGGGGTTTATGGAACCATGATGCATAAAATACAGGATTTCTACATATCACTCCACCAACAACAACTTGCATTGGTGTGGAATATTTGTTATAATTGATAATAGCACATTTTTATAATTTAACTATTAAGTAAAATCCATGGTTTAACTTAGAGATCCCTGTTTGTGTAGTGTAGCTCCATGGATTTTTGTTAAAAATCTGATACCATATATACAATGTAACATTTCCCCTTTTAATCACATTCAGAAATAGATTTCATTGCTGTTAATGCATTCACAATGTTGTACTGACATCACCACCATCCATGACTAAAACATTTTCATCATTCCAAATAAGAAAGCTATACATTTTAAGACTTAACTTCCCATTGCCTTTCGCTACCCATAGCTTGTTAGCCTGTATTCTAGATTCTGAATCTTTGAATTGGCTTATTCTAATTACTTCAAATCAATGAGATCATACAATATTTGTCTTTTTGTGTCTGGCTTATTTCACTCAACATGATGTCTGCAGGGTTCATCCATGTTGTTGCATGTATCAGTACTTCATTTCTTTTTATGGCTGAATGATGTTCCATTATATGTATACACCACATTTTATTTATCCATTCATTGATTGATGCACACTTGGGTTGCTTCCATCTTTTGGCAATTAGGAATAATGTCATTATGAACATTAGTGTGAAAATATCTGTTCAAGTTCCTGCTTCCAATTCCTTGGGGTATAAGCCTATTAGTGAGATTGCTGGGTTATATGGAAGTTCTATACATAGCTTTCTGAGGAACTGCCAAACTGTCTTCCACAGTGGCTGCACCATTTTACATTGCCACCAGCAAGTAATGAGTGCTCTTATTCCTCCACATCTTTGCCAACACTTCGTATTTCTTTTTTTAAAATAGAAGCCATTCTAATGGGTTTGAAATTATATCTTATTGTGGTTTTTCATTTTCATTTCCCTGATGGCTAATGATTTGAATATCTTTTCATGTGTTTTCTGGCCATTCATATATCTTTTTTGGAAAGATGTCTATTCAAGTCTTTTGCCCATTTTTCATTTGGGTTGATTGTCTTTTTGTTGTTAAGTTGAAGGACTTCTTCATATATTCTTTTTTTTTTTTTTAAAGATTTTATTTATTTATTCATTTATCCCCCCCCTTGCTGCTTGTGCTCGCTGGGTCAGCTAACCACGCCGTGCGGGTGGGCTTGCCTTCACCAGAGGCCCCGGGAACCGAACCCAGGGCCTCCCACATGGTAAACGGGAGCCCTACCGATTGAGCCACAGCCGCTTCCCCATATATTCTTGATATTAATCCTTTATCAGATATGTGGTTTCCAAATATTTTCCCATTTTGTTGGTTGCCATTTTACTTTCATGATAAAGTCCTTTGATGAACAATATTTTTTTAAAATTTTGATGATTTTCAATTCATCTATTTTTTTTCTTTTGTTGCCTGTGCTTTGGGTTTAAAGTCTACCAAACCAAACACAAGGTCTTGAAGATTCTTCTATATGTTTTCTTCTAGAAGTTTGATAGTTCTCTTTTATTTAGGTCTTTTATCCATTTTGAGTTTATTTTTGTGTATGGTGTGAGGTAGGGTGAAGATGTTCTTTATGAAAGCTACTTTACTGGGGTAATTAAATTTCTTTACGAAAGTTTTTTTTATGTGAAGCATATTTTAGAATAAAAACTACAGGTTTCTGGAGTTCAGCAATAGTTTCTTCTAATATGACTTTGACAAGAGACTGAGATATAATAGGCCCCTAAAATTTTTTATGGTCACTTTTTGGAAACTTACAAATTGGAGTTGCATTTTAAGGTAAAAGTTTGAGCTAAGCCTCAGATTAAAATCATCAGCTGAATATTGAATCATGATGTATGTTCAGCTTGATTTCCCAACTTTGGATTATGGTATTGAAGCACATATATTCCTCAAACATGAATCATTATGGCTCTAAGAATGTAAGCAAATATTCAAGAAATATATGAGTACCAGTGCTAAACAGGGCATTGAAATTGCGGGAGGATGCACTATGAGAGTGGAAAAAGTTATTCATTTGGCATTAAATATTTAATATAAATTTGCAAATTGGAGAGTTATTTTTATCCAGATTATTATCTTGAGTCTTTTACGGAAAGAGATCTGCTCTTTGTGTTCACAGCTTCTGACTAGATCAGCCATCTGGCACTAGCTCTCCTAGGGATTTGCTGACACTGTGGCACATGCAATCAAGCAAGGTTTAGAACTACT
This sequence comes from Tolypeutes matacus, assembly GCA_026826555.1. Classification (NCBI taxonomy): domain Eukaryota; kingdom Metazoa; phylum Chordata; class Mammalia; order Cingulata; family Chlamyphoridae; genus Tolypeutes; species Tolypeutes matacus. The sequence goes on along the minus strand of JAKSZT010053779.1, from coordinate 12,856,180 downwards.
GTAATGCAAGTGACTAAGATTAGTTAGTTAAAACAATTCCAGGAGGGCATTGTGCCAAGAAGCAGAGATAGAGACATTGAATTATTGTTAGATAATATTATTGCATAGGTCCAGGAATTGCAGCTTTTGTGGAAGACCGGTGGTGACATTTGCAAGTCTAGCAATAAGGGTAACTCATAATTACCACACTGTGAAGATCATCAGATCATCTCTCTAGATAGAGGCACTCAGAGGTCACCAGGAACTAAGATTCTCATGTCCAATTCCTAACCATGGATTGTGGAAATGAAAGAAAAGACTATGACTTCTGTAGGTCTGCATTAACTACTCAAATAAACACTCCCCTTGGGAATGTAAAATAAGACTTGAATTTGTATGGTAAGTTGATACAGGACTACTTTACAGCAATATTATCGAGAAATAATAAACAGCTTTCATTTCTAGTAAACTAGTTATTAAAAATATATCCCCATCAAAAAATCTTGAAATATCTTTATAAATGCATGGGGGGAAATGCAGAAATCCTAGAGACCACAAATGGAATGATAATAGGACTCCAAAAAACAAAGAAGGAAGCCTGGGCTGAATTGGTGGCTGCCTGGGGGCACCTGCCCAACTCCTTACTGAAAAATAATGACCTTATGTAGGATTTAGACAACTCCCAGGTACAATGTTGGTGAGTAGATGTATTAGTCAGAGTTTTCCAGAGAAAGAGAGAAACAGACAATAAGGTATATAATATTTACATATATCATTATATATATGAATATCATATTATAGATATTATTTGTACATTTATATACATATATAAGTATCAAGAGATTTATTATAAGAATTGACTCATATGACCATGGGGATCAGCAAGTCCAAATTCCATAGGGCTGACTGCAAGTTGGAAACTTGATGAAAGTGACTTTGGATTCCTCAGGAGAAGCTGGCTGGCTGAAGAAGAGATAGAATCTCTTCTTTCGGACTGCTGAAATCCTGGTCCTTCCTTTAGGCCTCCAACTGATTGGATGATGAGACTCCTTTCATTGCTGAAGACAAAATTTCTTTGCTGATTATAGAATTAATTAGCCATATATACCATCAACTGGCTAATGGTTTAAATACCCTTTGCATAACAATCAAGCCAACGCTTTGTTAACCAAGCAACTGGCCACTATATGCTGAGTAGACAAATGAAACTAAGCATCAAAGTAGGGATACTGGAGAATCTCATATAAAGATGAGATTTCCTGGAAGATCAAAATCTCAGTGAAAAGAAGAACTTGGTGGAAAAAAGCAGCCATTCAAATGGAAACTCTGAGAAAGTTTATATATCTAGGCCTGGGTATAAGTGGAGAGGGAAAAATATATGTCTCAGGTGTTTTTAGAAACTGTTTCAGATAGTCTTATGGGATCCAAAACATCTAAGTCAAAAATTGTAGTTTCAAAATGGATAAGGCTAGGGGAGATCCAAGATGGCAGAAGAGTAGGGAGCTCTAAGATTCAGATTGTCCTACAGGTCAGCTAGTAATCAGCCAGGATCTGTCTAAATCCACTCTTTTGGGGGCTCCAGAGACCAGAAGAACACCAAACACCATCCAAGGAAGAGCAGAAGGAGGACATTGACAATCTGCGGTGAAGATTTGTCAGTAGTCCCTCCACACTGCAGAAGCTGGTACCCATCTTCACTGACATGAAGGTCACCTAGGGAGCCACTCTCTGGCTGGAAATAAAACTTCTCTTTCCCAAAAACAGGGTAGAGGGACATGGTCATGCACTGACTATGGCTACTGATTGATTATCAAATTTAGCTACAAGCATTCCAATTCTGAGCATAGCTGAAGTCTAAATCTGCCCAAGCCAGAAAGAAGCTGATAGCCTTTGTTTTTAGTCCACCCCCAGCAGGAGTAGAAGTTGGGTTGATTGAAAATCACAGTAACATCCCAGGGTGGTGGGGATCAATTTAAGTAGCCCAGGTCAGTAGCCATGAACAACCAGTGCTCAAACCTTTGTCCCCAGAAGGGAAGGAAGTGTGACCAATTGAAGGATGCAGTGATTTCCTGGGATCAGTTTCAGTGTATCAAGGTTGGGCATCTGCCAGCCGCCACTGCTTGGACCCCAGTGGCCAGGCAGAAGAAGGAATTGGATGCAATTTGATCACTTTTTCATGGTGTAGAAGACAATTTCAGCCTGCCCACCTCAGAAAGCCACAGTAGCCTCTGATCCAACACCACCCCTGGCAGAAGAGGAAGTTGGGTGGAGTTGGGTTCCTCTCCAAGGCCAATGTGGAGAGTTTCAATCTACCCACCTCATAAAGCCCCAGCAGTCTGTGCTACAATTCCACCCTTGGCAGGGGAAGAAGCAGTGATGGTTTAGAGTCACAGCACCTTCTTGGGGTGCTGGAGAAGGGTTTCAATCTGCCCAGGACAGAAAGTAAATGGCAGCTTCTGTTTCAACCTGACTGGCATGGGTGGGACTGGGGTGTATTTTGAGATACAGTACCTTCTTGGAGTGGCAGGGAATAGCCTGTTGAAGGGTGGCTCTTCCCCAAGAATAAAAAGGAGGGGCAAGACCCAGCACTGGCTGTGGCAATTGATTAGAGAATACAGATCACAGGGATTGGGATCTGTGCACTAGTTTCATCCTGCCTCAGCAAGACTCACAGCCTCAGTCTCAACCATGGCCGTGACAGGGACTAAGTCAGCTGAGATTTAAAGGTGCAACACCACCTTAGGGCTTCAGGGAACAGCTGGCTGAAGAGTGTCACTGGAAGGGTAAGTGAGGAAAGGACAGACCTGGGAGATCATCAAATAAAAATTTGGTGGCCTTTGGGTCTTCTTCCCAGGCCACATTGGAAGTAATCTATACCCCCATTTGTCGGTACCTGGCTTATTTTGACTGGGAAAACTGAACTGTAAGGTTATCTCTGGGAGATGTCTTGTATCAAAATTAGTGCCTCTGGTATAAGCAGTTAGAGAAAAGGAGTGTTAAAAATATAGATAGGCAAATAAAAAAACAAATAGAACAGATTAACATTCCCAGAAGAGGGACAATCCATTTCCCTGGATTGAAATAAGTGCACAAATAGTGCAATCTCAAAAATAAAAATGTATAGTTTGGGCAAGAATCAGATTAATTAGATCTGAAAATATCTGATTATTTAATCCTGAACTATTATAAAGGTCTAAAATAAGTTGAATCTAGTGTCAAAACGAGCTTTACCACAAAGCCAATCAACAAGAAAGCCCTAGACAATATAGAGAAACTAAGCCTCAGAATAGACATATCAAGAAAATCATATACTGAGAAAACAGCAAAAAAATTACAAGGCATATTGGAAAATAGGCAGATATGGCCCAGTCAAAGGAACAAATTAAACTTCCAGTTAAGAGACAGGATTTGAAACAAATAAATCTCCTTAATAAATTGAGATGGCCAAAGATAATAATGATATTAAGGATAATAAACAAAAAGAAGAATTTAAAGGCATGCAAAAAATGTATAACAGATCTTATGGAATGAAAATCATAATCAATGCAATTGAAAACATACTGGAGACTTAAAACAGCAGATTTGAAGAGACAGAAGAAAGAATAAGTGAGCTTTCAAAATTGAACAGACTGAAGAAAGGATAGAGAAAAGATTGATGAAAAAAAATGAGCAAGCTCCCAGGAAAGTGAATGAGAGCACAAGGTGTACAAACACACATATCATGGGTCTCCCAGAAGGAAAAAAGGACAGAAAGAATATTTGATATTCTTTATATTGGAGGAAATAATGGTGGAAAATATCCCAACTCTTTTGAAAGATGTAGATATCCACACACAAAAAGGACAATATATAAGAAAATAATGGTCAAAAATTTCCCAACCCTTTTGAAAGACATAAATAACCACTTACAAAAAAGACAACATACTCCCACCAAATAAATTCAAGTAGAATTATGCCAAGACACATACAAATCCAAATGCCAAAACCAAAGATAAAGAGAGAATTCTGAAAACAGCAAGAGAAAAGCAATTAATCACATAAGGGAATCCCAATAAAACTAAGTGCTGATTTCTCATAAGAAATCATGGAGGCAAGAAGACACTGGCATGATATATTTAAGATACTGAAAAAGAAAAACTGTCAGCCAGGAATTTTATCCCAGGCCAAATTATACTTCAAAAATGAGGCATTTCGCAGGCAAACAGAAGCTGACAGATATTTTAACAAGAGACCTGCCTTACAAGAAATACTAAATGGGGTCCTGCAGGCTGAAAGACAGGAGAGAGAACTTGGAAGTGTCTAGAAATGACGATTATCGGGAAAAAGTAACTAAAATGGTAAAAAGAGTGATAAAATGAAATATTTCATATAAAACTAAAGGATAAAATGGGTGAAGTAAGTACTGCTTTTAGAGCAATAACATTGAATGTTAATGGATGAAACTCCCCAATCAAAAGAAACAGACTGGCAGAATGGATATATATATATATATATGCCATCAATATGCTATCTTAGATCCAAGGTTACAAATAGGTTGAAAGTGAAAGAATGGAAAAAGATATTCCATGCATACAGAATTTTTTTTAAAAAACCAGTGTCCATGCACTAATATAGGAAAAAATACACTTTAAAATCAAAGCTGTTATCAGAGACAAAGAAGGGCAGTATATATTAATAAAAGGGACAGTCAACCAAGCAGAAACAACACTCATAAATATCTTGCAACCAGAATGCCCTGAAATACATAAGGCAAACCAAGCAAAACTGAAGGAATAAACAAATTGACAATAATAGCTTTTGATTTCAATATATCACTCATATCAATAGATAGAATATTTACACAGAAAATAAATAAGGGAATAGAGAACATGAATAATTTGAAAAATGAACTATACCTAACAGACATATGCAGAACAATGCAACCCCAAAACAGGAGATGCATTCTTCTCAAATGCTCATAGATCATACTTCAGGATAGACCACATGTTATGTCACGAAACAGATCCAATACATTTTTAAAAGATAGAAATTATACAAAGCACTCTCTCTGATCATAACAGAATGAAGCTGAAAATCAATAACAGGCAGAGATCTGCAAAATGTACAAATTTATGGAGGTAAAATAACACTCTATTAAATAATCAGGAAGTCAAAGTAGAAATTGCATGAGAAATCAGTAAATTTCTTAAGATAAAAACGAGAAAACAGCATATGAAAAATTATGTCAATGCTGAGAGGAAAATTTATAGCACTTAAATGCATACATTAAAAAAGGAAGAAAGAGCTAAAACCAAAGAACTAACTGCACACCTAGAGGAACTTGAAAAAGAAGAGCAATCTAATCCCATAGCAAGCAGAAGGAAAGAAATAGCAAAGAATAGAGCAAAAACAAATGAAATTGAGAACATAAAAAATAGGGAGAATCATCAAAACTGAGAGTTGGTTTCTTTGATATGATCAACAAAATTGACAAACCCCTAGCTAGACTGACAAAGAAAAAACGAGGGAAGAAGCAAATTAATAATATCAGAAATGAGAGGGGGAAATTATTACTGAGCCCAAAGAAATAAAAATCATCATAAGAGGTTATTAGGAACAACTGAATACCAACAAACTAGATGACTTGGATGAAATGGACAATTTCCTAGAAAATCATAAACAATCTATACTGACCCTACAACAAATAGAAGAACTCAGCAAACCAATCATAATTAAAATTATTGTCATCAAATACCTCCCAATAAAGAAAAACCCAGGACTAGAATTCAAATAATTGAATTTGAATGATTGAATTTCAATCATTCAAAGAAGAATTAATATCAATTCTGCTCATTCAAAATATTGAGAAGGGAATGATACCAAAATCATTCTATGAATCTAACATCACCCTAATACCAAAGCCAAATAAAGATTCTACAAGGATAGAAAATTGCACACCAATCTCTCTAATGAGTATAGAAGCAAAAATCCTCAAGATACTTGTAGATCGAATCTAACAGCACATTAAAAGAATTATACACCATGATCAAGTGTTATTTATCACAGGTATGCAAGGATGATTCAACATAAGAAAATCATTGTAATATACCACATTAATAAATCAAAGGAGAAAAATCACCTGATCATTTCCATTGGTGAAGAAAAGGCATTTTACAAAATCTTTAATCCTTTCTGGATTAAAAAAAAAAAAAAAAAAAAAAAAAAAACACTCCAGAAAATATGAGTAGAAGGAAATATTCACAACATGATGAAGGGAATATATGGGAAACTCACAATTTATATTGTACTCAATGGTGAAAGACTGAAAGCTTTCCCACTGAGATTAAATACAAGATGAGAATGCTCACTGTCACCACTGTTAATAATATTGTGCTAGAAGTTCTAACTAGAGTAATTAGGCAAGAAAAAGAAATAAAATGCATCCAAAGAAAGAAGCAAAACTTTCACTATTCATGGATGACATGATCTTATGTCTAGAAAGTAGAAAGTGCTGAAAAATCTACAATAATGCTACTAGAGCTAACAAACAAATTCATTAAAGTGACAGGATATAAGATTAACATTCAAAAAGCAGTAGTGTTTCTATACCTTGGAAATGAAAACTATCTGAGGAAGGAATCAAGAAAAAAATTCCATAGTGGCTAAAAGAATCAAATATTTAGGAATAAACTTGACCAAGGATATAAAGAATCTGTATTCAGAAAACAGTAAAACTTTGCTAAAAGAAATCAGTGAAGAGTAAACTCTGTTTTTGTGGATTGGAAGACTAAATATAATTAAGATGTCAATTTTACCTAAATTTTACCCAAATTGATTTACAGATTTAATGCAATCCCAATCAAAATTCCAACAGCCTGTTTTGCAGAAATAGAAAAGCCAATCAAATATATTTGAAAGTTTACGGGGCCGAAAATAGCCAAAAATATCTTCAAAAAGAAGAATGAAGTTGGAGGACTCTCACTTCCTAACTTTAAACTATATTACAAAGTTACAGTTGAAAAATAGCATGGTACTGGCTTAAATATAGACATATTGACAAAGGAATTGAATAGAAAGTTCAGAAGTATACCCTCACATTTATGGTCAATTGATTTTTGACAAAGCTCTCAAGTCCACACAGCTGGGACAGAAGAGTCTCCTCAAAAAATGGTGCTGGGAAAACTGGATATCCACTTCCAAAAGAAAACAAAGAGGGCCCTTATCTCACACCTTATACAAAAATTAACTCAAAATGGGTCAGAGACATAAATATAAAAGCTAGAATCATAAGTCTCCTAGAAGAAAATGTAGGGAGACATCTTCAAGGTCTTGTGGTAGGAGGTAGTTTCTTAAACCTTACACCCAAAGCACATTCACTGGACTCACCCAGGACAACTAACAAGGAGGTGAGGATGGACAACCACCACACCAAGTAACCGAGAGAGTCTACAAGTGCAAGCAAGAGAGTCCCATCCATCAGTCATATGGGATTGAAGTCCCCTCTCAATTAGAGGTGGAGTGGGCATCACCATCCCAGAATCCTCAGGACTGAGGAATAATTATAGACTAGAGTAGACTTACTGGTATTCTACTATTGACTTATTGTGATTCTAGAAATGGAAAAAATTATATCATTTATATGGAGACAATGGCCGTTGGAGGTGCTGAAGTCAGGGAGAGGGAAAAAGAGGTGTAATATGGGGGCATTTTCAGGACTTAGAATTGACCTGAATGACATTGCAATGACATATACAGGCTACTATATATCCTGCCATTACCTACAGAATTGAGTGGGAAAGAGAGTAAACTGTGATGTAAACTATAGTCCATGCTTAGTGGCAGTGCTCCAAAATGTGTTCATCAATTGCAATGAATGTACCACACTAATGAAAGAAGATGTTAATGTGCAGAAAAGTGGGAGGTCTGGGGAATGGGGCATATTGGAATCCCTTATATTTTTTATGTAACATTTTATGTAATCTAAATATCATTTAAAAATAAATAAAAAATATATTTTAAAAAAGAAAGAATCCAAAAAAATTTTGAAATAGGTAAATGAAACTTTCTTAAAATTAAAGAGTTTTGAACTTCAAATGACTTTGTCAAGAAGGTGAAAAGGCAGCCTACTCAATGGGAGAAAATATTTGGAGACTATATATCTGATAAGAGTTTAATTTCCAGGATATATAAAGAGAACATACGATTTAACAATAAAAAGAAAAGCAACCCAATTTAAAAATGGGCAAAACACTTGAATAAATATTTTCCAAAGAGGAAATACAAATAGCCCCAAAGCACCTGAAAAGATGTTCAACATCACTAGCTATTAGGGAAATATAAATAAAAACAATGAGATACCATCTTTTACCTTATAGAATGGCCATTATTAATTTAAAAAAAACAACAGAAAACTATAAGTGCTATAGAGGATGTGGAAAAATAGGAATACTCTTTCACTGTTGGTGGGAATATAAAATGGTGCAACCTCTGTGGAAGACTGTTTGGGGGCTCCTTAGGAAACTAAATAAAGAACTACCAAATGATCCAGCAATCCCACTACTAAGAATATATTCAGAAGAACTGAAAACAAGGACATGAACAGACATTTGCACCCACATTTCATAGCGTCATTATGCACCATAGCTAAAAGATGAAAACAACCTAGGTGTCCATCAACCGATGAAAAGATAAGCAAAATGTGGTATATAATATGATAAAATACTAATCAGCTGAAAGAAGAAATGAACTTGGGATGTGCATGACAAGTTGAATGAACCTTGAGGACACTAAGTTGAGGGAAACAAACCAGACACAAAAGGACAAATATTATATGGTCTCACTAATATGAACTAAATATGATGAGTAAACTCACAGAGGTAAACTCTCTAGTATAGGTTACTAGGAGAAAGAATGAGGGTTGAGAATGGGAGATGATGCTTAATATATGTATAATTTTTAATAAGGTTTATTATAAAAGTGTGGAAATGAATAGAGTTGATGGTAACACATTAGAGTGAATATAATATATACTGCTGATTTATGAATGTGATTGTGGCTGAAAGGGGTAGTCTCTGTAAATGTCAGTTGAAAGTAAGCTAGAGAATAATCTAGGGAATGTATAATATAGCGATTTCGGTGGTGGATTAAGATTGTGGTTAATAGTATAAATATAAGTAAGTTCTTATTTTACACAAAGTTATTTCTTTACAAAGTGTTAAATATAAGTACAAGAATGTTCTTTTACAAAGTGCATAGGAAAACTGCAACTAATGTAATTTGTGGATGATAGTTAACAGTAATATTGTAATAATTTGCAGCAATAGCAATTAAGATATATCAATTCTTAGGGACAACAGTAAATGAGTACAAGTGCTTATGGGATTTTTCCTTTTGCTGTAATGAAAACATTCTAAAATTGACTGAGGTGATCACAGGACAACTCTCTGATGAAAATGAGAGCCACTGAATGTACACATTGAATGGATTGTACAAGACATGAGACTGTATAACACAACAAATCCAGTGGTAGAAAATGGACTGTGGCTAACAGAACAAATATAAGAATGTTCTCTCATGAACTGTATCAAATATATAATACTAATAGAGGGTACTAATTATCGGGTGGGCTGGGGGAAAATACACTAAATGTAAGAAACGAACTATAGTGAGTAGTAATATTTTGAGGATGCTCTTTCATAATTTGTAACAACTGTTTCACAAAATGCAAGTTGTTGGTGCTGGTGTGATATAATATGGGAGCCCTATATGAAGATATGTCTGTTTGTTTTGTAAGTTCACAACTTTTATTTATGCACTTATTGTTTATGGATATTCATGTATGAATGATAAACTTGAATAAATTTTTATTTAAAAAAACAGAAAGCTGCAAGTGTTGGATAGGAACATTCCTTCACTGTTGGGGTGAATGTAGAACAGTGCAGCAGTTGTGGAAGATAATCTGGCTGTTTCTCAGGAAGATAAATATAGAAGTGCCATATGATCCAGGAATTCTGCTGCTAGGCAAATATTCAGAAGGACTGAAAACAGGGATACAGGTGGACATTTTCCCACCAATATTCAAAGTGCCATTATGCACATTGCCAAAAGATGGAAACAAATCAAGAGTCCATCAACTGATGAATGTATAAACAAAATATGGTATATACATACAATGAAATATTATTTAGTTATAATAAGAAAGGAATTCAGGGTGCTTATGACAACATTGAACAACCTTGAAGACATTTTGATAAGTGAAAAAAGTGAAACACAAAAGGACAAATATTGCACGGTCTCACTAATATGAACTAAGCAAAATGAGTAAACTCATGGAGTTAAAATCCAGAGTTAAGCTACCAAGAGAGAGAATAAAGGATGAGAAGGGAAAGATGATGCTTAATGTTTGAAGAAGTTTTAATTAGTTTGACTGTATGTTTAGAAATGGATAGAGAAGATGGTAATGCATTATAGTGAGTAGTACTAACAACACTGATTTATAGATGTAATTGTGGCTGAAAGTGGAAGCCAATGATCCTAAATGTTAAGAGAAAGATAAATTTATGACAGCATAACATAGTGAACCTGGTGGTGGATCAGGAATGTGGTTAATAGTACAAATGAAGAATGTTTTCCACGAACTAGAACAAATTATCTCACTATTACAAGGGGTTAATAATATGGTGACATATGGGGAAAATACAACTAATGTAAGTTACGGAATATAGTTAACAGTGATATTGCAATTTTTTTCAGTTGCAACTAAGGTACTATATCAATGCTGAGGGTCAATAAATGAGGATATAAGGGAGTATGAGATTTTTTCTCTTTGAAGTAGTGAACATGTTCTAAAATGGCTATAGTGATGACTGCACAACTCTGTGATTATACTAAGAACCATTAAGTCTACACTTTGTATGGATTGTACAAAGGTTGGGACTGCATAACGCATCATCCTGTTGAAGATGATGGACTGTGGTTAATAGTACAAATATAAGAGTTTTCTTTCATAAGTTATATGAAATATAAATACTATTACAAGGTGTTAATAATAGGATAATATATAGGAAAAAGCCACCTAATGTAAACTATGGACTATAATTAACAGTAATATTTTAATATTTTTTATCAAGTGTAGCAAAGGTACCATATTAATGCAGTGTCAACAGTAGGGGTATATGAGAACGATGTATTTTTTACACGACTTTTCTGTAAACCTACACCTCCTCTAATTAAAAATATGACATTAATTTTTAAAACAACGTTAAGATAAGTGAAAGAAGCCAGACACAAAATACTATGTAATGTATGATTCCATTCATATGAAATGTAAATATAAATAAATTTACAGAGTCAGAATTAGATTAGTAGTTATGTAGGGCTGGGGAAGGATAGAAGGATTGAGAGGTGACTGCTAAGGGGTATACGGTTTTTCTTTTGGAATAATGAACATATTTTAAATTGATTGTGGTGATGAATTCACAACTCATTGATTAAACTAAAAGCCATTAATTGTATACATTGGATGGACTGTAGGGTAGGTGAATATATCTCAGTAAAACTGCATTTAATAAAATAATTTAAAAAAAAAAAACTAAGCCTTTCCTTAGATAAATGGTTGAGTCCAGTGCTGTGGCATCAGTACAAGATGAGCTTCAAAGACCTTGTTATACCAAGAACAAGGAAGTCCTCAAAAAATAAACAGATAAGTCATAAAGACAGAGAATCCAGCTTGAAGGGGATCTCAATGGCCAACTCTGAGACAATTTGAGTACTAAAATAACTTAGGGGAGCAATTAAATATAAATTACTGGGGAAAAAAAGAATAGATGACTATTCAAGTAGTAGACAGTTAATGGAGAAGGGAGGTCTCTTGCTTTTATTAGGATGCCAAATATTAACAGGTAACTGTGGAAGGAGTACTAGAGTTGGGAACTTATTATTTTGTAACCAATATAATAAGGATCAGATCAGGCAAAATTAATTGAAGGATGATAAATCCAAGGGGAATTTTTGAGGAAGAGCAACATATTTGCATAGTCTTAAAGTGTGTATCCATAGAATGTTTTTTAGATGTAAGGGGCAAAATAACTATATAGTGGGGAAATTGGACATCCCTTTGAATGTTCAAAATTATCACCAATCAAGGACAGATGGTTATTGTTTTCCTTCAGATGTGATCCCTAAGAAAGATACTTGTGTAGTATTCATGCTGAGAACGCATATCCTGAATCTAATCATCAGGACCCCTTGGGCAACATCAAAAGGACAAATAATTTATAGAAGATAAAAGGGGGTGTGGGAAAAGTATTACATTCTTCAAAAATAAAAATGTTGGGGGAACTGTGGGAAGATGGAATCAGACCAACAGGCAAGGCTCAATGCCCTCACAAAAACAGTGGAGAAAGAGCCAATAGCTGTCTGAGAGACCTGCTTTGGAGATCAGCAGACCAAGACATTGCTACACAACTCCCAGGAGGATGAGGGACAAAGACACAAAGAAGCTGAAACAACAAACGTAAGTTACCAAACACCTGTAGCTGCCAGGAAGGGCTCCCCTCCCCCACCCCCAAGATATTAAGCTGGGGTAAAACCATTGGCTCACTGCAGTTGACTATGAGGGGAATAGACATCTTCCTACCTGTCAGCTGTTTCAGGGAAAAGAGACAGGGAGTAGAGGTAGGGTTCACTTCAGTGAATTTGACCAGCAGAGCTTGCTTTGAATTTCCACTCTGGAAGGAATACAGGAAAGCCCACACTGAGCCAATTTGGTGGAAAGGTGCAATGATGGAAATTGCATGGACAGAAATTGGTCTCAGTTTTCTTGGTATCCTACCCCTGGGAGAAAATCTTCACCTCACTAGTGAGTCCCAGGCACAATTTTGATAACTTAAGTCAGCAATTTTAATGACCTAGAATAAGTTGAACCAAATATCAAAGAACAGCTGTGAAAAAAAACAACAACAACAGGCAAGGGAGAGAAATTGGCCATCAAAGTAAATTCACCAACATATTCAGATGTCTAAGCATGAGCAAAAAAATCACAAGCCATACTGGGAAACAGAAAGAGATGGCCCAGCCAAAGGAACTAGCCAAATATCCTGAAATCACAGGATTTAAGACAATCAGTGAAAATCACAAAACTCTCCTAAATCACTTCAAAGAACTTAAAGAAAATATGACTAAAGATATAAAAAATATCAAGAAGACACTGGATGAGCATAAAGAACATTCTGAAAGTCTGCAAAGAAAAGTAACAGACGTTATGGGAATAAAAGATAAGATGGATGTGATTAAAAATGATTTTTCTATATTATACAATTTTGCTGCTTTGAAATGTTTTTAAAGTAAAAGAGATCAAATATTGTAACATATCGATACAATTACCAATAAATTGCTGTGACGTTTTTCCTTCTTTAAAAAAAAAAAAAAAATGTATTAGAGGCACATAAGAGCAGACTTGAATTGCTTGAAGATAGAATTAGAGATTTTGAACACAGAACATCTGAACTAGAAAAGACAGGAAAATAGAAAGAAAACAGAATGGAAAAAAATGGAACAAAGTCTCAGAATTGAATGACAATGCGAAACACACAAACATATGCATTATGGTGTCCGAGAAGGAGCAGAAAATGGAAAAGGGGCAGAAAAAATATTTAAGGAAAAAAATATTCCCAACCCTTATGAAAGACAGAAATATCAATATCCAAGAAGGGCAATGCACCCCAAACAGAATAAATCTGAATAGACTTACCCTGAGACACCTACTATTCAGAATGACAAATATCAGAGATAGAGGATTCTGAAAGCAGCAAGAGAAAAGCAAAGAATCACATACAAAGGAAAGCTGATAAGATTAATTACTGACCTCTTATCAGAAAGCATGGAGGAAAGAAAAAAGTGGTATGATGTATTTAAGGTACTGAAAAAGAAAAACTGCCAGTCAAGAATTCTGTATCCAGCAAAACTGTCCTTCAAAAATGACAGTGAGTTTAAGTCTTCATGGACAAAAAAACTAACAAAATATGTTACCAAAAGACCAGAATTACAAGAAATACTAAAGGGAGTGCTGCAGCCTGAAAGGAAAAACAAGAGCAAGAGGTTTGGAAAAGAGTTTAGAAATGAAGATTATTAAGAAGGGTAAACTAAAGGATAAGAAGACAGACAATAGAACAATATGACAACAGAGAGCCAAAGGACAAAATGGATGAAGTAAGTAATGCCTTTACAATAATAATATTGAATGTTAACGGATTGAACTCCCTAATCAAAAAACATATACTGATTGAATGTATAAAAAAATATGAACCCTCTATATGCTGTCTAAAAGAGATTCATCTCGGACATAAGGACAAGAACTGGTTGAAGTGAAAAGATAGAAAAAGATATTCCACATAAATAGGCACCGAAAAAGAGCTGGAGAAGCAATACTAGTATTGGACAAAATAGATAGTAAATGCAAAACTGTTATAAGGATGAAGAAGGTCATTATATATTAATAAAAGGGGCAATTCACCAAGAAGAAATAACTATACTAAATATTTATGCACGTAAATGAGTGATCCAAGATACATGAGGCACAATCTGGAAAAACTGAAGGGAGAAATAGATATCTCTACATTATTGTTAGAGACTGCAAAACACCATTCTCAGTATAGGATAGAACATCTGGACAGAGGATAAATAATCAGGGAACTTAAATAGTATGATAAATGAACTAGATTTAATAGACATCTATAGAGCATTGTACCCAAAAACAGCAGGTTATACTTTCTTTTCAAGTGCTTATGGAACCTTCTCCAAGATAGACCATATGTTGACTCACAAGACAAGTCTCAACAAATTTTAAAAGACTGAAATTATACAAAGCACTTCCTCTGATAATAAAAGAATGAAGCTGGAAATGAATAATTGACAGAAAAAGGGAAAATTCATAAGTATTTGGATATTAAACAATCTCAAAGAAGTAGGTCAAAGAAGAAATTACAAGAGAATTTGGTCAATATCTTAAGATGAATGAAAATGAGAACACAACATTTCAAAACCTATGGGACACTGCAAAGGCCGTGCTGAGAGGGAAATTTATAACCCTCAATACTTACATTAAAAAAGAAGAAAGGACTAAAATTGAAGATCTAACTACACACCTGGAGGAACTAGAAAAAGAATAGCAAACAAATCCCAAACCAAGCTGAAGTAAAAAATAGTAAAGCTCAGAGCAGAAATAAATGAAATTGAGAACAAAAAAGCAAAGAGAAGGGAAGCGGCTGTGGCTCAATCAGTAGGGCTCCCGTTTACCATATGGGAGGCCCCGGGTTCGGTTCCCGGGGCCTCCTGGTGAAGGCAAGCCCGCCCGCACGGCGTGGTTAGCTGACCCAGCGAGCACAAGCAGCAAGGGGGGGTAAAATAAAAAAAAAAAAAAAAATTTAAAAAAAAAAAAAAAAAAAAAAAAGCAAAGAGAATCAATAAAGTCAAAAGTTGGTTCTTTGCAAAAATCAACAAAATTGACACTTAGCTCAACTGTCAAAGAAAAAAGAAGGAAGACACATATAAATAAAATCAAGAAATGAGAAGGAGGACATTACCAATGACCTCGCAGAAATAAAAGAGGTCATAAGAGGATAATATGAACAATGCTATGCCAAAAACCTAGACAATGTAGAGGAGATGGACAGATTCCTAGAAACACATGGACCATGTACACTGACTGTAGAAGAAATAGAAGACCTCAACAAACCAATCACAAGTGAAGAGATTGAAACAGTCATCAAAAACCTCCCAAAGATGAAAAGCCCAGGATCAGAATGCTTCACAGGACAATTTTACCAGTCATTCAAAGGTGACCTAATACCAATCTTGCTCAAGCTCTTCCAAAAAATTGAACAGGAAAGAACTTATTCTATGAAGCCAACATCATCCTAATATCAAAACCAGACAAAGATATTGCCAAAAAAAAAAAAAAAAGAAGAAGAAAATTACAGACCAATATCTCTAATGATTACAGATGCAAAAATCCTCAACAAAATACTTGCAAACAGAATCCAAAAGTACACTAAAATAATTATGCACCACGATCAAGTGGGTTTTGGCCCAAGTATGCAAGGGTGGTTCAACACAAAAAAATCAATTAGTGTAATAAATCACATGATAAATTGAAGAAGGAAAATCATTTGATCCTCTCAATTGATGTAAAAAAGGCATTTGACAAAATATAGAACCCTTTCTTGGTGAATACGCTCCAAAAGATAGGCATAGAAAGAAGCTTTCTCAATATGCTAAAGTGCATAAATGAAAAACGTACAGCTAGCATAGTACTCAATGATGAAAGACTGAAAGCTTTCCAGCATAGATCAGGAACAAGACAAGGATGCCCATGGTCACCACTGTTAATATTTGCTAGAGGTTCTTACTAGAGTAATTATGCTAGATAAAGAAATAAAAGGCATCCAGATCAGAAAGGAAGAAGTAAAACTTTCAGTATTCACTGATGATACCATCCTATATCTAGAATCTCCTGAAAAATACACAACAAAGTTACTAGAACTAATTGAGGAATTCAGCAAAGTGACAAGATTCAAAATTAACATGTAAAAATCAATAGCATTTCTATACACTACTGATGTGCAATCTAAGGAGGAAATCAGAAAAAAAAATCTCTTTATAATAGCAACTAAAACAATCAAATATTTAGGAATAAATTTAACCCAGGATATAAAGGACCTGTATTCAGAAAACTACAAAATATTGCTAAAGGAAACTGAAGACGACTTAAATAAGTGGAAGGACATTCCATGTTCATGGATTGGAAGACTAAATATTGTTAATATGTCAATTCTATCCAAACTGATTTACAGACTCAAAAATCACAACAGCCTTTTTGCAGAAATCAAAAAGCCAATAATCAAATTTATTTGGAAGAGTAAGGGTTCTGAATAGCAAAAAAACGTCTTAACAAAGAAGAATGAAGTTGGAGGACCCTCACTTTCTGACTTTAAAGCTTATTACTTAACTACAATGGTAAAAACAGCATGGTACTGGCATAAGGACAGATGGATAGATGAATGGAACCAAATCGATGACTCAGAAATTGACCCTCACATCTACAGTCAAGCAATTTTTGACAAGGCTGTTAGGCTCACCTAGCTGGGCCAGAAGGGTCTGTTCAACAAATATGCTGGGAGAACTGGATATCCATATTCAAAAGAAAGAAAGAAGACACCTATCTCATGCCTTATACAAAAATTAACTCAAAAAGGATTAAGGACTTAAATATAAAAAACAACAACCATAAAACTCCTAGAAGAAATTGTAGGAAAACATCTTCAAGACCTTGTGGTAGGTGGTAGTTTCTTAAACTTTAGACCCAAAGCATGAGCAACAAAATAAAAAAAAAAGATAAATGGGACCTCCTCAGTTTAAACACTTTTGCACCTCAGAGGACTTCATCAAAAGTGTGAAAAGGCAGCTGACTCAATGGGAGAAAATATTTGGCAATCACATGACTGATAAGAGTTTAATATCCATGATATATAAGGAGATCATAGAACTTAACAATAAAAAGACAAAGTATTCAATTAAAAAATGGACAAAAGACTTGAAAAGACAACTATCCAAAGAAGATACAAATGATGAAGAAACACATGAAAAAATGTTCAACAGCACTAGCAATTAGGGAAATGCAAATGAAAACTACAATGAGGTATCATTTCACACCCATTCAACTGGCCGCTATTAAAAAGTCAGAAAATCATAAATGTTGGAGAGGATGTGGAGAGATAGGAATGCTTATTCACTGCTGGTGGGAATGTAGAATGGTACAGCCACTGTGGAGGACTGTTTGGCAGTTCCTAATGAAGACTTGCCATGGGACCCAGCAATACTATTGATAGGTATATAGCCAGAAAAACTGAGAGCAGTGACCCAAATAGATCTGCACACCATTGTTCATAGCAGCATTATTCACGAGGTTGAAAACAGCCCAAGTGTCCATCAACTAATGAATGGATAAACAAATTGTGGAGTATACACATGATGGAATATTATGCAGCGATAAGAAGAAATGAAGTTGCGAAACATATGACAACATGGATGGACCTGGAGGACACTATGTTGAGTGAAGCAAGGCAGACACAAAAGAACAAATACTGTATGATTGCCCTATTATGAACTAAATATATTATGTGAAATATAAATGCATTATGTGAAATATGAATATGGGTAGAATTGCATGTATAGAAACTTTTTTCTTTGAAGTTGAACAAATGTAAGTTAATAGTACAAAATGTTAATAACAGACCAAAAAAGCCCATTATACTAAGTGAAGAAGGCTAGACATAGAGTACTACATATTTTATGATTCCATTTATATAAAATGTAAATATAAATCAATTTATAAAGATGAAAGGAGATCAGTGGTTATGTAGGTTTGAGGAAGGAATGCTAAGGATTTGTAGAGTCTTTCTTTTTGGAGTAATAAAATTGTTCTAAAATTTTCAAGATGATGAATGTACAACATTGTGATTATACTAAAAGCCATTAATTATGCACTTTGGATAGAATAGCCAGAAACACCAGCTATGTACAGTAGGAGAAGCTTAGAGAGAGTGAAATGTGAGAAATATTCTTTTTTGTTTGTTTATCTGTTTTCTTGTTTATTATAATTATTGAAATAATGAAAATGTTTTAATAATGATTGAAGTGATGAACATACAGCTATGTGATTATACCAAATATCATTGACTTTGGACAAAAATGTATGCTTTATGAATAGGAATCAATAAAATTGATTTGTTTCTTTAAAAAATTAGTTTAACATCTTTCCACAAAGAAAACATCACACCACCAACAACAACAAAATAACAAAAACATGGCCCTGATATTTCATAGGCAAAATATAGCAAACATTCAGGGAATGGCACAAATCTCTAACAGATTCTTCCAGAGAATAAAACAAGACAGAAACCAGAACATAGCTCTATTGGTCAGCCAAAGAGGTGCTAATGTGAAATACCAGAAATGGATTGGTCTTTATAAAGGGTATTTATTTGGGGTGGAAGTCCACAGATACCAGGCCATTAAGCGTTAAGTTTCTTCTCTCACCAAAGTCCATTGACACGTGTTGGAGCAAGACAGCTGCCGATGTTTGCCAGGGTTCAGGCTTCTTGGGTTCCTCTCTTCCCAGGGCTGTGTTTCTCTCTGAGCTTAGCTCCTCTGGTTCCTCCACAAGGTCAGCTGTAGACGATCAGGTGAACGGCTTGCTTCTTTTCTCCTGGGGCCTTCTCTCCAACATCAAAACTGCTTCTCAAAAACTGCTCCCTCTGTCCTTTACCTTGCTTTTTATATTTGATTCCCCTACCCACGAAGGGGTGGGGCTCAACACCCTACTGACGTGGCCCAGTCAACGCCCTAATCATAACTTAATTATGCCCAGATTAACAGATCAGTTTACAAGCATGATCCAATTATATTTCTGGAATTCATAATTACATCACATTGCCAAACGGCTACAAACCCAATTCATTTTAAGAGAGTAACATAAGCAAGAACATAAGAGAAAAATTATGAATCAATTAGCCATGAATATAGATGCAAAAACATGACATAAATTATTAGCAACTTGAATGTAGCAATATATATATGTATATAAAGATAATATACCATGAATAAGTTGGGTTTATCCCAGTAATACATGGATTTTTATCATTATAAAACTATTATACTTCACCACATTAAACAATTCAAGGTGGAGAAAAAATAAGGACATTTAAAAAGATGAGGGTAAAGTGCATTTAAAAGAATTCAGCATCCATTACTTTTTAAAATTTCTAAATATTTATTATATGTTGAAAGGACAATAATTAGGATATATGGGGTTAAATAAAATGTATTCTTAAAAGTAATTTAACCTGTTTCTTTTTTTTTTTTTATTAAGGAAGTTGTAAGTTTACAATCAGTACCCATTCTTGATAAAAATCTTAGTAAGTTAGGAGTATGACTAAATCACATAAAAGACTTTTGAGTGAATCAGTAAATGAACTAATGAATGGCATAATGATCATGTTCAGTGTCTTGAATTTGTGTTTCTAATCTCTAAAGAAAATAGGATAATTTTAAGTAAGGTATCAATAATTTAACATATGACTTCAGCAAATACAATTACAATAAATAGATATAAATGCTGTTATTAATTATCAATCTATGTCATTCAGAGTTTCTTAGAAAGAAGTAGTAGTACCTATAATATATCTTGATAGATTATATTTAAATGCATCTGAGTTCTCAAATTTTTCTAAATACTTATTAAATCTTAATGTAGTACTTTATATATTTGAAGTTCCTAATATACGTTTTTATGTGTTATTTGTTGCAACATCACTGGAGATCATATGGTATATCAAAACAAGAATACAAAGAAAAGTAAAATTTTTTCCAAGGTATCATAGAATATCCGTGTTGGTATTCATAATTTATAGCATTTAAAGAGAACAAGTATTTGGGCCTCTTTTACCTACCAAATATTTTATCTTCATGCTAGTCTTTATATGATTTATATAAATATATATAAATATATTTTATTATTGTTTGGAAAGCAAACATTCCATTTCCATTAAAAGACCAAATTATTCAAATATATACATATGCATTTGTGTCTGTGTAATTTATTATATCACATTGAATAGGAATATTGATAAATCTATAGGTAGAAAGTTGATTAGATAAGGTAGAATACTTTTTTCTCAACTATCTATATCTATGTAACTATCATCTAAACAAACAAACAAATACACACACTGGGGAAAGAGCCATTACATTAAAAATGTAATGTAATGTAGTTTTTATACACAGTTCAATAGATTCAGATATCTACAAATATACTGCCTACATAGCGATCTGCACTGCTTTTCAAATCTATACCTGCAAATTATATATTTAATGTTTATATGCCAAGCTAAGGTATTTGTTACCAGTGAGTGCATTTTGATTTCCAGTGTCAGCTTCTATTTCTCCCACAATGCCAGGTAAATACTACCAAATAGGTTTTTTTTTTGTTTTTTTTTTTTTTGGTTGTTTAAGGTTTTTATTTCATAATCATAAATTTAACTCTGCAATCCAGCTACACTTGGAAGAAGGGGAGGATGATGTGGAACCCAAAGAACTGCAGCAACAGCACAAAGATGAAAGGATACAGAGAGCAGACCAGGGGTGGTGGCGCCCTCCTGAGCTGCAGAAGGAATGGTCTGATAGTTAAGACAGAAGACAAGTCGTGTTTCTTAGACTTGTCCGCAGTCAGCAATGGTGATCTTCTTGCTGGTCTTGCCGTTCCTGGACCCAAAGGGCTCCATGGCTTCCACGATGTTCATGCCCTCTTTCACCATGCCGAAGACCACGTGCTTGCCATCCAACCACTCAGTCTTAGCAGTACAGATGAAAAACTAGGAACCATTTGTGTTGGGTCCAGCATTGGCCATGGATAAGATGCCAGGACCCGTGTGCTTCAGGATGAAGTTCTCATCATCAAACTTCTCCCCGTATATGGACTTGCCACCAGTGCCATTATGGCATGTGAAGTCACCACCCTGGCACATAAACCCAGGAATAATTCTGTGAAAGCAGGAACCCTTGTAACCAAATCCTTTCTCCCCAGTGCTCAGGGCACGAAAATTCTCTGTTGTCTTTGGAATTTTGTCTGCAAACAGCTGGAACGAGACGCGGCCCAAGGGCTCGCCGTTCTTTTTACCTCGCTGGGAATGTGTGTGTGTGTGTGTGTGTGTATGTGTATGAGTATGTGAAGGAGCAATGTTTGATCTGACTGATGATCAGAAATAGAAGGTATATCTGGGTCATATCTTTAAAATTTCTGATATTTTAATTGACAATGATGAAAAATAACTCTTTGCTAAGACAACTAAACATCACTGAACCATAAGTGATAACACCATGTTGCAAGCTAAACACGATTCTAAACATATACACATATGTGTATCTATATATGTTCTAAAATCTTTGAAAACCCATAGGCAAAATAAGTTACTATATTGGGAGTTGTCAATAATTAATGAATTAGCCATTAATTTAGATTGGGTCAAAGGGTATAAACATGTGTCAATAGTTAATATGTATTGCCGAAATATATTTTTTTGAAATAAGCCATATTCCAATGTCATACTTTCAAAGTGCCTCTCTCACTTTGCTCCTACACTCACGCCACCCTGGTAATTTTTTTCTTGTTTTCAATGTTATTCATTCTAAATGTTCATTGCATGCCTCTTGTGAGATAAGTACTGTTACGGATCTTTCATGTACACTGGCGAGCAAACAGACAAGGTTCCTATTCTCAACAAACCATCCTACGGTAGTGAGAGAGAGATACTACTCTAAGCAACAACATACAAAGGAAAAATTATTCTTTCATGCTAAGAAAAAAATGAATAGGGTGACATAATTGAAATTGAGGAATCTTACAGAGTAGTGGTCAAGGAAGTCCTTTCTAATGAGATTTTTAATTTAGACCAAAATATAGAAAAAAAAGGCATGTCAAGATCTGGCCAAACACATTTCCAGGCAGAGAGAACAGCTAGTGTGAACCCTGAGAAAGACCAGATCTTGGTATTTTTGAGAAACTGAAATAACAGCATGAGGCTAGAGTGCACGAAATGGCTATGAGCAAAGTGTAAACAGGAAAGAGATAGAGTTGGTTCACATAAATAATTCTCAGTCCTCACTCTGTGTCAGGAAAAATCCCTGCAGCATTACAGTGTTTAGAAATTGAGCAGAGGAGAGGAACCTGAAATGAGACAGAAATAAAATGGCCAGTGAGACTAGAGAAAAGCTATGCTCAACGAAGCCAAGAAAAGAGAATGTGGAAAGCAAAGGAGGGAGTGGTTAGCCATTGTAAACACTTCTGAGGTGTGAAGAGAGAAGAGATGCCTGGGCAGTTTTGAAGATATCTAAGCTGAAAAAGAGACTGTAGTTAGTAGCAATGCTTCAATATCGCTTCATCAATTATAACAAATGTACCACACTAAAGTAAGGTGTTCATAATAGGGGAAACTATGTGTGTGTGTGTTTGGGGGCGGGGGGGGGAGTTATATGGGAATTCCCTATAATTTCAGTGTACATTTTCTGTAAATCTAAAATTTCTCTAAAAAATAAAATTTCTTATTACAAATAAAAGAAACCAATATGATTTGCACGACAAAAAAAGAGGCAAGTGAGGACCAAAGGTGGAAATAGTAGAAGAGTGGTAGAATCAACAGTTTAAAACTCTCAACAGAATTTCACAATTGGCATAGTAAGAGTTCTAAGTTAATAGCTGGAAGGAAAGGGAGACAGAATACTTGAAATTGATATTTCAGTTGCCATAGTGATTATAGGAAATTATTTTGATAATTCTAGTTGTAAGGGGGCAAGGTTAAGTTGAAATGAGGGGTCACAATTTTTGTTGCCTGGGGTTTCATTTATTTTTTATTTTCTTTCTTAATCAATTTATTGATACATATTAATAAAGCATAAATCTATTCAAAGTGTACAATCAATGGTATTTGGTGTAATCACATATTTGTGAATTTATCACTGCAATCATTCTTAAAGCACGTTCATTATTCCCATAATAATAATAATAATAATAAAACCTCATCATCTCTCAAGCTCTCTATGCTTCCCCTACTGTACATAGCTGCTATTCTTTTTCCTTCTTTCTAGTATAATTGTATATATATTTTGTAAAAACTGTCATATATATGCAATATCACCCATATTAGTGTTTAGTATGAAGTTTTACTATCTTATAGAGTCCTGTGTTACAGTCTTGAGCTTTCCATCTAGTAATATACATGACTTAAATTTTCCCTTTCAACCACTGTCATACCCACACAATAGCACTGCTAGTTACAAACACCATGATATGCTTTAACCATTTCTATTGATTTCCAAACAACCTTTTTTTTTTTTAATCAATTCTGCACAGATTAACCCTTAGCTTTCCATTCTTTACCCTTCTAATTTCTGGTGACCTATATTCTAATTATTAACTCCATGAGTTCACACAATATATTTAGTTCATAATAGTGCACTCACACCTTATTTATCCTTAGTGTCTGGCTTGCTTCACTCAATATAATGTCCTCCAGGTTCAGCCATGGTGTCATATGATTCAGAACTTCATTTCTTCATACTGCTGCATAATATTCCATCATGTGTATACACCACAATTTGTTTATCTATTCATTAGTTGCTGGACACCTGAGTTGTTTCCAATTTTTGGCAATCGTGAATAATGCCACTAAGAACATCAGTGTGCAGATGTCTGTTTGTGTCTCTGTTCTTAGTTCTTCTTGGTGTATTGCCGGGTCCATGACAATTCCTTGAATCCCTGTATTCAACTTCCTTAGGAACTGCCAAACAGTCTTCCGCAGCAGCTGTACCATTCTACATTCCCTCCAACAGGGAATAAGCATTCTTATCTCTCCACATCCTCTCCAACATTTACAGTTTTCCAACATTTTAATAGCGGCCAGTCTAATAGATATGAAAAGACATCTGTATTAGTCAGCCAAAGGGGTGCTAATGTGAAATACCAAAAATGGATTGGTTTTTATAAAGGGTATTTATTCGGGGTAGAAGTCCACAGATACCAGGCCATAAAGCGTTAGGTTTCTTCTCTCACCACAGTTCATTGCCACGTGTTAGGGCAAGACAGTTGCCAGCTTTTACCAGGGTTCAGGCTTCTGGGGTTCCTCTCTTCCCAGGGCTGTGTTTCTCTCCGGGCTTAGCAACTGTTTCCTCCACAAGGTCAGCTGGCTCCTGTTTCCTCCACAAGGTTAGCTATAGACGATTAGGCAAACGGCTTGCTTCTCTTCTCCTGGGGCCTTCTTTCCAATATCAAAACTGCTTCTCAAAAGACTGCTTCAACTGTCCCCTGCCTTGCCTTTTACATTCAATTCCCCACCCACCAAGGGGTGGGGCTCAACCCCCCAATCCCAACCCAATCATGCCCAGACCAACAGATCAGCCTACAAGCATGACTCAACCACATTTTTGTAATTCATAACTACATCACACTGCCACAACATCTAATTGTAGTTTTGATTTGCATTTTCCTCGGCAGGACTCAAGAAACTATCTTGCTTCACCATTTGGCCAGACAACAGGATCAACAGTGTCTGATTTTGGTAAGGAAGCACCTCTGATGGTGCCTTGAATTGGACATTTCATAGCCTCGGAACTGTAAGCGGTTTACCCAAATAAGTTTCCCATTATGAAAGCCAACACATTTCTGGTACTTTGAATTGGCAGCCCTTTGGCAAGCTAAAACAATATATAATTATATTAGTTTTAGGGATGTCTCTCACTTCATACTATTTACTTTGATTTTGAGGCAGAACTTAATCAAATCATTTTAATATCCAATAGAAATTGTCCTGGGTCGTTATTATTCTATTTTAAAATTTTTCTCCAATGGTTCTTCATTTTTCCTTCTTCAATATGAAAGTAAGAATAATTTTGTCAAACTATAAAAGAAAATGTATTTCACCCTGTAAATTCATTTTAGTAGAATTAATTTCTTCATAACTAGGAACATGCTAGCCTCTTCATTATTCAAGACCTCTTTTGTATCTCTCAGAAAAGTTCTGTAATGTTTCATATGCAATATCTTTTACCTTTAGGTTATTTGTTGTCCCATCCATTTTGGTTTTGCTCTATCTTGAAATTCAAATGTAGTGGAAAAGCGAATACAACAGCCTTCAGGCTAAATCTGTATTGCCCAGGATTATAGCAGGAGTTTTCACATTGATCAAAGATATAAATTCAAGGTTGTGGGACAATAAACTAAAAGAAGAAATTGGAGGTTTAATATTTTAAATCATAATAGCTCGATATAATCATCTCCTCTTGCAATAGCAATGGAAGAGAACATCAGAATAGTTTCTGAATGACAAATTTCAGTGTTTCCTTTGTTCTAACCCAAAGCAGTATTCCTGAGGGAATCAATCTGCTTAGGAGCAAGTATGATTTTATAAGTTATGTGAATTGATGATGGTTGAGTTTAATCAGTTTTGGCAACTGGAAGGAGTAAACAGCACAATTTGTGCAAAACAATGTTTCTTTAGAATTTCAAGTTAGGTCCTTTCGTCATAGCTTAATTAACCATGACTGGGTTTTACAGGAGACAAAGGGGAAGAGATGTCCTCTTGATCCTGTCAGCATTTCTGGAAGGTTTATCCCCAACAGCTGAAGTGGAGATGATGAATCACATCATCATTTCTAACCAATCAAGCAAGGGAAAGAGTCAGGACATGAAAGAATGCTTTAGCCATTTTTATCTTTTTTTTTTTTTTAGTCACATTGCACATATTCTGAAAAATGTCACAAGTGACACATAGTCCCTATTGAGTTTGTATTTCTAAGGACAACTTGAATTCTGGTTTATTTGTCAAATCTATCAAGAAGCTACTACAGGAAAAAAACACATGAGTAATCAAAAAAAAAAAATCACCTTTCCACTTTCCTAATAATAGTGGAAATTTCTAAAGTGTAAGAGAAAGGCAATTCTTTTCATTTTTTCCTTTCTTTTTATGTAAAAAAGCCATTCCACCAAAAAATCAATGAGAAGGTCAACATTTTAAAGGAGAAATACTATAAGTGAATAGATGTCATACAAAGGAATTCCCTGTTCAATGGTGTTAGATGGGCTGGATAAAAATAGCATTTTCTCTTCTTTTGTACAAGAAACATACTTGAGTAAAAAAAAAAAAAAAAGGTTTGCTTAAGCACAATTCTAAGTACTTGCTAATGATATTTTAAATGATGTTCCAAATAAAAATATTACATGATAAACATATTTGGAGTTCCATCACACAAGTGAAGGAATTTGGAGAAGGAGATCAACTTCTCTAGTTAGGAAAGAAGTTAGGGCCCATTTGGTGGCAAGCTGAGCCTGAGCAAAGCAGGATGTTTTCAAGGAAAAAAATATGCACTATAAACTGAATTAGGAAGTCCTAGTAGCAAGTATTAAGAAGACCTACAAGCAGGCACAGAAATAACTTGGCCTCAGAAGGGTCTTCAATTTGGAAACAATCTGAGGTCCATGTAGACAACATTTGTCATTAAACAAGACTAAATGCAGAGACCAGGGAGTCAGACAAAAAAGTGGACTACTGCACTTCACTTTATTTCTAAAACCCAGTGAATTATCTAAAACAAGTAAGTACTCAATAAATGTTTGGTGAATAAAAAGCAGCATTAATTCTTTCATTCAACATTTATTGTGTCTATTTTAAAATAAATAAACAGTAATTAAGGTGCTATGATTTCTGTCATCAGAGAACTCTCTCTGAATCACAGAAGATGATGATTATCATTCACATGCAACTTTTGAACTAATTTTCCTATACTGCAGGTCTGAATATGTGCTCCTCATTCCCTAATATAGAATCCAGGCTAAAAGCTTCTCATCTGTCCTTATGACCTACAAAAAAAAGTACTCAT
This sequence comes from Tolypeutes matacus, assembly GCA_026826555.1. Classification (NCBI taxonomy): domain Eukaryota; kingdom Metazoa; phylum Chordata; class Mammalia; order Cingulata; family Chlamyphoridae; genus Tolypeutes; species Tolypeutes matacus. Next base: position 12,828,739 of record JAKSZT010053779.1, on the reverse strand, counting down.
TTGTATTTTAATCAGAACTCTCCATAATGTAGCTAAATGTTTCCTTTCCCAACAATATTCTGGACACAGAGTAGAAACTGCTGCTTAGAAGCAACACATATACCTCCTGGCAAATGGTCTTGCACATAAAATCATAAAATGTGTTTACAAATGTTTGCAAACGTGCAATCGTTAGGGAACAGAGGTTAGATTTTGAGTCCCATCCATATTCCCTTAATTTGGTACTCCTTTGCTGTCACAAGGGCTCCTCCTTAATTCTAATCTCATTTCAGATCAGAACTTACACATAACTATCAGCATTTCATGAATACCATGTCTGGTCTAAGTCTCCTCTGAGCTGCTCTCCTTTTTTAACCCAGCATAAAATGTACCATACTATACTGGAGCCCCAGAACTTAGATTACTGTAGTGCACTGCCAGTGATAGAGTAGCACTGTATATAATTGTTATGGGAATGAATGAATGTATAGGTAGAAGATTTGATGAGTTAAAGGGGAGCAAATAAGTGAAAAGCAAGACAGAATGTAACGTCTATATCTGGATTGTGTGATAGGGCATAGGTCTTAGTGAAATGAGATAGTAGGCATGGTTTGCAACAGGATTTCACAGAATTTAGAACTCTACGAAGATAAGGAAGGGAGGAAACAATAATAAAAGTTCAAAAAAATGCCTTGGTATTTAAGAGTAGATGAACTGGTCATTTTAACCTACAAATCTAAGAAAGTTTTCAAATACGTCAATTAATAATGTCCAAAATAGCCAGCACAAGGGATAATATTTAGGAATTCATGAAAATATGAAATGGACAGTATTATTTGGGGTACAAAGCAAGAAATCTGTCTTCTAAAGATCTTAATTCCAGTGTAGACTCTAATATTTAATTTACTATCCCATAAATTTAAATAAGACACTTCAATGGATTTGAGATTATCAATGAAAAACTTCACTTCAAAAAATAAAGTTGCAGAATAGAACATACATTGATGTAAGGGCCAGACAAAATGAACAAAGGTTAATATTTTGTCATGTTCTCCTTTTTCAAGAAAAGTAAAATAACACATGAAGTCAAAGTATGGTGTGTCTTCGTTTTCTGTCTCATAGCTTTCCCTCTTCCTCTTCAAAGGCAATCAAATAATGAATTTGATGTTGATCCTTCTAGTTCATAGTTTATAATTTTATTACATATATGTATCCATGAATAATATATAGAATTATGCATGTCTTGAATTTTATGAGTTTTGAACTGAATATATTTTGAAAAGTTTTTATTCATTCTGCATTTAATGATGAATCTACATATAGAATTATTCCACTCATTTATATTGGGAAACGATGTTCAGTTGTGTGAATGTACTGTGACTCGATCTAATTTTCTATTGGTTTACACCTAAGTTTCCCCAATTTTCCTAATCCAAACAATGCTGCTGTGAGCATTATTGTCTATGTTTTCTGGTACACATGTGTAAGAGCTTTTCTAGAGTATACACTCATAAATGGAAGGTCTAAATACTAGGATGTGTGTAAAGTATGTACATTTTTAACATTATCAGATATTGTCAAAACATTCTTCAAATGTTTTTTATTAATTTAGAGTCCTGCCAGAAGTGTATGTGAGTTCCCATTTGACAACATTTTCATCCACTTTGGAATTTTCAAACTTTTTTTTTCACTATCATTTAATGTTCCTTAATGCAATGTCTCTTGGCATTTGGGGTTACAGAACCCTTCATTACATGGAACTGTACAGTGCATTGTAGAATATTTAGTATTTCCTGTCTCATTGGCACCAAATGTCAATAACACACCACAATCAACAACAAAAACAGCAAAATTCAAGACATTTCAAAATTTTAAGAGCTATATCTATTGGAGATCACTGAATGCAGGTAAAATATTCCTCCTTATTTTCATGTATATCATCCTAGCTTCTTGAGTTGAATAATTACCTCATATTTTCCTGATTTCTCTTTTTGTTTCTTTGTTAGTGAAACAGCTTCAGCCATAAAAATTCTTCTAAGTCACCTTTTACGTACATTCTACATATGTTTATAAGAATATTTATAATTTAATTCAAATGAATGTGCAGTTTCTTTTGTAATTTGCTGTGTAAATCACAAGTTATTTAAAAGTATTTTCCCAATCATATGGGGGCATTTTATAGCTGCTTTTCAATTTAACAGCATCATGGTCAGAAAACCTTGTATGCATATCAATTTGGATATTTTTGTGACTCATGGTGGGAGCTAGTATACCCTAATTCAGTTAATATTTATGACAATTCTATCTCTTATGTAGAATGCTCCATACAAATAGAAAATATACGTCCTTCTTACAAAAGTCATCTTCTAAAAGAAGTATGTTAAAAATTAACATAAATATTTATTATGATTGTAAATGCATCCAATTTTTCCTCTCAACTCTCAGTTGCTCCCTTATATATTTTAGTGTATATATGCAATTGCTTGGAGTTAATCTTTGCTAAATCTCCTCAATGGATTTGCTCGTTCTCATTTTGTAATGCCTTTCATCTATATTAATGTTTGGCATTAAATTGAATTCCTTTAATATTAATGTTTCTAAAGCCAGCTTTCTTTTGCCTTGGTATATATTTTCAGTCTTTGGTTTGCAAACTATGTTTTTCCTCAAATCTGTGTATAGTTTCATGTTCTTGATGATGGTGGGTGTTTTATATATCCTGATAATTCCCTCCTTTTAAATTGGTAAGTTTACTTTATTTACATTTCTGGTAATTATTGATATGGTGGTCTTTATTTCTGTCTTTCCTTTTACTTCTTTTCCTTTGTTTTGAATACTATTGTATTGATCAATTATAAATATACCCCCCTCCTTTTTTTTTAATCCTTGCATATTTGGAATTTAAACATTTAAATTATCTGTTTGTGCTGGAAACTCTTGCATAGTTTAGCACTTAAATGTTTTAAAACATAAAACTAACAATGTATAATGTTACTCAATACTAATCTATATTGTAATAGTAAAAAAATATTAGAATGGTGTAACTCTGTTATTTGATTTCTCATTTTCAATGCTATTTGTCTAAAATTTTGTCAACTGTAATCTATTCCCAGAAATTAATTTTTTAAAATTTAGTACTTATCCAGGATTTCCATCATGCTTAACTTTGCCTCTCTTTCTTTCTAAGTTAAATTTCCTTCTGGCCAAAGAAAATGCTTTAGAATATCTTTTACTGAGCACCTATGATTAGAAAACTTTCTCTGTGACTGTTTGATATGATTACTTATCTAGTAATAAAACTTATGTTGCCACTTTTTCTTTCTCACAAGTTTCAAATACAATAATTTTATGTTTAGACTCTATATTACCTGACTTAATAACCTCTATTAGTCCAATTAATATTGATTTGTTGGCTACCACTTATGTCCTACTGGTATTGGATTTCTCTGAACTTGAATAGACAGGAAAACAGAAAGAGAAAAAAAATGGAGAAAAATTAAACAGGTTTCAGGGAATTGAATGACAACATGAAATGCACAAACATATGTGCTATAGACGTCCCATGAGGAGAAGAGTACAAAAAAGGGGCAGAAAAAATATTTGAGGAAATGACCAAAAACTTACCAAACCTTATGAAAGACATAAATAACAATATCTAAGAAGAACAAACACCCCAAACAGAATAAATCTGAATAGATCTACTTCAAGACACCTACTATACAGAATGTCAAATGCCTCAGATAAAGAGAGGATTCTGAAAGCAGCAAGAGAGTCACAGTGCATCACATACAAGGGAAGCTCAATAAGACTAAGTGCCAATCTCTTATCAGAAAAAAAGGAAACAAGAAGGTAGTGAAATGATATATTTAAAGTTCTGAAAGAGAAAAACTGCCAGTCAAGAATTCTTTATTTGGCAAAAATGTCCTTCAAAAATGAGGATGAATTTAAAGTCTTCACAAACAAAAACTGAGAGTTTGTTACCAAGGACCAGATTTATAAGAGATACTGAAGGGAGTTTGCAGCCTGGAAGGAAAAGACAGGGGCAAGAGACTTGAAGAAGAGTGTTGAAATGAAAAATATTTGTAAGAGTAAGTAAAAAGGTAAAAATAGAAACAGTAGTAAGATATGACAATGGAAAATCAAAGGATAAAATTGACTAAGTAATGCTTTCACAGTAATAACATTAAACTTAACATTAATGGATTGATTTCCCCAATCAAGAGACATAGAGTGACAGGATGGATAAAAAAAAAAAAAAAATACGAGCCATCTATAAGCTCTCTACAAGACACTTACCTTAGACACAAGGACACACTCAGACTGAGATTTAAAGGTTGGAAAAATATATTCCACACAAATAATAACCAAAAAATATCTGGAGCAAAGATATGAATATCAGACAAAATAGATTTTAATGCAAAACTGTTATAAGATATGAAAAATGTTATTATGTATTAATAAAAGGGGTAATTCACCAAGAAGAAATAGCAATCATAAATATTTGTGCACCTAACTTGGGTGCTCCAAAGTACATGAGACACACATTGGCAAAACTCAAGGAAGAAGTAGACAACTTTCCAATAATAGTTGGAGACTTCAATATACCGATCTGAACATTGGATAGAACATCTGGATAGAGGATAAATAAGGAAAGAGAGAGCATGAATAATATGATAAATGAACTGGACCTAACAGTCATTTATAGATCATTACATCCCAAAACAACAGAATATATATTCTTCTCAAATGCTATGGATCATGCTTCAGGATAAACTGTATGTTGAGCCACAGAAAGGACTCAATAAATTTAAAAAGTCTAAAATTATACAAAGCACTTTCTCTGATCATAATGGAATGAAGCTGGAAATCAATAACAGGCAGAAAAAGAAATTTCACATATATAAGGTGATTAAAGAAGACACTCATAAATAATCAGTGGGCCAAAGAAGAAATTGCAAGAGAAATCAATAAATATCTTGAGACAAATGAAAATGAGTACATGACATATCAAAATCTATTTGATGCAGTGAAGGCAATGCTGAGAGGAAAATTTATAGCCCTCAATTATTACATTAAAAAAGAAGAAAGAGCTAAAATCAAAGACCTAACTATAAACAAATTCCAAAGCAAGCAGAAGGAAATAAATAATGAAGATTTGAGCAGCAATAAATGAAATTGAAAATGAAATAGAGAGCAATAAAACAATAAAGAAAATCAACAAAACCAAAAGCTGGTTCTTTGAGATCAACAAAATTAACAAACCCTTAGCTAGACTGACGAAGAAAAAAAGAGAAAAGATGCAAATAAATAAAATCAGAAATGAGATGGAGAACATTACTGCTGAACCCACAGAAATAAAAGAGACCCTAAGAATATATTATGAAAAACTGTATGCCAACAAAGTACACAATGTTGACAAAATGGACAAATTCCTAGAAACACATGAACAACCTATATTGATCCTAGAAGGAATAGAAGACCTCAACAAACCAATCACCAGTAATGAGATTGGAACAGTCACCAAAAAAATCCCCAAAGGAAAAGTCCAGGACTACATGGTTTCACAGCTATTATATCAAAGAAGAAATAATACCAATCTTGATCAAACTCTTCCAAAAAAATGAACAGGGGAAAACACTACTGAACTCATTCTATGAAGCCAATATTACCCTAGTACCAAACCCACACAAAGATACCACGAAAAAGAAAATTACAGACCAATTTTTCTAATAATTATAAATACAAAAATACTCAATAAAATGTTTGCTAACCCAATCCAGGCACATAAAAAGAAGTATAACCATGATCAACTGAATTTTATCCCAGGTATGCAAGAATGGTTCAACACACAAAAAAATCAATTAGTGTAATGTGCCACAGTAATAAATTTAAGAAGAAAAATCACATGATCTTTTTGATTGATGCAGAAAAGCCATTAGACAAAATTCATCATCTTTCCTACATAAAAGAAAAAACTCAAAAAGCTAGGAATAGAAGGAAACTTTCTCAACATGGTAATGCGCATATATGAAAACCCACAGCTAACATTGTACTCAATGGTGATTGACTTAAAGCTTTCCCGCCGAGGAACAAGACAAGGATGCCCACTGTCACCACTGTTATTCAATACTGTTCTTTAAGTTCCAGTTAGACCAATTAGGGAAGAAACAGAAATAAAAGGCACCCAGATAGGAAAGGAAGAAGTAAAATTTTCACTATTCACTGACATGATCCTATACCTAGAAAATCCCAAGAAATCCACAACAAAGCCACTAGAACTAATGGATGAGTTCAGCAAAGTGGCAGGATAAAAGGCTAATAATCAAAAATCAGTAGCGTTTCTATACACTACTAATGAGCACTCTGAAGCAGAAGTCAGAAAAAAAAATCCTTTTACAATATCAACTAAAAGAATCAAATATTTAGAAATAAGTTTAACAAGAACATAAAGTAACTGCATTCAGGAAACTACAAAGTATTGTTAAAAGAAACCAAAGAAGACTGAAATAAATGGAAGGACATTCCAAGTTCATGGATTAGAAGACTATATATTGATGAGATGTCAATTCTACCCAAACTGATTTATAGATTCAATGCAATCTCAATAAATATCCCAACAGCCTTTTTTCACAGAAATGGAAAAGGCAACTATCAAATTTATTTGGAAAGGGAAGAAGCCTTGAACAGCCAAAAATGTCTTAAAAGGAAAGAAGTTAGAGGACTTTCCTTTCTTGACTTTAAAGCATATTACTTAGCTACAGTGGTAAAAACAGCATGGTACTGGCATAAAGATATTCATATTAACCAATGGACCTGTATTGAGAATTCAGAAATAGACCCTCACATACAAGGTGAAGTGATTTTTGACGTGGCTATCAAACCTCCCTAGGCTACTCAACAAATGGTGCCAGTAGAAATGGATATCGATAGTTAAAGGAAAGAAATAGAGCCCCTATCTCACAACTTATACAAAGAAGACAAAGACTATACTTGAAGTGATCACAAAAATATTTGAACTATTACAAACTTGCTCTCAACATGTGTGTTTCGAGTCCATTGTGTCATGGACCAATATTACAAATGAAATTTTAAAAATTGACTTACATTAAGAAACTTGTAGAATATACATTTACACATGCAAACAGTACTTGCAACAATTATTTAGAACGGAAACCTACACAAGATTTTTGGGGAAGGTGGTTTTTTATCATTGACATTATTTTAAACACTGGCATACTGTGATTTAAAAAGCCAACATATTTAATGAGTTTTAGAATTGCATTTGAATTCTCTACAAAAAAAAAAAAAAATGCATCCTTTAATTGCATGCACTAAGGATGGGCTGCTCCCACCTCCCAGATTTTTGTATGCTAATGATATGATACTGAAAAGGAATTGGATCTCATTTGACTATAAACATAATTTTACTTTCAGAAACTTTGAAGATCTTCATTGTGTAATACGTGTAATGTTTTCTACCCCTTATTCTTATGAAGAAAGTGTTGAGTTGATATATACCATTCACATATACTAACTAACCATTATCTGAATAATGATCTCAATGTTTTATAATATTAGAAGTTAAAAATGGAGGATAAAAATTGAGTTGCATAGAACACATTTTTTTTTGCAAAGTATAGAGTAAATAGTAAATATCTTATTTCTTTCATAATTCATATTATCTAAAATATTTGTCAATGGTTGAGTTTATTTTTCTCTTGTGTATGTCACATATAATATTATTATTTTAGAACCACTCTTGATAAAACATCTTTACTGTTTACTTAGGTGAATATATACAATCTCATTTTTGAAATACAGAAAAGCATATACCATATGTTATCAGAAGTCATATATGGTTGACCAAGGCTCATCAGATCAAAGTAATATTTAAATTACCTACACATAAATTGTTAATGCAGAAGGAGTTTGAAATTTTTAACCCTATGATAGCCTGACCAAGACTGAGCATAAAATTTCAGATGTTTTAAATTAAAGTAGGACTAAAGTAAGAATATATGTTACCTTAAGAATTTTAATATCTCCTAAGTTGGTGGTCCACATCAGTAATTTCTCAGTTCCAAGTGACATTTATAATCATTTTGTTTTAGCTAATGATCACTTCGGATTTATAATCATGCATTATTTCCGAATAAGCATACAATTGTATTTTGTTGTTAATGTTTTATTGGCATATTATAACTATGTTTGTTGATGAATATTCTAAATAAAATTTTTAGAACACTGTGAAAGACTTCTGTGATGGTTATACCCATGTATCAATTTAGCCAGGTAAGGGTATCTGGTAGTTTGTTTGAGCAAGCACTAGCAAAATTGTTACTATGAGGGGATTTCATGGATTTAAATCATCAGTAAGTTGATTGCATCTATGACCAATAACATCTACAATCAACTGTGGAGAATGCTTTCATCCAATTACTTAAAGGCCTTAAAAGGAGAAGTGATCATTTCAGTAGTCAAAAGAGAGAATTTTCACCTCTACTTCAGCCAGCCAGCTCCTCCTGGGGAATTCATCAAGGAAGTTCATTGGCTTTCCTAGCTTGCAGCTTGCCCTATGGAATTTAGTCTTGTGCATCCCCACGGTCACGTGAGACAATTTTTTAAAATCTCATATTATGAACAGTTATCTTCCATCAGTTCTGCTTCCCTAGAGAACCTTGACTAATACACCATCTTAAATCTACTGAAGAGAAACTTTCAAATTGAGATTAGCATGTCTCTTAACAACACAAGCTCCTCTCTAATAAACTAAATTTCTATATAGAGTAAACAATTTTAATTTCAATGTGAGTGTCCTCCAGTGATGTTTTACAAATTAAGAATATTTTAAAAGAAAATATTTTATTGAAAAATTCATAATCTGTTTTACTACCATTATCCTTTATTTTGAATTACTTTTATCATTCATTTTAGTGAAACATTTACAACAATCATATAGCAATTCTAAAATGCTTTTTATATTTTCCAAATACTACCATGTATTCAAGATCTGATTTATACAAATTTTCCTTTCAAATTTACTTTTTTTATATTGCCAATTGAAGCTATAAAAGTTGTGCTAGTCAGACTTTATAAAATCTTTAGTAAGAGAATTTTAGTAGTAATGAAATTAATGAAGAGTAATTCCAGTTTGTCCATTTTAGTTCCACATGTTCCCTAAGATATTAAAAGGAATTTATTTAATAGTTATGACTCAAATCTTGGTTATATACATCTTTAGAATAAATGTGGCCATCCACATTCAGACATTTTTTGTATTGAAATCAGAACTTACAAACAGAAGAGAGAATTATTCTTGTTTTAAAACAATTGATTCACCATACAAAACAAATTTATTCTGTTTAATATATTTAATGTGTGCTACTTATTGATTTATATTAATTAACATTTACTTAGGAACAATACAAACTTAAAGAAAAAGTTGTGCTATAAATTTAAATTTCAGAAATTGAGAAAATGCCTAATGACTGAATTGTTTTGCAAAATTTAATTCAGCTATAAGGTTTCATAAATATAGGTAGAGAATAAAATGAAATATCCCCATTTTTGTAGGTGAAAAAATGTTAATTGTTTTGGTGTGGTATTCATTAATTATTTTTATTTTACCTTTTAAGAATCAAATTCTGGTTTCTATAACTACATAGGAACATCAATCGGGTTAATTTACAGCAAACTAGTACCTTAATTTAATTTTGCTTAAAATATTTTCGGTTTTCTTAAAAATAGAATCCATGACAAGGACTTCGGTAGATTTTATTTCAATACTGTTTGCAGGAAGCAGGAGTGAAGGAGCAAGGAAAATGAAACAAGGAAGGAGGAAAAGCCAATGTGAGGGTGCGTTAGCAAGTTTGCTGGGTGAATTTTATCAGGGCTACCTGAGAAGCATATAGAATGCTTCTGTTAATAGTCCCCCTAAAGGACAGGAGCCTTTTTCCATTGATTGAAAGTTGTCCCTGAGGATATAAATTCTCCCAAACTTCCAGCCTGAGAATATGCTGGGAATCACTGGGCTTCCACAGCACTGGAAAAGGCCCTGTGTACAAAACAAAAAGGAACAGCTCGGACTGGAGATGGAACACTTTTGGCAACCGGTGAGCCTGATCAGTGACCAGCATCAGAGGAGAGTCAAGCTGCTGTGATGCACAGCTCTGGTGCATCTCTCACTAGAAAGATCAACTCAGAAATGGATTGGGGAAACATGCCTTCCTTCTTTATTTATCTTAAATAAATTATTTGCAAGACACTATATAAAGTAATCTTTACACATTTTTTTCTCAGCTCTTTTGCTTTGAGGGCTATATTTATGATTTGGCAATCCACATATATTAATATATAATTGTAGTAATGCAGAAGAAATTCTAATAAATTCTTGGGAATAAATGAGTTAATTAATTTTTCCAGGTACCTACAGATTTCGCAGGTGTAAGGTTCACTATGTATTGAACCTCCAAGGACATACATACATTGTGTTCTTATTATTCAAAAATGATGTTACTAATGGGGATTGTTCTCTCATGACTGAAAAGATGGATGTGTGGCTAATGGTCCTTTCCATCCTACATAAATACATACACTATCCTTCAGCTATGACTTGCTGTGTCTGATGCTATTTACAACCAAGTCTCTTATACTCACTGTCTTACTAACACCTTCACTGAAATAGAAATACCCCATTTTGAAAATTGCATTCTGTAGTGCTAAATTGACATTCATTTTAAAAAGTCAAAAGTTAACCTTTTAAAGAGAGCACTCTTTAGCTCCCATTCTATGTCCTAGAAACATTAACCATTACATACAAAATAAAGGATAAGAAGGGTGGGGGGGTGCTTTTCCCATCAAATGAATAGTGGGATAGTACTTTATAAATGACAAATGCTTCATATATTACAAATATCACTGTTTATTTAGTCTGTGCTTTCCCATTAGTTATTGTGCTCTTAAATGTAAAAATATATAAATTTATGGGAAGAGGATTACCTTGAAAAAAATGATAAATCATATACTTTTAGAGTCATCTCTCTCTGAATCCTCACCACAGGCATCAATCCTTTTTTTTTTTTTTTTTTTTTTTCCATATCTCATCACTTGCCAAATTCTTCAGGATTTTGTTTTATCACAAATCTCTGGTTTCCTTCCTGTCATTTCCAGTCTTTTTGCTGCCATGTACCCAGATTGCTCTCGATATTTATTGAAAATATACTATAGGCCATGCATTGTACTAGGTATAGTTCACTACTAATTTGCTGCTGATATCTACCAGTTAATGCTTTTACTGCCTTATCTAGATATTTTTTTTTAGCTTGAAGCAACAAGAAATTATTCAACTAGCTCCAAACCAATACAAAGATTAATTGCCAGGAGAAAGAGTTATCTGAGTGGACCCAAAGGCAACAAGAGCAGCAGGTTTTAGGAAGGAACAGAGCCAGGAACCAGAAAGTCATAAGAATCCCAGGCAGTTACTACCTTTGTCTCATGGATATCTATCAACTATTCTTCTCTTTCTACAACTACTACATACTTTGTACTTCTTTGCACTCTGTTTTCCTTTGTTCCTTCAAGTTTCATGTTTAATTAAGCATGGCCATCCAACTGCTCCCAAGTTGATGTGCTATAATTAAATGACTGCAGAATAGATAATACGTTAATGTGAGCCTCCCATACTTATGCTTACCCACTGAGTGTTATATTCTCATGTTTATCCATTGAGACTTAGCAATACTCCTTCTTAGTTAGTCCTGTGACTCTCTAAATAGCAAATAGCTAAGAATGTCCATATTTGTCAGTGAATGCCAAAAAATTAAAACAAATCTTCAAGATCTTCTCCAAATTCAGGTAATGTATGTGGATCTAAATAATAATATTCAAAATACAAAAACCTAGAAGTTGTGGGAGTGGATGTGACTCAAGCAGTTGAGCACCCACTTCCCACATGGGAGGTCCCAGGTTCAGTCCCTAGTGCCTCCTATGAACAAAAACAAACAACAAGGAAACAAATGAAAAAACCAACTCAGGAGAGCTGATGTGGTTCAGTGGTTGAGCACTAGTTTCCCACACACGAGGTCCCAGGTTCAATCCCTGGCTCTGGTACCTCAAAAAAAATTTTAAAAAAGTAGAAGTTGTTGTCTAACCCAAAGAATTGACTCCAATCTTGGAAATGTCACCTTTAATCAAAAGGAAAGACAGCATATCAGGCTAAGGCAAAAATAGTTTTGTACCAGACAAGCCCCACAGGGCCATTTTAACTCATGCTTCCTGAATACATTTTTTTGGTTTGATAAGTGTTAATGAACAAGAATTCAGTAAAAGGAATTATGCTAACACACCCCAAAATGTTGGACCAGTTTTTTAAAAACTCACAGCACAAGAGCTAGAAGCTCCTTGGAGAATTCTCTGGCACCCAGATTTGGAGTCTTTATACTGCAAAAAGAATTCTTCTTGAGAGTCCTGGATAAGTTCTCGTGCTCAAAGGGAACCAGGAAGGCCTGGCGTCAGTAGGCATGTGCCACACTGGTTACAATGACAAGAAGAGTGGTTTGTACACCCAATGCAGTGTTACATCTATGGTGAGCACATTTAATTGATCTTGCTTGAATAAAATATTCTGAACTTTCAAAACATGTACAAGCATATACAGACACACACACACACTCACACAGAGCCAATGAGAACTGTTGAATCATGTCACTTCTGTAGTACCTTCAGAGTCCTACTGGGTATGGGACCAGCATTCTAGAAAAGGGTAGAGTTTGGGAATAAAATTGCATGTTATTTTGACAAAGCATCTCTCTCCTCACATCACTGCAGACAAAAAAGAACTGAAAAGTTGTACCCATCTGGAAATGGAGCCCAGAAGACTCTGTCTCCACAGAGAGTGGAGGAGTCTTTTCAAAACCAGCTACATGCTGCTCATAGAATGTAGAGGTTTTGAGGTTTTTCACCTGGGCATGAACAACAGTTTGCCCTCAGGATCTGACCTTCCTGGGGCCCTCGGCAAAGAACGCACTGTGAACTGTTCTGTGAAGTGCCAAGAAAACTCAAAGACATCAGGTGGACCACAAATTTAGGATGATCCAAAAGTCCCATCCATGCCCTGCACTAGTCAATGTGGCCTGAAACAACTTTAATATTTCTCTACAAAAGAAGGTGACTGCCATAAAAATAACACAATTGCTAGTTATTGAGACAGTAACTGTAAACAAACTATGATACTAAGGAACACGTTAAAATTACTTCATAGGAGACTTTTCAAATTGACATAGAATACTTGCACATTCTCTATCCTATAAAGCAACCCCTGTTTTAGTTATCTCTTCTAAAGAGCATTTGAGTATCTTTTTTAAGCATAGAGATTCCACATATAAATAATATGGGCAGGTTGCACCACTCTGCTCTTAGAAATTGGGTCACTTTTATATTAATATCTTAAATGACAGTGGTTAACTAACAAACAGATATTTTGTCTTTTCTAAAGGTTATCTTCTCTAGATAACTCCAAAGCTCCCTAGGGGGTATTTCTCATAGAATTTGTCCTCCTTTTCACTGCCTGTAGCTTTTCTCATGAGAACTCAGAGGTGCCTGACAAGGTCAAGCTCAGAACCCACTACTTCTCTTGGTTTTATCCACTCCTGCTGACCACAAAACATCCTTCTACTCATTTGAGCTACATCAAAACACTGCACTGAATGGTCATTAAAGAAGTCAGGTTCAGTTAAAGTCCCTGCCACCATGACAACCTAGAAATTCAACACCAATTCTGGTCATACTACTAAAATCTCTCCAACTCTTACCTTGTCCAAACAGGAAAAGTTACACCAGGTTAAGAAAGAAATATTTCCTACCTCTATGTTAATGGCTTTGTCATTCCACTAGGGGAAAAATTGTCTATGGCCTAAGTATTACAGTTAGTTAATTGTATAGCTTTTTCAATTAACAAATATTTGGGACTCATCGCATGTTCATGCATGGATTTCAGGGCTGAGATGAATGCCTACCAGCTGCATGTTACAATTGAAAAGACAAGGCTGTGTTGTTCTATCCAGCAAGCTGGTCCAGACAAATCCACCCCACCCAAGCTGTGCATTATTTCTGAAGAGAGTAGCAATCAGCTAACCAGCAATCAGCTCCAAGCAGATCTATCCCATCCATCAAACTCCTTATCATATTTTCAAACTCAGTGGGAGTAGAGGCCAAGGAAGGAGAAAGAGACAACATACATTGCTGGAAACAAATAGAGACTTGGAGAAGTACACTGCTCTCAAAATATGGAGCTGAAGACATCAAATATAGAAAAATACCTGGAGCAAGGAGAGACCTCAAGCCCTCCTACTAATAGATCCTGCATAACAGGCCACAAATCCAGACAAAATATCCTGTTACTCTTGTTTTTAACTTATAAAATTTTTCTAAATGTTTGTGCCCAAGTAATAGACCTAAGATTTTATGAATAACATCCCATATCCACAGTAAAGGAGCTACTACACTGCATGATCATAAATTAATTTTATTTATTCTGCCTGCTTGCCCAGATAGCTCATTATGTATCTATCTGAGGATTTTATAGATTAACATATCTCCAAGAATCTCTTTCTTTACTATAATAGTCTGAACATAACCTTTTATTTCTTCTAAAAGCAATAGCAATTTAATGGACTTCCTATTATGCTTAATCCTTTTGTTCTTATATAATGCAGACTACACTTAAAATGACTACCTGCACTTTCATTGAATCAAGAGCTATTCATAATGTGATTTTTTCATCCATCCTTCTGCTACTGCCCATTAAGGAGCAGTGTATACTCTGTGAGACTACTGAATAGTCTAAGAAGAAAAGTATAATTATTTCTGAAGATGAGAGTGATCTATGCCCCTTAGATCAGTGGTTTCTGAATCTGGATGCTCAGCAGCATTAGATGTGGAGCATTTTAAAAATTTTCAGTTGTTTTGGCTCCATCCTGTAAAATTCTGATTGAGTGGATTTGTGCTATTTTTTTCCTTAAAAATTAATTCTAATGCTCAGGATAACTGTTCTATCAGAGAATAAAACTTAGAACATTGTGATGCACCATGAAGATCCCCTTTCAGAAACTGAGGACTTATTTTCCCAATTGCTGTGAGTGCTGCTGGCAGAAAGACCTAAGCTGCCACCTCCTGAAGGGATTGTCTAAACTGAAGCAGGCATTCTCACACAAGGGCATGCTACTTTATGGGGATGAAGGCCCAGCCCCTAGGGGACAACTAGGATAGTCATTCCAACTGCAAAGCTCCCCATAGGGATGGCTGCAGCCTCCAGTGAACCTACATTGTAGCTTTGCCCAGCTGCTTCCACAGATCCTGAGTGCACTCCCTAGAGTTGGTTTCCTAGGAGATCCAACCTGTGATGGATATTATTGTTAGCTTTAAAAATACAAAAAGAAGCCCTCACTAACTATCCTTAAAAATATTTTTCTCAATCAGAATAGAACTGCAAACAAACCCCAGCCCGCTCAGATGCTTCCTTTTCTCAATCTCTTGCTCACAGCTCTCTGCCTATCACTGGTGCAGGTCTTCATACAGTGAAATACCCTGTCTCTTATTTTCTTAATTCAAACCCTATTTTTGCCTTACTATCCACTATATAATTCCTTGTAGCTTTAGCACCTGACTTTCCCAAAACTTAACAATAGATGTGTAAATAATCTATAATATAATCACGATATTCCTTACATATTGACTTGTTATCTATAAAGAATGTGTCCCTGGAGAGAAGGACTCAAGTCTGATGGTTCATTTTGTGCTTGCTTTAGTTTTGCTTTGTTTTACATAGCTCCCTACTGAATGACTGGGAGACAATAAAGAATAATGATTGAGTCCAGACTCTGGAGTCAGGCTAAGGCGATTCAAATCCTGTTCTTCATTTACTGCCTTTGGGACATTAGACAATTATTTGACCTTGGTGTTTTGGTTTGCTTTACAGTAAAATGGGGATGAGAATAATGCTCACTACTTAAAGTTATTGAGAGGAATGAATGTGGGTGTTAATGGATTTAAAATACCTGGTGCCAGGCAGTGGGTAAGCTCATGGTAAAGGTGAGCTCTTGTAGCATTTGACAATATTTACACAAGCCAGAACATTACAGCACAGTTGATATGACACTTCAGTGTTAAAGGAATAATGCAATGATGGTATTTTTTACTCTCAAATCTGGGAAATAGACATGACACATCAAGATAGGAAAATATTAAATGGAATGAGTTAGTTGGATGCTGGAGCAGAGTTCCTGTTGCAGAGAACTATAGTGTAGAAACTAGTGTTTCAAATCCATGGTAATTAGTTAGAATAACTTGTACAGGTTTCAAAACTATACTTTCTCATTTTATTCTAATATTCATTCTAATTAAGTTGGAATGACATGGGGCCCAAGTATCTGTATTTTTATATTTTCTAAAGATGATATTGATATGCAATTGGGTTGACAAACCCTGGTAAACTGGTGGATTAAAAAAAACTTGGTGTTACTAGGAAGGATGTAAAGAAACAAAATATGATGTTTCTTGGGATTTGGAAAGGATTCTTGCACTTTGAAATCTACCTACATGTGAATATAATGTATTAAGGCCAAGAGTTGAAGTTTCTTTAAAATGAAAGTATGGCTCCAAGGACAACAATATGTAACAGTACCTTACTGAAGTCATTAATACTTCTAGAGAAAGTATCCATCCACTACAAAGACTGCTGGTAATTAATTGAAGCACAGCAAATGAAGAGTCTTAAGAGAAAACCATAGTGTACATCCAAGAACTATGAAGTAGAGAGGAAACAGTTACGTGGTACTTGAAAGTTTGAATTTTATTGGTAAGGACATCCCTTTTGGGAAAAAATAATTTATAAGCTATCTTAACCTGATGTTATTGAAATTTCTATATCTGTACTCTACAGTGTTCTGATTCTATCATCAGCCAGTAATCCACCTATATTTGGAATGCAACATGGAAAAAGACCTCAAGCTGAATGAATGTGAGTAGTTCTTTCACTTGATACCAATCTCAC
Source organism: Tolypeutes matacus (assembly GCA_026826555.1). Taxonomy (NCBI): domain Eukaryota; kingdom Metazoa; phylum Chordata; class Mammalia; order Cingulata; family Chlamyphoridae; genus Tolypeutes; species Tolypeutes matacus. The sequence goes on along the minus strand of JAKSZT010053779.1, from coordinate 12,811,716 downwards.
AGATATTTACAATGAATATAGTAGATCCTCTGTAAACTTGGTAACTCTGAGTAAGAACACCAAGATCTAATCAAATTTAGGACACCAAGAAGAATTTCTAAATCTACAAAAAACCTGAGGACCAGAATTAAGATGGTGGTAAATTCCAAGTTTGAGGTTTCTTGGCACAGAGCAAGCTCCTTTTTCCCACCACAAGATATTCCTCTGCACTGCAGCCAACAAAGTTTGATTCAGGAAATTCATCAGAATTATCAAGTAACTTCCTCAAGCAATAGGAAAGAAAGCCTCACCTCAAAGTCTAATACTTCAGGAAGTTTTGCAAAATGATTGCATATTTATAGATTTCCTTCCATCTCTAAATTGGTCTAAAAATAGTTGAAAATACATTTTAGAAACTTCAGTAATATTGTGTCTGACAGTGATGTGAGCAAAATCACTAACCCTGTCGCCAGTGAGCACACAAAGGGAAGCTGGTTTGATCGATCAGTAAAAGCATCAGTGTTGACTATATCCCACTATCTGAAAAGTCAATCTGTAAAGTGTTATCTGTAAAAGAAGTAAAGAACTGCTGACTGGAAGGAGAATAGGAGATTCAAAGCACCAATTATTATTTCCTTAGGTGACAGATAACAAAATATATGAAAAGTGAAAAAAAAAAAAAAAAAAAAAAAAACTCAGCTACTTCTGAAACATTTGGAGATTCAGTTCTTGGACATATTTCTTATGATAAACTACTTCAATAATAAAAGTGGTTAAGGCAAAAATAAATTAATTAAAAATTCATAATTCAGAATATAAACTGAGTAAAAACACATTTCTATTGAGGTCCAAAGATGTAAAGAAGAAATAATATTGATATATATATATATTTGCTTTGTCTCAAATAGAAAAGATAGAAACTAAGTCATTCCTTTAAAGGTAAAAGAGCTAAATCCTGAAATCAAATAACTTCATTTGGGCTGGAGAGGAGATAAAACATTATTAATTCCTCATTCAGTTATTCAGCTTTGTCATTTGAGCATCTTCTACAAAAGAAAATGTAACAAGCAATTAAAAAGAAAGCATTTTGGTCTTTATTACCTTTTGTGAGGAACTGATTCGTTTCTCTTAAATCAAGTTGACAAACTTGTCCAGAGTTCCTTCTACCTCCTTCTCCAGAGTAATTTGGTCCTTAATTCTACACGGAGCAAGAAAGAAGAAAAAGAACTTGATTCTTTGCTTGCACATATAATATGACCCCGAGAATTATATCATTTTGAATAATTATTTTTATATTGTAAAAAAATTAAAGAAATATAGAAAATAAAAGTCATCATCGTCTCTTATACCAGAGATAATATTATTTTTTTAAGTTATAAGCTATAGTGAACATTTTAGTGGATTTCCTTCTACTTCTCCACACACACATATACTTACATTTACATATATTTGTATATACACACACTTATATGTGTTTATGTCTGAATGGGTATATAAATGATAGATATAGATAGACCTAGATAGATAGATTTCCAGTAGTTTTTTATGCATTAGATAGTCTACTTATATTTAGTATTTTTCAAAGATTGTTAATATTTTCATTTTGTAAATGATAGTCATAAGTATATAAAATTGTTATATACTTTATAAGTATATAAAGTTGTGAGTTTCTACACAACTTTCACATAAGTTTTCCTAAATATCATTATCGCTCTGTAAGTAGAAAAAATTATTATTTCTAAATCTAAGATAACAATGTAGAACATTGCTGAAAATATAATATGGTTCAGATGCTGGTTTGGTTGTTATTCATGTATTATTTCCTTTCAAAGTCATGAATTTGAAAGTACTAATAGCAATGATTCTCCTTTTGTACCCTTTCCCTTCAATAATGAGGAATAATAAGAAAAATGTATCTCTTATGACTTTTAGGGATAGTTTTTCCTAAAAACATTTTTATAATTAGAAGAAAAAAGTAACAAAAATTTTCACATACAATTATAAATAATATATTAGTATATATTTTATTATATATTTTTCTCTTTATAAAACTGTTGTAGTGGGTCTGCGGTGCACCACACAGCTTCCCCACCTTCAGGGGAAGCAGGGATCCCCTCGGACTGAGTGTTGACAGCTAGCAGCTCTCATCCCATTGTCTAAGAGAGTCAGTTTGCCCGAGTTTATGCCCCTTTTCCAGAGGGATCCCAAATCCAATGACTGATGAGCTCAGCACAGTGGCAAAAGGACTTCTTGTACCACATTGTTGTAACTCTGAAGGGTCATCCCAGCTCCAGAGCTGGCCATTGTCTTGGTTCCGGTCTGGCCTTCGCTGTGGCTGTGCCACAGTTCAACTTCTCCGCCCAAGACTGCTTCAACCCTCCAATAACCTTCTGCCTGATCATTTCCATTTTATAATCTGTATCCTAGATAATCTGACCTTAAAAAACAATTTTTCAGAGAGATTAAACTACTCTTAAGTGTTCTCTACTCTTTGTGGGAGAGAAATTTTGTCATCTGACTATAAAACCAGGAAGTGTCATTTAGGATTGTATCATCCAATCACTGTATAGACCTTTATTTTAGAGACAATAATTAGTCTACAGGGGAGCATAAAGCTTTGTGGTAAATTGATAAAAAAATATAAAGCACATATTCTGTAAAAATTTCACATTAGAATAATCCTTTCACAAAATTGATTTTCTGAAGGATTTCAAAAGTTTGTGTGACTCCCTTTTCACACAGGTGAAAGATGCACAATGCAAGGCTATTTTTAACCCATTATGAATATAAAAACTAGCCCTCACATTATGTGTTACAAACATCTACTTAAAAGCAGCTGTTACAAGGAGGAACAAATGTTGCTGCCAGACCAAGACTACGCTTTAGTCAGATCTTTTATATTTCAATTAAACTTCAATTCTTATAGGCATACTGTAGAGTTTTGTACCTGTGTTAAAATGTTTCAGTTGGAAAAAACAGTAGAAGTAAAGAAAACTTTCTCCCTATAGGAGTGAAAAGCAAAATGGTCTATAAGAGATTGTGTCTTATTCTTCCAAATTCTGTTTTTATCACCAAATATGAATGATTCATAATCATCAGGCTTTTATTTGTGGCAACTGTTAAGCAATGAACAACTTTAATTTTTATTTAAAAGTTTATATTCAGTATGCGCAAGGTACAAGGCTCTTTGTTATATGGTATATGGGATGTGAAGGAGATGACAATATCGTTTGGGAGCATAAATCAAATGTTTATCAGTCTAATTCAAGGCAATGAAATAACTGAAGGTCTGTCTAAGGAAATTCAATGGAAAGAAAGAATGCCACTGGCTCACAAAATGCTCCATGTGATTAATGCCATATAATATAAGATCAAAGGAATGGATTAGATTAAGGAAACATGGAGAGAAGGGAGTGGACATTTCATCTAGTGATGTAAGTCAATGGGCATGAGACTAGCAACAACTGGAAAGAGGTAGGCAAGGAAGGCAGGAATAGTGTTATTTTGTTTTCACCTTCTTCTCTTCCAAAACTTTGATTAGTAATGTAATAAAAAAACTCTTACTTACATCACCCTAAACCCACTAAAGAGAAACCAGATACTAAGATGAGCGCTAGTATAATTAATTCAGTAGCAATGTCTTCAAAAGGAAGACATAGAATCACTCCTTTGAACATTTCTGGGAAGAGTAGCAGTGATATATATTTTTTTAAACTGAACCAGGATTACGTTGCTGGGAGTTGTAAGATATTGACAAAAAGGAATAAAGGGATTTCAATCTATATTGAAAGGCCTTAAACCTGATAATGCTAATGGAAAATCTGCCAAGATCTCTTTAGAGTGTTTCTGTTGTGCTCTTAATACTTACATTTCATATTTTTATTTAAGATGGGCACTTTTTTTATGTTCCAATGGATGGTAAAAATAAGACTTTTTAAAGCTTTTTATGGTAAAGTTAGTCTCCCAGAAAACTGGTACTGTTTTTATACATATTTTACACTTTTAACTCTAAAAGTAGCTTGAAATCGTTTTATTAGTTGTATATTAAAATAAATTATATAAGGTAGATTTGTGCTATTCTCTCCATCAAATATGAAGATGACTGCAAAAGACTAAAATTATAGTGTTTATAGTATCCTTTTAAAGCCTAGTGTCATGGTTTATAAACAGAAGTAAATTATAATTTTAGATTAAATCAGAGATTCTAAGAAGCAATCTGCTGTAATATGCTGTGATACAGTTTTATTAATAATAAATAATAGTAAATTTGTGGGGGACAGAAAGTTTCAAACTGTGCTTCCTCCATGAGCAGGTTGCTTAAGTCTGGATGGATTTATGGGGCTAACCATCTTCACTTTGATAGTCTTTGTCCCTTTTTCCCCAGTTAATTGAGTTAGAATACTTTCATCTAAAACAGGCTTTAAGAGCTTGGAGGAAGCTATAGCCACCTGAAAGGAAGTCTATAAAATATCAAGAATGTCTGCTTCCCAGTTACAGAAAATCTGATCTGGGCCTTTTTGAGGCTCACTACAAAGCATAAAGGAGTCTGTTCATGAGCTGCCTGTGTGAATTATTAGAGACCAAGATAAGACATATTACACTATAAGGGGCACTTGTAGTGCCATCTGAACGTCTGATGAAGTGCCCTTCATCTCCTGTTGCCTACTCACTGCCCACAGCACAAACTCAACCCCTTAACTCTTCATAAGGATTCATGGATACGAATATATTTAATTAACACCTAATAGATGCCAGATAATACTTTAGATCCTCAATATACAATGAGAAAAAAACCCATCAGTGTGCTCAGCACATAGAGTGTGGTCTTGTAGAAGAGACAGGATTTAAGGAAGTAAACCAATAGATGAATTTATCGATTAAAATGTTGGTGGATCCTCTTAAGGAAAAAAAGAGAGAAAGCGATGGAGGAAGGTGTTCATTAAGAAATATCAGCATAGGAGTCCTTTTTTAGATGGAGCACTCATGGAAGAACTGTCAAAGAATTTGGCATTGAAGCAAAGGTCTGAAGGATGAGTGAGAGTCAGACATTTGAAGGTGGAACAAAGACCCTTAAGCTCAAAGGTCACAGCTGTGGATGCCCTGAGTAAGCAGGTGCTTGACAGGTCCTAGGCAATGAAAGAAGAACATTGTGAAAGGGCGACTTAGAAGCCGGCAGGGCTAAATCATGCAGTACCATGCTGGCCAAGCTAAGGCTTTTATTGTGTTTCAGTTGGAAGCCATGCTAATGTTCCTACCATGCTCCTAGAATCACCTCTAGAATGTTTATGAGATCAAGATTATTAATTGCAACTTTCAAATCTTGTGTATATATAGAATCATGCTTAATCAGTTGCTATATTAAGTACTATCTTCCAATTTACTTAATATCCCTTTGTAATACATTAATGGCTGTTTTTATTTCAATGTTATATATACTTATATCTATATTAAATATATTTTTAATTTTGAATATTTTTAATTGCCTAATTTTAATATCAACTTGTTCCTGATTAATTAAATGTTTTTTTTTCCCCATTAAGACCCTACTTGAGGGTCTTAAAATAAGCTTATTTTCATTCTTTAATTTTTTCATTGCCCCAAGAAATTCTTCTCCCATTTTTGACTTTGTGAGATATTTTTCCTTCAGTTAGTGTTCCATTTCTCCTTTAAAATGTTGTTTTGCAAATTTATTTTGAGTGACAATGGGGTTTTGATTTATTTTCAAATTTATTTTTCTTTCTCTTTGCTCTGCTCTCAAGTTTGGAAATTTTGTTGTTGCATCAATTTAAGATTTTGAGGCCCCTTAGCTCTTAATAACTATGTTTTGCTCATTTAAGCATTCACAGCAACTAGGAAATCACAAAACCAGCCCACAGTTGACCTAGTCCTTTACTGTGTTGCATTTTTTGCTCTCAAACTCCTCTTCAGACAAGGAGGGCCTCATAGGCCACAGACAGAGCTGTGCCTAGAGGCAGTGGCCCCCACTAAGGCAGTTGTTCCAGCTCTTTTCTGCTTCTAATACTTGTTTAGGAGCCCTGACCCAGAACTATTCTCATGCATTTAACCCTTGCACCAGACACCTACTCCACGTGGGGCTGTTTGAGTTCCTGTTTCCTTCAGGAGTAAGTTCCAGACAGTCATTGATTGTTTCTGTTTCTGGATCCCAGAATCTTTGCTCATCTCAATGTGTTCCTATCTCATTTCTGGTGCATGAAAACATTTTTAAAACAGTTTTTGTTTTCAAAAATGAGGAGGCAATTTGAAATAAAAATATCTATATGTTCATAAGCATGGAAAAGTCTAGAATTATGTACAGAAAATAATATTATTAATTGTGCTTATCTCTAATATAGTATTCATAGCTATTCCTTATGTCTTCCTGTTACCAATCTTCCTACTTTCAGAGGTCTTTTGGGACAGGATGTAGAAAAGATTCAGGGATATGTAGTACCAATTTACACAGTGCCAACAGGCAATATGAATTATAAGTAATTATATTACCACTCCTAATGTTCTTACAATATTTTTGTGAAAATCTAATGAGATAAAGAACATCACAACACACCTTGTAAATTCTCAGTACTATATAATTTTAGGTATAATTAATAAGCTATATTCTGCTCTCCCATCATGCCATTCCCATTTTTATTTATCCCAGCATGAGAAATACTGCCTATGTATTCCAGATGAAAAAAATGTATGTGGGAAAACATTTTAGGATAGATATATCCTTCTTTATGAATAGATAATTTAGTATGGTGTGTTGCATTTTGCCTAAGCAGGGAGAGCAAAGTCAGTGCTTTTTAATACTGCAAGGAATTTAGAAAATAATGTATTATTCCAATTAGATAATCATAAAAATGGAAAAAAAATAGGATCAACTTAGAAAAACTCTAGACCAACAGCACTGTCTAACAGAAGGTAGACATACATAAGTTTCCTGTCCCTATTTCTCCTAGTTCCTCTCTCAGAACTGTTTTAAATCTTATAAAGTACAATTTATGTATCAACCATATAACCTCCTAACCTTTTGTTTACAGAAAGAATGATTGATATATATCCTGAGGTAAACAACTAAAATGGAAATGCCTAGTTCTTAGTTATATTTTCATTCCAAGACCTAAATGGCAAGTAAATTTAGAATGACTTCAGAACCACAGATAAATCTGAAATAGTCTATTCTCCATGTTTTCTTGGTCAGGATTTTGCTTCAATAATGCTGTGTAACAAACCACCCCCAAACTCAGCAACAAGCAGATTGATGGCCAATTGCTGATCTAGACTGGGTAGGTTGGCTGGCTGTGTTCAGGCTAAGGGTCAGTTGGGTTTGCCTGAAGGCTACAGTTCATTTCAGCTCAGTTCTTCATGTGCTTGTCCTGGGGCCAAGTGTGAAGAGGAATTGGCTACCCGGGGCCTGCTTTCCCCTGTCAGAGCACTGCTGCACAGAGCCAAGCCACACTCTGCAAGCACATCTGCCAACATTCCATTGGCCAAAGCTGGTCACATGGCCAAGCCCAACATCAATGGAACAGGAAGTGCACTCTCCAGTGGAAGAAGAGGGGACTAAATATTTGCTGGACAAAATCCATATTAACATACATGTCATGCCTACAAAAACTTTTGCTCTCATTTTGTTAACATAGTAATTCTTGTAACTATTTGTATCAGTCTGTAGATCACAGTAATGCAGTATAATATTCATGTAAAATCTACTTTGAAGGCTAAGGAAATCTGATCGTAGCCCATAGGTGATAAAATGATTGTCTTATTAAAAGAGATGTCTGGAGACAATGATATTATTTTGTATTTCATCAAGATTGTATATCCAGAAAACCATTAAATGGTTCTACAGGTTTTTAAAAAAATTTTTATGTTTATGTCCTCTAGTGCATATGAAATTAACGGTATAATAATATAGGATAAATGAAAAAAAAAATCTTTCATTGCACAATATTCAGTCAGTCTGTGGGATTCATTGTCACAGGAGGTCACTGAATCAAATACTGTGGCTAGAATTTTTAAGGCTCTTGGAAAACTTTTTGATGACTAATGGCATTCATCATTATTCATGCCAAGTTTCAGGTAATGAACTCTTCCACTTGAGGCTCTGAGTGATCACCTCTGGGGTCAAATGGAATGATTGCTTTTGTGTAGCTAAACAATAGACTATTCATTTGGGAACATCCATAATCTTGAAAGCAGATAAAAACTAATATTGGAGACCTCCAAAAATTGTATTATGCTTCAAGGTTTCTATGTGATAAGGACAACCCTATATATCACAATTAAAATTATTCTTCGCTATTATGTCTTTAGCCCAATTGGCTTTTTGATCACTGAGAAGTGAAACAGTATTGAAATTGCAGCTATTTCCATATTGTATATAAATAGATAATCCATGTTAATGCAGAATTCTAAGTAAAATCTTAAAATCTCAAAGACAAAGAAAAATCTTTGTTTTGACTTAAAGAGTCATACTAGTCTTATTCTGGGTGAATATTCAAAGAGACACACAATGGGAAGTGTTGGAGAGACTGCTATTTTATTTTCTTCCATTTAGGCTTGCTCACCAGTAAATTCTCTATTCCCAAAGGAAATGCAGGAAAAATCCAAATGCTAATGTTAGTCTCCACTGCATTATGGAATAGAAAGACAGAAATGAGTTAATGGAATAGAAACAACATTCCAGTTCCTTCTGAATTGGTTTTCCAGTGTTGTTTTTATTTTATTTTTTTAAGATTGTATATTTTCAGAAAATATATGCATTCATATTTAAATGCAAATAGAAAGTTTACCCCCAGGCTAAAACATATATGTTGGGAAATTACTTGCTGTTTTTAATTATGTAAACTCTTATTCTGTACCTTGATAAAAGGCAGGTACAATCCACTTCAAATCGGATTTATTTTAGTAAAGTTGTTTTCATGGTTTTATTTCATCTTTTGAATTAAAAGAGGGAAGCACAATATATAAAAATCATTCAAATTATTTTGAATCATATATTATTATCAATAATTCCATGAAGAGAGAAAGGATACAAAAATATTGGGGTATAAGAGTTTGAGGTGAATTGGGAAGGAAAGAAGGTAAATGAGAGGAAGATTGTTGAGCTGTCCAGTCAGAAGAAATACAAACTACGAAGTAGACGTAAAGCAAGTTCTCAAAAGCAAAGTAGCTTAAAATCTGTGGATATTCACAAGACTATTCTTTACTTAGAAGTACGTAAATAATTTTATGTATATGGTTATTTGCTTTTTCTTATCTTTATTGTTTTAAAGATGTAGTACAGAGTTATTTATGTTTTTAAAACTTGGTAGATGTTTATTTCTAATTACATATTCCAAGTTATTATTCGCTTAGTTAATTTTATTTGAAAATACAAGAATCTATTAGGAATATCCATGTACTTTATTATTTTCATAAAATCGGGAAAAATCATGGCACTCATAATTCAAAATTCAATTGGAAATATTATATGTTTGGTTTTTCAACAGGTCTATTTTGATTATCAAAGTTATCACGAAAGTTCATGTAATTTTCTGAGACATAAGTTTGATAAAGGAGGGGTGTGGTTCAGCCAGTGCTTGGGTAAGGACTGCCAGCTAGTATTTCTATGTCTGTAGGGTCCTGTCTGGGAGTGCCAAAGAAGCTGGAGGTTTGGGTGATAGGTGTCCTTTGCTGGTGAAGGACACAGGAACTGAAGTAAAAAGAAAGCACCTTCTTCCCTTCTCCCACCTCCAATCTACAGCCTATTTCTCCCAGTGTCAGAACCTAACCTGAGGTCAGCTGACAAGGGAGTATAGGAAGAATTTGTAGAGACCCAGCCTCAGCATCACAGACATAAGGTATGTTAAGTTTGAAAAATAGATAAAACAGATAAATAACAAGCACAAAAACTTGCTCTGTGGGGGAAAAAGTGAAAGCCAATTACTAATACAGAGATAATAGAAGGGGAATATATTTAAGGAGGTGATAGTATTTTAAAGAAAATGTGTGGATTTAATAATATCTGCAGAAAGATATTGCATATAACCTGCATTTTTAATTTTAAGTAAAATTGAATACACCCATCATATGTTGTTTGAATTTCCTTTAAAAATGTTAATCCTTCTAAGCTTGTTGGAGAATCATATGTCCAAGCATGGGAACAAAGCCTCAGTTACAAAAAACTATTACTCTGAAACTAAATATACTCTCTCTCTATTTTTTAAAACAACCATCATATATGTGTGTGTGTGTCTATATATATTTGTAAATATAGAAAATAAATAGGCCATAATTTCAATAGTTTGAAAGAACTTTTGATGCATAATAGATGAACTAACTTATATCTTTAAACATTTCTTCATAAGGCTCCTTTTTAAGAGCTGCATATTATTATGAAATAAAGATACGTTTTTACTTATTTCTAATTTTTTTCCTGTTAAGGATACTACTACTTTAATTGAATTGTCATTTTGCAGATTATTTATTAGGAGTGCTTCTGAGAATATCTCATTAAAACATTGCTAACATTAAGTACATTTATGTTGAAATATACTTATTAATATTTTAGGTAAAAAAGGATACTTGCTATAGTTAGACTTACTTTGATTTTTAATAAAAATTATTAAATCATTATAATACCTATTTTACAAAGGGAATATCCATATCCAAACAGATTTTGTTCTCTTTCTCTTTTTAATAATAACCAAATGTTCTAACCCAATCAATTGGATATCATTCCCTTTCTTGAGAATGTACTCTCTCCTTTATCATATATTTTTTAAGATAAATGTTAGGGTCTTTTCTTCCATCTAATGTAATAAATTGAGCTATATATCTGTAGCAATAGAATGACTCTGATTTAATTGCTGTAATTATATAACACATTTTATTAATAATATATATATTTTTACTTAGATAACTTAAATGTTACACAAAAATTATAGGGCTTCCCATATGTCCCACCTCCCACACCTCCCACAACCTCCCATATAAACATCCTTCATTAGTGTAGCACATCACCTGCAATGGATATACACATCCTGGGGTTTTGCCATTAAGCATGGACCATAGTTCTGAATAATACAAAAATACATTTTAATATGCGGCAGGATCTAAATGTTCTGGGTTCACCATAAATCATTTTCAATATTGTTTTTATTTTTTCTATTTACTCCCCATGAAATCAAATATCATTTTGTCAAATTTACAAAAATTATATTGTTCAAATTTTCAATTCCATAAAAATATTAAGGTAACTTTAGGAGAAGTAAGTCTTGAAAATGTTTATTTTTTTTCTCTCTAGGAAGATAGTTTGACTCTCCTTTTTTTTCATGTTTTCTCTCTCTCTTTACAAATTTTTTTTTTCATTTTTTAGTTTTCTTACAATTTTTGTTATTTTTCTTTCTAGACAGTTTCTGGTTGGGTTGCTAATGTGAATTGGATTTTCCTCCAATTATAATTTCTATTTGGTTATTACTGGAACATAGGAAAACTATGAGATTGGCGATCTTATATCTAGCCTTTTTATGGAATTCTTTTATTAATTATCTTGATTCTTTGAGTATTCTGAGTAGAAAATCAGATGGTATATAAACAATCAGAATTTTGTCTTCTTTAACAAAACTATACCACTTGCTTCTGCTTCATATTGAATTGGCCAGAACATCAACACTACTACTTGTCCTTAAACTAAGAATGATTCTTGACCTTTAATTTTATCCATGTTTATTTTATTTTTCTTGAAATCAAGCTTTGATTTGCTACAACATGTACAAGAAGTAATATTTTGAAAGTTTGGGAAAGAATTATATTTTCCTCACGAAGTTTATTATCTTAGAGCTCAATCATTAAAATAGCTAACAGTATAGATAGGAGAACATTCTCTCATGAACTATAACAAATATACAATTTTAATATATGGTGTTAATAATACAGCAGTTTATGGGAAAAATAGACTAAATGTAATAAGCTGTGGACTATATAGTTAACAGTAATATTTTCATGATGTTCTTTCATTTGTAACAAATGTTCCACAACAATGCAAGGCATTGGCGGTAGGGTGATATATGGGAATCCTATATGTTATGCACGATTGTTTTGTAAACTCACAACTTCTCTATAATAATACAAAAACAGCTTTGAAATATGCAATATACTGTGAAACTGGTTGAATATGATGCAGCAATCGGTAACTGAAGAGTGCCCAAATATTGCACTAGAATCTATAAGGAAAAAATCAATCCTTTGCCTTCAAATAGTTTCCATTCCAATTGGTTAGGTAATGAGGGCTGTTACTAGGCAACCTACAATAAAGACACCAAACAATTATAATAGCTAATGCTTATTGAGTGATTATAATGTACTTGCCACTTAAGTTTTACATAGATTATTACTAACTCTGCATAATTATCCTTCGAGATAGGGTTTGTAATTATGTAGATGAAGAATCCCAGGCTCAAAAATAGTTGAAATAATTGCCTAGGTCATAGAGCTGATGCCCAGCCCAGCTTGTTTCAAATTATAGGCAGTCTGACCTAGAATTTTCTTCTTAAACATTGAGTTACACAGTCTTCTGAGAACTTAGAAAGGAATGTCCACTAGAAGACAGAACTTCAACACAGTTTATGGAGTTTTTAAGGCTGAGGTGGTATTTCGAGAGTGGAGAACATTCCAGAAATTCTCTCTTTGGTATAAAGAGGACATTAGGAAAAGCAATAATCAGACTAGTCTGACTCAAAACAGAGGAATTATAAGGGATAAGCATGATCTTGGGTCAAGATTGGGTAAAACCATAAATGCTAACCTAAATACTTTATTTTAATTCTTACCTTGTAGGTAATGGGAAAGAATAGAGGAGATGGAATACTGTAAAACAAAACCCATATATAGGAGGATCCATTGATATCTTTCTGTTAATAAGGGATATTAAGATATTTCAACGTAAAGCACAATCAAGGAAAAGAGACCCTGAGAAATCACAAGCAACAACAATCAAGGCAAAGAAAAATATGTGACAAAGAAATGAACTACTTTGGATGTACTGAATCCTTTTTCTTTGAACCTATTGCAGTCTCAGTGGGGGCAGACAGAGGGAACAAAGCCTTGAGTTCAAACGTTCTGATCCAATTTCCATCTTCAGAATTTTGTCAAACTGGGCTGGAAATATTTTTATCCAAATCCTCCTAAGATTTCCATAGCCTCCAGCTATGCTGAACCACTTTCACACTGTTTCAAAAACTTCCATTTATTTAAAGCCTGAAATATGGGTTTGCCTTATCTTAAAACGCACATGCATGCACGCATGCAAACACACCCCACACGATTTAAAGCCTATGGAAAAGAAAAGTTACAGAAATCTTTGAGAATATCAGAAAAGATTAGCTTCATGTGCTAGCATGGGGGTCTCATTCAGAATTTATCTCACTACTTTGTTCTTCCACAGAATTGGCCTTAGAAACCAGGAATAAGTTAAAGCTTTAGCTAAAAACACATTTTTAATTGACTTTCTACATTTAGAATATCTCTGCTTTTAACCATTTCAGAGTTTTGTGGATTTCTTAAATGCTTTTTCAGTGGCTGGCACTTTACAGCTAGGAATTCCATACTGTCTTATTTAAATAATCAGATGGGTGATGATTGATAATAAAACTATTTATAATTGCATTATAACAAAAGATTCCCTACTCTGCAAAAAATTTTAGTTGCCTTATCCACATTTCCATGTGAAAAGGAACATTTGCATGATCAAATCTGAAAACTATATTTTAGTCATTTTACAAATGTTTGCAAAGAGTAATTTAAATATATGTGTTAAATGCAAAATACTTTTAGATATTGATGTCAAAGATACAGTGAGTGACTGATGCCAGAAAAAAAGTGTAACTTTATGAAAATTCAAATTCCCTATGCATTTTAACCCACTTTGAATTTCTTTTCAAATATATTATTTGAGGCTTTATTGAAAGCAAATAGAAGCTATGCTCTAGAGCAACATTATCCAATAGAACTTGCCATGTTGATGGCAATGTCCTTTATTTCAGCTGTTCATTATAATAGTAGCCACAAGGCACATGTATTGAACATTTGAAATGTGGCTAGTGTGGATGAAGAACTGAAGTTAAATTTTATTTAATTTTAACTTTAATTATTTAATTTAAAGTTAAATTTAAATAACTGTATGAAGCAAGCCACTACCATGTTGAACAGTGCAGTCTAGAGTCTGCACAAATTGAAATACATTATCAATTTGAATCAAAAAATTTTGACAACAATCATTGCTTATGTAACTTTTGCATTATCAGTGAATCGATAAATATAAAGCACAAAGAAACAAATCATGATAGCCACTTTGTTTCATATATATATGAATATATATATTTGTTCTTTCAATGCTGAAAATAATACTGTAAAAATCCATTTCTGCTAGGAAGAGGAGTGAAGCAGACCAGATATTTTCTAATAGGTGTCTTTCCACATATAGATCTACACAAAAGGAAAATATTTCATACCTCATAATGTATTAATTATTGACATACATTGCCAATCAGTGTGGAGCTTCAGAAATGAACCATTCTCCTCATTTCTGGCTAAAGTCATTGAAAAGATTCTCAATATGTTTTCTGTTAACTAAATATATGTCCTTCAAACATCCCAGCGCCATGTGTCTTCGCAATGTCTTCAAAATATCCCCGAGACCTCTTTCATTTAGTAGCCCCACTTAATACAAAGTTATAGCTGTTACTGGTTGATAAATGCCCTCAAACAACAGATTGGGGAAAAAAAGGTAGCTGTCACACAAAATCATACTCCCTCTCTCTTTTCAAGAAGACTTGCTTTTGCAGTCCTATTACTGTGAAGATCCCTTTTGTGCCCCTCCCCCACTTCAATTGATTTTAGATATTTTTGGTGTTTCCCCCATCTACCTCATTGCCTATTTTACTCAAATATGTAGGTGGTATATTTCTAAACGAATCAGCAATGAAGTGGTTGAGACCACAAGCCTCATCACCCTCTACATGCTATTAGTAATAGACTCCCAAGGGCTGAGTGTTCAGTGAACCACAGTAATGAGGTTGATAGTTCATGAAGAGACTGATTTGACAAATTGCCAACCTGCTGCAGGCACAGTCTCCCTAACCCTGCTGAAGGCCAATGTGATTCCAATTTTCATCCAGGTTTGCTTTCATTCTAAATGTACTCTTGCTAACACGGTATTTAAGTGGATAAGCCCAGCCCCCTTGCAAAGGAGAGCACTCGGTGGC
Organism: Tolypeutes matacus; assembly: GCA_026826555.1. Taxonomy (NCBI): domain Eukaryota; kingdom Metazoa; phylum Chordata; class Mammalia; order Cingulata; family Chlamyphoridae; genus Tolypeutes; species Tolypeutes matacus. Next base: position 12,796,489 of record JAKSZT010053779.1, on the reverse strand, counting down.
ATGTACATTTATTATCCCCTTTTCAAATTGACATGCTCTCAGGGTGAATTAATCAGCATCTGTCGTATGTTATAAGGTACAAAAGGATGTTTCATTTTTCATGAGTTATTTTGGAGGCATTTGTGAAAATAAGCATCTTCATTTATTGCTGTTCTGGATCCATAAGGACACTTTCAGCTCTATTATCAATTCCTCTCATACTTTTGTTGTATTCTCTCGTGCACTTGCAGACATTTTTTTACTCCTTCTTTTCTCTGTCTGTCTGAGTCTGTAATCTGGATAAAAATGTCAAAATTCTCAACTTATTGAAAGATGCTCAGTACTCTTAAATCAAGTGAATTGCTTTGTAGATTTTTTAAAAACTCATCTCTTTCTCTATTTCCCTCATCATCTCCTTATCTTTAAAGATCTTTTCTACAAAGATGTTATTGTTGGCAAATGGACAGTGAGAATGAGTCATCTCTGACTTCAGGGAGAATAAAGGTGACTGAATTGTACTATTTGTGAAGTGTGTCTTTTATACAACATTCATAAGCATTTTTAAGAAGGTTTATACTTCAAAGAACAGTTCCCAAATCACCACTGACTTTCCCTGCAGAGGGGTGGCTGGACTTTACATACTCAGTTTGTAATGGTCATCCTAAAGTGTTCCCGGGGTCAGAGGTGTTAAAAGAAATGTTATTTATTCCAAGATGCCTCTAAAATTCCTATTTCAAATTAGTTCTTTCCCAAGCTGAGTATAAAAACAATTAAAGTTTGAAAATCTTGAAATCATTTCTTCAGCCACCATGTGCAGGCTTCTATAAATTCATATAGCACCAAGTTTTGTTTTCCAAACCTTAATTTTCTAATGCCCTACATGGTTCAGTTTCCTCTGGAACATATACTTTGAACCTATGTTGTTTCAACTTGCATTTAACAATATAAACACTTCAATTATTCTAATGCTACTTCTTAGGCATATGTTTTGTCTTTTTATCTAAACTCCTTGCGGCTAAGGCAAATATGGTGCTTTTGGTCAGACCCTGACCAAAATGCTGCTTATTTGAGTCCTTTTGGTTATTAGTTGTCCTCATTATGCACTCTGGAAATCTCATCATCTTGTAGTATATTAACACGAGGATTCACTTTTTACCTTATGCTACTCAGAGGTTACAAAATAGCAGTCTACTGATTGGATTTAACAGTTGTTAAGTTGGTCAGCAAAGTATTATTAAAACATTAAAGCTAAAAATTTTTTAAGTGAGGCATATGCTCCCCAGTTCTATTCAGCCCCTTCTACTCCTTTCTCTCTGCAGCCTTCAATAATTTGCTGTTGGCCTGAGAACATATTTGAGATGAGGCCCCTGTCTTATTGATTTTATTGCCCCATGTGGTACCTTCATTCATTGAACACATATCTGTTGAGTGCCAATATATCCAGGCACTTTTCCAGGAAAAAGTGATACAGTAGTAAACAAATGGACACAAATCCCTCCCGTGATGGAACTTGTGTTCTGGATAGCTGCATTCTGGTATCTAGTAATTTCTCAATAAACATTCAGGAAAGCATGAATAAAGCCAGTGTGTTAGTCCTGATCCTCTGATCAGCAGATTTCAAGCTGAGATTAAGTGCACAAGGTTTTTATCAGAGAAATGCCTGTGTGAAAGGAAAATAGGGTGTGTCTCAATTTATGACTTGGTCTATCTGACAGAACCCAATCCAAAATGGGTGGTTCTAGATGCATGGTCACTTAGTACCCATGGTCAAGAATTTCATTTTTACCACGGTCCTGTAATAGGCTTGTTTCTCTCAAACAGTTTATAATCCTCTGCTGCTGATGGTATGACCTTGCTTCTGGGGGGCTGAATTATGGTTTTCTCACCAGGGTTTGTGTTTTTAATTCCTACTCTATAATTTCCTTCCACTAACACCTCCAACACAATAGCATCTGCTTGATAGATGGCATGGTCAAAGCAGCAGGGCTTATAATATCCCGCCTAGACTGCCTGCAGTGACCTTTCCTATTCTAGGCCCAACTCAGTAATGGCAATCTTCCATGTCACCTAGAATATAAGTGTATAGTAATAGAAAATGTTGCCTCAAGAACCCAAAGTGGGCTCCCAAAAAATGTGCTGATTTCCTTCTGATGGGGAATGAAATACATAGCAATTTGTTACTTTGGAGGGGGTATTCCAGTATGCCCTGACCACTGGATTTTTAAAAGATCACTGAAATTAGCCAGACATTAAATATTGGTAAGCTTTATCTTTAACCACCTGGAGTATATATGGTTTACCAAGGTTGCCAGTCACCTCTTTTCTTAATCAGCATGATATTTTCATGTAATGAATTGGTTTGTCTTTGGGGTGTCCAGGTTATCCAGATCTCTTCTGACTATATAGTGGCGGAGGGCAGGTGAGTTAGCATAACCCTGAGTAACATTTTAAAGAATATTTACTTTGGAACTCTATCAACCCCATGGATGTTAATGACCCCAGTTTTGTGACTGCATTTCCTATCATCATCCCTGGCCTGCAGATAAGAACTTAGAAATGTTGGTACCCATCTCATCACTGCAATCCTGATGGCTTTGGTAAATTGTGTGGCCTCTGGGCCTTTTCATGGAGCATAAGTGGATCTTCTGGCTTCACTTAATATTTCGGGCTGCACCTAATGGGTAAGCATTAACACTTACTTCCCTTAGCCTTTTTATTCTTTCATCTAACTTCTGCCAGGGTAAATCAGGCATTTCTATTTCACTGAGAATTCTATATCATTTATTCCAGGCTTCTATGAATTCCCAGCAGTGAATTTAACCAATCCCTTGGTGTCAGTTTGTTGCCAGGATTGCTATGAAAAAAACCACAGAATGGGTTGTCTTAAACACCTGGTATTTATTCCCTCACAGATTTGAAGGTAAGAAGCTTAACATCAAGTTATCACCAGGCCATGTTTTCATTAAAGTCTGTAGCACTCTGATGGTGGCTCAAGCTCTGTCTCCATCACATAATGATCTGACTCTTTCTGTATTCTCTGGTTTCTACTTCAGTGTCTAATTTCCTTTGATTATAAGGACTTCAGATATATTGGATAAAGGCTCCATCTCATTCTATTTGGCCACCTTAACTAATAACATCTTCCCAGATTCTGTTTACAAGTAGGTTGACACCCATAGAACTGGGGTTAATTAAGGACATGAAAAAGTCTTTTGTGAGGGACATGATTCAATTATCAACAGACCAAAATTCCTTGTCAAATCCCCAACAGTCTGAAATTTCTCTTCAAAGAAAATGTTCCCAAGTCAATCAGTTTTTGCTTCCCAGGCTAATATTACAGCCCTTTGATCAAGCACCCTCAACAGCCTATCCTGGAGTACTCCACTGGCTCCTGCTGCTACAATCCAGCTAGTTCTCATATTTTTTAGGTGTATAGTCCCATTACTCCCTTATCAGCAGAATTATACTTGTATTTAACCTTATTTATTGGGTTAGCAGCTGGAAGAGGAGGTGGGAAACTCTTTGTGAAGGCACTTGTTGCTTTTTTTGGGGTGATGATCTTACAGCACCCTCCATAATAGTGGAATGGTGGGCCTCCTCTGCTTGTCTGGGGTCTGGGAGGACTGTAGAGGTAGAAACCTCAAGGGCAAAAAACGAAAATTACAGGACAATCTTTCTAGTGAACATAAATGCAGAAATTCTCAACAAAATACTTGCTAATCAAATCCAATAGCATATTAAGAGAATTATACACCATGATCAAGTGGTTTTATTCCTGATATGCAAGGATGGTTCAACATAAGAAACTATATTAGCATAATACACCACATCCTGAAACTGAAGGAAAAAAACACATGATCATCTCAATTGACGCGGAAAAGGCATTTGAAAAAATCCAGCATCCTTTCATGGTAAAACAGTGTGAAAGTTAGTAAAATAAGGAAAGTTCCTCAACATAGTAAAGGGTATATACAAAAAACCCATAGTCAACATTGTACTCAATGGGGAAGGGTTGAAATTTCCCCTTCTAAGATCAGGAACAAAACAAAGATGCCCACTGTCACCACTGTTGTTCTACATTGTACTAAAAGTTCTAGCTAGAGCTATTAGGCAAGATGAAGAAATAAAAGAGATCCAATTTGTTAAAAAGGAAGTAAAACTCTCCCTATTCACAGATGACATGATCTTATATTTGGAAAATTCTGAATTATCTATGGCAAAGGTACTAAATCTAATAAATGAGTTCAGCAAAGTGGCAGGACTCAGGATCAACATGCAAAAATCAGTAGTGTTTCTATACACCACTAATGAACAATCTGAGAAGGAAATCAAGAAAAATATTCGATTTAAAATAGCAACTAAAAGACTCACATATATAGAAATTAATTTAACCAGGCATGTAAAGGATCTGTATTCAGAAAACTACAAACACTGAAATAAGAAATCAAATAAAATCTAAATAAATGGAAGAATATTCCATTCCTGGATTGGAAGTCTAAATATCATGATGTCAATTCTACCCAAACTGATTTAAAGATTCAATGAAATCCCAGTTAAATTTCCAATTGTCTACTTTACAGAAATAGAAAATTCAAGTTTATTTAGAAGGGAAAGAGGCCCCCAGTAGGCAAAAACATCCTAAGAAAGAAGAGTGAAGTTGGAGAACTTGAAGCATATTACAAAGTTAATGGTCAAACAGCATGGTATTGGTGTAAAGATAGACACAATGATCAATGGAATCAAATCGAAAGCTCAAGAACAGACCCTCACATCTATTGATTTTTGATAAGCCTACCAAGTCCACTTTACTGGGACAGAACAGTCTCTTCACAAATGGTGCTGGGAGAACTGGATATCCATATCCAAAAGAATAAAAGAGGACCGTATCTCACTCCCTATACAGGTATCAACTGAAAAGAGATCGAAGAGATAAACATAACAACCAGGACCATAAAACTCGTAGAATATAATATAGGAAAACATCTTCAAATTCCTGTAGTAAGAGAGGGTCTCTTAAACCTTACACCCAGAGCACAAGCAACAAAAGAAAAAAAAAATGATAAATGGGACCTCCTCAAAATTAAATACTCTCGCACCTCAAAGGTTTTTGTGAAGAAGGTGAAAATGCATCCTACTCAATGGGAGAAAATATTTGGAAAACACACATCCATCATGGGTTTAATAGGGATCCTACAATTCAAAAATAAAAAGACAAATGACCTGAATAAAAATTTGGCAAAAGACTTGAATAGACATTTTTCTAAAGAAGAAATACAACTGTTGAAAAAACACATGAAAAAGGTTCAATATCACTTGCTATTTGGGAAATGCGAATCAAAGCTACAATGAGATAATATCTCACACCTACTAGAATGGTCACTATTTTAAAACAAAAACAGAAAACTACAAGTGTTGGAGGGGATGTGGAGAAATAAGAATGCTTATTTACTGTTCATGGGAATGTAAAATGGTACAGACACTGTGGAAGTCCATTTGGCAGCTACTAAGGAAGTTAGATAGAGATCTGCCATGTGACCCAGCAATACCCATACTAGGTATTTATCCAGAATAATTGAAAGCAGGGGCACGAACACACATCTGCACATCTATGTTCATAGTGGCATTATTCACAATTGCCAAAAGGTAGAAATAAACCAGGTATCCATCAACCAATGAATATATAAACAAATTATAGTGTATACACACAATGGAAATTATGCAGCTATAAGAAGAAATGAAGTTGTGAAGCATAAGACAACATGGATGAAACTTGAGGACTTTATGTTGAATGAAGTAAGCCAGACACAAAAGAACAAATATTGTATGATTTTGCTATTATAAACTGAATAAAATGAACAAACTCATGGAGTTAATAGCTAGAATATAAGTCACCAGATAATAGAATGAGTTTAGAGAATGGAAAGCTGAGGTTTAATCTGTGCAGAACTGGTAAAAAAATAAAAAAAAAAAAGTTGTGGATATTTGGAAGTGAATAGAAGTGGTGAAAGCACATCATAGTGTTTGTAATTAGCTGCATAATAGTGGTTGAAAGGGAAAGTCTATGGTCACATATCTCACTATAAGGAACATTAAAAAATGAAACATGGGACTGTATAGCATAGCAAACCCTCTTGTGAAAAATGAGTAAGTTAATAGTACATAGATAAGAATATTTCTGTCTGAAAGAGAACAAATGTACTTTAATATTATAAGATTTTAATATCAGGGTGATATCTGGACAAAAAATACAACCAAAGCAAACTATGGACAGTAGTGTAAAGTAATATATTAATAGCCTTCCATCAATGGTAAAAGGGGAAGTATACTAAGTGAAAGAAACTAGACAGAAAGTATTGTTTAACTCCATCTATACAAAATGCAAATACAAATAAATTATAAAGATGTATGACATCATACATAACTACTATACATAGAGAAGGATAGAAAGATTGAGTGGTGACTACTAAGGGGTAGGATTTCTTTTGCTTGTTTGTTTGTTTTTGTTTCTAGTTTTTTCCTTCTTTTCTCTCTTTTTTTTTGTAGAGTAATGGTAATGCTCTAATATGGCTTGAAGTGATGAATGCACAAATTTGTGATTACACCAAATGTCATTGATTGTTTACTTTACATGTATTATATAGTTTATGAATACATTTCAATAAAATTGATAATACAAAGTAATGTTCTTAAAATTGTACCCAGCTGCCAGTAATAAATCAATTCCAGCCTTGAGTTCATACTTCTTACAATGAGAAATTTAAATTTCTCTATTTTTGGAAATACAGTGTCTTGCTGTATTTAATAAAGAATTAATTCTTTGAAATGCTTGTGAATGGAAATAGGGAGGAAGCCTATGAGAGATTTCCAGCTGTAATGAAATCTGAATCCTCTTGAAAGAGAGATGGCGAGTAGGTTGAATGGATGCTTCCTAGTCTGTAGTGTAGTCAAAGGAAGGTTTAGCAAAATCATAGGGAAGTCCTTGAGTCAGAATCAGTTGACAAAGTAGACTTGTCCTTCCCAGGAATGGGTCTGCTGAGTATTCCCCTTGCACTCAGTTGTTGGTGGGGACAAAACTATAGGATGTGTGATCTTGGTGCAAATATTGTGATGGAATACAATGGGTAAACAAAATGAAGAAGTTAATGACAAAATATATTTCCCAACAATACTTTTCCAAACAAGATTTTTCTCAGCTTACTGTCACTTATCTTATGAAATTTTTGGCAGCCACCATCTATGGTGGAATAATTAGGATAGTTATCTCTTCAGAGTCAACTTCACTAGGCTCATGATCTTCCTCTCATTCTCCTAATGTAGCTCACCACAGTGAAGGAAGATCAAAACTAATCACTACATTATCGTGGGAAATCTGAGAGTAAAACCACTGCACTGAATGAAATTATAAGTAAAATATGATGGTTGTATTTGGCATAGGAATATGTACATATACATATTATTTTTCCTTTTCAATTTATAGAGTGCAAAAATAACACATGCTCATTGCAATAAATTCAATAGTCCACAGAGCAAAAAGAAAAGTTCAATAGCTTTTTCTACATCTCCTCTATTCCTCTCCCTTAAAGTAACCAATGTTAAAAGGTCACAAAATAACTCACAGCTTTCTCTATACTCATGGGAAACACACTAGGTTGTTTCTTTGTAACAAAACTACAACCATAATATATTTTTAAACTTAATAAAACGTCACTATCAATAAATACAGGTCTAATACATTATTTTTAAAACTTGCATAATAATACAATTAAAGATATACATAATACATTAAATCACTTCTTATTGATGAAAATTTGGGTTGTTTCAATGTGTTTTCACAAAATCTGTAGGACAGATTACAAATATGTAGGCTAAAATGTATTTTAAATGATGTATATACAACTAGGTTAAATTCCTGTGCTGTTTCTGTTGTAACCATTTTTATTTTCACTGAAAATCTTCGACAGACTATTATCCAGGATACTCTCCAATATTGGATATCATTTTTTCATATTCATCAAAAATATTCTCATTGAAGTTATGATTTACATTTTCTGAACTGGCAGTCAGGAAATATTTTTTTGGCCATCTAGCTTTTCTTTTTCTGTTCATAACAATTGTTCACTGTTTTATTTTGCTATTTATATTTTTACTTATCAGTTTGTAGAAACCTCTTTGGATAACAATATTGAGTATAGTTTATTTGGTTTACAATATGGAACATAATTTAATGGATTTATTGATGTGCATAATTTCTTTGAAGATTTTGGGTTTTCAGTCTTGCTTAAAATCTATCTGTATATAAAGACTATACAAATATTCTCAAAATTTTTCTTTAAATAGTTTTAAAATATATATTAGACTGTTTAACTTAGATTTTAAAACTTTAATGTTTTTGACGTGAATGCTTGTGTATGGTAAATAGAAGCTTTCTAGCTCTGTAATCTTTCTGCTGGAAAGCCAATTATACCAAAACCTTTATTAAATAATATCAACAATCTCTAAACTTGATATCATTTACTTAGAGTATTTTTTTCAAAAACTGTATATATTTTTTTATTTTCAGAGTTTCTAAAATAATCTATTTTCATATCTAACAACAACTATTTCTTTTATGGATTTTTTTAATTTTTACTCTTTTTCGGTTTCATGTTTCCATTTCTATGAATTACAGTCTGCTTTTGTTACCTAAACAAACTTATTTCCAAATTATTTTTTATTTTGTTCATTTTCTTAGGAAGTTTATTTTAAAATGCTAGTTTAGCCATTTCTTCCACGCAGTCCACTGGGACCCCAATTCATCAGTTCCTTCTTTGACTGGTATTGGAGAGACCACAAATCACAAATTGTGTGTGGCAGTTTGATATAGTTATGAATTCCAAAAACAGATATTGGATTATGCTTGTAAACTGGTCTGTTCCTCTGGGTATGATTAAGTTATGATTGGGGCTTTGATTGGGCCATGTCAGTAAGACTTAGAGATAAAACTACATGGCAGATTCATCCATGTTATCCCATGTGTTAGGTCAGGGTAGATAGCTCCAGAGTTTGGTGCCTTGCCTGTGGGCCCTACTTTGGAGTTTGTGCTCCTTAGAGTAACAGAGTTGGACTCAATTATGTCTTCCCTGCACATGGTTCATCTGTCCCATCTATTTAAACCTATACTTTGTGCTGGAGTTTGTAGGTGTATGTCCAGAGACTCAAGTCTTTGGGCTGTCCATTTGCCAGCTGGGCCCAGAACCTCGGTGGAGTTGCAACACCTACTCTACAGCTCATTGGACTCACCCAGGACAACTTGCGGCGAGATGATGATGGACAACGGCTGTCCCAGGGAACGGAGAGAGTCTGCAGCTGTAGGCAGGATAGTCCCATCCATCTTCCCCATGGGATATAAGCCCCAACTCAATTGGAGGTAGAGTGGACATCACCATCCCATACTCCTCAGGATTGGGGGAAGAGCTATGGACTAGAGTGGACTTACTGGTATTCTACTATAGACATATTGTGATTCTAACAATGGAAGAAATTATAATATTGATGTGGAGCCAGTGGCACTGGAGGCTCTGGGGGCAGGGAGAGGGAAAAACAGTTGTAATACGGGGGCATTTTTGGGGCTGGGGAATCATCCTGAATGGCACTACAATGATATAGGCCATTTTACATAATTATATAACATGCAGAACTGTGTGGGAGAGAGTGTGGTCTACAATGTGAACTATAGCCCATGCTTAATGGCAAAGCCCCAGGATGCGTTTATAAATTGCAATGACTGTGCCACACTAATGAAGGATGTTCATGTGGGAGAGTTTTGGAGGTGTGGGCGGTGGGGCATGTTGGAATGCCTATATCTTCTGTGTAACTTTAGGTAGTCTAAGTATCTTTTTAAAAAATAAAAAAAAAAATTTTAAATAAAAAACTACATGGCAGAGCAGAGGAGTTAGTTGGAGTTTTGAGTTCAAGTTCTGATGCAGAGTTTTAATGCTGGAGCCCCGGGGAAGTAAGCACACAGAGGATGTTGGTCATGAGGAAGGAGAGAAGGTCCCAGGAAAAGAGACGAGCTGTTCATCTGACAGTTCACAGCTCGCCTTGTGGAGAGAGGCAAAGCCTGGAGAGCCTCATAGTCTACAGCTGACCTTGTGGAGGAAATAGAGGAGCTGAGCCCGGAGAGAGGCAAGGCCTGGGAAGAGAGGAACCCAGAAAGCCTGAACCCTGGCAGACATTGGCAGACATCTTGCTCCAACATGTGGCCATAGACTTTGGTGAAGGAATTAACTTAATGCTTTATGGCCTGGTAACTGTAAGCTTCTACCCCAAATAACTACCCTTTATAAAAACCAACCCATTTCTGGTATTTTGCATCAGCACCTCTTTGGCTGACTAATACATTGTGTCAACTTGCATTGCCTATATCCAGGCTACAAGTTGTGTTTGTGTGTTTTCTTTAGCACCTCTAACTTACAGCTTCACAAAAATTCTAGTTCCAATTTTATCAGACTATGGCTCAGGTATGTGTTCAAGAAATAAGACCAACTTCAACTCAAGTCCCCTTGATCCATGGGGTATTTTGAGTGAACGTCCTGTGAAAGAGTAAAACTCCTAGCCACCTTTGCTTGCCTCTGACCCACAACCACATTATTTTTCTCTTCCATTTCTAATAGAGATATTTGTTTAGTTTCAAACACATCCATGTCTTCTTAGTTTACACTTATTATATTTTATATACTATTGCTTTGTCTTTGTTGTGGACACTATGTCTGACACTGTCCTAAGCAAAAATGATCGACTCCTACTAATTAAAACTGTTTCCCACTGTTCCCCTGGAGTGTTGGATCTACTAGGGAAATTATTCTGTTCCAAAATACAGTTTGGAACAGAATAGTTGTATATTAAGTTGAAATATTTTATAAATCACCCTCATGCATCATTTTCTAATTATTATTTAGTTGTTCAAATTTAAAATATACCATCCGTACAACTGGAGTTCCTTTAATTAAATGCCAAATTATGAAGATTTGACAATATTAAGACATTATCTTAACAGGAATATTTTATGTCTCTCTATTGTGAAGATTTTTTATTTCCTGACACAGGAATTTATTATGTTTACTCTCTCTTAGATAATTTAAACCTCATATTTTTGAAAGCTATTGTGAAATGATATTTTTAATGTTTATTCTAAGTGATTAATGTTAATATAGAAAATACCTCCTGGTCTCTGTGTATTCATTTTCTATAAAGGAAATATTGCAATTTTTCTAATTCTAGTAGATTCTCTTTTAGTAGAGTCAAATGATAATTATACCATTTGGAGCTATAATCATATTTTTTTATAATTCCAATATTTATATCACACTTTTATTTAATTTGCTGTTATTTTCTTAGGATTTGTACTAAAATATTAAAAGATGTTAGTCATAGGTATAACTGTCATATTCCTAATTTTTGTAGAAAAAGTGTCAGCATTTCTCCATTTATTATGATATTTGCTATTTTTGTTTATAAAATCTTAATTTTAAGTTGTTTTCTTCTATCCCTACTTTATGAAGAGTATGAATTAGATATGGCTGTTGAATTTCACCAATGTCTTTTTAACATCTATTGATAAAATCATTTTTTTTCCTTCTCTTGTTTCTTGATTTTATGAGTTATTCTGATACTCGACTGTGGTGAACCATCCTTGCTGTTTCATTCTTGACCATCATGTGTTAGTTCTTTTAAATACATTTCTGGATTCTCTTTGTTGCTTCTGTTGTTGTTATTATTATTATTACTATTATTATTTAGGAGTTACCTTGGATTGAAACCAGAACCTCATACGTGCAAAGCAGGCACTCAATCACTGAGCTTCACCAGCTCCACATTTGTTATTGCTTTAAAAGGTGTGTTTGCACTATCTCTTTTATGAACTTTCTACAATAATTTTAAGACTTTGAATTAATGTTTCCCTAGGGTTCCTATGATAAAGTAGGGGATTTTTCCTATTTTTCTGTTATCTGAACTACTAAAATAACATGAAGAATGCTGTTTTTAGGATTCAAATATAATTTAGCTATAAAACCATTTTCTCTTTAATTATTTTTCAATCTCTTTCAGGGTTATTGTTCTCTCGCAGTTTCTACTTTTTCTTGCTTCAAAATTGTTTCTTTTTACCAAGAAATAGACATTTTATCCCAAATGAGCTGCCCAGATTTGCACCAGTCTCATGATTCCTAAGATTTTTTTTCTGGGAAATATATATGATCATTTTTTGTAAATATTCTAAGAACAAAAGCAAAATCCCTTTCTAGAATGTAAATATTGATTAAAACAAAATTGTTTTGTCAACTTAATCTGTCAAATTCTGAAAGAGATATCAACAAGTATAAATTAAATATTTATATAGTCTTCCCTTTGTTTTTAAGAGTTTCTAGATTTGCTTGATATATTGTTTGGTGCATAAAGTTTTACAACTATAGATTATTCACAGTGTTCATATTTTATCATTATATAATAAAAATATTTGACCTGTTTAAAGGTGTTGTCCTTGAATTCCTTTGTCTTATATTGATAGTAACACTTTTGTTTTCATTTTATTAACTTTTGCTTGAAATATCTTTGCTCATACCATTGTAGTCAACCTTTCTTTTCCATTAACTCTACTTCAATGGAATATTCTAAATTTTATGCCTAATCTTCCTTTTTCATCTTATTGAGGCTTCTTGAGCAAGCTATTTTCTTTTCTTGTTAAAACTGGTATCTCCAGAATATCTCCAACTCAAAAAGAAAGAGTAGCACAAGATTTGATTAAACGATGGCCTTTGTCAAACCCAGAACTACTTTGATTTCATTGTTCTCTCTAATGAAGATCATAAAATAAAATTCAGAGTACTACATTAGAAAATAAAAAATCTGAGCTAGGAAGCAAAGAAAAAAGAAAGAAGGAACACAATGTCAGCAAAGAGTACTGGTCCTACATGTAATAGGGAAAAGAGAACTAGAGATCAATTTAATAAGCAGGTTAAGTTGTTAGAAACTATTGAGTTTTTTTGAAAAAAAAAAAGAGAAACATTCAAGGAAAATGGAACAGTATATCCTATCATTTCAAGAAAATGAATAGTAGAAAGATATGTTAATCAATAATTATAATGTTCAAATTTTGACCAAAGCTAGCATTTTGAGGAAACAATGCCAGTGGCAAGGTTCTATCCTATTTTCTGGAAGCCTCAATAAAAGGCTTAGTTAATGAATCTGGTGAGGATGATTCTCTATTTGAAACAAATTTGGGAATGAGTAACAATCCTTCTCTAAGAGGCAGATTTTATATGAGTGTGTCTCAATCCTGACATCACACTGTAATCACCTGAAAGCTTTTTACAACATTGATTCACAGAAAAACCACACTGCTGGAGAGTCTGATTTAATTAAGCTGAGGTAGGGCCTAGTCATCAGTATATTTTAGAAGCTCACCAAGTGATTCTAACATACAGTAATAGTTCAAAATGGTTTTATAGGCCTACACAAGTGGTTCTCAACCCTACCCGTACATTAGAATTCCATAGGAAGCTTCTAAAACATATCCTTGCATGAATTCAATGCTACAACTATTAAATAAGAATCTCTGGGGTGGAGTCTGGACACTGGTATTTTAGCAAAGTGCCCTCAGGTGATTCCTAAATCACAACCAGGCTTCAGAAAACAGGCTTAAGCAATTCACAAGAGATGTTAATTGTAGTCACAGTTCACAGGCTGAAAATGCCTGCTCATTTTGGATACTTACCCAGGCTTAGTTGAATTCTGAGATGACAAAAACACGGGGTCCCAATAGGAAATGGAAATTCAAAAGTTTTAAAGATGAAAGACAGACATGTCCATTAAGACCTAGATGATGGGAGGATGACAAGATTGTAAAGTTTTAACCTTTCCAAAAATCCTGCAACGTCTCAAACACCATTTTCTGAGATGAGGCAGTTTATACAAGTAGATTTTCCCATGAAAATAATAAATATTTTATGAGAGAGATGCTATTGTGAATTGTTTCCTTAAACTTAATTTGCTTATCGTGTGTGGCTAGTGTATAAAAGTCAATTAATTTTTGAATATCGACCTTGAATCCAGTGAGAATGCTAAATATATCTATTAACTTTAATGGTTTTTCGATGTTCAAAATCATGTCATCTATGAAAAATGACATTTATTTATCCTTTCAAATCCCATAATTGATGTTTTTTTCACTTTCTTTACTATACTGCCTGGGAGCCCCAACAAACATCATGATTAGACATTGAGAAAATGGACATTTTTATTTAGGTCTTATTCTCAAAGTTAAAACCATTTCACCTTTCAATGTAAAGCATGCTTTAGGCTTTTGGTTTGTTTGGGAAAATGCACTTTATCAAACTAAATGTATGAGTTTTCTTTTGCAGCATAACAAAATTAGCCCTAACTTAGTGCCTTAAAGCAATATATTACTGGGGAACATCTGGGGAAGATGGCAGAGTAGGGGACTCCTGGACTAAGTCCTTCCATCAAAACAACTACTAATCATACAGGAACTGTCTGACACAAGTATTTTGAAACTCCAAAGAAGAGTGGGAGAATGAGGCTGATAAATTATGGCAAAGAACTGTAAAATGCTCTCTCCACACCTTGGCTACTGGTGCCCGTACCCCACTCTCATGGCAGCTACCACAGGGTCCAGCCCCTTGCTAGCTGCTGAGACAGAAAGGGATATAAAAATCCGCTTCCCCAAGAATAAGGTTTAGCATAAAAATCCATTAATCAAGTCTTTTGATTAGCAAACTCAGATCACTGGATCCCAGCTCTGAGGGCAGCTAGTATTTCAACCTACCCCACACAAAAGTGGCAACAACCATTGTAGAGAACAAAGGTGGACACAGTGGAGATTTAAAGATGCAGCACTTCCTCAGGGCTGCAGGAGACAGCTGAAGGGATATATCTTCTAGGTAGGCTAGGAAAGCTTAATTTTGTGAAGGCATCAGAGAAGCTTCTGGCACCCTTCCTGACCTCTCCACAGGGCACATTGGATTCCATTTGTATTCCTTCATGTGTCCCTGGCCCTGTTTGATCTGGGAAAGACCAACTTGGGAAAGTCCTCTCCAGGGTGACCCTCCTCCCAGAATTTTCCTTCCAGTCAAAAACAGCAAGAGACAATGAAAGGAGTATAGAAACTATAGAGGTGGACAGTCTGGGACAAAGACCTCCTGGCTTCAAAAGCCCAGGAGAGGTAGGTGCCTGGGAAAACAGAGAATACAAACAAACTCCTGTGAATAGGGGAACTCTAAAACAACTAATAAGCAAAAGTCCAGGGACAGAGGTCCAGAAAGACAGGGAAAATTCTGCATGCTGCATTTGCCTTGGGCATCTTTCTGATGTGCGGGCTGAAGGTCAGGAAAATCTCTGTCTTATCTCCAGGTATTTACAAAATCAAGAAACAGCTATACCAGGGAATAAATCCCAGACGTAACATTTTAAAATATTTAAATGTGCAACATAAGAGTACAAGACAAAGACACAGGAAATCATGGTTCATCTAAAGGAAGAGGATAAAAAAACAGAAAGTACCAATGAAGAATAAAAGAATGTGGGCATATCAAACAAAGCCTTTAAAAATTTATCTTAAAAAAGCTCAAGGCAACAAAGGAAAGTACAAAGAAATTACTGAAGGCTATCAGGAAAATAAGGAATGAAAAATATGAGAATCTAAGTAAAGAGATCGAAATTTTTTAAAGGAACCAAAGAGACCTAATGGATTTGAAGACCACAATAACTGAAATGAAAAATGCCCAGGAGGGTTTCAAGAGCAGATTGGAACTGGAAGAAGAAAGAATCAGTGAACGTAGAGACAGAGCACTTGAAATGAGTCATGTTGAGGAGCTTAAAGAATAAAGAAATGTTAAATGTTAAAATAACCTAAGAGAGCCATGGAACACCATCAAAGCACACCAAAATACCAATTATGGGAGTCCTAGAGGGAGAAGAAAGAGAAAGGGCAGAAGAAATATTCATAGGAGTAATGACAGAGAACTTCCCAAACTTAACAGAAGACATGAACATGCACATCCAAGAAGTTCAGAGTTCACTGAACAGGATAAACATAAAAAAAACTACACTTTGTCATATGTTGATTACACCATCAAATGCAAAGGGCAAAGAGAGAGTTCTGAAAGCTCAAGAGAAAAGTAACATGTTATGTACAAGGGAGACTCAGTTAAATAGAATGACAATTTCCCATTGGAAACCATGGAAGCAAGAAGTCAGGGGTTTGAAATATTTAAAGTACTAAAGAAAAACAATAGCCAACCAAGAATTTTAAAACCAGTGAAACTTGCTTTCAAAAATGAGGGACTGAGGAGCAGATGTGGCTCAAGCAGTTGCGCACATGCTTTCCACATAGGAGGTCCCAGGTTTGGTTCCCTGGTGCCTCCCAGGAAAAAACAAAATCAAACAACAAGCAAAAAAAGTGAAGAAACCAACTTGGGGGAACCAATGTGACTCAGTGGTTGAGCACCAGCTTCCCACATATGAGGTTCTGGGTTCAATCTCCAGCTCTTGGTACCTCAGGAAAAAAAAAAAAAAGACGGAGAGATTAAGGCATCCTCAGATAAACAAAATCTGAGGGAGTTCATCACTACTATACCTAGCCTACAAGATATGCTAAAGTGTGTTCTTCATACTGAAAGGAAATGACAATATACAGCTGTTCAAAGTAGCATAAAGAAATAAAGTCCTGCAGAAAAGATAGTCATTTGGGTATTATAAATGTCAGGTGTTTTGTATTATATTGTTTGGTATGTAACTACACTTTGTACTTCATACAGGAACTAAAATGCAAATGCATAAAAAGCAATGATAAATCTAGGTCCTGGGACATAAAATGTACAAAGACAAAAGTGGTAACAAGTACAAAACTGATGGGGAATCTGAGGGTTATAGAAAAGTATATTTACTATATCAGTCCACCAAAGAGGTGTCAATGCAAAGTACCAGAAATCTGTTGGCTTTTATAAAGGGTATTTATTTGGGGTAAAATATTACAGTTACAGGGTTATAAAATGTCCAACTCAAAGTACCATAAGACATAGTTTCTCACCAAAGTCAATTGCCACTTGTTGAAGCAACTCTCTGCCGAGTTTCAGACTTCCTCTCTGGGCTTCCTCTTTCTCTCCAGGTTCCTTGAGCCCAGCTTCTTCCCAATCTAAGCTTCAACCTGGCATAGGACTTGTCTCTCAGGGCATCCTATATCAAATTAGGCCTTTTTTCAAGGTCAGCTGAAAGCTGTCAGTCAAGTGGTCCATCTCTCCCCACAGATTTAACTGTTTGCGCCTTCTCTTTTCTATCACATGGCAGGATCAAAATTCTCTCTATTTGTGAGTCTCCTTATGTTTATTTGTCCATGTGAGTTTCCATTTATATCAGGCCCACCAAGGGCATGGGGACTCAACCTGAGTCACACATTACTGATGTGGTAAAATAAAAATGCCCTAAACAGGTAATCTAATCAAAGACACCTCAGCTGAATTTAGTACAGTCAAAGGGTATCACACACAGAGGAATAGATTAGTTTACAAACATACTCTTTCTCTTTTTGGTATTCATAAAATAACCTCAAAATGCCACATGTACATACTATTAAAGTTTGTAACAAAATAAATGTAATTTGTTATATATTTAGGATGTTAAATTTTAACCCCATGTTAACCCCAAGGTAAACAGATGAAAAATATATCCAGATAGAAATGAGAAAACACTCAATATGGTACAAAACAAGAAAGTAAATAAGTATAAAAGAAGGCTTTAATGGAAGTAAGGAACAAAACATATCTAAGAAATAAAAAGGCTAAATAGTAAAATGGCAGAAGAAAGTCCTTTATTATCAGTAATGATTTAAATGTAAATGGGTTAAACTCTCCATTCAAGAGACAGTTATTAGCAGAATGGATAAAAAAGCATGACCCAAATATATGTTGTCTGCAAGAGACTCACCTTAAAGTCAAAGTTATAAATAGATTGAGGGTGAATGGATTGAACACACATCATGCAAGTAGTAACAAAAAGAGAGCTGGGGTGGCTATACTAATATAAAATAAAATAGACTTTATGTCAAAAACATTTATGAGGGACAAAGATGATCATTACATACTAATGACGTGGATAATTCAATAGGAAAATGTAACAATTATAAAAAAAATATGCACCTAACATCAGAGCCCCAAAATATATGAAGCAAAGATGGACAGATTCCTGTGGGTGTGGTAACATTTGATTGAATTAGGTTCATTTTAGACCACTTAATTAGATTGCTTTTAATTAGACTACATCAGTGAGGCATGACTCAAGCTGAGTCTCCAACCTTTTGCTGGGTTTTATATAAATGGAGACGCAGGGAGAGAGAGACAGAGACAGAGACAGAGAGAAAGGAAGCTACCATATTTGATCTGGACATATGAGAGAATGGACTCTAGGTTTGCCCACAGTTGAGCTCAAGAAGAGAAGCCCCAAGCATCTATAGGAGCCAAGGCCCAGGGAGAGATCACTGGTTAGAGAGAGATGACTGGCCACAGCTGAGTTCAAGGAGGATGTAGAGAGAGCCAGCAAACCTGCTGTCTTGCCTGATCACCAAGTGGCAGGATGCTAAGTTCAAAAGCAATTGACTTTGATGAGAAATCATCTCTGATGGTGCCTTGATTTGGATATTTCATGGCCTCAGAATTGTAATCTTTTACCTTAATAATTTTTGCATTATAAAAGCCAACTCATTTCTGGTACTTTGAATTATCAGCCCTGCGGCAAACTGAGACAGAAGTAAACTTCTTTAACATGCTACAGAGCATATAGGAAAAGCCCAGAGCTAACATCCTACTTAGTGGTGAAAGAATGAAAGCTTTCCATCTAAGATCAGGAACAAGAAAAGGAAGCCCACTGTCACCACTATTATTCAACATTGAAATGGAAATTGTTGCCAGAGCAATTAGGCAAGAAAAAGAAATAAAAGGCATCCAATTGGAAAGGAAGAATTAAAACTTTCCCAATTTGCCGATGATGTGACCCTATATACAAAAATCCTGAAAAATCTACAACAAAGCACCTTGAGCTAATAAATGAATTCAGAAGACTGGCTGCGTACAAGATTAGCATCCAAAATCAGTAGTGTTTCTATACACAAGCAATGAACAATAATAAAAGGAATCAAGAAAAGCATTTCATTCACAATAGTAACTAAAAGAATCAACTATATAGGGATAAATCTAACCAAGGGCGTAAAGGACTTGCACACAGAAAACTACAAAACATTACTAAAAGAAATCAAAGAAGACCTATATAAATGAAAGGATATCTGTGTTCGTAGATTGGAAGACGAAATATCATAAGATGCCAATACTGCTCAAAGCAATTTATAGATTCAAGGCCCTCTAAATCCAAAAATCAAAATTCCAACAACCTTCTTGGCAGAAATGGAAAAACCAATCATCAAATTTATATGGAAGGATAATGGGGCTCTGAACAGCTAAATTCTTAATTCTTGAAAAAGAATTAAGTTGGAGGACTCATACCTCCTAACCTTAAAACTTACTACAAAGCCACAGCAATCAGAAAAACAAGGTAACAGTGCAGGACAGACATATAGGACAAAGGAACAGAATTGAGAGCTCAGAAATCAATGCTCACATTTAAGGCCAACTGATTTTTGAAAAGGTGGCAAAAACCACTCAATTGGGAAAGAACAGTGCCTTCAACAAATGGTGCTGAGAAGAATGGATCTTAATTCACACACATACACAAAAAAAAAAAAAAAAGAAGAAGAAGAAGAAAAAGGACCCCTACCTCACCATATACAAATCTCAACTCAAAATGGATCAAAGACCTAAATATAAGAGCTGGAGCTATCAAACTCCTAGAAGAAAAAATAGGATAGCATCTTATGATTTTGTGTTAAGCAGTGTTTTCTTAGACTTTCAGCAAAAGCAGAAGCAACAAAAGAAAAAAAATAGACAAATGGAACTTCATAAAAAATAAAAAGCTTTTGTGCTTCAAAGGACTTTATTATGAAAGTAAAACAACAACCTGCACCATGGGAGAAAATATTTGGAAGTCACATATCCAATAAAGGATTAAAATCCAGTATAAGTTTAAAAATCCTTCAACTTAACAACTGAAAGTCAAACTTGAATAAACATCTATCCAAAGAAGATATAAAAGTGGCCAGAAAGCAGATGAAAAAATGGTCAACAGCATTAGTCATCAGGAAAATGCAAACCAAAACCACAATGAGATACAATTTCATACCATTATAATAATTGTTTAAAAAAATGAGAAATAACAATTTGGAGAAGAATTCAGAGAAATAGGAACACAAATTCATTGCTGATGGCAATATAAAATGGTGCAAACACTGTGGAAAACAGTTTGGCAATTCCTTTGAAAGCTAAGTGTAGAACTGCTGTATGACCCAGCAATCCCACTGCTGGGTATATAACCAAAAGAATTGAAAACAGGGACTCAAAAAGATATTTTCATATTGATGTTTATAGCAGTATTCCTCACAATTGTCAAAAGATGAAAGCAACTCAAATGTCTATCAACTGATAAATGGATAAATAACATGTGGTATATACATACAATGGAATGTATTTTTATTCAGCTATAAAAAGGAATGATGTCCTAATACATGTGACAACATGGATGAACCTAGAAGAAATCATGTTGGGTGAGATAAGCCAGACACAAAAGGATGTATATTGTATGATCTCACTGGTTTGAAACAATTAGATTAAGCAAATTCAAAAAGTCAGAATCTGGAATATAGGTTACCAGAGGATAGGATGGAGATAGGAATTGGAAGTTATGGCTTAATATGTACAGGTTTCTTATTTGGAATGATGGAGATGTTTTTCTAATTGATGGTGGTGATGGTAGCACAACATCATAAATAAAATTAACAGCAATGAAATATATATGTGAATGTGATTAAAAGGGGAAATGTTAAATTGTATATATGGTAACAGAATACAAGTTTTTAAAAAGTCTGTGGAACTACACTACACAGTCAGCGAACCCTACGTTAAACTGTACTATTAAGTTTAATTAATAGTACAATTATTAAAATGTGCTATTATCAGTTGCGACAAATATTCCACACAAAATGCAAGTTGTCACTGGTGGGGTGGTATATGGAAATCCTGTATTTTGTGTCTTATTCTTCTGTAAACCACAAAATCTCTAATAAAGAAGAAAAACAATGTGTATTTATTAGCTCTCCTTTCTGTAGATCACACATTCAAGGGAGCTCAAGAGGATTCTCTGCTTAGGGCCTCACAAGGTCAAAACTGAGCTGTCAATCACCTATGCTCATAATTGGAGGGTTTGAGGCAGAATCCTCTTCTAGGCTAAAACAGGGTGAAAGGACTAAGGTACCAGTTTACTTGCTGGATGTTAGCCAGGGTCCCTCATAGCTCCTCAAGGCTGCCATCCAAGTCCTTGCGTGTGGTCTATTCCATCTTCAAAGACAACAATGGTGTCTTTTAAAGGTCCTTATGATTATAACACAATATTAGGCTGCACTGGGATAATCTCCACTGTGCCATTTAATGTAACAACATCACTTGCCTTATATCTCATCAGCTTCACAAGATCTACCCACACTTAAAAGGAAGAGCATTATGAAAGGGTGGGAGTCGTTGAGGAACGTTTATAGAATTCTTCCTGTTGCAATATAGTAATTTCCTTACCTTTTTATTTATCTTAGTTTTTATGGAGTCTTATCAAATGTATTTCCTACATCTTATAGGATAAGCACATCCATTTTCTACTTAATCCAGTGAATTAAATTGACTGAAACAAAATTTTTACTAACAAATTCATTCCTGGATTAAAGGTAACTTGGTCATGATATATTGTCATTTTATATATAAATATACACATACACATATATGTATATATATGAATGTGTGTCTACATGATATATATACACGGCTACATATTTGTATATGTTAATATATTATGGATTTAATTTGTTGAGTAGATACAGTATTTTCATATTTTCCATGTGTTCTTGTGTCATCTTTGGTTATTTATAATTTTTTAGGAATTTCTCCATTTTCTCTACATTTTAAAATTTGTTGGCTTAAGTTAGCTTTTAGTATCTCCATATTATTGTTTTAACATACATAATAACTAGTGGTGTTCATTTTTTTCAACTCTTATGCAAGGTATCTGTATCTTCTGTAGGTCTCTCTCTCTCAACAATAAAGAACATTGCAAGTGTTTATTAGTTTCAAGTATTATTTTCTTTCTGGTTTTTTTTTTTTTTTTCAATTTTGACTTGCTATTTTATTCCTAATATCTTCAGAAAAGCATTAAGATAAATGATTTTCAGACTTTTTCCTTTTCAAATATGTACACTCAATGATAAATTTTGTTAAATTTAGTTTACCAAGTGTCTTTTTTTACTTAATTGACCAATTAATTATTTCATGTTTTTGGAAACTTTATACAGGTATATTGGGGATAAAACCATGTCCCTCACTAAAGGCATGTTCAGGGCCCAGTCCCTGATCATGTGGGTGTGGACTCATTTGTAAATAGTAATTTGAAAGATGTCATTTATTAACGTGTGCTCAAACTGAATGAAGGTGGCCCTTAATCCAATATGGCTGAAGTCCTTATATGCAAAAGAAAAAGGACACAGAAGGAGAAGCCACAGGGAGCAGCTAGAAGCCAGAAGTCAATTGAGCCTGGAAGGGAAAGGAGAAGATGCTTCCAGGTCCATTGCCATGTGACAGGTAAGCCAAGGAGCCTCAAGATTACTGGCCAGCCAGAAGATAACAACCCCAGGAGGAAATAAGCATTCTAGCTTCCAAATCCTTGAGCCACTAAATTCCTTTTGTTAAATGTTCCCATTGTGTTGTATTTGTTTTAGCAACCAAAAAAAACTAAAACAATGTATAAGATGTATTTATAATTACATATTTACTATCTAAGCTAGTCAATAATTTATCAAGAGAAATTGTATATCTAAGTTATTTGTAGACCACAAAAGTCTGTTAGGCTTTTAAATTCTGATTTGTTCATTTATTGTTTAGAAAATTGCAAAACACATTTTAGCTTGGAAATTTCTTTCCAACATATAAACTGGAGAAGCCAAATACCCTAGGCTTCTTCTAGTAAGTTTCCCTATCAAATTTCTTTCAGAAACTAAAATAGAAAATAGAATTCTAATAGATCAAAAGGACCAGATAATCAAATCTAAAGTACAGCTCATCTGTCATGTGGCACATAGAAGAAAGGCATTCATTGTAAGATAAGAACAAGACCAAGGAGTTACCCTGGGAGAAAATAATGTTGTTTGTGGTAGATAATAAATAACAGTTATGTCCACATTTCATGGGTCTGATTGTGGAAGGTAAATAACATGGATAGAATTAAATAAATATTGTAATCACCATTCTTAAAATACAAAGAAAGAATAGACAGACCACAATCTCCATCATAAGTCCCAAATACCTTTTCATTTCTAATTTCTATCGAATTGTCAAATATTTTATTTCTTTGAAAAAGGAAAAGGTGCCTAAAATTTACATTTAAAAATGTGGCCAAAAAAAGACAAAAAAAAAAAAAAAAACAAGGGTAGCTATTTAATAGTTCATACCTTGAACTAACATGATATGAAAGCAGAAAGAGAAGGATGTTTATTTGTTTTAGGAAGGAAACAACAGAGGTATAATGTCATTTTCATCCACACCATATCAAGGGTACATATTATCAACATGATTTATCATTGTTGATGTTGACCTTGATTACTTGGCTGAGGCAGAATATGTCAGATTTATCCACTTTAAAGTTTTTCATTTTTCTCTTTTCCATACTATATAAGTTGACAGGATGTCACCATGTTCAGCAACCTCAAGGAGTGGGGAGTTATGTTCACCTACTTGAGGACAGTGTATCTACATAAATGTTTGGTATTCTGTACAAAATTTTTTATCTATTTATTTATTTTATCAATTATTCATATCAGTATGGACCTATGGGTCAATGGATGTTTATTTTGTATGTTGGATTATAAGGATAATAAAAATATTTTATATTTGCATGTAGCAGTTTGGCAGTTTGATATAATTATGAATTCCAAAAATAGATATTGGATTATGCTTGTAAACTGGTCTGTTAGTTTGGGCATGATTAAGTTATGATTGGGGCATTGACTGGGCCATGTCAGTAGTGCGTTGAGCCCCACCTCATGGTGGGTGGGGTTTCAGAGATAAAAGACATAGCAAAGGATAGAGTTGGAGTAGTTTTGAGTTGGAGTTCTGATGTTGGAGCCCAGGGAAGTAAGAGAGCATGGTTGTGAGGAAGGAGAGAAGGCCCCAGGAAAAAGAGATGAGCCATTCTCCTGAGAGTTCACAGCTGGCCTTGTGGAGAGAGGCAAAGTTTAGAGAGCCTCAAATTCTACAGCTGACCTTGTGGAGGAAACAGAGTAGCTGAGCCCAGAGAGAAATGGAGCCCCGGGAAGAGAAAAACCCAAGAAGCCTGAATCCTGACAAATGTCGGCAGCTGTCTTGCTCCAAGATGTGGCAATGGACTTTGGTGAGGAAAGAAACTTACATTTTATGGCCTGGTAACTGTGGACTTCTACCCCAAATAAATACCTTTTATAAAAACCAACCGATTTCTGGTATTTTGCCTGAGCACCCCTTTTGCTGGCTAATATATTGTCCATTTGGAGTTCTTTTAGTTGGCTCCTGTATCCTTTTAACTTACCCATCAGCATGATGTTTTTCTGTTTTGTTTGGTTTTGGTTTTCAGTATTTCATTTCTGGCACTATAAGACATTCCAGGGTTATCTGGTATGTTTCCTGCCCCAGTTTGAGAGCTAGCCATTATTCTAAAGAACTCTAGTTCCATTTGTTTTAGAATGATTTTAGAAACTAAGATCTGGGCACTAAGTGTGCCTGTTGATATTAAGATTCCTCAGTGGAGCAGCAACTCCTCCTCTACAGCTCATTGGACTCACCCAGGACAACTGGCAAGGAGATGATGATGGACAACAGCCATCCCAGGGAATGGAGAGAGTCTGCAGCTGCAGGCAGGATGCCATCCATCTTCCCCATGGGATATAAGCCCCCAAGCAATTGGAGTTGGAGTGGACATCACCATCCCAGACTCCTCAGGATGGGGGGAAGAGCTTTGGACTAGAGTGGACTTACTTGTATTCTACTATAGACATATTGTGATTCAAGCAATGGAAGAAATTACAACATTGATGTGGAGCCAGTGGCCACTGGAGGCTCTGGGGGCAGGGAGAGGAAAAAGCAGTTGTAATTCAAGGGCTTTTTCGGGACTTGGGAATTGTCCTGAGTGACATTGCAGCGACAGATATAGGCCATTTTATATCATTATATAACATGCAGAAGAACTCTGTGGGAGAGAGTGTGGTCTACAATGCTTAATGGCAAAGCCCCAGGATGTATTTATCAATTTCAATTAATGTGCCACACTAACGAAGGATGGTCATGTGGGAGGTTGTGGGAGGTGTGGGAGGTGGGGCGTATGGGAATCCCTATATTTTTTGTGTAACATTTATGTAATCTAAGTTTCTTTTTAAAAAATATATATGTATAGGTTGTTATAATTCTGAAATCATTTAGGTGCGCTTGGTCTCTAAACTGAAAAATCTGACAGTGAAGTTGAGATTC
This sequence comes from Tolypeutes matacus, assembly GCA_026826555.1. Taxonomy (NCBI): domain Eukaryota; kingdom Metazoa; phylum Chordata; class Mammalia; order Cingulata; family Chlamyphoridae; genus Tolypeutes; species Tolypeutes matacus. The sequence continues at coordinate 12,770,825 of JAKSZT010053779.1, read as the reverse complement.
CCTGAAAAGATTGTAGGTGAGGAAAGGGATATGAATATTTTGAGAACTAATAAATTATGAGCACTTTTATGTAAAAAAAAAAAAGATTCATTGAATTTAGGCTCTCTAATATGACAGCACAGAAATATATGTGTATATGTTAACTCACATATGCACAAATGTTTAAATATTTCTATATGTAACCATCTGTATGTAGGTTAAGAGAAACATGAGTTTTTACTAATGTCAACAATTTGAATTCAATATGTGGATAATTCTAGCCTCTTCCTATTGCTTATCTATAATTCCCACTCTAACAGAGAGAAATCTGGCTCCCACCAAACACCATTCATTTACTTTTTCAATTCCACAATAAGTGTATATAGTACTCCCTGTGGGAAAAAACTACTATGCTTTGCCTTCCTTTTGCTTTTAGTTTTACTGGTACCACCCATTTCCAAATTTATTATTTTTACTCACCTTCTTCAGTGAGGTTATCTTACATTTCTAATAAAGTTAAATTGTTTTGTCACAGCCTGCATTCCTTTATCATATCCCCTGACCTCCTGAATGTTTATATTTAAAATTTGCATACAATAAGTTTCACTCCTCATGCTGTGAAGTTCTACAGGTTTTGGCAAATGTATGGCATTTATTCACCATTACATTTGTGAATTTTTGAATGTTGAACCAGTCTTGCATCCCTGAAATAAATCGCATTTGTTTGTGGTGTATGACCCTTTTTATAAGTTGATGGATTAAATTTGCTAAGATTTTGTTGAGGCTTTTTGCATCTATGTTAATGAGAGATGTTGATTTGTAGTTTTCCCTTCCTGTAACATGCTTATCTAATTTTGGTATTATTATATTGCAAGCATCAAAGAATTAGTTAGAAAGTCTTCACTCTGTTTCTATTTTCTGAAATAGATTTTGAAGAACTAGTATTTCTTTATTAAATGTTTGGCAGAATTCACCAGAGATGCACGGGACTGATATTTCTTTTTTTTTTTTTTTTTTGAAGGTTATTAATTGTTGACTGATTTTTTTTCTTATTTAATCTGTCTAGGTGTTTATAAATTGTATTGGTATTTTCAGAGAAACAGCTTTTGTTTTCATTAATTTTCTCTATTAATTTCCTATTTTAGATTACATTGATTTCTAGTCTAATTTTGATCATGTATTTTCTTCTGCTTCATTTACATTTAAATTGATCTTTCTTCAATCTTTCCTAAGATTGAAGCTTAAGTTAATTTTAAATCTTTCTTCTTTTTAAATGTATGCATTTTGCTATAAGCTTCCCTCTAAGCACTGCTTTTGCTGAACCCCACAAATTTCAGTAAGTTGTATTTATCCTTTTCATTTAGTTCAAAGTATACTATAATTTCTCTTGAAACTTTTTCTTTTACCCAGGTATTATTTAGAGATGTGTTCAATTTCCAAATACTTGGTGATTTTGTAGCTATCTTTCTGCTATTGATTTCTAGTTTAATACCATTATATAATGAGAACATGCTTTCTATGATTTCTATTCTGTAAATTTGTTAGGAGGTTTTTGATGGCCTAGAATGCAGTCTATCTTGATTAATGTTTCCTGTAACCTTGAGAAGAAGGTTTAGTCTGCTCTTCTGGATGGAGTAGTGTATAAATATTAATTAGATCAAGTTGATTGACAGTGCTTTCAGGCCAACTATATCCTTACTGATTTTCTGATTGCTTGATCTTTCAATTACTGAAAGTGGGGTATTGAAATCTCCAACTAGAATAGGAGGTCTATTTATTTCTCCTTTTAGTTCTATCAGGTTTTGTTTTCCATATTTTGATGTGGTGTTCTTAGTTGCATAAAAGTTAAGGACTATAATGTCTTCCTGGAGAATTGACCACTATATCATTATGTAATGCCCATTTTTATCCCTCATAATTTTTCTTATTCTGAAACCTGATTTGTCTTAAATATAGTTCCTTCAGCTTTATTTTGATAAGTGTTAGCATGTTGTATTTTTATTTATTTTTTAAAGTTTATTTCAACATAACTATGCTTACAGAAATCTATTCATATTAGTTAATAGAATGCAATTTAAAGTTTAACTTATGCTAAACAATCTAAATAAAAAAAAAACTTGGTATATGGTTTAAGATTTTTAAAAAGGAAAGGATTTGCAATCAGGTTTATTTTTCATCTATTACAAATACGTAAAATATTCTCCCTCAAATTCTTCTATAGCACTGTAAGTAATTTACCTTTGGTTTGCTTCAGAAAAATAACATGCACTGCACTGTAAAAATTTTTTAAATTGCTGGGAAAAAAAAGCCTTGTTGTAATGTTTCAGTGCCAGCTTTCAAAGTTCAATAACTAATGGATATCTGTGAGGGAAGGGGAGTGGGTAGCCTATGTACACATGGTAAAACTGTAAAAGCTATCTTAATATTGCATATAGAGTGCAAATCTATACAAACCAAGATTCAGATTATTCCTTCAATCTGAATTAACACAACAAGCTCAGTTCATCTGCTAAGGTCAAAAAGGAAACAGCACACCGGCTGCAAGTTTTACTGATTTTCACAAAAAAGTACAAAATTATGTTTCATCCCCAGCTTTTCAGTCCAGAACTGAAACTATTACTACAGGAAAGATATTCAGCATTCATGGGGTGGCATGCCATCGATCTACTTAATTTTAAATGTGTATCAACACTCAAAGTATGTTGGATCTTTTAGCATATCTTGGTCTACATATTCAAAGTGGGTTGGTTCTTGTAGAAGAAGTATGTTGGGTCTTATTTTTCAACACACTCGGACAATCTTTTAGTTGGTATATTTAGGCCATGTGCATTTAAAGTGATTATTGGTATCATTGGATTACTATCTAACATGTTAGTACCTATTTTCTATTTGTTGCTCTGTTCTTTGTTTCTTTCTTGGCTCTTCCTTCTTTTTCTGCCTTATTTGGTTTTAAATGAGAATTTTACATGATTCCATTTTATCTCCTCAGTTATCTAATCAGTTATATTTCTTTTTAAATTTTTGTTAGTGCTTGCTCTAGAGCAATTATTTGTATATATTACAAATAATTAAGTCTATTTTCTAATAAGACTATACTGTTTCGCAATAACTCTATACTGCTTCACATGTAGTACAGGGGCAACTATATATTCCTAGTTCCTCCCTCCATCCCTTACAACACTGCTGTCATTCATTTCACATATCTATAAGCTATATTTATACAATAATAATATTGTTACTGTAATTACTGTGAACAAGCAGTTATCTATTAGATGAATTAAGAATAAGTAAAAGATTTTATTTTACCTTTATTTATTCCTTCTATCACACTCTTCTTTTTGTAGCTCTGAGTTTCTGACCTATATCATTTACCTTCTCCCTGAAGAATGTTTTTTTTTTTAACATTTTCTTCAGGGAAGGTCTTCTGGCTATGAATTCTCTTGTTTTTGTTTGTCTGAAAAGTCTTAATTTCTCCTTCACTTTTGAAGGCTAATTTCATTATATATAAAATTCCAGGTTTGTAGCTTTCTTTCAACACTTTACATACTCCACTCCACTTTTTTGCATTGTTTCTGATGAGAAATGCACTGTAATTCTTATCATTCTTCCTCTCTAGGTACTTTTTGTTCCTTTAAGTTTTTTCAACATATCCTCTTTGTCCTTAGTTTTCCATAGTTTAGATATGATATGCCCAGGTATAGGTTTTTGGTATTTATCCTACATACTGTTCTCTGAGTACCAAGACTTAAGCAAATAGTCATAAAATTCTTGTAACATCCTAGTGTCCTTATTTCAATTTCCCTAGTTGTCTGTGTTACCCTAAGAACTACTCCTTAAACAGGGCCAGTATTTTACAGGTCTTTCAGCTGTAATACACAGTTATTATTATGGAACTCTGTTGATGTCGTACCTGTTCCTGGATGTGACCTTCACAATTGTTTCTTTGCTCTCCCCCTCCCCTATTAGATGAGATAGGAAGGCTAAAGAGGATTGGAATTGGGTAAATGCTCTGCTTCTCTGAGGAATAAGGCCTGGTAAAGTCTTTCCCCCTAGATAGTAGGTCTTAGTTATAGAGAACATTCTGAGTATATTTCTAAATGTTTACACTTCCCCTCACCCTGCCACAGCCAGGAGGGAATTTTTTTTATTTTTTATTTTTTATTTTTGGCTCTTCACCGTGATAATTGTGTGGGGTTCCTAGAGATAAAACCTATGAAAGTTTTGCGAGGTCTCCCTAAGATGGACACACCTAGGAGTTTCCCATTCTGATGCTTCTTCTACTCCATGCTCCATCAATTTACCAAACTTACCACTTAATTGTTTCTACCAGTTTATGACTCCCATGGCTTCTCCTTCAGGTAGGTATATTTCAGCTATGATTCTTTGTATTTGCTCATGTCTCTAGATTTCAATATGGAGGTTTGCTCAAAGTCCTCAATTATTTCATGGGTTCAAGAAAAGTAGTTGATTTCCATTTTGTTCAGCTTTTTCCTTTTTCTTCATTATAAGCATGGGAGTGATGAGTTCCATGTCATCACTGAAAACTAAAGTCTCCAATTATATCTTTTAAAAAGAGGTTTTATTTTTACTTCAAGATTAGGGATATAATGCTTAATTTAATCAGAAATAGACATGTTTATAATCTAGACAGTCCTGGTTTATTTCAAGTTTACAATTTTTTTTTTGTCTCTTCATTGTAAGCACTTTGTCTGAAATATTTGGAAGGTCCCCTCATCCTTGAAGTTGAAAGTAGAGGGCCTTGAACTCTAAGCTTTTATAGTCCATTCTCATGAGATTGCTATACACACTACTAAATTTTTCACCCTGTCACTGTAATTTTTACTCTATTAGCAATCTCACTAACAAAAACATTGCAACCAATGGAAGGCCCACTTATCGTGACTTTTAATCTTATCTAATCTATGTCTCTGCCCAGCAAATTATTACTGCCTTAATTGCTTTCCAATACCTTCAAACAGATTTTTAAAATATAATCCATCCAGTTTCTTAAATAATTGAGTGTGAGAGAGTAAGATAAAAAGAAATCTAAATAGCCATTTCTCAAGAACAATAATTTTTGCGGGCATAAGAGAATCCACCAAGCACTGGACTTAGCATGTTATATGAAGTATCTTCCTATATAACAGAGTATCATATCAACTTTACCCCCAGATAAAAAAGTAGAAGATTAAAATATATATGGACTATGCCCTTGGTTGCACAAATAGAACAAATGGGCATCTGAATTCAGACAGATTATTCTAGTTCTAATGATAATGCTTCTGAGACTTCTTTCCATAGACTACCCGAGCATTTTGACTTTATGAAATTCCCTGCTATGGTTAGCACATTATGCTTCACTTTGACCTTATATCTTATTTCACTCTTCCTAGAATGGTTTTGTTCTAAAGAATGTCTGAACTTTATTTCTTAATAGATATTTTCTTTTTCTTCAACAAACTTTTAAATAGATCTTATGTGTCAAGCACAGATTTGAGCACCTCAACATATCAAATTTTCAAACCCTGTAATTCTTGAGGTATATACTAACAGTATTTCCAGGTACACGGGAGAAAATTTAGATTAGAAGAAGTAATATTACAAAGATCACTATTCTATGAAGAAGGGCTCATATTTGAGCCAGTCATTTTAGATTGAAGTTCATACACTTACCCTCAACACTACCTTATATTCTTTGATATTAGTTCTGTTGAAGTTTTATTTTTCACAGATTCATGATATGGTAATTTCCCTTATAGATTCAACCTTTTCTTCATTTCAGTTTCTTACCTCCTTGATGATTATTATATAAAAATTTTAAGTTATTATAATTATGACTGATCTCTTTACCCATATAAATAGTAATTATAAAAGTTAATCCTAATGCATTTTGCACTCAATGTTCAAGATCACCTAGGTTCTATTTTTGTACATACCAACACCTTCCTCCCACCTCACCTTCAGTCTTAATCATGTCATTTTCTCAGGGAATGACATCACTCCTATCCATTATTTTCATTTGACAGCTGTCAACATATCTTGGAATATCCCAACATTTCCTTCAGTTACACCAACTAAAATATGCAGGACTTCACATCCATATATTATTACTTACAATTATGCTCCAATCTGGAATGATCACTCACCAAGAAAGAGTGTGGATAGAGTCATAAGGGAAAACGGGCTTTAAAAAATCATGAAATGGATTGACAATACTTTCGGCAAATAAAATATATGCTCATAAGTTTTTAGACACCTCTAAAACTTGATAAGCATATATAATTTTTAACTGTTATTCATGTATAGGCATAGCAATTTTTCCCAAATGTTTATTTAAAAGTTCATAGTTATTCGATATAAACTATATAAAACCAAATGAAGAAGATTGGAATATTATCTTTATGGAAGCTTCTTGTCTCTTCTTCATTGTTGGCATCTTGCACAAATTGCTGAAATGCTTACTAAACACTGGGAAGAATTTAACTGAAAATTCTTTGAGAAGAATTCACTTGTGAATGACATTCATAATTGCAAAATAAAATGTTTACTTTAAGTGAATTGTCCTCTGCACAGTGCGGATTAATACAGGTTGGACATACAAGCTTATTATAAAGTCAGGCATCCACAATTAATAGTCAATATTCTCCCACACTAATCAGTAAGCACCAGGAAACTTATTAAAGAAATAACGTCATTGTCCATATTCTTGAAATGTTTTAATTCTTGAGAAAGTAGACAGATGGACATGAATCAAATAATTTCAGGCAGAAGTAGCAGCAGCAACCATAAATAGACCGCTGAGCTTCTATCCATAAAATCCTAGTTTCCATATATTTAAATAAAATTAGTTTAAATACATTCTAAAATATAGTCATCACGGATGGCCATTTATTTGCAGTTGATTTCATTGGGTTTTTTCAATGTAAAGTTGTTTCAAACAGAAATATGTCTATATGTAAAAAAAGGAATATGGGGTAAAATTCTTAATTGGTAATAAGAGGTGATAATATTACCAATACATTGCAAATAAACTTTGATCACATAAAAATAAAACACAATACACTTATCACATTTCCAATAGAAAGGAGTGATCATATGGTATACAGTAAGGAAATAAAGAAGGAAATAAATGTCCTTAAACATTACTTCTCAGTGTATGTAGGTTAAATCAATTACTAAAAGAGTGAGTGAATTAAAGAATAAATGAACAAACAAATAGAATATTCTTTGAAAAAAAGTCTTTGGAACATGGAGACTGCAGGCATTCTTCAGAAGAGAAAAATTATATTTTACTATTTTTTTTTATTGTTTTTCAACTACTTTGCCATCTGTACCTTTATTTAATATCATCAGATCTTATGCATAGTCACATCATTTGTAATTTATTTCTCTTTAATATTTTCCACTGCCTTCCAGAAGAAATTCTGTTTCCTCATCTAATTTAAAATATCATATGTTCAACTCTGACCATTTTATCAATTCTGTGTCTCTTTTGAGATTTGTTGTTTTCAAAAAAAAACATGTTTTGCAGATTTTGTGAATTTTTTTAAATATTCAAGAGCTATATATTTTCCCTTTTTAATGCAGCATCCTTTTTATTAATGTTCAAATATCATTGAAAATGCTAATTAGAACTTAAAAATTATCCTTGCATTTATCATGTTTCAATGGGAACCCTTGTCTCTAATTACCAAATTTCCTCAAACAGGCAGTGTCTCTCTTGATTGCTCATATTTACAAATGAAGATATATTATGATGTTCTGCCTCAGTTTTGGCTGAGGAAACAAAGACTGAAACAATAAAAAAAGGGCTAAGGACCTTCACATGCTAAAGGTAGGCGAAATACACCCAGCTGGGACATATACTACTCGCAGTAATGATTTCTCATACAGCCTATAAAAATGGAGATTGCAGAATGGATTTGGCTGTAAACCTACAACTGCTGTCATAAAAAAATAGGTTAAGAAAAAGCAGATTACATCTTACTGTGTTCAGATCATAAAATAAAAACACACAAGTTTATTTATATGAGTAGATTATTACAGCACTTGTATGTGATTTTTGTTTTTGTTTTTATTTTGTTACTACTAGACAGCCTCACTTCTCATAGCTTTTGTAGATAGCTGTAGAAATTTGCACTTGACAAAGATCCCTTTACTTAGCTTGCTCTGTGCTCCAGTTCAGAACTGGAAGACATAGGAAGTGAACTACTCCAATGTGTGGTTACCTTTTATGACATTCTCCTAATTAAAGTATTTCATAATTTTTCCCTTCTAAGAGCTACAAAAATTACTCCAAGAATAACTAAAAAATAAGCCCTGCCTGGCTAAGAGTTTCATCTTCAGTCCTACTGTCCAAGCAGATGTCAAGTAAGGGACAATCCTCCAAGTTACGTTGACATTCTTAAAATCTTTGCTTTGATGTAACCCTGGGCAGGAAGAGGGGTAGGTTGCAGGGATTCTCTTGATATTCTATGAATTCAGCAGAAAGCATGCATCCTTTCAGTGGGAGCAACTCTCAAAATGTTTTATAAATATTAGTTTTTACATGTGACTAAAGGCTATTTGCTATTATTTAAGGGTGCCCCAGCATCAGGATTTAGCCACAATTATTGCCTAAAATCTGCTCTTAAGTTTTGAAATCAGCTTAGGCCTTTTTCCAGTTTGTTATTTTTGCTTTTAGTTTATTATCATATGTTTTACTCATTTTGTTTTTAAATTTTTATATAGTCCAATTAAAGTTTTCTTCATGTTGGTCATCCACATTTCTTATTGATTTTTAAGCTATTACATTTATTTTGTTGATATTCTCCATAGAACGATTTCTCCATTCGTGATTTTGCCAGTTGTTTTTTTGTTTTTGTTTTTTTAAAATTTATTTATTTCTCCCCTCCTCATTGTTTGTGCTCACTGTCTGCTCTCTGTGTCTGTTTGTTGTGTGCTTTCTGTGTCTACTCATTTTTTTTTTTTAGGAGACACTGGGAACCGAACCTAGGACCACCCATGTGGGAGGGAGGTGCCCAATCACTTGCACCACATCCACTCCCTGATTGTTGTGTCTCTCGTTGTGTCTCCTCGTTGTATCATCTGGTTGCTTTAGCTCACCATGCCAGCCTGTTGCATCAGCTCGCTGTTTTGTTGTTATTCTTCAGAAGGTTCCGGGAACTAAACCCGGGACCTCTCATGTGGTAGGCGGGTCCCCAACTTCTTGAGCCACATCTGCTTCCCTTACCAGTTGTTTTTTTATGTAGAAAAGATATTGCCTTGAAAATATTCATTTTGAAAAGACTCACCTAATTGAATTTTATATTATATTATGACTTCTAATGTTGATTCACTTTCTCTTGGGCATAAAACTTGTGGAAAAATATTTCAAAATATTAATATATTTATTCTTTACTTCATCCCAAGTTCATAATTTATATAACTCTTTAAACTAAACCCTTTGAAACTTTTTATTATCACCACCATTTGCTCATCAAACATGTACTAGGGAAACAGAAACAAAATTTGGGAATTCTGATATAGAAATCAAGAGACATAGATATCACAGATATCATAGATATCAAGAGACATGTTGCAATATGATTGTTTTAGTTTCCTAGGCTGCTTAAGGAAATACCATGTAAGGGTTTGACTTAAACAATGGATATTTATTTACTCATGGCTTTGAGGCCAGGAAAATCTCCAAATCAAGGCATTATCAAGGTGATGCTTTATTTCTGAAGACCAGCTGCCAGCAATCCTTGATTTCTCTGTCACATGGCAAGGCATATGGCAATGTCTCCTGGTGTCTTCCATGTTCATTGATTTCACCTTCTTGCTTCCATGGTTTTCTCTCTCTTTGTCTGAATTTCATTTTCTTATAAAGGATTCTAGTAATAGGATTGAGACCCATCCTGGTTGAGGTGGGTTACAATTTACCTGTCATAGCCTCATCAAAGGACACAACTTACAATGGGTTCATTCCAACAAGAATGGATTAAATTTAAGAACATGTCTTTCTAGCATACTTACATCTTCAAATCACCACAGCAATTTTTTCCAATTGCAAAGACTAGATAATGTGAAGTCTGGAGAAAAGAGAGAAACAGAGGGAATTTTAAATTTCTTGGAAGAAAAGCAAAAGCAATGGAATATGAAGATTTCTCTACATTGGCATCTAGGTGAGAGTCCTGGAAACCATATTGTCACAGGAGAATCGGGGCTGTATTCTCAATCAGAGCAGTTGTTCAATAAATGTTTGTTCAGTGAATGAATCCATTATGTGCATTAAGAGGAGAAAGTACAGAGGACAACTGTCATCAAAAACATAGAATGTTGGGGAGCAGATGTGGCTCAAGCAGTTGAGCTCCTGCCTCCCACATGGGAGGTCCCAGGTTTGGTTCCTGGTGCCTCCTAAAAACAAAAACAAAAACAATACAAGAACAACAAGCAAAACAAATGAAAAACCAACTCAGGGAAGCCAATGTGGCTCAGAGATTGAGCACCAGCTTCCCACGTGAGGTCCTGGGTTCAATCCCCAGCCTCCGGTACCTCAAAAACAAACAAACATAGAATGTTGATCTTTGAAAGATGGTGCAGATTTCTATAAATGACTCAAAGGGCTAAAATTAGATTGACAAGAAGGAAATTAATCTCAAAAGTAGGTTTTTTCTTGTTTCTCTTTTGGGGTGAGAATAGCTTTATAAAAATAGGAGACTTCCATTAATGGAAATCAATATGCCTCTGATATGACAGGTGATGGACTAGGTCTGGATTTTCAATGGCAATCAATATTAAACCTGAATTTCTGAAGTTGGAGAGTGTATAGAGGAAGGGAGACAGATACTGGACAACTAACTACACATTGATTCAGTTATGACTTGAATACTTTTTATGAAGGAGAACTACATGATGCTGTGAATATTTTAATTGGGCACCTTACCTGGTCTAGTGACTAAGGCATGATGATATTCACATAAGGTAGGATACCCTGAGGAAGTATCATCAGGGTTCCAAGTTTAATAAAGAAAGAGTGATATGTCACCAGGAAGTAAAATATGCATGCAAAGTCTATGGACAGGAAAAAGAAGAACAAAGAGAAGATGAGTGTGGCAAGAGAGGTGAGAAAATTTGACTGCATGGTAGCTGACATGAATTAGAGAAAGTATGTTTATGAATATCAGGGAGCTGGGTAGAAACTGCCACTGTAGCATCACAACCAGAGAGCCATCTTGCTGCATCCAGCTAAGAATTCTCAGTCTATTACCCAACTGAGTGTGTAAATTAGAGTGAACTCCTCAATGTCCCAAAACCTGTCTAACTAATCATTCACACTATTGACTGCTATAGTTTGAACAGTATTAAGCTTTTGAGAATAGATGATACAAGACTTGAACACCTTGAAAGATGATCCTATTTTAAAATGAAATCCTTGCAATTATATAATCTGCAAAAAAAAAAAATGATGTATTCCTTCTCTTTTCTAATATTTTATATATCATTTCTTTTTTTCTAACTGCAATATATATAATTTCAGTAGTTCTTGTACAGTGTTAAATAATTATGCTTATATTGGACATCTTTGTATTTTCCTGATTTTTAATATATCCAAAGTTTCTTCACTAAACATTATACTGGCCTTTGCCTTAAAACACTATTTTTTTTCGATTGCATTAGAATGTTTTTACTGAATTATAGTTTATTACAAGGTCTTTATTTAAAACAGAAATTGATGTTGAGTTTTAAAAATGTTTTTCCAATTGCGTTACACAAATTCTTTGAATTATGACACACTTTACTGTTTGAGGAAGAAAAAAGATTCTGATGGGAATGGAAAGCTAAAGATATGATAATGTGGGGTGATAAATGGAGATAGATTGGCTATAATACTTTAAGAAATACCTGCACACTTCAGTTTTCCAGTATTATTTTTATTTGTTAAAGGACAGTTTAAAAATATATGCCAGAAGTATTCAAACTCTTCTGGAAGGTGAGCCACATTTGATTCCTTACATTGTTCACTGTAGTGAGAAGAGTCTACAGAACACGATAGAGACCTGGGCCTATAAAGACAATTGCCTTTCCCCGTGGGAATCCCACAGAGCCTGTCTAGTCATACAAGGCATATCCCTAAGAGCTAACAGTTATTATTACTTCTCCTGCTTTCTCTTCTGGCTCCCTTATGCCACCAAGAGTCAAACTTGTCCCAGTGATAATGATTTTGGCCATGGAGAGAGATATCTTTTTATTCATTTTAAGTAGAGGAAAAGATGCAAAAAACTTTCCACTTAGTTCAATCTGCTTCACTTGCCAGAAACTGCCCTGAAGAAGGAGATGTAATCGAAGCTCTAGCTGAAAAATTCTGTTACTAGAAACCTGTCTTCTTCTCAGAACAAAGTAAAAGCTGTACAGCTTGTGGTAGTGCCTTTGTCTGTATCACAGAGAGGTGATGAAATTGCCTTACGAAGTCTTCTCCCATAACTCCCTCAAATAGAAACCCTGTCAATGAGGCGTAATCTGAAAGAAGAAGAGAGATATAAATTATACACCATTGTAATGAAATGTGAAATTGTCATTCATCAGGTGGCCATACCATTCATACAGACCTTCCCAGCTCATTGTACTGGACTTGTTAATTTAGCTCTTTTAATGTTAATTTTAGCTATAATTGAAAAAAAATACCTATTGCAAATGATTTCCAGGAGCATGTGAACATGATGATTTGCTCAACTAGTCAGTGGCTGTTGAACTACTTTCCTTTATTAATTTACAGTGATTTCTTCATGTTCTCTGAATTTCTAACTTGTTTCCAGAAAATGTCATGCATTCAAAAAGGGGCCTTCCAGTTGGCTGTAATCCGTCATCTTGTTGTCAGTTTTAAGAAAGAAAGAAGGGGGAAAAAAGGCCGGGAGATCAGGTGGACAAAGAGGAAAATTAACCTAACATAACCTTAGGTTTATGACACTGAATAGCTAGTTAAGTGGGCTGTGAATTGGGCATTGCAGTAAAACACCTCTGTGAATTGTAAAATAAAATAAAAACTCTCCTCGGAAATGCTTCAATACTGCCTAAAGCAAACTATGTGTATTTGCTTCTGAGGAAAAATGACTATGTTATTAGGTTTATAAGACACAACTCAGCACAAGGAATATTGTTTGATCACTGTTTCTGAAGTTATTGACAACAATGATTTTCATTCAGAATAGGATATAAATCATTTCAAAATTTCAACAAATAAAAAAATCACTATGGGATAGAGTTAAGTTTACTGTTACTTCAAAATACAACCTGACTTAATCTAAATGGTTTCTTATATTTTTAACCTAAATTTGCATAGCACCTCTCTTCGGAGCATAAAGTGATTTCTAGGCTGTATCTCATTAATTTTTCTAAAAGAAGGGCCAAGGGGAGAATTGCCAATATAAATTAGAACAGGATTTTTCTACTTAAGAAAATAAATTCCATGGTAAAACTCCTTCATCCATGTCTAGATTGTCTATATAGATGACCATTGCTTATATTGTAAAGACATTTTAAGCTTAATTTTTATTTATAATAATTTAAAAGAAAAACTCCTCTCTGATGTATTTTTAAAGTAACAAGGAAATTTAAAAGTAGCCTTATTTACATTGAATAAGTTAAAGAAACTAATAAAATCTTGCAGTGCTTAGTCAGACTATTATAACATGAAAACACATTGCACAAAAGAAGTTCATAATATTTATTGTAAGTCTGGGCATGGTAGAAGTTCTAGGTGAGTTTCCAATGTTGAAAATACAGTGCATTTTCAGCTAGCTTATTAAGGGACACATGAATCAACGAGGAGTCCTAAATACATCTTTTGGCAGGTTTTCTGAATTGTTTATAGTACAAATATAGTGGATGCCATCAAAAGCAATCTTTCTCAATATACTGAATAGGACTGAAATGCAAAGCAGGATTTTTCTGTCTTTCAAAGGCCAACATGTTTTTATGGGGAGAGATGGAGTCTTGAAGACAAACTCTTGATACTCTGTCACTCACACCTCACCAATCCTGTAAAGAAGAAAATAGAGGGGCATCTGAATCTGCCTTGGAAACAACTTAAGAATCAAAGTGTCAGGAATGTTGCAGGATATATGCTGGATATGGGATATTGGAAGGAAATCCAAATTGAACCATATGCCACCTACGTGATGGGGTAACCAATCCTCACCAGCAGGGACTAGGGATGATTCTAGACCCAGGAATGCCAGGGTTTGGAGTGTCAAAGGATGGAAATTAACAAATCAAGATAAATAAGAAGAAGGTCAATAAGCCAACAGAATAGAGCTACTGAAAATCCCTTTGGTAATATGATTTGACAAGGACTATATGGCAGTGTAAACAAGTAGCTGAAACAAGCAGAAAACTGAGGCTCAAGCAGCCTTGCATTCTTCTTACAGGGAGCTCCGGATGCTCTTCCTCACAGAAGGACTGGGACTGTGAAAACTAGGCTCTCAGCCTTACAGTGCAGATTCTTTTGGGGGAAGAGCTTGGTGTTGAGGGACCATAAAACTATCCACAGTGAAGTACGCAGCCACTTGTTTGGGGTAATAGGCCAGGAAAACCAATGCGAGGAGCTGCTACACTAGATCCAGGCAATGGCAGCTACAGTGAGGAGCTGAGGAAATGGCAGCCTTTCTGGAGAAGGAGTTTCAAAAGGGAGAGCTGTTCTTTGTTGGAAGGAGAGCTGGCAAATCCATCCCCAGAGATGCACAGTTTACCCTACACTCAGACAGAACGCTTGTCAGTAAGGAACTGGCACCCAGATCAGCAGCTTCACCAAATCCAGAGAGAAACCATGCAGAAAACAAATTTCTTCTGTCAGGATTACTCATGGGCCAGTGCCCTCAAGGAAACACAAATTAAAACAATAACTCAAATGCCATGGATGTGGAAAGAGCACAGAATTTAAAATTAGAAGATCTTTCTGAAAAAATTTCAAGCTGTTCATATGCATAACTTTCATTATATTCAACATCCCATGAAATGTATCAAAGATGGTTTTACCACCATTTTAAATGAAGAGAGCATCACAAAGATATTAATTAAATGGCTTAAGATCATTCAATTCATATAAGAAACCCAGTTTTCTGATATATAGGGGTTAAAGAGGTTGCATCATGCTTTCTTTTAATCTCTTTTATTTAAAAAAATCAAAGGATACCATATCTTATAATATTGACTCAACTCTTAACCATTTTTCCTAAGCATCTTAAACATCCCTGTAAACAGGTTAATTCCTATTATTCCATCCTTATCACTTGTAAATTATTATTAAATTTTATATTTGCTTATATCTTAGACCTTTAATTAATACACCTGTATTTGAACTAAGCTTAATCTTATCTTTCTTTTTTTTTTTTTTTTTTTTTTTTTTAAGATTTTATTTATTTATTCATTTATCCCCCCCTTGCTGCTTGTGCTCACTGGGTCAGCTAACCACGCCATGCGGGCGGGCTTGCCTTCACCAGGAGGCCCCGGGAACCGAACCCGGGTCCTCCCATATGGTAAACGGGAGCCCTACTGATTGAGCCACAGCCGCTTCCCTAATCTTATCTTTCTAACCTCAAACACTCTCCTTAACTAATCACCTTGCATCCATATGGACTATGCTGTGGATTGGGCTATAAAGATGAATAAGGGCAAGGTTTCCTTTCTAGGATTCTACCATCTAGTGCAAGGGAAATAGATTAAAGCTATAATGCAATAGTGACAAGTGCTAAAAGACACCTAGAAGCAACGTGTTGTGGGAAAAACAGAGAAGTGACCAAATTAATTCTGAATGTTTTAGAATGCTCATTTGTGTTTCATCACAACTATATTACATTATAGTTGACAAAGTATTTTCAAAAATCATAAATTACATTACATTCACAACTTTTAGAGAAATTCCCTAGGTAAAGTTAATGAAATGAGACTTAGAGATTTTAAACAAATCATTAACTTGATTAGGAAGTAACACACCGAGGACACAAATCTCAGACTTGTGACTTTAGATCCTCTGCCTTTCCACCATCATGACATTTGAACCTTTTGAATCATGTACCCCAACAGTAGACATGTTCTTAAACTTAATCTGCATTCTGTGGGTGAGAACCCATTTGTAAATAGGAACTTTTGAGGATGTTATTTTTAGTTCATGTGTAGGGGTGGGTGGGCCTTGATCCACATTACTGGAGGCCTTGTAAATAGAAACCATAACTCAGAAAAAACACAGGAGGAGACCAAGAACATCACCATGTGATGGAGGACTGCCATCACCAGAACATTACCAGCTCTGAGAGAAAGTACATCCTTGCTGACATCTTGATTTTAGACTTCTTGATTTTGCCTTCAAAACTGTTAGACAATAAATACTTGTTGTTTAAGAGAAACTATTGTGTGGTATTTGTTACAGTAACTCTGGCAACTAAGACAAACCTAATGTTGACGGAAGTTATGCATCATTGAAGGGAATAGTAGTAGAGAGAACACATGATCAAAGCTTCTGTGGAACGGAGGAGGAGAAAAAGGAATATAACCTTAATTTCCTCCTCCCTATAAAAGGGGCAATATGTCCTAACATGAGTGTATTTAGGGAAGATGCAATGATATAATGGGGCACGCAAAGGCCTCAGAAGGACCTCTTACATGGAGTGACTACTGTTGCTAGAGTATAGGAGAAATAAAGCCTGAGATGAATCTGGAAAATTCAATTGTTATATCTTGATTCTCTGCTCAGTATTGTGATGATAATCTAATATATATCTTTCTTAATTTCCTGTGCCTGAAATGCCTCCCATTTTCACCAGATGCTTCTTTTGAAATCCATGGTATTTTATCTGCAATTTGTCTTAGTGAATCAATCACATTCCACCTTTTTTTATAGCTAAGTCCTATTTGTCACTTTACTCTAATGGCGAGGTTAGAAGGAGCACTTTAATAGTCTTTACCTCTCTAAACCACCAATATAATGTTTAACAAATGGAAAATGCTCGAGCATGGTCATTATTTGTATCAAGGTTTACAAGCAAAATGAAATTTAAGACTTTCCCGACCCATATTTATAGCCCTGGTGCCTATTTGCAGTACTCAATATAAATTTGAATGAATGAATAAATGTGCAATACTATTTCTTGATGGATTGATGTGTTTGAAGTTCTTGAAAGCTAGATTTGAAAGAAAATACCTTCTTTTCCTTCTATAATATGTGATGTGTTTGGAGATTTTCAGCACACTTTACTTTTAAAACAAAGTAATTTAGGTAAAGCACATATGCAAATGAATGACCCCATATTTAAAGTAAGTTTAAACAGGTTTTTGAGTTGCTGAACTCAAGAAACAGCATTTTTTCCCCCTCTCTCTTACAATATCTGCAAGCACAATTTATTAGATGACCTTTGCCTGCCATAGACTACAACTTGGGCTGATCTCATAGATTATCATGTCTTAGCAAAGGCATAGAATAGTCTCACTTTTAGGGTCTTCAAAAGTTCAAGACTTTTAAGAATAAATACATTTATTTATTTAAAGTTAAATAAACACTTCAATCTCACACACAGTTTAAGCATTTGCCTGCCCTTCACACCAGAATGAGTAGTGGCTCAATGATCAGCAGTATGGAGGAGAATGCTTGGTATAGACTTCACTCCCCATATCACCAGCCCTTCTCCTTAGTTAGGGTCAGATAAGGGGAGGAAATAGGAGATGAAAAAAGTTAAAGACTTGTTTACTTTGCTAGTGCGTATTTGTAGTGTATCTTACTATAAAATATCCTGTTTCATGGACGGTGTTCTAATGGATTCATCAGGGAACTGGGGAGGGGTGTTCCGTCTTGTACTGTAAGGTCCCTGTTGCAAATGATGTTACCTCCAGGGTACTTCTCAGGACTACCTTACAGCTGCTACCTCTTTCTGCCATGTAGTCAGGCCACATGGACAGAGTCTTTCAGTTGACTCACATCTGCCCTCCCTGTTAGCATATGGCACTCATTCACACTTGCCTAACTAAATAGTAAAATATATACAGACTATTCCTTTTGCTATTCTCTTTTCTCGTACTTTCATAATTGACTGCCTCAATAATTCACTTCTTATCTATCACAAGTCAGGTTCTCCCAAGAACTTTTTTTTTACCTAATATTCTGTTAGTAGCCTAGAGCAGACTTAAAAATTACTGCAGCTCAGCAAGCAACAAACCTAGATATGAAATAATACTATTCCCTTTTTACAAGCCTTTTTTCATTGTATAAGAGGTTTTTTTGCACCTTCCCCAAATTGGCTTGGTAGCTGAGGAGAAGAAAAGCATAGTTGTTCAAATCTTAATCCACATTCCTGTGAGTGTGAACCCATTTGTAAAAAAGGACCTATAAATATGTTACTATTAAGCTGTAGACTCATTTGTGAATAGGATATTCAAAGATCCTACTTAGAAGATGATGAATTAAATCAGGGTCAGTCTTAAACTACAGGATTGAGTCTTTATGAGCAAAAGACATACAGTGCAGTTAATCAGAAGAAGCCAGAAGTCAGCAGAAATCAGAAGGACAGACACACAGAGACATAGCCATGTGATGGAGGATTGCTAACATTCTACAGACTCCAGAAGAAAGAAAGCCCTGTTAATATATTAGTGTTGTACTTCTAGCTTCCAAAACTGTGATATAATATATTTCTGTTGTTTAAACTAAGCCATTTGGGTGGTATTTGTCACAGCAGCCCTGACAAATTAAGACAAACTTTAATAGATTATTTTTAAAGAGATAATTGATTGTCTGAGCCACAGAGAAGTTGATGGGCATTTATCATGGTTATTACATGCATGTGAGGCATAAGCATAACTCTAAAAGTGAGGCAGGTTAGTATAGTGAAAGAGGGAAGGCAGCTGAGACCCAGCAGACAACATGGCTAGGTGAACAAATGGAGATGAGACCCCACCCAGAACCCTTTTGAGGGGAAGTCTGCCAGAAAGATCCCACAAGACTCAAGCCAAGAGAATCCCATTTGGAATGAGAATCCCATTCGGGGTCAAGGGAAGTCCTGGATAACTCAAACAAAAGGCCTCACCATTGGCCCCCTGAGAGTTAACCAATCAGAACAGCAAACATCTGGGGCCCCGCCCCAAAGTTATGAAGGTGGAGGAGGAAAGACTTTAAAATTACCTGACCTGGGACCCCATGCACATGTCTCATCCTGCAGAATGCCCATAATCTATGTCTGAGGTTGTGTACTGTTTTCATTTCTTGCTTCTCAATAAACTCTTTACTTAAATTCTTTTATGCAACATAAGCCAAGAATGTAGAAGGCCAGAACCCAGAGTCCTCCACCAGCATATTTGGTGAGCCAGCCAGGAGACACTGAGGCAAGTAATGTTCCCCAACCCCCACCAAATACTGGTGAGTCTAAAGTTTTAATTAAAGCCTGTTTGTGCTCTCTTTTGTTTTTACAGTGAGACCCTGAGTCCTGAGATTCTCACCCTGGGCCATGCTGGGAGGTTTGTTCCTTACTCAGCTGTTGGGAGGCCCTGAAGTTCCTTTTAATCCATCACCTCTGGGGCCCCTGAGGCTGTTTGCCTCTAAGCCACAGATCAGCCTCTGTTTCTTAATTGCTTCTTAATGTCTGGTATAACTGCAAAACTTGGTCTCTGGCAGTGGCTATAAAATGAGCTCTCTCTCACACAGCCACTAGTTTCTAAGACTCCTGCAAGTGTAGGCCAAAAGAAAGCCCCTAGCTAGTCCCTTTCCTAGTGGGAAAGCCCTTGGAAGCCAAGGTCTGGGAACTGGACCCAGATATCTCCCAAGACCTTTAAGGCTCTGGAGATGCCCAGAGACATAAGGCTCCTGATCTCCAGAATGTGGGGACAGTGAGCAGGGGACCCAACCTCTAGGATACTGGCTGGGCAAGCAATCCACCTAACCAGGTCTAGTGGTGGAACACCACAAAGACTCACAAACACATTTATCCTCTCCTAGGGAAGCTTCTGATTGGGACAACCTGCCTACTTATGGTCTAAAAAAGAAGAGACTAATCTTTCCCTGCCATACCACATGACCACAGTTTGGCTGAAAGTGGCCTCTGTATGGGACCCTGAATTCCAGTTTAACCTGTGTAAGGAAGAAGGAGAGTACAGATAGATCTGAAGGCCAGAAACCACATGGTCATGTCTCCTTAAGGGGATGAGGAAATGCACTACCAAACCATTCAATTAAAAGCTCAAAGAAATTTACTCAGAGGCAGGAAAAAATCCAGCCTTATTTCAAGGAAAGTTAGTAGAGGCAATAAAAGTACCGTGTTAGATCTTAACTTAGAGAAGGACAGATCTTCCTAGGAGTTCCAGTCTGCCTCGGATATCCATACAAACCTGCAGAAACTTTCCCTGGGCCCCCATACTTCCATTAACTTCCTTTTAGAAACAGCCTTCTCAGTTTTCAACAATCAAGAATGAGCCACCAAGGAGAAGCAGGTGAGGAGGGGGCAGATATAGGTCCCAAAAGCCGGCTCACCTTCTAGCTGACACTGTTAAAGACACCATCACCTCAGAGTTAACAGAATCTAGCCTCAACACCCGGAAGGGGCTTTGCCCCAGGGAAGGCCTGAAGGGGCCTGAAGCCACGTGTGAACAATCAACCAGGAGGAGCCTTGGGTGTCCCTTGACATAGCAGGTAAAATTGTTAATTTCTTAATTAACATGGGAGCCAATTACACCATCCTAGCCTGCACTTTGGACCTTTCCTAGCCTCAGTTGTGCCTAATAAAGGGAGTGAATGGGAAATCAAGATCGAGGCAATTTACTAAACCTCTCCCCTGTAGAATAAGGAATCTCCTTATATGCCATCAATTAAGATTAAAAAGTTCCTGGTGATTCCCAGCTCCCTGACTATTCCTTTCCAACACTCCAATCCTTCCAGCAAAAACCTCGCAGGGTTTTACCCCTTGCAGGAGGTAGCTAATGGGATGCAGTCCCCAGAGTAGTCCCAATTCTTGTTTCATCAGGAACAGGGATTCTCTGGACCACTTAGCTCCATACCTAGGAGCTGCCCAGGGATTTTCCTGGAGGAACAAAGCTGGAGGGTCCCACATGAGGTTTCTGCCATGGATGGACACTGGGACCTTTGCATCTAGGTGATTCTAAAGTCAAGTCTTTCCCTATGCTAAGTGTGTAAAATTTTCTCTTCTGTTCTAATCTGTGCTTGCTTTAACTATCAGTCTCATGCCTAAGAACTTGTAAATCAGAGCTGGGATTCGCCTGTTACAAATTGGATAATGATAAATGGTAACCTAAAAACTAGTCTTTAAATTTCAATATCATATTACAATTGAAATTGATGTATAAAAGAAATCACAAATGGAATTAATTCAACTGCTAGAAAAGCAGAAAAACTTAGCAACATTAATGTTGCTAATAAAATTGTTATAGCTTAGTTAATAAACAAAAGTACTCAATTTGTTCTAAAGTAAAACATACTAGAAACTGTAACTAAGAGTTAAGATCATTCTCTAGATGCCTTTATATTATAAAACAGCCAGAAGGATAATATCTGAATTTGCTATAACTGAATGGACTTAGTCTAGACCTACTACTGTAATGGTAAGTATAAACTGAATTTACTTTTGTTTATTGTTAGTTCAGGTCTAATTTCACCCTTGTATATTCTTGCTATTGTGATGGTAATTCTAAACTGAGTTTGCCTTTGTTTATGTTTACTTCAGGTCTAGCCTCACCCTTGCTTATGCTTATGGCTATTTCAGACATGCCCTCACATTTGTTATGGTAACTACTCTATTCTTCCCATAAAATGGCAACTTCTGCCCCCTGTGGCTCAGGGGGAGGCAAATTTGAGACACCCTATCTCCTGTCCTTCCACTGGTATTAATAACCCTGCTTTCTCTCATGACTCTAAATGTGGACTAGATTGCTGCCTGGTGAAATTCTCAACCCTCAAGGTTGAACACACTCTTCTAATCCAGTGGCCGCCAGAGTCCTGTTATCCCTGAGGACATCTCAAGTGTTGATGTTTCTAAAAGCAGCAAGTCATGAGAGAAACCAGTTTCCCTGAGGCTTCAAAGACAGTGAGTATATACTGGAATCAGTGTTGCTCATTAAAGTCAAAATGGGAAATAAGCAAAGTTCTGAAAGGAAAATACTGTAAATTGTATTTAAAGCATTGGGAAAAAATTATTTATAAGCCAATAACTAAAGAATGAAATTCTAGTATAAAATTGCAAGTTCACAGTTCAGATTAATTAGAAATAGCCTTCAAAGAGAGCTTTCAAATGTTATTTTACAGTTTAAACTTATTTTGTAAGAGAATGAAAATTATAACTCACTTTAGAGAGTGGTGTTTTTGTGTCTCTCTATTTATGTCTGTCTATTTGATATATTTTCATACATTAAGATGGTAATATCAAATTAACAAATAAAAATTCTTAAAAGAACTCTATTCAAATTGTTAAAAAATTAAATATGCATTATATATGTGAATGAATATTCCTGGAGCCCAAATTAGGCTAAGCAGATGGAAAGGTCATAGAGAAATCTGAATATAGAAAGTATTGGGAACGGGAAAAGATTTTTCCTAAGCTCTTGGACCTACCCAGCCCCAGGACTTCTCTTTGCAAGAGCTATGAGGGAAGGGCTAGGTGTGGCAGATTAAAACTCTATCTTCTAAGCCAGGGAATTAAGAATTATAGTTTATCATGTAATTCCCCAATTTAAAACTTTTAACAGCCTTAACATAGGGTGGTTAATAATCCTATTACCAAATTTCAGTAAGTAAAGAAAAAGTCCTTGAAAGCTATGAAAAGTTCTTTTCTAGATTATAATTAAAACCAATTAAACAATTAGAATATATTCCAGAACCTAGTAGTCAGTATGCTTTTAAGATTACTCAGTTTTAGAATTGTATTAAAGAAAAGAAGTTTTTAATCTCTTGTGAAGGAAAAAAGAACATTCCTTGCATAAACTATAATGGTTTCTATTTCATGTAGTTTGGGTGTAATCTCCCTAGGTTTATAGGATACCAATTAAATAAATTAACATTATATGTATTAAATCTTTAAGTTGATGAAAATTATATATTCATGTTTAATGAAACGAATAAAGGTAAATTTCATTGGTTGCTAATTATAATTTAATAAGCTAATTTTTGGGGTAAAGTAAC
Organism: Tolypeutes matacus; assembly: GCA_026826555.1. Lineage (NCBI taxonomy): Eukaryota > Metazoa > Chordata > Mammalia > Cingulata > Chlamyphoridae > Tolypeutes > Tolypeutes matacus. The sequence continues at coordinate 12,747,700 of JAKSZT010053779.1, read as the reverse complement.
TAATCTATGTGACTTTGGTTAATTATAGAAAGTTTGTAAAAACATTGTCTAAACTGAAGTATTTAAATGGCTAATTCCAGGAAACCATTATTAAATAAAAGTGTAAATTGACATTAATAACAAAAAGTAACTTCATAACAGGGAAACCTGACACATGCCACCCCAATCTGCATATTAAAGTGGTGGTAGGAAAGATAATCTTGATTCCATTGGGAATCTTAGATTTCCATGAAACAATGGAAAAAGCATTTTTTCCTGTACTGCAAAAGTAAAATACCTGTTAATGTAATCATGGTAAAGGTGTAGAAGTAAAAAGCAAAGTACTAAAAATAGTTAAGTTCATTTAATAAGTTATAAACTGCATTGGAAGTATTTAGAAAGTATATAAAAATTAAGAGATAGATTTCAATATCATCAAACTCTCTTGTGTATTCAAACCAGGCCATCTGTACACTGCATGGTGCCTCTCCATTTGAGTTCCTGGCTGTGTCGGTCAAGACCCCTAAAACACATCTACCACATCTCTGGTTATGCTCCTGAAGTGGATAGAAAGTATGTTGCAGTTTTGGACTCCTGCAGCAGCTGGAAATGGCTCTATATGGACAGATGTACAATGGATATTGCCTCCAGACTGGCAATATTTCATAGTGCCAAAGGTTGCTATGTACCATGCTGTGAGCCTACCCACCTAGCTTATCTATAGGATCAACTTTGTTGCAGCATGCTGGCTGTGTTAAGAACATATCAAATGGAGCAATAATTACCAGAGTAAGGTGAATAGAACTTAAACAAACACAATTGGCATTATGGCCTGCTCCCATGGAGAGGTAACATGTATGGTATTGCAAATCTGGAACTTAGATCTATTAACTGCAGCTCAAAAAGGAACTTATGCATTGATTAGTGCATTGGTTAGTATTAAGTAATATACCTATATTCTTGATAAATATGTTGATATCTCTTCTATTCTAGAGCATATGCAGAGAAATATTGAACATATTAAAAGCCTCAGTAAACTTAATTCATTTTCTAAGTAATCAATGAATGTGCCTAGAAGATAAAGGAATGGCCTCTTAAGTACTGTCTTTATTTTGCTTGCCATATACTTTTCTTGTTATTACCTATAATGTCTTTTTGAGTTTATGTCTAGGGCAGTGCCTCTCTCCATATCTCTCCTAGCTGTCCTAAGTATAACCACATGTGGGAACTGGGGCTGGCAGTTTATATCCAAACCCAGCTGGTCTACCACAATGTCTCCCTAGGATTAACCAACAGAATAAAAGAACTCAAGGAAGAATGCTGTTTCCCATCAACTTTGGGAGGAGGCAGCTTTTGAAGGCACCTAGCCTTTCTCACTCACATGGTCCAGTATGACAAGGGTGGCCCCCTTTTTGGGCATGCTTACCACCATCTTATCCTTTTAAATAGGACCGTGTGTCTTAAATTCTAACTAAGTTTACTTCTTCCAGAATCAAATGCCCTAATAGTCATGCAGGAATTTCATCCAGTCTAACAAGAGTGCCAGACCCATCTTCCCTCAGCCACAATAGAAGAGCCAGAGAGTTTTAAACCTTGTCAGGTAGGTCCTACTCCCCCTAACCAGCGGGAAGTTAATGACCATCACCCTTCAGCACCCCTTTAAGAATAAGGGTGTGAACTCTTTGAGGAGGAAATTGAGGCAGGTATAGTGAAATAGTGAAAGGGGAAAGGTGGCTGAGGCCCAGCAGACAACATGGCTGGCAGACCACATGGTCATAAGACCCTACCCAGAAACCTCCTGAGGGGAAGACTGCCAGAAAGATCCCATGAGACCCGGGGCACAAGAATCTCATTTGGAACAAGATTCCCGTTTGGAACGAGAATCCCTTTCGGGGTCATGGGGAAGTCCCAGATACATTTAAACAAAAGTCCTCACCATTGGCTCCCTGAGAGCTAACACGTGGGGCAACTAATCAGAACAGCAAACAGCTGGGGCTCCACCCCTGTCTTATGAAGGGGGAGGAGGAAAGACTTTGAAAAGGCCTGACCTAGGACCCTATGCGCACATCTCACCTGCATAATGCCCTCAATCTATTCTGAGACTGTGTACTGTTTTTTATTTCTTGCTTCTTAATAAACTCTTTACTCCCTTGCCTACCCTATGGTGTGTCCTTAAATTGTTTTATGTGACATAAGTCAAGAACCTAGAAGCCCAGAACCCAGAGTCTTCCACCAGCAAAAAAAAATGCAGCACGTTACTCAAGATTAAAGGTACATACACTTAAAGATGTTTATCAAGCAGGCAGGCGTGACTTCTACAGAGTCCTTCTTTGATTGTTTACACGAGGAAGAAAGGTCAGATAGTTACAGTTTACTTTACTGACTCTAAGATCTATTTATTCCAGGCAATTATTTCCTGAGGCTTGTCTTGTGACTAACTGAATATAGCTTACAGTTTAATTTAAGGAAAGGGCAGTATGAGTTGGAGAATGCTAATTTACCTGTTCCACAGATATGAATGAAGACCCATTCTGAATATCACCATGGAATGGGACTCCCTCATCCCATTTCCTCTAATATTTTTTAAATGTTATATTTGACACCACATGTTATTGTGATAATAGGGAATTAATAAGAGTACTCCTAGGTGGACATCTCATTCCAAGTGAAGTCACTTTTTTTTTTAACTGGAAAAAGAATGCATGATTAGGAAATTTTACTATCTGTAAAATTGTGAAAAATTCTAAAAAGTTCCAAAATAGAAAAATCAAAATAATACTAAAAATTTTCACTCAAAAATATGTCACAATTTTTCTCCATCCTTTGGGTATCATTATAAAATAATAACACCTTTTTAAGGTATAATTTGAATTGCTTTTGCATAATTAACAAATTGTGATTATTAAATCATTATATAGATGTCTTTATATAATCAAATAGTAAAAGGTTTATACCTGAAATTACTGAAGCTGGCTAGAGTGGTGGCACCCCTGTTTATAGTTACTCTAGATGTAAACTCACCCTTGTGTATCCTTATTATTTTGATGGTAATTCTAGACTAAATTCAACATTGTGTAAACTTACTACTGGGCTGGTAACCACTCCACCCACCTCTGTTTAATATCTATATGAAAGACCTTGTAACTGACCTTTGTTTTGTATACCACTATCCTAAATCCTTGTGACTGTTCCTGGTTTGTTACTCCACCTCCATCCATCCTATCCAGGCCCCTAATATTTAGTAATGAAGGAACCCATGTTCAGCTCCACTCCAATTATTCATTGGCATCCCGATGTTATAAAATATTAGATTTTCTGCAGATCAGGGAGGAAATTTGGGGCCATGAGCCCACTGTTCTCCACTGATCACACAACCAATAAAACTCTGTCTTCGAAACCCCAGTGTCTCAGGAATTGGTTTAAAGATGCTTCAGGAGAAATGAACTCACTTTTGCTTGGTATCACTTTTTATCATTCTATTGTATAAATCTACTATAATCTGTTTGGCAAAACCTTATGTTGGACATCAGCTTATCTTCAAAATGTATATTATAAATTCTACTTTCATAAACATCTTTAGAAAATTTTCATAAACAGTAATCATTTTCCTAGAATAAATTTTGGAAATGAGATTTATGAGAAAATGTATGCATATTTAAGGATTTAAATACATATAACCAAATTAAACTTTAGAAATATACCAATTCAAAACTAATTATCAGTATATAACAGTTAAATTTCCTCAGGCTCTTTCCAATTTATCCTTTTAAATGAGGGGTTCTTAAGATTTCAGAGGTTCCATTGAATTGAAAAAAATCAACTGATTATTTTCTCTAACCTCCAATGTTTAGTGTCATAAAACTATCTGCCTCTACATTCTGAGAAGGGGTCCATAGTTTTCACCTGACTGGCAGAGGGTCAGGGGAACAAAAAAAGTTAAGAATCCCTGTTTTAAATTATCTCCAAATAAATATATGAAAAATGCCATAGCTGATTATTTTTCATATGATAACTGAACATTTGGATTTGAAAAAAATATGTTCCTATATTTCATATACTTTTCTCTTTTTTCTTTATTTGTAATACTATATAAATTGTGTTCTTTTGTTTCTCATAAACATTATTTTTTTTAACATCTCTCATTTGCTTTAGTTTTGTTATATGCTTTGATGTACCAGTTTTTAATGTAGTGATTTCTATCGATCTTCCACTTCATGGTTTCTGTCCATGCAAAATATCAATATTTATGGAAAGGGGTAAGCAAGAGTGATATATTAGAAATGAGTGAAAAATGAGCAGAATTTTGAATAGAAATTATGTATGTATGTTTGAAACCAGAAACTCAAAGGATCAGACCTTAACACTCTCTTTCCAAATCTTCTTTATTGAAATCTCATTTAGGAGAATGCAATATTTTATAAAAATTAAACCATGTTCTGTTATGAATGGGGTTATAATTTCTCATAAAATAACCATATTAAATAAATGATAGAATGATGTTTTTTTTTTATTTTGTTGGTGAAAGTAGAGTTGTTTCCTTGATTGTTTATTTTGCACCATTAGGGAGTTCTTCAGGGAAAAATATTATGAGATATTCCATTTTCTTCTTTATAAATTTCTGATTTATTTTTATATTTTATTTTTATATGGGCATATGTACTTTTCTATTAGAAAAATAAGGTTATTTTAATTACATAAATAGGGTTGTCCTCTGAATAAGGAAGTGCAATATAAAATAGAGCATTTCTTCTCAAATTTTAATGTATACAGGAATCACCTGGGAACTTGTTAAGATGCAGACTCTTATGAAATATATTTGGGGTAGAACTGGAGATTCTGCATTTCCAACAATCTCCTAGCAATGTAGAGACTGCTGTTGTGCAGGCCATACTTTGTATATAGCAAACGTAGAGAGTTTATTAATAATTTTGGAGTCAGACAGAATTAAGTTTGTTTCTGTTGGAATTTGTTTTGTGCATGAGTGTGTGTGTGTGTGTGTTTGCTTTGTTTATTGTTTTTTTAATCTATCAAAACCTGTGACAATTAAATGATATAGTGACTGTAAAACCCTTAACTGAATGCCTGGCAATGGCAAGAATTATGTAGCCTTTGATGCTAGAAATAATTTGTACTGTGCAAAAAAAAAAACTTTTAGGTTATTCTTCAACTATAATTAGGGAGAAGAGCTAATCTACTTGTTTTTAAAAGGTGGTTTAATTATTCACAAATTTAGCAACTTTTTTGAAAAAATTACAGCCAGTGAAAAAACTTTCATAAAATTAAAGCATATTGATATGCTGACTTTTAGCTTCCATTTCTTTTACAATTTCATTGATTTAGGACTCAGAGAAGTTTTAAAAGTACTAAGGTTTTCAATGTAGTAAAATTCTATCATATTTTAGAATCCCCAACAGTAGCAGCAATAGCAAAATACACAGGCAAGGAAAATTCCAACTACAATACACTATATTTGCAAACCTTTCATCTTAAGAGTGAGGAGAAATGCAGGAATGAGAGACCTCATGGTGAGTCCCACTGATTTTGAGAGATTGTCAACAGTTTCTGAAACAGAATATATTCCCTTGTGCTTGGCAAAGCTTCAAATGAGTGGATAAATGTTGAGATGGATATCTGAACTGAACCTCTGAACTTTTGGAGGTTCACCTGTCATCCCTGAATGTATAATCAGATCATCACTTTCTCTCTCTGCCTCCCTTCTGGCAAAATTTCCAGCATTAATTCATGACATTTTCTCATCTTTCAGCAGTTTTCTCTTCCATATGCAAGTCAGTCACAGTCCAATCAAAAGCTCATTTCCATTGAGGGTTCAGGGACATATGACATCCTACCTTATATACTTAAAATAAAAGTAGACTACCCATCACCCTCCTCCTAAAAAATAAAACATCCCCGCTATTCTTCTTGTGAAAATTAACATTTCTAAAGCATTGAGCTTGGGGGACAAAGCTTCTTGGCCTAGCTTTTAACATATTATTATCTTCTCCCTCTGGGGTTGTCAAGCGTCCTGTTATGATAGCACCAAGCTGATTCAGACTCTCTTTTCTGCTAATGGCTCTCTGATTTTCCTTCTCTATTAAATGAGAAATGAAGTGAGTGACAGAAAGTTTTTGGTGTTATTTTTTTTGGGGGGGGGTGGGGATTGGCTATTTTTTTAAATCAGAGTTTCAAAAGATATGTTAATTCAGCAATTCTATCTTTGGGTAAATTAATGAAGTCTTAACAAGTTTAATGCCTGCTGGCTTCCTTCTAGATCTTTGCCTTCATGAGCAGCTCCAATGTAAAAACACATGCAGACCTCCTGCCGATAATGACACAGTTGCATGGAGCTGAATAGCCTGATTTTTTTCCTACAGACTTGGAAATCTTGCACCTCCTTTGTTTATTTCTGATCTAGTAGTGCTGTGTGAGAAAGTAGAGGAGAGACTGTAAATTTAATGCTCCCTTTTAAAATGGTTTCGTATTTTGATTTTGAAATTCATAACTTTTGCTACAGCAAAAAAAAAAAAAAAAAATGCATGCATCTCTTTATTAATACACTGTAGAAGAGAGCCAATGTAGAATTGCCTAATATTTGGATGATTTGAAAAGAAGATATTCAGGGTCATTCTTTTCAAATTCTTCGTGAGGGCTTCTCAAAGAGCAGGGTCTTTGTCATTTTCACCAATGTATCCCGGCACTGGACCTAGGATATATGATGCACACCACAAAATTCATTTTATCATTGAAATAATTGCACTGGGAGTAATGATGCCTTCAACACTGGGTGTGTAGCAGAGTAGAGAGCAGGCTGACAATTAGATTAGCTCTTGACTGAGAACTAAGTGGTATTGAAACACCAGCATCCTCATGGCGGTAGCAGCTCTAACCACACAGTCTCTCAAATTAAAGTGTAGCACCAGAGAAAGCATTATTCTTCATTCATTTTTGCAGACGCCTTGTGATTCTAACTTGGGTTGGGTCTTGTTGACATGGCCTCAGTCGCATGTTCATTTTTGGCCAGAGAGAAAGTTATGTCCTTATTCCATTTGGGTTTTGAACACATGTTCCACCTTAGAGCCAGTGGGAGGAGCCTACCCAAACCACCTGGATTGAGAATAGAAATACCTCCACCACCATTTTTGAGTGTTATTACTGGAAGTGGGATGACTATCACTGGAGGCCAGATACACACACACACACACACATACACTCAAACTTCCACAACAGTTAGTTACTCAGGTCAGGCTCATGTTTAACCTCATGCTCTTTCACTCAAATAAGAGACTGTATGAGGTGGCTGGAAGAAAAATGGTTCAAGAGAAAGAAAATCCTGGTGCTTAGTAGATTTTAACTTTATCTCTCTAGACTTTGTTGCCTGATCTATGATATGAGAGTAACTTATCTGTTTAAAAGCAGTCAGCTATTTTAGATTTTAAGAAGAATGTTGTAGAGCAAATGCACAAAATTCTATATATCCGAGCTCTGTACTTAGATTCCCTGTTACAGCATTATCCCAACTATATTAAAAAATAAACAAATCACTAAAAGTTTACAATTTTCAAGTTTACAATAAAGTACTGTGCTAAATACTTTATATGAATAATCTGATTTATCCTTAGACATACTCCTTAAGATAACCTATTAGTTGCAATTTATTTTTAAAATGATGCCTCAAACTAGCATAAGCAATAAAGATCTTTATTATCTCAGGAAGTAGAATGTATGGAGGTAGAGTGGTTTTCTTCAGGTGTGCTATGAGCAGGGCTCCAGTAATTCCCTTAATTCTGACTCTCTCTGAATCAGCTTTACTTTGAGGTTAGCTAACCTCATGTTTGCAGGGTAACTGCTATGAACAATTGGAACAAAACCCCGCCCTGCTTGCTTCCAGGGGATAGAGATAACTTCATACTTTCTCCAAACATGAAATATATCCTTCCTTTTATCTTGAATGGTACAACTTAGATTTTGTGTTCACCACTGGATTTAAAGAATCCCAGTTGAATGTCATGTGCTGATAAGATAAAGCATGAGTTCCTAAATCAATCACTAGCTCAGACATATCAGGATCCCCTCCTAGAGATGGAGAGGAAGTCACCTTCCCCTGAGTCATTTGTGCTACTTGGGAGAGATGGTGGATACCTAAACAAAATCAGCAAGAAGAACTTGAGATCTATGGTGACCAAGATTCTTCATATAAATTGGGATGTTTTTGAGAATACCATATGCCTAACCAGAAAGAATGCTATTAAAACTAATATAAACTGAATTTAATCTGCACAATCCATGATGTATAGTCATGGATTAGTACATAGTACTAGTTATTAGTACTAAGTTGACAGTCAGTATTTTCTACTACAGGCAATTTTATCATAGCCATTTCTTATTTTAAAAACTTTTGTTGTGGGAACATGAACAACACAAAATTTTCCATTTTAACCACAATTCGGTCATATCAATTACATTCACAATGTTGTGCTGTCTTTATTTTGCTTGACATATGCCTGTCTTATTGTTGCCTATACTGTCTTTGTGAGTTTATGTCTAGGGCAGTGCCTTGCTTCATAATTCTCCTAGCTGTCCTAAGCAAAACCACAACTGTGGGCACTGGGGTTAGAAATTTATACCAAACCCAGCAGGTCCACTACAATTTCTCCCTAGAGTTAACCAACAGCATAAAAGAACCCAAGGGGTGGGGGGGGAGTAGATGTGGTTCAAGCAGTTGAGCACCTGCTTCCCACATGGGAGGTCCCAGGTTCAATGCCCAGTGCCTCCTAAATAGAAAAATAGAAAAACAAACAGCAAGAAGACAAACAAAAATAAAATAAAAATTAAAAACAACTCATGGGAGCTGATGTGGCTTAGTGGTTGAGTGCTGGCTTCCCACATAAGAGTTCCTGGGTTCAGTACCCAGCTCTGGCACCTTAAAAAAAAAAAAAAAAAAAAAAAAAGGAAGGAAGAATACTGTTTCCCATCAACTTTGGGAGATTGCAACCTCTGAAGGAACCTGCCCTTTCTCCTGCTCATGGTCCAGTATGTCATGGCTAGCCCCCTTTTAGGACTCACCTACCACCATCTTCTTTATTCTTTTAGTGGGTACATGTATCTTCAAAATTCTAATTAAGTTTATTTCTTACAGAACTAATGCCTTATTAGTCATGAGTGAATTTCATCCAGTTCCAACCAGGGTGCCAGACCCATCTTCCTGCAACCACAATAGAATAGCCAGAAGGTTTTACACCTTGTCAGGTAGGCTTAGCCCCCCTAACAAGCAGAAGTAGCTACAGAAGAATTATCATTGCCCTTCAGTGCCCTCTTAAGAATAAGGGTGTAAACTCTCTGAGGGGGAAGTTGAGGGAAGTTAGTATAGTGAAAGAGGGAAGGCGGCTGGCCAGGCAGACAACATGGCTGACAAGCAACTTGACTGATAGATGATATCACCATGAGACCTCATCCAAAAACCTCCTAGGAAGAAGGCTGCCAGAAAGACCCTGTGAGATCCCAGCCATAAGAATCTCATTTGGATTGAGAGTCTCATTCGGGGTCAAGGGAAAGCCTCAGATATCCTCAAAAGACCTCACCACTGGCCCACTGAGAAATGGCGGTTGGAGCAACCAATCAGAACAGCAAACAGATTTTTAAAAGCCCTGATCTGGGGCCCCATACACACAACTCACCCTGCAGTATGCCTGCGGTCCATGCCTCGAGCTGTGCACTTTTCTCATTTTCTTGTTTCTTAATAAACTCTTTACTCCCTTGCCTACCCTATGGAGCATCCTTAAATTCTTTTATGCAACATAAGCCAAGAACCTAGAAGCCCAGAAGCCAGAGCCATCTAGTAACACATTTTCAACTATCTATTAACAAAACCTTTTCATCACCCTAAACAGACATTTTGCACCCATTACACATTAACTCTCCATGCATGCCCACCACACCACCTCCCCATGTAATTTTTAATCTATCATCTATCTCTGTGAATTGCTTATTCTAGTTATTTCTCATAAGTGAAATCATATACTTTTTCCCATTTTGTGGCTGGCTTGTTTCACTCAACACGATGTCTTCAAAGTCCATCCTGTTACACTATGTCAGAATTTCATTCCGTTTTCCTGTTAAATAATATTACATTCTAATATTACAATAATATAGCACATTTTGTAAATATCCATTCATCTGATTCTAGGTATATATCCAAAAAACTGAAAGCAGGGACCTAAACAGATATTTGTACAGTAATATTAATAGCATCATTATTCATAATAGCCAAGAGGTTGAAGCAATCCAAATGTGTATAGTAGCCATTTCAATCATTAAGACACAAAACTTAGAAGGGTCAAGTGTACACTTAAGATTACTCAATTAATAAGTGGTGATCTGAGATTAAATCCATCACAACCATTTCTGATTCATCTCTTTATCATTTGGTAAATCAAGAGTAGTTTAATTACATTTTATTCTCAATATTGGTGATAAGTGATGACTTATTTGTTATTTTTACTATCCAATAATTTAATCCACATCATGATCCTTTCTACTCTAGAGAAAAAATACAAAGCCGTGGGAAATTAACAAAGTAAAACAACTCTATAAATTGATAGCCTCACCAATAGCAGGACAATAATACTGCTCCATCCCACATCAGCATTTGCTATATCAGGCACACTGGCCCTCCCTGAGTGGATCAAATATGAACTGACAAAATATTATATTCCCTAAAATTCCATACATACCAGGTACTAATAAAGTGTTTATTTTAAAAATCCAGTAAGGATTGAAATCACACTCCTTCCTTTAACTATCTACAGAGAATGGGTCAACAAAATCTTCTCTCTTAGGACATGTAAGAAATGATTTTAAGACCCACATTGTAGATTTTTAGATTAAATAAACTGTACTGCTTTCTTAGTGGATGTTAGCAAACCATATTTTTAAGAGTTTTCATTCAAATATTTACTCACAAATTTATACCCATAGAATAGCAAAATCCCAATAGAGAAGAGAGATTTCTAAACATCTCAGTACATTTCCAATTCTATCCGAAGCCTGAAAACTGTTATTTGAAAACACTTTAGAGCAAAACAAGCATTCCTCCAATTTGTGGATGTCTCTTAGGTCAGATCTTTTGCAGGAGCCATTGAATACACAAGTGCAGAAGCCCTTTCCCTCAGTAGGTGTGATAGATTATTAGTGATAAAATTGCAAAGAAGGCACCTCTCTCTTGAAACTCTAAATATACCCTAAAACAATATAAATAGGATGAACTAAATCTGACTATTTTCAAACCAACTGCCTGTAACAGTTAGAACTGTTGCAAATCCATGTCACTTCTATAATTATCTCTAGGGCCTTATCTAGAATGATATAAGTTTTGGAGATATTTTTATTCAGCCACTATGGTACAATTTATGTACTCATACCCAAAAAGGAAGAAAAGATAGATAAAAAGAAAGTAAACAATTTTTTTAAAAAAACACTGAAGAATATGTGTTGAAAAGTGAAAGTCCTACTGCTCACCACAGTTAAGATAGCATTACTTATTACATGGACTGTTGCATGAGCTCCTCACTGGTCTCGGGATCATATTCTTGATCCGTGGTTAATCATCCTTCTTGTACTTTCAGTTACTCTTTGTAAAGTATGAATCAGATCATGACACTGTCTTGCTTAAATCCCTATAATGTCCCTTATACATGATATATTTATAATTCAATGTTTAGGTAATATGGCTAAAAAAATTCTAGTATCTGCTGTCCCTGGCTTACTGCTTTTATTTTCTTTCGACAGTAATTTCCCCCTTTTTACTATGCTGTACAAATTTTGGACTTCATTTTGCCCTTCAACCATGTGATGCAAATTCCCATCCCAGGGCTTTTGCATTTGATGATTGTTTTTCCTTTTTCCTCTTTTTCTTTTTCTGTTTCTAGTGCCTATTCCCTAAATCTTCACGAACTTTATGCCTCCCTCCTTTCCATATCCATGTTTTAAATTAAGTATCACCTCATCAGAGGCTCCATCCCTGGCACCTGTGTGGCAGGCAATATAGCCCAAGTTAGTCTCCACTAGAAAAACCTGCTTTATCTTCTTTACAACACTTCTCATTTCCTGTAATCATTTTATTTGTGCTTCCTTATTGTAATCAGCCTGTACTAAAATTACACTGATGGTAAGAATATTATTCGTCTTTTTTGATGTTATACTCCAGTTCCTAGAATATTCTGTGGCACAAAAGAAGTATTTGTTGAGTGACTGTTGATTGATTACCCACTTCTCAATTCTGCTTGCCTCCTCAAAGGTAATTATAGTTAGTATTTGAGGATAGACCTTATCAGTTATTTTTTTACATGCTTACAGATGGATTTTGTGATGGCTTTTTTCTCTTACTGTATTTTGCCTATCATTGCATTCAAATAATATATAGTGATGATGCTCTTTTTAACTGCTACATGATATGGATATGGACATCCCACACATTACTTAACTCTTTTCATATTTATTAACATTTAAGAGATTTCCAATATTTCGATATAATAAAGAATTTATGCTAAAAATAATATTGAGAACCTATCTTGTTTCTGTCACTATTCTAAGTATGTGAGGAAATTAATAAACAAACAAAAAACCTTCTCCCATGGAATTTATATTTTATTAGGAGAAAGTTCACAAAAAAACAATACATTTAATAATTATATAAAATTTATATTATGTAAGAAGTTAATAAATTATTGAAAAGAAAACAAGGTAAATTGATAGTGAGCATTTGAGTCACACAATTAGGTCTTTTTTACTTATTTTTTACTTCTGGATTAATGTCCATTAATAGTATAAATAGAAACAAATGGATGAGCCTTTAGTTTTCTCAACTCTTCCTGGAAGAGACCACTGCAAAGTTTATAAATAGTTGCTAATAGATCTACTATTTAGTCCTTCCATCGAGACAATGGAGTGAGAAGCTTCAGGACTCCATCCCCTACACAGTAGCTTTGAACAACCAGAAAGCATTGGCAAAAACATCTTTCCCAAAGTTTCCAGAAAATAGTTGAAGTATTGCAGCAACCAGGCAAACACTGAATCAATAAAAAGATATCTTAAAAGTGGCAAGGCTGACATCCCTTTCCCCCCATTGGCTAAGAACAGACTAGCAGATGCTCATATTGTATCCTTGGTCTTGGTCCCAGAGGGAGCAGAGTAACCTACAAACACATACTGGGAGCATGTGTGTCTGGCCCAGTCTTTCTGGTATTGACCTGGGAGACTGACCCAAGACACTCATCACAGGGTTACTTTCACAGAACTTGCCCTATATATAGAAAGTAGCTGACAAAGATCTCCTGCAGAATGCTGTGGGAGAGCAATCAAGTTGTGCTGTCTGGACAAGGGATTGCTGACTGAAGGACATACAGTACAGAGCCTAGGATGATGAGAAAACTGTTTCTTAGGGAAGCCAGGACATTCATAACTGTCTAAATGAGGGAATTCCTAGGGTCACACAGACATGCTAAAGACAAGCTGCAAAGCAGGAGACCCCATGCTTTGGCCTTGAGCTATTCTCAAGACACATTGTATGGGTAAGCTCTGAAGTAGAGAACTCCCACAGGTCAATCTGCAAAGACTGGAGAAGGAGTTTTGCTTTCTTTTTTTTACTCTTTCCTTCTTTCCTTCTTTCTTTCCTTCCTTCCTTCCTTCCTTCCTTCCTTCCTTCCTTCCTTCCTTCCTTCCTTCCTTCCTTCCTCTCTTTCTTTCTTTCTCCCCCCCCAATTTCTCTTTCTCTCTCTCTCATTAGCTCCCAGCATTCAATGAAAGTTGTCAAAACACTAGCTGGTTACAAGATTAAAAAAAGAAACCTTAGTGTCTAAATTCCAGTGATAACAAAGTAGAATATATTAGTGCCCAGGTTTCAACAAAGGATTACAAAGCTTACAAGGAAACAGAAAGTGATGGCTTATGCAAGGAATAAGATTAAATAATTAGAAATCATCAGTGAAGAGGGCTAGACCTTGGACATATTAGACAAAGACTTTAAAGAGATGGTGCTACCAGAAAACAGAACGAAGGTAGAGAATGGGAAGCAGAAGGTTAATCTACAAAATTGGTAATAAGGTTATTTGTAAATCTTTGGAAATGAATAGAAATGGGTTAAACCATATCACGATATTTGTAACTAGCAGTGCTATTGTATGGGTATGACAGTGGTTGAAAGGGAAAATCTAAGGTCATGTTTATTACTAGAAGGAAAGCTAAGACTGTAACATGGGACTGTATAAGATAGTAAAACCTCATGTAAAACACAAATATGGGGGATATTGCATATATAAGACTGTTTTTACAAAATATAAATACAAATATGCTAGAGAGAAGAAAAAAGAATAGTAGCTGTGTATGGCAGGTGAAGTATAGAGAGATTGAGAGGTGATGAATTTTGTTTGTTTGTTGTTTATTATTATTTTTATAATAATGAAATTGCTCTGGGAATGATTGGGGTGATGAATGCACAAGTACATGATTGCACTGAATACCACTGATTGTACTCTTTGGATGGATTTGTGCTTTATTAATATGTAACAATATTGATTTTTTTAAAAATAAGGTGGTGCTAAACATATTAAAAGAACTAAAGGAAGACATGGATAAAGAACTAAATGAAATCATGAAAATGACAGATGAACACAAAAAGAATATAGAGAAATGGAGAATATCAAAAGGTATGAAGCAGGGCTGAAAACCACAGTAAGAGAAATTTAAAATTTTCAATAGCAGACTGTAGTTGTCAGAAAAAGGAATCAGTGAACAGGAAGATAAGACAACTGAAATCATCCAGTCTGAGAAGCAGAAAGAAGAAAGACTGAAGGAAAGTGAACAGAGCCTGAGGAACCTGTGAGGCACAGCAAATCAACCAATATATGTATTGTGAGAATCCCAGAAGGAGAAGAAAGAGAGAAAGGGCAATAGAGAATATTCAAAGAAATAATGGCTGAAAACTCCCAAAATTTAACAAAAGATATGAATATGCACATCCAAGATGCTCAACAAACTCCCAATGGGATAAACCCAAATACTCCCACACTGTGACATATTATAATCAAACTGTCAAATGTCGAAGATAGAGAATTCTGAAAGCTGCAAGCAAGAAGCATTTTGTTACATCGAAAGGACCTTCAATAAGATTAAGTGCCAATTTCTCATTGGAAACCTTGCATGGTCTTGAAGGTGTATATCATGTCTTTCATTAAATTTAGGAAGTTTTCAGGCATCATTTCTTTGAATATTCTCTCTGATTTTCTCTCTTTCTTCTCTTTCTAAGAAGAACCAAGAAGCCAATAGGATGACCTGCTTAAAATAATGAAAGTAACAAATTATCAACAAATTATTCTCTATCTGGCAAAACTGTCTTTCAAAAAATGAGGGTCAGATTAAGACTCCCAGATAAACAATAGCTGAGAGGGGTTCAGATGGGAAAGTTTATGTTGTATGTATGTTCCCAAGATAAAAAAAAACAAAAAACAAAGAGACAATGACAATTAAATGCAATGTGTGATCCTGGAAAGGATCTAAGAAAGATTTGAGAAAAGGCTCAAAAGATTATTGGGACATATGAAAAAATTGGTATAGACTGTACAATTTATATCAATGTTACATGTCTTGAACTTGATAACTGCCTTTAAGGTGGTTATAGAAGTGAATATCACCATTATTAGGAAATATACCTGGCAATATTAGGTGTCCAAAAGGATGATGTGTACAATCTACACTCAAGAGTTTAGGAAATGTATAGTGTATCAATAAATACACAGATGGGTGGATGGATAGATAGATAGATAAAATGATACAGAAAATGTGGAATCTTTTAAAAAATAGGTATATTTGTATATCTTGGGGGACAAGGGTATTTTGGAGTACTCTATGGGATTTGTATTATTTTTGTAATTTTCCTGTAAGTTTGAAAGTATTTCAAATAAAAAGTGAAAAAATATTTTATCATTTTGTTTTGTTTTGTTTTTCCTTTTCCTTGTAGTTATGACATTTAATTATGCTATTCTAGGTCCTTTTATTTTTCAGTATTTCTTCCTGACTCTCAATCAGAAGATTGGTTATTTCATTTTGTTTTGTTATTTTCTCAGTCAAGGTAATTTTTCTTCCATTATTCTTTGTTTTATATCATCTGTTCTCCACCTTTTGTCTTATTAGACAATTGTCAAAAATTTTCTTAGACAAGTGTTTAAATTCTTGGGTTTCTTCTCTATCTCTCTACGCTTTCATTATTTTATCCTTTTAGCCCATGTTTTGGAAAAGTTTCTCAGTTCAATCTTTCAAGTCAGTTATTTAGTCATCTGTCATAACCCCTACCATTAAACTGATTAATTGAGAGTTTTTTCTTCATGCAGTTGCTTTTAATTTACAAAATTAAATTGTTAAGATGGCGGACTAGTAAGACACGGGAATCTCTTCTCCAGAAAAATAGCTAGAGGACAAGCTGAAACAGCCCCAAAAAAGATCTTCTAGGGTTTAGGACAGCA
Organism: Tolypeutes matacus; assembly: GCA_026826555.1. Lineage (NCBI taxonomy): Eukaryota > Metazoa > Chordata > Mammalia > Cingulata > Chlamyphoridae > Tolypeutes > Tolypeutes matacus. Next base: position 12,731,210 of record JAKSZT010053779.1, on the reverse strand, counting down.
GGTGAAGGCTGCACACCGCCCAGAGGAAAGAGGGACAGAAGAGGGAAATTGCGACCACAGAACCGTGAGTTTAAAGTAGCAGCTTCTGCTGCTGCCAGCACCCTCCCCCACACTCTTCAGAATTCTCAGGCCTCTGGGCCTGCAACCACAGGCAAAGGGGGATCCAGGGATCTACCACTCCCAGAAAGGGGAGAGAGAGGGACACAGCCTAAGGCTGACTCAGGTTCTGACACCGCAAATTTGGGCTGCAGAACCCCATGGACCCTTCCACATGGCAGTTTGCCCTGGGAGCCTAGGAAGGACTGAAGAAATCCGACCCTCGCAACCTCCCTCTCTTCTAGCCTGGACTAATTGTTGAGGACTCCATGGGAGAGGGGATAGAGAGCCTGGGGCTGACCCTGCTTTTGACTCCCAGGTTTGGTCTGCCTTGTCCCGAGAGCCCTTCCAGACTGGGTGGGGCTGTGCCATTGTTTGCCTTGGAGCCTGCAAGGGGCTAAAGATATACAAACCTCCCAATCCCCTCCTCTACTAACAGGGACTGATTGTTGAGGATTCAGAAGGTAATGGAAATATTTCCTAGTTGGGGAAAGGGGGGCGCTGCGAGAGAAATCTGGAGAACTGTCTCAGAAAGTTTGAACCACAGGGCTTTTAGCCCCCAGACAGGAAGCTTTACCACATTGATCTGGTCCATGTCACAACAAATACTCTCCGACCAGGCACTGAATTGAGAGCTGCCAACAAGCGCCATCTCCTGGTAGACCAAGGAAGTGCACATAAGGAAATTAATAACTAAGAGAGCCTTTTCCTGGCCTCTATAGCCTCCCTGCCCACGGAAACGACTCTACAACCAATTATTGGGTCCAGTGCCCAGTTTTGAGCAACCAGCAGAACAATCCTAACAATCAAAGTTGAGCCAAAAATCAAAGAGCTGCAGTAACTCACAGCCTTCTGCCACTAAAACCCCATAAAAGAGAAAGCTATAGAGCATCTAAGTAAAATACAAACTAACCATATGCCTAAGCACCAGCAAAAAATTACAAGCCATACTAAGAAAATAGAAGACATGGCCCAAGAAAAGGAATACAGCAAAGTCTCAGAAGAGATGCAGAATTTGAGAGAACTAATCAGTGAGATGAGCACAAATTTCCAAAATCAAATTAATAAGATGAAAGAGAATATAGTTAAAGAGATAAATGACATCAAGAAGTCACTGAGCGAACGCAAAGAAGAATTTGAAATCCTGAACGGAAAAGTAACGGAGTTCATGGGAATGAAAGACACAATAGGTGAAGTCAAAAATACATTTGAGGCATACATAGCAGACTCGAAATGATAGAAGAAAGAATAAGTGATACCAAAGACAGAGCAGCTAAAATTGAAGAGAGAAAAGAACAGAGAAAGAAAAGAATGGAAAAAATTGAGCAGGAGCTCAGAGAGTTGAATGACAACACAAGAACATATGTGTCATGGGAGTTCCAAAAGGGGAAGAGAAAGGAAAAGGGGCAGAAAGAGTATTTGAGGAAATAATAGCTGAAAATTTCCCAACTCTCATGAAAGAAATGAACTTACATGTCCAAGAAGCACACCGTACCCCAATGAGAATAAATCCAAATAGACCGACGCCAAGACACATATTATTCAGAATGTCAAATGTAAAAGATAAAGTGAAAATTCTCAGAGCAACAAGAGAGAAGCCAACGATCACATACAAGGGACATCCAGTAAGACTTAGTGCAGATTTCTCTTCAGAAACCATGGAGGCGAGAAGACAGTGGTATGATACAATTAGGAAACTGAAAGAGAAAAACTGCCAGCCAAGAATTCTTTATCCAGCAAAACTGTCCTTCAAATATGAAGGAGAATATAAAGTATTCACAAACAAACAGAAACTAAGAGAGTTTGCAAAAAAGAATCCACCTTTGCAGAAAATATTAAAGGAAGTCTTAGAACCTGAAAGAAAAAGACAGGAGAGAGAGGCTTGGAAGAGAGTATAGAAGAAAGAAAAGCAGAAAGGATAACCAAAAGAGTAAAAAGAGAGACAAAAATAAGATGACATATGAAAATCAAAGAATAAAATGGAGGAAGTACACAGTGCATTTACAGTAATATCATTGAATGTGAATGGATTAAATTCCCCAATCAAAAGATACAGGCTGACAAAATGGATGAAAAAACATGAGCCATCCATATGCTGATTATAAGAAACTCACCTCAGACCCGAGGATACAAACTGGCTGAAAGTAAAAGGTTGGAAAAAGATACTCCACGCGAATATCAGAACAGAAAAACAGAAAAGAGCAAGGGTAGCTATACTAATATCAGACAAAACAGACTTTAAGTGCAAAAAAGTGATAAGAGATACAGAAGGCCATTATATATTAATAAAAGGGACAATCCTTCAGGAAGATATAACAGTCATAAATATCTATGCACCTAACCAGGGTGCCCCAAAATATATGAGACAAACTCTGGCAAAACTGAAGGGAGAAATAGACATTTCTACAATAATCATTGGAGACTTCAACACCCCTCTCACATCATTAGATAGAACAACTAGACAGAAGATCAACAAGGAAACAGAGAACTTGAACAATATGATAAACAAGTTAGACCTAACAGACATATACAGAACACTGCATCCAAACTCAGCGGGTTATACATTCTTCTAGAGTGCCCATGGGTCTTTCCCCAGGATAGACCACATGTTAGGTCACAATACAGCTCCCAATAAATATAAAAAGATTGAAATTATACAAAGCAGCACCTTCTCAGATTATAATTGAATGAAACTAGAAATCAATAACAGACCAGAAAAAAAGTAAATTTGTAAATGTGTAGAGACTGAACAACACACTCCAAATATTCAGTGGGTCAAAGAAGAAATTGCAAGTGAAATCAGTAAATATATTGAGACAAATGAAAATGAGAATACAACATATCAAAACTTTTGGGATACAGCGAAGGCAGTCTTGAGAGGGATATTTATAGCCATAAATGCCTATATTAAAAAACAAGAAAGAGCTAAACTCAAAGATTTAACTGAACAACTTGAGAAACTAGAAAAAGAACAGCAAACCAATCCCAAAGCAAAAAGAAGGACAGAAATAATAAAGATTAGAGCAGAAATAAATGAAAATGAGAACAGAAAAACAATAGAGAAAATCAACAAAACCAAAAGCTGGTTCTTTGAGACGATCAGTAAAATTGACAAACCCCTTGCTAGACTAACAAAGAAAAAAAGAGAGAAGATGCAAATAAATACAATCAGAAATGAAAGGGGGGAAATTACAAATGACCTCACAGAAATAAAAAGAATCATAAGAGGATATTATGAGAAACTATATGCCAACAAACTAGACAACCTGGATGAAATGGACAAATTTCTAGAAACTCATAACCAGCCTACACTGACACAACAAGAAATACAAGAACTTAACAAACCAATCACAATTAAGGAGATTGAATCTGTCATCAAAAATCTCCCAGCAAAGAAAAGTCCAGGACCAGATGGCTTCACAGGTGGATTCTACAAAGCATTTCTAAAAGAATTAACACCAATCCTGTTTAAATTCTTCCAAAAAATTGAAAAGGACGGAAAATTACCCAACACATTTTATGAAGCCAACATCACCCTAATACCAAAGCCAGATAAAGATTCCACAAGAAACAAAAATTACAGACCAATCTCTCTCATGAACATAGATGCAAAAATTCTCAACAAAATACTTGCAAATCGAACCCAACAGCATATCAAAAGACTTATACATCACCACTAAGTGGAATTTATTCCTGGTATGCAAGGCTGGTTCAACATAAGAAAATCAATCAATGTAATACACCACATTAACAAATTAAAGGAAAAAAAACACATGATCATCTCAATAGATGCAGAAAGGCATTCGACAAAATCCAACATCCTTTTTTGATAAAAATACTTCAAAAGACAGGAATAAAAGGAAAATTCCTCAATATGATAAAAGCATATATGAAAAACCCACAGCCAACATCATACTCAATGGGGAAAGGTTGAAAGCTTTCCCCCTAAGATCAGGAACAAGACAAGGATGCCCACTGTCACCATTGTTATTCAACATTGTACTAGAAGTCCTAGCTAGGGCAATTAGAAAAGACAAAAAAATTAAAGGCATCCAAATAGGAAAAGAGGAAGTAAAACTCTCACTGTTTGCGGATGACATGATCCTGTATTTAGAAAATCCTGAAGTATCCACAAAAAAGCTACTTGAACTAATAAATGAGTTCAGAAAAGTGGCAAGATACAAGATCAACACGCAAAAATCAGTAATGTTTATGTACACTAGTACTAAACAACCTGAGGGGGAAATCAGGAGGAAAATTCCATTTTCAATAGCAACAAAAAGACTCAAATACCTAGGAGTTAATTTAACCAAAGAAGTACAGGACCTATATGCAGAAAACTACAAAACAATGCTAAAAGAAATTTAAAAAGACCTAAACAAATGGAAAGACATTCCGTGTTCATGGATTGGAAGAATAAATATTGTGAAGATGTCAATCTTGCCCAAACTGATTTATAGATTCAATGCAATACCAATCAAAATCCCAACAGCTTACTTTACAGAATTAGAGAAGGCAATTACCAAATTCATCTGGAAGTGTAAGTGCACCCGAATAGCCAAAAGTATTCTAAAAAAGAAGAGCAATGTGGGAGGAATTTCACTGTCTGACCTTGAAACATATTACAAAACTACAGTGGTCAAAACAGCATGGTACTGGCATAAAGATAGACATATCGATCAGTGGAATAGAATTGAGAACCCAGAAATATACCCTCACCTATACAGTCAACTGGTTTTTGACAAACCTACCAAGCCCATGCTAATGTGAAAAAACAGTCTCTTCAACAAATAGTGTTGGGAGAACTGGATATCTATAACCAAAAGAATGAAAGAGGACCCCTATCTCACCCCCTATACAAGAATCAACTCAAAATAGATCAAAGATTTAAATATAAAAGCCAGGACCATAAAACTACTAGAAGAAAATGTAGGGAAACATCTTCAAGACCTTGTAGTAGGTGGTGGTTTCTTGGACCTTACACCCAAAGCACATGCAACAAAAGAAAAAGTAGATAAATGGGACCTCCTCAAAATTAAACACTTTTGCACCTCACAGGACTTTGTCAGAATGGTGAAAAGGCAGCCAACTCAATGGGAAAAAATATTTGGAAATCACATATCTGATAAGGGTTTAATATCCAGGATATATAAAGAGATGTTACAACCCAACAATAAGAAGAAAAATGACCCAATTAAAAAATGGGCCAAAGACTTGAATAGACATTTCTCCAAAGAAGAAATACAAAGGCAAAAAAACACATGAAGAAATGCTTAACATCACTCATGATTAGGGAAATGCAAATCAAAACTACAATGAGATATCATTTCACACCTATCAGAATGGCCACTATTAAAAAGACAGAGAACTACAAGTGTTGGAGAGGTTGTGGAGAGATAGGAACACTTCTTTACTGTTGGTGGGAATGCAGAATGGTACAGCCACTATGGAGGACTGTTTGGCAGTTTCTAAAGAAGTTGAATATAGAATTGCCATGCGACCCTGCAATACCACTACTGGGTATATACCCAGTAGAACTGAGAGCAGTGACATGAACAGACATCTGCACACCGATGTTCATAGCCACATTATTCACCATTGCCAAAAGTTGGAAACAACCCAGGTGTCCATCAACAGATGAAAGGATAAACAAACTGTGGTCTATTCACACGATGGAATATTATGCAGTTGTAAGAAGAAATGAAGTCATAAAGCATATGGCAACATGGATGAACCTGGAGGACATTATGTTGAGTGAAGCAAGCCAGACACAAAAGGACAAATACTGTATGAATGCATTAGTATGAACCAAATATATTGTGTAATATATTGTTTGATTCAAAAAAAAAATTTTATATTTATCCATTACATTTAATTGAGAAATGTATATATTTATTCATCTGTGTTTACTTTTTAGTTTTTAATTGTTTATATTTTCAATTATTAAATGTACAAAATAAAGTTAAAAAATTAAATTGTTGCTTTTTATGGATGTTTGGCTTTTAGTTTATTTTTAATTGTAATGTTCTACAGAAACTCTCTAAGAATAGTTAATTTTATGTATTGAAAATTTTTCATTTTTTGTTTCCTTTTTCACCATTTAGCTTTTTCTGGCAAAACTGTCTTTTTAATATCCATTATCTCTTTAGTCATGTTTTCCCACAATTCTTTAATTTATTTTAGAAATTCATGTGATTATCATTGATTAGTTTTCTTAAATCCTGTATCCCATCAGGATATTTCATTTGTTCCTTTGGCTGGGCCATCTCTTCCTGTTTTCTAGCTTGGCTTGTAATTTTTTGCTGATGTCTAGGCATCTGAATATGTTGGTGAATTTACTCTGGTGGCCAATTTCTCTCTCTTGCTCAGCGTTTTTTTGTTATTGTTGTTGTTGTTGTTGTTTTTCCACAGCTCTTCTTTGATTTTTGCTTCAACTTATTTTTTAAAATTTCCAGTTTAAGTTATCAAAATCAGGCCAAGGACTCTCTAATGAGGGCAGATTTTCTCCCACTGGTTGGGGCTAGGGAGAGAACAAAAAGCAATTTTTCTTCTTGCAATTTCCTACGTGGCCAGCAGATGGTGCTCCTAGATGAATCTTTCCAGGGAGGTGTTTCTTTCAATCACTGCTTTCCCTTGTTTCTGGTCTGGCCAAGGACAAGATTCAAAGCCAGCTGTGTTGTCTGAGTTCAGTGAAAAGCAACTACTCTCTGCCCAACAATGCACCCTTCATCTTCCCTTGTAACAACTGACAGAGAAGAATTTCTCTGTTCGCTTCTCAGTCAGCTGCAGTGAGTGAAGGGTTTTATCCATGCTTAATATCTTGAGTGTGGTTATGACACCCTTCCCAGTTATCATGGGCATTTAGTAACTCAGGATTGTTGTTTCAGATTCTTCATCTCCCTTTACCTCTCCTCCTGGGGGTTGCACAGTCCTGTCCTGGTCTGTTGACTCCCAAAGCAGGTCCCTTGGATAGCGTTTGGCCCTTTCTCCATTCCTGCCTTTCTACTCCAATGCCGTCTTCCAGGAATTCCTGGATTTTCTTAATTTTTATCAGTGAGTATTGTCTGTAATGTCTATATTTCCTCAGTAGGCATTATTCTAATTGGATAGTAGTTTCCTTCACAAGTACATGAAGGAACTATAGGTTGGTATAAATATTTTGCTTCTATTTCCAAAGTGAAGCTAGATATTTATACTACACTATATTGTCATTGTCTGTTTCTGAATATGCCTCCCACATTATTCTGTAAATTTCTTCAGATTAGAGTTTATGGCTTCTGTGGAATCAGACCTTCGTTCTTAACACAGGGCCTGGCATACAGTCAGTGTTTGATAAAGGTTGAATAAACAAATAATTGATTGCTTTTAAATCCTAGGACGTTTAAAGACACTTACTTGCATAGTGGCATTGAGAAATTGTGCCTCAATTTTTCCATATATAAAATTGGGCTAAGAATGTATCTGTATCATATAGCTGTTTCATGATACATGGTAAGCACTCAGTAAATGTTGGAGAGATTTCTTTAAAAAAATGAAAATAAAATTAAGAACCTTTCATAGCTGGCCAAAAGATTAAATCCCTTCTTCGTAGAAATGTATCAGGCTGACTTCACAACCTGTAACACCGAATGTAGCATTGAACAGTACAAAACATTGGAACAATCATTTTATCCTCAGCCACGAAAAGTATAAAGGCAATATAAAAATTTTGACCATACAGTTGCCTTGGGTATTGTTAAAGAAACTGTTAACGGATACATTTCAACTAATAAAAATGAACGATGAAACTGACTAAAATAAATGTGGGAAATATGGTTACTACTATGATTATAAATGTTCACCATGTAGCATTCATATAACTAACAAACTTTGAGGATTCAAAGGTTACAGAAGGGTTGCAGTACTGTAGATATGCCAAACTCTTCCTTTTTATAAGCCAAATATAGAAATATATTTAAGATGAATAAACAAAATGATAAATATATAAAAATATAAAGAAAAATATAAATAAAATTAATATAGCCTAATAAATTTGGAGAGTTGAAGGAAAAGAAAGGAAGGGCAAAAATATTGGAAATATGCTGGATGAGATTTTGTTCATAGTAGGGAAACAATAAATTGTTTCACAACAAATACAGAATTAAATTATTGCATATGTATATACTACCTCTGCTCCAACAGACATCCCACAGTTCCTGTGTAGCTAAAGCCCCTTGGGTTCTCTGCTCAGCAATGGCTTAAAAGGATAGGCTTCTGTGAACAGGAATTCAGGAGTAGCTCAGTTGTTCATTACAGCCTTGGGGTTTCTCATGAGTTTGCAATCAGATGTCATCTTCAGCTGCAGTCACCTTTAGGCTTGAATGGAGCTTGTGGATTTTTTTCTAAGGTAATATAGTCACATGGCTGGCAAGCTAGTGCATGCGAGTTAGTTTCTTTCCATCTGCAATGCTCCATGGGACTTCTTGAATGTCTACATGATATGGTAGCTGGCTTTTCTACAACAACATTACAAAGGACTAAGGCAGAAACTGCAATGCCTCTATAACCTAGTACGGTCACTTCTGGTGTATTCCACTGATCATATTAGTCAGCCCAGTTTCAATGTAGGAGAGACTGTTTAGACATTTTTTTTTTAAAGATCCATTTATTTATTTATTTAGTTTTATCCATTTTTCCCCCCAAGCCCCGTTTTGGCTGTTTTTGTGTCCATTCGCTGGACAACTCTCTGTGTCTGTTTCCTGCCCTCTCTTCTCATCCTGCTCCTCCTGTCTTCACCGGGATTCAATCCTTGGAACCTCCGATGTGGGAGAGAGGTGTCCTATCGCCTGCGCCACCTTAGTTTTTCGGTGTGGCTCAGCGGGGCCTGGCAGCCCACATGCCTTCTATATCCCTCTTTTTTTATTTCTACCAAGAGGTCCCCGGGATTGAACCCAGCCCTTCCATATGGGAGACAGATGCCCAACCATTTGAGCCACATCCGCTCGCCAAGACATTTTAATAGTTATGAAGTGAAGGTCACTGGGGATCTCTTCAGGAGAGTGAAAAGAAACATGCAATGTCTCTTGAGGACTAAGTTCAAAATGGAATAAATATCAACTCTATTCAACTCGATTTACCAAACTAGATTACAGGGTCAGTCTAGATTCAAATTTAGGGGAAACAGACTCCATATCTTATTGGAAGGACCTGCAAAATTACATTGCAAGGAGTGTGTAGGGAATAATTGTGGCCATTTTGCCAATCTATCACAATTTCCTACGTAAAACTAAATTTAAATAAATTTAAAAGATAAACATATACCATAACTCAGCTAATAAAGTTTTTATGAGAAGTAAGAAAAAAGAGATCCAATTGTTGGTCTAGACAACTGTTCTTGGTTTCTTTTATGTGTCCTATGTTGTGTTCTTTAATGTAATTCCAATCTTAAGTTCAAATTTTTCAAAATAAATTGATGCTTTAATTCTCTTTCTCGGAATGCTGCAGTAATTACCAATGTGCCACTTATGTGAAATTTAAGTTCTTGATCATAAGTCTTAAGGTCTTTCACTAATTTGTAAATTAACATTACATCACTTCCCAATGGCCACTTAACTGACATATTATTATTCTAATGCTTTGAAAGTCTCAGAAGAATGACACACATTACTAAAACCTCAAGCCAACATGAATGCCAATTATCATCCCTGGTATATAATAAAACACATATCTTTGCTTTAATAATCTCTACCAAGTAATGTAAATACACACACACACACCTTTCTCTGTGTCTATCTATATTAATAATGGTTTTCTATGTTTATAAGTTTTATTCACTTATATCTCCAATTTTATTTTTTCTTCCATTTTATTTTTTTTATTTCTTCGGGCTGTGTTTTAAACTCCCCCAAGTGGATCATGTAGTGCTTTGAATAAAACCCTCAAACATGCAGATTGACTTAAAATTAGTCTACATCTCTCGTAATTGAGATGACAAGATTGCAAACTTGAAAAAAATGACTACATTGTTAAAAACAAGTTTGTACCACATGAGTTAGCACTCTATCTATATTCAACAGATTGTCACATAAGAATATTCCACTATTTAAATGGACTGGGTTAACTTTTGTAATTTGGATTTAAGGAGAAAAGTTTCAGAACAGAAAACTAAATAATTGAATATGTTTATTATTATATTTGTTAGGCAGACTAAGAGGTTTTCATCATATCTTATTGAGTGATAAAGATTTACATGTGGAAAGGACCTTATTGTTCATATAGTATAGGATTTACAAGCATTTTTTTAAAGGGACAGATAAATAATTTTGGTTTGTGGGCCCTATGGTTTCTACCACAATTGCTCAACTGTGATGATGTGATGCAAGTGCAGACATAGAATATACAGAAATGAATAAGCCTGATTGTGCTTCAGTGAAAATTTATTTATATAAACATGTGGCTAGTCCAAGGACATTAGCTTGCCAACCCTTGACCTAGTCCATCATTTTTATTTTTTAAATGAGGAAAATGAAATATAGAATAGTGAAATGAATTGCCCAAGATTACACAATAGCTATAAACACCTAGAAAAAGAATTTAGGAGTTCTGGCTTCCTTTCATTTGTTAAAATGAAATGCCAAAATTTACAGGTTTAAAATATATATATGTTGTGTGTGTGTGTGTGTGTGTGCATGTGTGTATGTAGCAGCACTAGCAGTAGCAGCAGAAATAGTAGATGTAGTAATGGTAGGAGTCATCTAGCAAAAGCAGACTTTAGAAATATAATATAGAAGTAAAATAATTATGCCAGCTGAAAAAGCATTGTCCCTGACTCAGCTCTTTTGGAAGGATTTTATAATTCATCTTTTGAGATAAATATAGATACTAACTTTGACATTGGCTAAATTGGTACTGTTTTGGAAGCAATAATTTGTTCTGCACAGTAAACTGAGAGGTAGAGTAAATCCTTATGGGCTTCCATGCTTCCATGGCTGCCAATAAACTAATCCTGAACTACTGGAAAATAAATTAGATTCCTTCAGAATAAATGTATGAATTAAAAATCTTTTAGCTCTAGGTACCATAAAGAAAATAAAAAGACAAAACTGCCTGACAGAATAAACACATCAGAGTCAATAATGAAGAGATTTTGGATCAAGGGCAAGAGTGGAAATGATAATTCAAAATTGACGAGTAATATATGTATATAAAGTATAACAGAGTCATATACTTTTATTATCAGATTTTGATACTGAGCAATTTCTGTTTCATTATCCACTGAATATGTTTATTCATAGAAATGTATATTAATAGTATTTCCCACTTTCTTCTGCAATTTGCCAGTAGAAATCAAGCTATATAAATGAAACAAATTTTCAATGAAAAAGTTACAGATATTGCCTCCTAACCAATTTCTTAGCATCAAATAGATATATATATATGACAAACAATGTCATAAAAGCAAGTTTATCACAATCCTGAATACTTTTCCCAGTTAAATTATACTGCAAATATTATACAGAGAGCAAAGGTTCAATGCTCACATGTTGTTCAATGACATCTAATTCAAAGTTTGGGCAACAGTCCATAGATATACAGCTTGAATACTTTCTAAGTATAACCCGAAACTAATAAGCATTTTATAAATCACATTAAACATTTAATTCACAATTCTATTTGTCCTCATGGAATGTAGAATTCTTTGTAAGTAGATATCTCTAAATAAAAATCATATATTTTTTTTGCTCTCAGTCTATATCTAATTTTTAATAAGAGGCATTCACAATACTTCAATAACTTCAGGGCTTCCATCATTTCTCTTGTAAAAAATAATATTTCTTCACCAAAATATGTTTTTAAATATGAGAACTAATCCAATTTATACTCTTCTTATACTTTCTTAACTCTTAATTTTATGCAAAGCTGCTCAACCCCATTCTAATACAAGGCCCCAGGGAACAATAAGTACTATAAAGCCTTGGTTGGATAAACTGTCAGAGACCCTCAACATAAGCTACAAAAGCAGAGATCAGGTCATCATCAAGGTATTTTAATACTTGAAAATAAACCTTACAAAATTATTATATAGGAATAATATTGCATTTTCATAGGACTGCAATACTGAATTTAAATTTTGGATTAGAGAAAAAGTAAATGAAATTCCAAATATGTGAAAGATGGATGTTATTAAGCATTGAGTACATTCCTTGCTTCGCTGTTAAGCTAAAAACAGTGCCTGAATTAAATAGCAAAAGAATTCTGGCCCAGACAATATGGTGTAACCTGCTTTTCTGTGCTCCTCACTGCTAAACAGAACTAGAAAATCTGGAAATAATTCAAGTGAAAACAAAAGAAGAACTCTGAAAGTCAATAAGAAGGCAAACTATTTGGGGACTCTAGGATTAGAAGTAAAACACAGCAGCAGGACTTCCACAACCCCACACCCAACAAAAAAGTCACTCAAACCTGGCATCTGCCAACCCCAATCTAGCAAACAAAAGTAGTCCAAGTAAGCACATTTGTTGCCCCATGTCAAATAGGAGTCCCTCTTACATCATTAGGTAAGCCTGACACCATGAAAAAAGCATCAATATGGAATCCCATCAACAAAAAGCAGCCGGGGAAAGTACTCTCCTTCCCCACTTGGTTGCATTTCCCCTCCCTTTACAAGAGACACTGAGTCTAGCAGGCAGAATCAGCAGGAGAGAGTCACAGCAAATGACCTGGATCCTGCAACATCCCTCTCCTGACCAACAACACTGTGCAGACATGTGGAAACAGTGGAATGAGCAACAGGAAGCAGTCCTGCCTGGAGAGTCTTTTTTACCCCTTTCGCCCCTAAACAATCCAGGGCAACCAAGGTACACTGGTAGTGGCATCCCAAACCATCCTTCTACTAACATGAGACTGATGTCGTCCAGTCTGAAGAAACCCCTTCAATGTGCTTAGACAGTACCAGCAGAGACCAGCGGTAGCCCTGGTAGGACCAAGGAAACCGAGCTGATCAAAATAACACCACAAAGCCTCCAAGGTTTAAATTGCCATTGAAACTACAGCCCAAAAATGTAGGCAAACCCTCAGTTGGGTGACTGCCTTCTAAAAATAACAATAATTAAAAAATAAAAGGTATAAATAAGACCCAGAATTTCCTAGTATAATAGACAAAATTTCCAGGATACAATAGAAAAATCACCCGTCACACCAAGAACAAGAAAAACCTACAACTTGAATGAGAAAATACAATCAACTGATGCAAACACTAAGATGAAACAGATGTTGGAATTATCTGACAAAGAATTTAGATAAGCAATCATAACATTGTTTCAGCAATCAATTGAAAATTATATTGAAACAAACTATTAAAAAATAAAACTTGCCTGCAAAGAAAGAGAACTTATAAAATAAAACAAATGGAAATTATAAAACTGAAAAATACGCTTTAAAAATCTCACTAGATGGGCACAATAATAGAGTGGAAATGATAGAGGACATAATCAGTAAATTTAAAGATGAATCATGGCATTCGCAAAGATATTCTCAGATAAAGGAAACTTTAAAAAAAATGATGTCTCCTTAAAAGAGTAATAGAAGGAAGTATTTCAAAGAGAAACAACATGACAAAAGAAAGAATCTTGGAGCATCAAGAGGAATCAACCCAAAGAACAAAAGTTTGGTTCAAACAACAAGCCATCTTTTACTTAAGAGTTTTACAAATCATATTTGGTGATTGGAACAAAAGTTATAAAACTCTTTAATACCCAAGGTATTAATAATAAAAAGCAGGAAAGTTAAAGGGACTTAAATGGAATAAAAGTTTCCACCCTCCACAAGAAGTGGTAAAATGTTGATAGAGTAGATTGTAATGTAATGTGTCACATATGTTTATCATACTATCCAGAGCAACCACTTTGAAATCTGTACAAGAAAGTAGACTCAAAAATGCTATAAAAATCAAGATGGCACCTTAGAAATTGTTTAAGTAATTCATAGGAAGGCAAGAAAAGAGAAACAGAGGAATGAGAACCAGATGAAAAACACAGAACCAGATGCAAATAACAAAAAGGCAGGCTGAAGCACCAACATACCAATAATTGCCATAAATATAAATGGTCTAAGTACACCAGTCTAAAGACAGAGATTGACAGAGTGGATACAAAAACATGATCCAACTATATGCTACTTAAAAGAAGTACTTCAAATTCAACATGGATATGTTGAAAGTAAGAACTTGGAAAATGATATATCATGCAAACATGCAAACCTATGAAATTGATTACTATTGGTGCCTCAATTTCTTTTGATATTAGGTATGCACTTACCAAATATGTACATCATCTAAGTGTTAAAAATTACAAAATGGGCAAAAGACTTGAATAGACATTTTTCTGAAGAGGAAATACAAATGGCCAAAAAGCACACGATAAAAGGTTCAATATCACCAGCTTTTAGAGAAGTGTAGATTAAAACTACGAGATACCATTTCACACCTTATACAATGGTAATTATTTTTTTAAAAAAGAAAACTACAAGTGCTGGAAAGGATGTGGAAAAATAGGAACAACACTCCTTCACTGTTGATGGGAATGTAAAATGGTACAACCTCTGTGGAAGACAGTTTAGGGGTTCCTCAGAAAGCTAAATATAGTACTGCCATATGATCTGGCAATCACACTACTAGGAATATATACACAGAACAAAAGAAATCAAGGATGCAAACAAACATTTCCACACCAATGTTCATAGCAGCATTATTCACAATAGCTAAAATATGGAAACAAGCCAAGTGTCCATCTAACTTTGAATGGATAAACAAAATGCAGTATATACATACAATGGAATACTATTCAGCTTTAAGAACAAAAGAAATCGGGATTCATATGACAATATTGAAGAACCTTGAGGACACTATAATTAGTAAAATAAACAAGACAGGAAAAGACAAACATTGTATAGTCTCACTAATATGAACTAAATATGATGAGTAAACTAACAGAGGTAAATGCTAAACTATAGGTTACTAAGAGATAGAATGTGGTTTGAGAATGGGAGCTGATGCTTAATGTATGTCAAATTTTTAATAAGTTTTATTGTAAAAGTGTGGAAATGAATAAGCTTGATGGTAACACATTATAGTGAATATAATAAACACTGCTGATTTATAAATGTGATTGTGGCTGAAAGGGGTAGTCTATAGATGTAAATGTCAATTGAAAGGAAGGCAGAGAATAATCTAGGGACGTATAATATAGTGATTTTACATCTGCTCCCCACGTGGTGAGTGAAGATTGTGGTTAATACTATAAATATAAGAAAGAAAGTTCTTTTACAAAGTGTTAAGAATATGGTGATCCATGGGAAAATTATAACTAATGTAACTTATGGACGATCGTCAACAATTATATTGTAATTTTCTGGTCCAATGGCAAAGAAGAAATTATATCAATTCTAAGGGATAACAAATAGATGAAGTATAAGGGGATATGGGATTTTCCTTTTTGGAGAAATGGAAATGTTCTAAAATTGACTAAGGTGAAGACAGCACAACTCTCTCATGAAATGACAGCCACTGAGTATATATTTTGAATGGATTGTACAAAATATGAGACTGTATAATACAGTGAATCTTGTAGATGATGGACTGTGGTTAACAGAACAAATATGAAAATGTTCTCTCATGAACTATAACCAATATATAATACTAATACAGCATGTTAATAATCAAGTGGGTTGGGGGGAAAAAAACACACCAAATCTAAGATATTGGCTATATGTAGTAGTAATATTTTGATGATGCTCTTTCATGGTTTGTAACATATGTGTCACAAAAATGCAAGGTGTTGGCTGTGGGGTAATGTATGGGAACCCTGAATGATGATGTGCATGTTTGTTTTGTATGTTCAAAACTTTTATTATGCACTTATTGTTTATGTATGTTCATCTATGAATGATATATTTTTAAAAAATATTTTAAGTGGAAAAAACCTCTTAGCAAATTAGGGATAGAGGAAAACTACCTCCACTTAAAAAAGAGCATCTACAAACAACTACAGCTAACATCATGTACAATAATGAAAAACCGAATGCCTTATCCCTAAGATTGCAACAAAGCAAGGAAGTCTGCACATAACATACTTATTCAACTTAGTACTGGAAGAGCTATCCCCTGCAATATGGTAAAAAAGGGGGGGGGCGGGGCAGGAAGGGAAGGGAAGGGAAAAAGGAAAGTTCGAGTGAGGGAGGTAGGGAGGGAGAGAGGGAAGGAGGGAAGGAGGGAAGGAGAGAGGGAGATGGTTAATCATTCAAATGCAATTAATCTGATTTAATATTTCCCTTGTACTTATAGTTTCTATGGTGTAATTTTTCCAACATTTTACTTTCAACCTATCTACTGTGTCATTATATATAAATTGTATAGATAGAGATAGAATTTACCTGTTTTGTTTTTTTTTTAATCCAATTTGAAAATGTCTGCCTTTTCATTGGAGTACTTAGTCTGATCTAGCACTACCGGGTAGCCCCAAACCAATACCATCTAACGTACCATAAACTAGTACTATCACCTTTAATAAAATTTTCTATTTAAATTTAAATGTAATTATTGATATGGTTTGATTAGGTCTTTAATTTGCTATTGTTTTGTTTTTTTATTTGTCCCATCTATTTTTAATCCTGTTTCTCCTTTCCTATCCTCTTTTATTTTCCATATAGTTTTTAATTTTTTTAAAGATACTTAGATTGCATAAGTGGTACATAAAAAATATAGGGATTCCCATATGCCCCACTCCCCATACCTCCCAAATTTTCCCACATAAACAGCATCCTTCATTAGTGTGGTACATTCATTGCAATTGATAAGCATATTTTGAGGCACTGTCACTGAGCATGGATTATAGTTTACATTGTAGTTTACACAATGTGTAAACTACACACAATTCTGTAGGTTATGGGAAGATATATAATGGCATATGACTGTCATTGCAATGTCATTCAGCACGATTCCCAAGTCCCAAAAATGACCCCGTATTACACCTATTTTTCCCTCTCCCGGCCCTCAGAGCCTCCAGTGGCTACTGCCTCCACCTCAATGTTGTGATTTCTTCCATTGCTGGAATCTTAATAAGTCTAGAGTAGAGTACCAGTAAGTCCACTCTAGTACTCCTATCCTCTTTTGATGTAACCATTATTTTTGCATTTCATTTTACTTGCTCAATTGATTCTTGCTTTTGTGCATTATATTTTGTGGTTGCTTTATGGTTGCAATATGCATCCTTAATCTCTCATATTATTCAGCTTCACATATAACATAAGAACCTAATATCATTACAGTTCCATTTACCCCTCTCTGACTCTTTGATGCAGGAACTGGAGTAAGCATTCAGAAGAATCTTACCCATAAACAGCCCTTTTTTTCCCAGGGTTTACACTCTTCTGGCTTCTAGTTTTGATTGCTTTTGATCACTATCTAATGTCTTAAAATAGATTTTTTTTTTGCCTAGAGTTAATACTTGTTATCTGCAGTAGGATTAGTACAATACAAAATACCACACTATTACCAGAAGCCAAAATCCTGCATTTTTTTAACCTCCCCCCACTTCATTCAAAGGTCTCTCTACTGAAAAAGTGAAATAAATGCAAAACCTGCACCCACTCATCTTACAGTTACCACATAATTGTTCTTTTATAAATTGCGACTAAATTCCTTGAATATCTTTTCTATATTCCCTATCAACATTTCTTCACCCTCTATTCACTTCTTAATTCATTGAAATCTGACTCTGTCTCTGCTAGTACACTAAAACACACTATATTATGGTTGCCAGTGGCTTCTACATTATATCAAACAGGCATTTTTCAGGCCTTAACTCATTGGGCCTTTTTTGTAGTATTTGTTATTGTTGATTTGGCCTCTCTTTCATTGAAAATTTTCCTTCTTTTGATTTCTGTGACCTTATATTTTCCATTTTTTCAACTCTGACCATTCCTGCTATCCAAGTACCTCTCTCTGCCTAGATTTTAGTGTTGATATTTCTCTGTGTTCTTCACTGTAAAATTATCCACCTGAACACTTATAAGTCTCTATTTACTATTCATATGCTGATTAACACAGAAATCTTTATCTCCAAGCTAAATAGCTGTCCAGTGCTTTAGTTGTTTGTATGCAACTGCCTGCTGGATACATCTGTTTGGATGACTCACAAACAGTTCAAAACAGACTTTATTAAAACCGAATTAATCATTTCCAACTTATGCTCATCTCATGGACTCCCTGTCTTAGTAACTGAACAAGAAATCTTAACATAAAACTTGGCTCTTCTTCACCTTCACCAGTTGCAACCATTTAACTGAAATTATGACTAAATGTGCTTGACACAGTGCCTTGGACAAAAATGCAAAGTCAGTGTTAATTGCTGATATTTGGAGCTGCAGAGAAACTTCATGCTGAATAGCTTGAAATCCAGAGCCAGATTGCCTGGGGTTAAATCATGGCTTCCCACTCTCTAGAAGTGTGAATTTGGGCAAGCTACTTATTTTCTATGTTGCTCAGTTTCCTCATCTAAAATGGAGATCTTAGTAGTACCCAATTCTGACATGAGTTATGAGCATTCATATGGTTGTTGTGTGGCTTAACATAAGCAAAACACAGTGTATAGGTACATAATGAGTGCTATTTAAATGTTAACTATTACTGCTATTGTCACTAAAGATATAACACAAGTTTTCATCAAATTTTGATCAGTAAACTCTCTAAATATCTAGCAAGTCTATTTGCTTTTCCCATCCCTTCAGCAATTGTTTGGGTCTATATATCCATGCTTTTGTACCTGAATTACTCTAATAGCTTCCAACATTGTTCTCTTAACTTTAATCTTGATCTGTCCTTCAGTTTCCTCAAGCCGCGATCTGTACTTTCTAAACAGGTAGTGACATTTCTTATCATACTTGATATCCTTCAGTGGTTTCTTTTCCCTTAGAATAAAGAACAACTTATTTAAAATGTCATAAAAAACCATTCATGATATATCCTTGCCTAGTTCTCCAGCCCCAATTTGTTTTTACCTTTGAAATACTGCTCCACATTCTTACAAAAACATAAACAAACAAAAAACACCTTATTTCAATTTCTTAAACACACCATGCTCACTCTTGATCACAGGTCTTTGCACATTTCATTTCTTATCCGTAGAATATTTTTCCCCTTACACTTTTCTTACTTAGTCCTATTCACCCTTCAGTTCTGAGCTTAAACATCACTTACATAACCATGGGCTCCCATGGAACCAGGTAAGCCTCCCATTATAGTACTTTACTTATGCTAGGGCAAGTTTCTGTTTGTAGGTCTATTTCTGCCACTAGACTGTAAGCTCTTTGGAGAAAGAACTCCTATTTACATTGCATATATCTCAGCTCCTAGAGCAATAACTGTCAAAAAGATTGTGTTTCATGTAAACTAACTTAATGAATCCACAAACACTAAGGATAGTAACTCACCTTAAGGAAGGAAAGAAACTAAAATTGAGCAAATGAAAGGAAGCATTCACTTAGTCATGGGAAGTGTGCTCACATAGTCTACTCTTCCAGGTTAGAAGTGGCCCAGGCTGAAAAGTAAAGAAACTAAAATAAATATATAAAAATAAATTTCTTTGAGAACTATAGTGTTTATTAGAGGAATGTTATAAATTTAATGGGAAATAATCATATTAATCTTCATTTTATCCATGCTTCATTTGTTCTGGGTCTTGTGATAAATATCTTGCATGCTTAATCACCTTTATTTTTATCACAATCACCCAACAACAGTTGCAACATTATTATACCCCTTTTACAGATAAGAAAACTGAGAAACGTGGTACTTCAAACTGGGCTCCAAATGAATCCTCAGTCTTTACAAATACATAATCCACACTAGCATCCAAACCACTTATCACAATGGTAACTAAAGACAGCTAGAAAACAGTCTGGAGCCAACAAAGATGCATGATTGATACTGCTTCCAACACTTTGACCCCATCATCCTAGTTCCATTCTATTCATAATACATGCCAAAGAGGCAGGAAAACATAATGGATGGTACGTCTCTACCTGTTTTTTAAGTAAATTTTTAACTATTATAAACAAAAGAATATTTTTTTAAAAAATGAGACCCCAAAATTCTGCCAGATTTTAGCAAAAAAATACAATTCTGTTCATTTCAAAAATGGCTTACCATCTTAAGATCTTATAAGATAGAGTTCTTAGTCCTACCATCAAAATTTATAGTCAAGTATTATTTAAATGTATATGCATCTAAAATATGAAAAACTCTATTGCATAATGCAGTTTCATTTAACTTTTCTGGTGACTGCTTTATGACAGTGACCTACATGGTCTGAAAATGTAATGTGACAAAGAATATATCTGCTTTCCATCCCAAGGACATTCTTGAAAATGAGCCGTAATATTTCAAGAGTTTTATCCTTGTGAGTAAAATGTTAATAAATAGATAAATCTTCAACACTTGCCAAGTCGTGAGTTTGTATTCAGTATAGCTAGAGGAAGAGCATGATGTCTTGGGGGCAGGACTAGAACATAAAATTTTTAAATGTTGTCACCACTATTGAGTTTAGCCCTATTTAGGAAGTTATTTTTGCCAAGTGCTAAAAGACATCTCAATTGCAATAAGTCATTGATATGGATCCATTTAGAGAAAGTTTAATCAGAAAAACCACTCTTATCCATGATTCTCACATCGGTAGACTCTATAGAATGACCTGGAAGTATAAGCCATCATTCTACTTGCATACTTCCTCACACTGAAAGACAGAGTATATCAGTTAGACTGGCAAGAGAATATCTCAGAAAAGAAAGTTGCTCATCTTTATTTAGGCTTGCTGATGCATTATTTGAAACAAATTACTTAATAAATATGATATTGTTAGTTTTTAAAATAGTTTTGCCTAAAGAAAATTATGTTAGTATTTATGTGTCTTCAGCTGTGATTTTAAAATGTTTTTGTGGTATTTGAATTGTCCACATTTTTCACTTGATAAAGACAACAGCTATAAAAATAATAGATAGTATTTATTTAGATCTTGCTTGTATACTTAGTACTTTCCCAACATTGAATTCTCTGAACAACCTATAAGTCAGCTATTATTATCATAACCAGAGTAAGAAGTTTACACACATGAAATCTCCATAATGATCCCATGATGTGATCCTATTTTGATAACTACTGTTTTAAAGATGATGAAATTGGGCTCCAAATGATTAAAGAACTTGCCATAAAACTCACAGTAAACAATGGGATAAGATTTCAGATTGCCTGACCTCAGAACTCCTGTTCTTAACAACTATGTGTTCTGTCATCTTATCCTGTAATATTGTTTAAATAGACATTTTCCAAGAAAACACTGATAATAAGTAAAACTGTGGGGCTGATCTGCAACAACTGTTTTATTCAAAGAAGTCTGTGCTTATATATTTCTCCTATATTGTTTGTAAAACACAGATACAACATTCGCCACACACACACACACACACACAGAAACTGCCAACAAAATGGTTTTTCCTGGATAGCAGTCAGTCATAAATCAAGCCACCCTAAATTAAATTCTTGCTTCCTATAGTCATTATATTAAGGTTGAATTAAGGAAAACTCATTGTGAACCATGCATATATTTTAAATGCCCCACTAAACAGTGAGTGAAATAACAATCAAATGTCTGCTTTTAAAAACTTTTTAAGACCCAACACTCAATATAATTGCTATGGCAAAAAGTTTTTACATAGACCTGACTGGTTGAAACTTTTAAAAATAGTAATCTATTTAAGCGTATTCTGATAACACAATCTTTTTCTGATAAATCTTATAGCAAATATAAACTTCTATTGCTCCAAGAACCAGCAAACCTTTTTCAAACTAAGCATCATGAGTCTCAAATTTCTTTTGTTCCTGATTCAATGGATATCCAAGTGTTTACCTGACAGTATTTGTCCAGAAGAGTTATTGAATGATGTCTTCCTTGAAACATAGCTGATTTTACACTGACCAACTTACTTCTAGTTCTCATTGTCACTAGACGCTCAGCCCACTTCACTATCCAAGTCCTATTTTGCAAATATTTTTTGAGCACCTACTGAGTGGCAGGCATTTTTCTTGTGCTGGGAATACTACCAGAAATCCAAAGTTTATCCCCCTTTTTATAAATGTTATATTAGTCACTGTAAGGCATTTGTAAATATGAGTTTTGTTAATTACTATAAGGAGTTTTTAAGAGTCATCATTTCATGACCTCCTTTCTACTCCTTTTTTCCCAATAGTAATATTACACAACATGTTTCCATAAGTATCTTAACAACTCTGCTATTCAAGAAAGCCAGAAGCTTATCACTGTAGCATATGAAATACAAAGAAAAAAAATTCTAGGGGAAATCATAATATCTGAAAAAACTCACTGTATCATATACCTATATGAGCTCAGGGACATCTTTGCCATTGCAAATTATTTAACTCAGTTTTAGAGAATTAGTTTAGTAACCACATATATCATCTTCATGTCATTACAAAAGGTAATGGGGTAAAACATGTACAATCATCAGCAATAATTATTAGAGCAAAGATTAATTGCTACCAATAATAATTAGTCAAGCTGATAATTAATGACCATAGCCCATCTAACGCCATATTAAAAAGACAATTTTGTTATTGATTGCTATATCTCATCTGTATTATCTAGAAAATTACTATTTTAAATGAAAATATATATTGATTATTCTATTATTGCATAATTAATAGAAAAAGTGTTCACAAGCCATAATTCAGCCACTGATTTTCTTCAAATGATATAATGTAAATAGATTTAATGCAATTTATTGCAATAAATTTACTACAACAAAATTAAACCATCCTATCTTATTTTAGGGAATTTATATGAATCTATTTTTACAAATGTAATAGATAAAGCTCCTGTTCCATTTGAAATTTAGGAGACTGAGAAGGCAATAATTACATGGAATTCAATTTTTCTCATAAAAGCAAATATAGAAGCAAGTGGCATGTAAAAGACAAGAATGATGAATAAGCAACATTAATTAAATGTGAAAAATAAGAGATCACTTTAAATACTTTTAATAAAATCTAATATACATGAAAGCCAAATAAAAAAGAATAAAATGTATAATGATACTCATATTCTCTTATACCATGAAAAATATGTTCTATAGACTTCTGTAGACTTCTGTGGAAGATTGTACAGAAGGATGCTCCCAGTCTCAGTCCTTCTAACAAAACAATTATTAAACAGGAAGGAAATGTCTGAAACAACTATTTTGAAATTCCAAAGGACAGAAGAACACTGTACACCTTCCAGGGATGAGCAGGAGGAAGAGGCTGAAAAATTATAGTAAAGAACTGTAAATTGCTCTCTCCATGGAAGCTACTGGAGTCTATTCCCCAGTCTCATAGTAGGATGCCATGGTGTGCAGTCTCTGGCTAGTTGCTGATGACAGAAAGGGGCATAAATAATCTTCTTCCACCAAGAACAGGGCTGAGTACTGCTGATCACTGATTACGGCTTTTGATTAGTGAATTCAGATCACTGGGTCATGGCTCTGAAGGCAGCTATCATTTCAACCTGCCCTGAACAAACGCAGTGGCAAACATTGTTTCAGCACTTCCTGAACAGGTATGGAGGTGGTGGACATTAAAGATGCAGCACTCCTCAGGGCTGTGGGGGAGAGTTAGCTGAGAGGCTGCTTTTGTTGGGCAGGCCAAGACAGCTCAGCTTTGGGGAGGCATCAGAGAACTTTTTGGCACCTTTTTTGATCCTCTCCCTAGGGTGTTTTGGAGCCAGTTTGTGCCCACTTCTTGGGTCCCTAACCCAGTTTTT
Organism: Tolypeutes matacus; assembly: GCA_026826555.1. NCBI lineage: Eukaryota > Metazoa > Chordata > Mammalia > Cingulata > Chlamyphoridae > Tolypeutes > Tolypeutes matacus. The sequence continues at coordinate 12,707,271 of JAKSZT010053779.1, read as the reverse complement.
CCTGGGAAAGACTGACTAGGGAAAGTCCTCTCCAGGTGATCCTCCTCATAGAATTTGCCCTACAGTCAAAATCAGCTTGAGACAATGAAAGGAATGTGAAAAGCTATTGAGACAGTCAGGAAAAAATACTTGCCAGCTTCAAACATCTAGGAGATATTTGAAACAGGTCCACAGTTGTGGGGAATTGTGCAGGGACAACCAAACTCCAGTAAACAGAACTCCAAAACAACTAACAAGCAAATGTCCAGGACAAGACAGAGTCCCAGAAAGACGGAGGATCCTGGACACTACATTCACCTTGGGCAGCCCTTCCTGATAGGAGGGCTAAAGTTCAAGAATAGATCTGTCTATTCACCAGATGATTGCAATACCAGGAATCAGACAACCCAGGAAGAAAACCCCAGAGTTAACTTTTTAAAAATATTAAAATGCACAGTGTGCAACAAACGAGTACAAGAAAAACAAAGAAACAGAACATAGTGGCCAATTCAAAGGAAGAAATAAAAAATACAGAAAACACCAGTAAAAGAGAGGAGAATGCGGACATACTGAACAAAGCCTTTTAAATAATTATCTTAAAAATGCTCAAGGAAATGGAGGAAAGAAATAAGGAAATCAGGAGAACAAGGAATGAACAGTATGAAAGTCTTTGTAAAAAGACAGAAATTTTAAAAATGAACCAAACAGACTGACAATTTGAAGTTCTTTTATGAATCCAAAAAGAAAATAATTATATTCTTTAATTTATTCCTTTGGGTGTGGTACAGTTTGATTATATTAGATTCACTTTTGATACTTGATTAGATTAATTTTTATTGTACTACATCTGTGAGGCATGAGCCATCTTGTATCTCCGTCCTCTTGTGGGGCTGATATAAATGAAGACACAGAGTGAGACAGACTCACAGAGAAAGGAAGCTACCATAATGATATTACAAAAGCATGTAAGAGAGAGGACTGCATGAAAACAGAGAAGTCCCAAGAGCTGAGAGAGTTCCTGAAGTCTGGTGCCAGCAGAGCACAGAGGCATGGAAATAAGTCCCTGGAAGGCTGGGCCCATGGAGTAGCTTTAGGCTGAATAGATGAGCCATATGCCCGATAGCTCATAACTGAACTCAGGAAGAAAGCGGGGCAGTCAAGACTGAGAAAGGAGGCCTGGTAGAAGACAAGCCCTATACCTGGATGCCCACCTCTGAACTTCAGGAGATGGTAGATTCTGGAGGGGTTGGCAAAGACCTCAGCAGAGATCAGCAACAATCTTCACTATGTGGCAGGACCTCGGTATCAACAGTAGCTGACTTTGGTGAGAAAGCATCTCTGACGGTGTCTTGATTAGGACATTTCACAACTTCTGAAGTGTAAGTTTTAACCCTAATAAATTTCCCATTATAAAAGCTGGCCCACTTCTTGTACTTTACATTGGCAGCCCTTTGGCATACTAAGACTGAGACTACTGGAGTTGAAGACCACAATAACTGAAATGAAAACTGCCCAAGAGGGTTTTGAGAGCTGATAGCAGCTTGCAGAAGAAAGAATCCATGAACTTGAAGGCAAGGCAATTGAAATGAGTCAGGCTGAGGAGAAAAAATAAAAATAGAAACATTAAAAGCAAAAATAACCTGAGAGAGCTATGGAATATCATCAAGCGCACCAATATATGCATTATGGGAGTTCCAGAAGGAGAAGAAAGAGAGAAAGGGGCAGAATGAATAGTCAAAGAAATAATGACAGAGAACTTCCCAAACTTAGCAAAAGATGTGAATATGCACATCCAAGAAGCTCAGAGAACACTCAACAAGATAAACATAAAGAAAAGTATATCTCTTTTTATATAGATTACACCATCAAATGTAAAGGACAAGGAATGCAAGGGAGTCCCAATTAGATTGAGTGCTGTTTTAGTTTGCTATGCTGCTGAAAGCAGATAACCATAAAATGGGTTGGCTTTTAACAATGGAATTTTATTTTCCTATGGTTAGGGTCTGGGAAAATGTCCAAATCAAGACAACGCTTTTTTCTTGAAGATGGTCTACCAGTGACCCTTGACTCCTCTGCCATACGGCAAGGCACATGTCAGCATATCCTGGTCTCTCTCTTCTCTTCTGGGTTTTATTGCTTTCAGATTCTTGCCTTCATGGCTTTCTCTCTTTAGTCTAAATTTCATTCTCTTATAAAGGACTCCAGTCATAGGATTAAGACCCACCCTTATCCATGCATTAACTGAAGGAATTGAATCAAAAGAATCTACTTACAATAGATTTACACCCAAAGGAATGAATTAGCTTTAAGAACATGATTTTCTGGGGTACAAAGAGTTTCAAATCACTACACTCCACCCTCTGGACCCCCAAACCATGCTCCTTCCATATGCAAACCAGTCATTCCATCACAATATCCCAAAAGACTTAAGTCATTTCTGTATAAATACATATACAAAGTCTCATCAAAATCAGGTATAGATGTGGTCTGTCCTGGGGCACAATTCCCCAGCAACTGTGGACCTGTGAAACTTAGAGAAAAAGTTATCTGTTTACAATACACAATGGAAAGACAGTCTGAGGATAAACATTCTATTTGCCATAGTGAGAAATAGAAAGGAAAACAAAACATGAGTCCCAAATAATTCTGAAACCCTGCAGGACATACTCCATTAGATTTCAAGGTCTGAGAGTCATCTATGGAACAATGGTTTGTCCTCTGGACCTGATGGAGCAGCAGCCTGAACCTTTCCAAAAGCATACACAGATACCATGTTTCCCCCAAACACTGGCATGAAGGCTCTAACATCTTCAAGCATTGGGGTGATGGCCAGGATCTTGGCTCCTCCTTTGTCAAGCATTGCAGTGGCATCTGGACTATAGGCTCCACCCTCTTTAAGCATCAGGGTGGTGGCCACAATCCCCCAGGCATCCGAGAAAACTGGAGTGGTAACTCTCTTCCTGAACAATGGAGAGGAAGACCTGCCCTCCTCAAATGCCAGGGCATACTCACCCTTTCCACACACATGGGTAGGCCCCTAGTCTCTTGGCCCAAGAAGATATCTTTGTTCCAGACCTCAGCTTCCATGGTGATGCCCTAAAAGTGATTTTGACCTTCCAATTCCATTCCTAGGTATATTTTACTCAAGAGAAATGAAAACCTGCATCTTTGCAAAAACTTGTACATGAATGTTCATAGAAGCATTATTCATAATAGCAAAAAATATAAACAACCGTTATGCCCATCAATTGATGAATAGATAAATGTGGTATATCTAGACAATTTAATACTTTTCAATTATAAAAAAGGAATTAAGTACTGATACATGGTATTTCATGGATAAACCTTGAAAATATTATGCTAGGTAGAAGAAGCCAGCCACAAAACCACATATCATATGATTCCATTTATATGAAATGTCCACAATAAGACAATCTATAAAGACATAAAGTAGATTGTTGGCTGGGGCTAGGAATTGTTTAAGAGGATGGTATTTTAGTTTGCTAAAGGCTGTAAATGCAAAATCTCAGAATTGGGTTGACTTTTAAAATAGGGTTTTATTAGAGGAGAAACTTACAGTTCAGCTGTGAAAATGTCCAAATCAAGGCATCATCAAGAGATGCTGTCTCACCAAGTTGCAGCTGTGGGCGATCAGGCACTTGGAGACATCATCTAAAAATGATTTCTCTTGGAGCTTAGCTGTGGGTAATCAAGCATATGGCTCATATCTCCCTTCTCATTGCTTCAGCTTTGGCTGCTCTGCTAATTCCAGCCTCCAGACTCTATCTCAGCTTCTGGGAGCTTCTCTGTCTTTCTGCCCCTGCAGGCAATCCTGGAGTCCTCTCTCACATGGCAGGGAGAAATGGTGGCTCTCTTTTTCTGTGTATCTCTACATGTTTCTCCCATTTACATAAGACTCCAACAAGAGGGCCGAGACCCACCCTGGGTCACACCTCACTGAAGTACTCCAAAAAAAAGGCCTTCAACAGAATTCAATCCCATCAAAATGTCCCACACCCACAGGAATGGATTATCTCTAAGAACATGATCTTTTCTGGGATTCACAAAAATTTCAAACTGTCACAGATGAGAAAGGGGAATGGGTGCTAAATGGCATGGAGTTTTTTTTAGAGGTAATCAAATTATTCTAAAATTAAATTGTTTTGTTGCACAACTTTGTAAATATACTAAAATTACTGAACTGTATAACTTCAAATTGGTCAATTCTATTGTATGTAAATATATCTCAATAAAGATATATAAAAAACATAATCAAAAAGCCAAAAAAAAAAATGAATGAAAGAATAATGTAATGTGAAAACCCAGAAAGTGGAATAAATTTAAAATGCTATATATGAAGAAAAATGGAATGGATGAGTAAAGAATAGTGTGTCATAAACACTGCTTCATTATGAAAGATCCTATGGTCATTTATTATTCCAATTCATCAAATTATGTATCTTAAAGTATTTCCAATTATACTAGAATTGCTACTAAGAGAGAGGGATTGACAGCCACAATTTGACTTAAATGGAGAAAGTCCATTTGGTATTTGGGAGTATTTTTAGACAAGAATGTCATGCAAGAAAACTCTGATTGCTTTAGTGTATTGTATTTTGCTAAAATGCTGAGTGGTGAATTTGTCATACCCATCGCTCTTTCTATTCAGAAATAAATAGACTCAAATTCCCATTTCTATCATCTTTGTGATGGGAGGTAGCCCTCTGACAATTCAATTGAGCTCAGGACAGTAAAGGACAAAGGGAAGAAAACCTGAAAAATGAAAGCCTTTTTAACTTCTGCGAATCATTTCCTAATTTCAGTCCTGGGTCTCTAAGAAATTACAATAAGCCACCAGTGATCCATTTAGAATGGACAGGCATTGGCTTGGCCTTAGTATACATAGATGACTTCCAGTTCAATTTACTTTCCAGACTACATTAGAATACTGCATATCTAGCCTTATGATAAATCCATTCAGCTTTTGTAGTGTGTCCAGAGTATTTTCAAAGAACAGCAAGGTCAAGTAGAAAGTAGCCTCACAATAAGAAACATAAGCAAGACAAACTTCAGGGCATGTAAACATAGTCTGAATATGAAATCAGATGATTTATATCATTTGTTCTCTCTCCTCGCTCTTGCATTAACAAACTAGGTTTTCTAAATTCATCCTCAAGCAAAAGGCTAACAATAAATTCATCCACTTTCCTTTTTTTTAAAGGATCCTAAATCCTTTCCTTAACCTCTTACTGAAAATAGACACCTGGAATTCATTTATCATGTTACTTGATACATTAAAAATAATTGGGTTACAGATTTGTATAGAAATCAATTCTATATGCATATCATTACTGTGGTGGTACAGAGCAAGATAAGACCTGTTCCTAATCCATAGTGGAACAATGCAAAAGAGAGAAAACTGTTAATGATCAGCAGAAGTGCTTCTATCTATAAATGATGATGAAAACGATAATAGCTACCATTTATTGCACATTTAATGTACGTCGTGCCTTGTCATAAGTGCTTTTTAAGTATACATTAATTCTTACAATAAACTTAGGAACTAGGATGCCACATAAATCAGGAAACAGAGGCCCACAGTGTTTCAATTAATTGTTTGGGTGACTCAGTTACTTATGGGGTCAATATTCCAATTGGAGATTGATTTCTTGGTCACTATGCCTAGCCCTGTATATCAAGAGCAGATGGTGTCAATTTCTATAGAATAATGTTAACCTATTTTAGAAAACATGTAAGTTACAAAGAGTTAAAGGTCATCCTATGCCATCTGCATTTTCATGGAATAGCCACAGCCTGAATTCATATATCTGACATATTTAAATTTATATGCAATTGAAAAGAAATCAGATTTGAGTAACCTAGTTACTCAGTAGAAACAAATGAATAATCTATAATGATTAAAGCACTCAGTGAGGAGTAAAGAAATTTAACATTTATGTATGTCTCTCTAGAATGCAGTTTCCTCTTCTATAAATGAGTGCATTTGAGGAGATGACTTCAGATATTCCTTAGAATACAATATTTATAAAATTGTTTCTATGACCTACTTGAGTATACTACATGCATATACTTTGCCTAGTTTTTTCTAAGAGGCTGTTTTCATTTTTACTGATTTATTAGAGTGCTTAATAAATTAAAAAGTAGAATTCTTTATTTGTCATACATGATAAACATATTTGAGTCCCATTTCACTATTTCCTTTTGACTTATTTTCTGCTTTTTTGCCATTTAGAAATTTAAATAATTCTACATAGCAATATTTATCATTTTCTTTAAGTCTTCTGGTTTTCTCATGTTATATTTTAACAGATCTTTCACATATAAATTAAAAATCTCTCAGTTTTTCCTTCTAATTTATGGGTTGAATTTTTTAACATTTGATCTTTGATCCATTTGGGATTTTTTATACAAAGTATAAAGTATAGATTTACCCTATTTTTTCAAATAGGTAGTCTGTTATTCCAATACATTTATTAAAGTTTTTAACTCCTTCCCAACCAGTTATCCATTGAGAAAATACAACTTTTATTGTGATAGAAATTCCCAAATGAACTTGGTTCATTTTCAAAACTCTTCATTCTATCCTTGCTACCCGTGAACCACTATCATATTGACCAATTTATGTGAGGAAAGATCATATCTTCATAATATATTGAAAGGAAAACAAGTTAAGGTAACAATGACCTTTTTCTTATCTATTATAGAGGTAAAGATTTATACTTATAGTAATTAAAATATTGGTTAAGTGTCAAAAAGCAGTCACACCAAAAAATTTGGCAGGAGTAAAAATTGTATAACCTGGCAGCATCTAAAAATATTTAAATGTGCAACCTCTAACTTAGCACAGTGATACTGAATTTGTGGTTCAGGGTTTCCCATGGACCCCCAAATCCTGTCAGGGGGGGTGTGAGGTCAAAATGATTTTCATCCAATATGAGGATGTCATTTGCCTTTTTAAAAAATATATTTTTCATTTATTTTTAAAAGATATTTAGATTACATAAAATGTTACATAAAAAAATGTAAGGGATTCCCATATGCCCCACTCCCCACACCTCCCACTTTTCCCCACATTAATAACTTCTTTCATTAGTGTGGTACATTCATTACAATAGACGAACACATTTTGGAGCATTGACACTAAGCATGGATTATAGTTTACATTGTAGTTTACACTCTTTCCCACTCAATTCTGTAGGTTATGGCAGGATATATAATGGCCTGTATCTGTCGTTGCAATATCATTCAGGACAATTCCAAGTCCTGAAAATGCCCCCATACCTCTTTTTCCCTGTCCCTGACTTCAGCACCTTCCTGGCCACTGTCTCCACATCAGTGAAATAACTTCTTCCATTGCTAGTATCCCAATAAGTCTATAGTAGAATAACAGTAAGTCCACTCTAGTCCATATTTTATTCCCCAATCTTGTGGATTCTGGGATGGTGATGCCCACTCCACCTCTAATTGAGAAGGGGTTTTGATCCCATATGGCTGATGGATGGGACCCTCTTGCTTGCAGTTGTAGACTTTCTTGGTTCCTTGGTGTGGTGTCCTTGTTACTTCTCCTGGGTGAGTCCAATGAACTGGAAAGTAGGTTTTGCAACTCCATTGAGGCTTGGGACCAGCTAGCACATGGACAGCTCAGAGATTCAAGTCTCTTGGGTGTATACCTACCAACTCCAGCACCAACTATAGGTTTGAATAGATGGGACATAAGAGGCATGTGTAGAGAAGTCACAACTGAGTCCAGCTCTGTCACACTTGGGAGCAAAAACTCCCAAGTAGAGCCCACTGACAAGGCAACAAACTCTGGAGCTATCTGCCATGACCGTAGGACCTGGGTATCTCCAAAACCCTCAGAAGCCCCACTATTTGGGGTAGAATGTACTTTGGCAGTCTATGAGTTCCTGCTGAGACATGGATAAGTGTTGCCTCTCAATGACCTCTTGACTCACTTTGAAGTCTCTTAGCCATATGAACTCATTTGTCTTTACCTTTCCCCCTTTTATTCAAGGTCTTTTGATTACTGTGTGCATCTCTACCTACTGTGGCAATGCCCCATGAACATTTAAACACATTTATATACCTTATATGTATGCCCAGGTAAACTTCCTCCCAAGTATCCCCCATCACTGACACCCCACACCAATGACCTTCCCCTGCCACAGTTGTAAACCTTCTGTGATCCAAAACTTCTTCAAAAATGAAGCCAAGAGTATTGCCAAATACAATTAATAGGAAAATGAAAAAATAATGATAGATTTAAACATAAGAAATAAAATACATAATAATTTAGAAAAATTAAAAATAAAATAAAATTTTAAAATTGGGATATTAAAAAAATAATGAAAAATATTGAAAAAATTTTTTTCGAAGTTTTCCCTTTCATCACTGTAACATCTGTTGTCCTGTATGTACAGTGGCAATTTCTTCCATTTCTTCCCCAGTGTCTTACTTTTATTTCATTTTTTCTTCAAAGAAGTTTTAGGTCACAGTAAAGTTGCAAACAGAATATAGGGGACTCCCATATACCCAACATCCCCCCCTTTCCACCTTCCCATATTAATAACATTTTTATATATAGATGGTACATTTGTTACAATTGATGTATAAATATTGAAACATAGCTATTAACCAGGGTCAATAAACCATGGTCAATACTTTACATTATGGTTTACATATTAGACCATACACTTTTACAAATTTTTTATGAAATTTAACATGTCCTGTATCCATCATTGCAAGTTCATGCAGAATACTTCCATTGCCCCCTAAATACTCCCTCTTTCATCTTTTCTCCTCCTCCCTCCCAATCCCCTCAGAGCCCAGGGCAATCACCAGGCTTCACTCCTTGAAGTAAAAGCCAGTGGGTTTGAGATTCTGGTCTGTCCTCCCCTATTAGGAATTGCCCATGCTTTCGAGAGACACTCATCCCTCTGTTTGAGAATATATCAGGCCTCCCCGGGATGGGACTCCAACTCCTTCCCACTCAATCAGTGGGTCTCCACCCACTGATACACCACGGTATGACAAAATGATCCCTTGCACATTCTCTAGAAGACTGAGAATGTCTTCTAGACCCTGTCCTGAATGCCTTCCCATCCAAAAGCCTAAACCAGTAACCCTTCCTTGTCATATTGCCAAAAGAACTTTCTCAGCATTGTAGGTTCAAATGCATAGCCGCCAATCCCCAGTGTTCACCTGCTCCCTCCCCCAACCCTCTCCCTAGTTCCATGGACCGTCCAACCCATCCTCTCCACTCTACCCCCCTGCCAAGCTTGCACTGCCCAACCGAATAGTATCACTACACCACTGTCATATCCCTTCATTGTACAACTACTCACTTTCACCTTATCATAGATTTCACCCATATGGGCATTGGCTCACAACCTTCTTCTCCCTTTCTATTTCCTGTAAACCTATCTTCCAGACTCTAGCTCTCTGAGTCTGCTCAATTCATATGAGAGAGGTCATGTAATATTTACCTTAATGCCTACTTTGTTTCACGCAACATAAGGTCTTCAAGATTCATCCATGTTATCCCGTATGTTAGTACTGCATTCCTTCTTACAGCTGAGTAATATTCCATTGTATGTATATACCACATTTTGTTTATCCATTCATCTGTTAATAGTCATTTGGGTTGATTCCAAGTTTTGGCAATAGTGAATAATGCCATTATGAACATTGGTGTGTATATATCTGTTTGTGACCTTGCTTTCAATTCTTCTGGGTATATACCCAGCAGTGGAATGGCTGGATCATATGGCAGATCTATAGTTAGTTTTTTTTGAGGAACTGCCATACTGTCCTCCACAATGGCTGTATCATTCTACATTCCCACCAGCAGTGGATAAGGGTTCCCATTCCTACAAATCCTCTCCAACACTTGTAGTCCTCTGTTTTTTTAAAGGCTGCTTGTCTACTGTGTGTAAGATGATATCTCCTTGTAGTTTTGATTTGCATTTCTCTAATAGCTAGTGATGTTGAGCATCTTTTCATGTGCATTTTAGCCATTTGTATTTCTTCTTTTGAGAAGTGTCTGTTCAATCCCTTGCTCATTTTTTAAGCAGGTTGTCTTTATTTTTGAGATATAGGATTTCTTTATATATGCTAGATAATCGGCTCCTAATATTTTCTCCCATTGTGTAGGCTGTCTTTTCTCTTTCTTGACAAACTCCTTTGAGGTGCAAAAGGTTTTAATTTTGAGGAGATCTCATTTAACTATTTTTTCTTTCACTGATTATGCTTTGGGTATGAAGTTCATGAAGACATTTCTTATTTATAAGGTCTTGTAGATGCTTCCCTACATTATCTTCCAAAGTCTTTATGTTCTTGGCTCTTATATTTAGATCTTTGATCCAACTTGAGTTGATTTTTGTATAAGGTGTGAGATTGTGTTCCTTTCTCATTCTTTTGGGTGTGGATATCCAGTTCTTCAAGTACCATTTTTTGAAGAGGCCATTCTCTCCCAGTTGAGTGGGCTTGGTGGCCTTGTCGAATATCAGATGACTGAATATGTGAGTATCTATATCAGAACTCTCAATTCAGTTTCATTGGTCAGTTTGTCTATCATTGTGCCAATACCATGTAGCTTTGTAGTATGCTTTAAAGTCAGGTAGTGTGATTCCTTCGATTTCATTTTTCTTTTACAATATGTCTTTGGCTATTCATGGCCTCTTGCCCTTCCAAATAAATCTCAAAGTTTTTCCAATTCTGTAAAAAAGGCTGTGTTGATGTTTATTTGGATTGCATTACATCTGTAGATCAGTTGGGTAGGATAGATATCTGAATGATGTTTAGTCTTCCCATCCATGAACAGGGAATATTTTTCCATTTATTTAAGTCTTCTGTGATATCCTTTAATAGTGTTGTGTAGTTTTCTCTGTATAAGTCATTTACATTTTCAGTTAAATTTATTCCTAGGTATTTGATTCTTTTACTTGCTATTGTAAATAGGATTTTTTTTCTTGATTTCCTCCTCAGATTGCTCATTATTGGTGTACAGAAATGCTGCTGATTTTTGTGCATTTATCTTATAACCTGCAACTTTATTGAACTCATTTATAAACTCTAGAAGCTTTGTTGTAGATTTCTCAGGGCTTTTTATGTATAGGATCATGTTGTCTGCAAATAGTAAAATTTTTACTTCTTCCTTTCCAACTTGGATGACTTTTATATCTTTTTCTTGCCTAAGTGCTCAAGCAAGTACTTCTAACACAATGTTAAATAGGAGCAGTGATAGTGGACATCCTTGTCTTATTCTCGATCTCAGAGGGAAAGCTTTTAGTGTTTCACCATTGTATATGATGTTAGCTGTGGGTTTTTCATATATACCCTTTATCGTGTTGAGGAAGTTTCCTTCTATTCCTATTCTTTGCAGTGTTTTTATCAGAAAAGGGTGCTGTATTTTGTCAAGTGCTTTTTCTGCATCTATAGAGATGATCATGTGATTTTTTTCTTTTCATCTCTTTATGACCATTGGCCTCTCGATAGCTCAGCTGGTAGAGCGGTGGACTATAGTCTGATTTATCTCTTTATGTGGTATATTACATTGATTGATTTTCTTAAGTTGAACCATCCTTGCATACCAAGGATGAAACCCACTTGGTAATGGTTTATAATTCATTTTATGTGTTGGTGTACAATTAAGTATTTTTGAGGATTTTAGCATCTAGGTTCATTAGAGAGATTGGTCTGTAATTTTCCTTGGGGCATCTTTGTTTGGCATTGGTATTAGGATAATGTTGGTATCATAAAATGATTAAGCAATGTTCCTTCTACTTCTATTTTTGGGAAGAGTTTAAGCAAGATTGGTGTTAACACTTTCTGGAATGTTTGGTAGAATTCAGCTGTGAAGTAGTCTGGTCCTGGGTTCTTCTTAGTTGGGAGGTTTTTGATGGCTAATTCAATCTCATTACTTGTGATTGGTCTGTTGAGTTTATCAATATCTTCCTTTGTCGATGTAGGCTGCTTGTGTGTTTCTAGGAATTTGTCTATTTCCTCTAAATTATCCTTCTTGTTGGCATTTAATTTTTCAAAATATCCTCTTTTGATACTCTTTATTTCTGTGGGGTCAGTGATGATATCCCTTTCCTCATTTCTTATTTTATGTATTTACATCTTCTCTCTTTTTTTCTTTGTTAGTCTAGCTAAAGGTTTGCCAATTTTATTGATCTTCTCCAAGAACCAGCTTTGGTTTTGTTTATTTCTAGTGCTTTATTATTTTCTATTTCATTTAGTTCTGCTCTAATCTTTGTTATTTCCTTATTTCTACTTCCTTTGGGGTTAGTTTGTTGATCTTTTTCTAATTCCTCTAGTTGTGCAGTAAGGTCTTCAATCTTAGCTCTTTCTTTTTTTTTTTTTTTCCCCCTTGATATATGCATTTATTACTATGAATTTCCCTCTCAGTACAGCTTTTGCTGCACCCCATAGGTTTTGATATGTTGTGTTGTCATTTTCATTTGTTTCAAGGTAGTTACTGATTTCTTTTGTAATTTCCTCCTTAACCCACTGTTTGTTGTAGAGTGTGTTGTTTAACTTCCATATCTTTGTGCCTAATGTGGTTCTCTGGCCCTTACTGATTTCCAGCTTCATTCTATTGTGGTTAGAGAAATTACTTGGTATAATTTTAATCTTTCTGAATTCACTGAGTTTTGTTCTTTGGCCTAGCATGTGGTCTATCTCGGATAATGATCCATGGCACTCGAGAAGAAAGTATACCTTGCTGTATTTGGTTGTAGTGTTCTGTATATGTCTATTAGGTCCAGATCCTCTCAAGTATTATTCAAAGTCTTTGTTTCTTTATTGATTCCCTGTCAAGATGTTCTGTCTAATGGTGATAATGGAGTATTAAAGTCCCCCACTATCATTGTAGAGGCATCTATTTCTCCACTTAGTTTTTCCAGTGTTTGCCTTGTGTAATTTGAGGTGCTCTGGTTAGGTGCATAAATGTTTATGATTGTTCTTTCTTTTTGAAAGATTACCCCTTTTACTAATATATAGTGTCCGTCTTTGTCTCTTAAAATAGTTTTGCATTTAAATTCTATTTTGTCCAATTATCGTATAGCTACTCCCACCCTTTTTCGGTTGTTGTTTGCTTGTAAAATTGTTTTCCGGCCATTCACTTTCATTCTTCTTGAATCCCTGGGTCTAAGGTTGGTTTCTTGTAGATAGCATAAGATGGCTCATATTTCCTTATCCATTCTGCCAATCTGTGTCTCTTGACTGGTGAGTTTAGTACATTAACATTCAGTGTTATTACTGTCAAGGAATTACTTGCATTAGCCATCTTTTCTTTGGGTTTATGTATTCCATATGTTGTTTTCATTTCTCTTTTTTGTGTGTGTTTTTTATTTTTTCTTACACTCTCCTCCAACTCAATCTCTCCTTTTTTTTCCTTTCAACCTGCAGCACTCCCTTTTGTATTTCTTGAAAGACGGGTTTCTTATTGGCATACTCTTTTATTTTCTGTTTATCTGTGAATTTTTGAATTCTCCATCATTTTTGAATGCCGGTTTTGCTGGATAGAGAATTCCTCACCGGAAGCTTTTTTTTTCTTTTAGCACCTTGACTATGTCATAACAATGCCATCTTGTCTCCATGGTTTCAGATGAGCGATCAGCATTTAGTCTTATTGAGCTTCCTTGTATGTGATAGTTCTCTTTTTTCTTGCTGGTTTCAGTATTCTCTCTTTGTCTTGAGCATTGGATAATTTTACAAGTATATGTCTTGGAGGAGGCCTGTTGGGATTTATACTGTTTGGTATACACTGCGCTTCCTGGACATGTATATCCATCTCCTTCAACAGGGTTGGAAAGTTTTCAGCTATTATTTCCTTCAATACTCTTCTGTACCCTTTCCCTTCTCTTCTCCCTCTGCGATGCCTATAATGCATGTGTTTGTGTGTTTTGTGTTGCTGTTCTGATCCCTAAGTCCCTGCTGGATTTTTTTCTATCTTTTTATCTATCTGTTCTACTATGTTTGATTTTGGATGTACCATCTTCCACATCACTAATTCTTTCCTCTGCCTGTTCAAATCTGATGTTATGTGTTTCCAGTGCATTCTTTATTTCTTGGATTGTGACATTCATTACCATCATATTTGTTACCTATTTATGTATGTTTATAATTTCTTCAGTATGTTCTCCAGTGTCTTCTTAATATCCTTAATCTCTTTCTTCACTTCATTAAGTTGGTTCATGATATTTGTTTGGACAGCTTTGATTAGTTGTTCCATGGTCTGCATCTCCTTCTGGTTTTTAGTTTGTTCATTGGACTGGCCCATGTCTTCCTGTTTCTTAGTATGGTTTATAATTTTTGTTAGTGTTTAGGCATCTTTTTATCTTTGTGGGTTTATTCATCTGATTAGTTTCCCTCTCTACTCTAGGGTTTATTTAGTTGCTGTTTTTGTGTGTGTGGTAAGTTTCCTCTTTGACACTTTGTTCCTCTTTTACTATTTCCTTGCTGTTTCTATGTTCCCTTGAAAGAATTAGGGCCAGGGAAAGGGGAAGAGGTAAGAAGAGAAAAAGGATAATAATAATAGTAGTAGTAGTAGTAGTAAAATGTAGAAGAGGAACCATATAAGACCTAAGGAAATGAATAATTAATTCATGTAAGAAGTACAGAGGAATAATAAAGATGTGGAGTACAAACAATGAAAATAAAAACTGAATAAAGAAAAATATCTAGAATGAATTAAAAGACCAGAATGATAAGAAGTGAGGGAAAGAGGAAAGAAAAGACAATAAGTAAAAACATATTAAAAAGAAAGAAAACAGAGAATAGAGGAGATGGAAATAAAAACAAGGAAAATTGAAGAATAAACAAAGAGGTAGAATGTAAGAACAAAAACAGAATCCAGAAGATAGGAAGATGAAGGAAGGAAAAGAAATAGAAGAGGTAGACAAAATTGGTATACAAAAACGGGAAACAAAGGAAGGGGGAAACATAGCAAACAAGAAACAAGACAGCAGCACTTAATTTTTAAAAATGGGGTGGGGTGAAGAAAGAGGGGAAAAAAAGAGAAAAAAAAACAAACAAAAAAAACAAACAAGCAAGCAATTAAACAAAAACTTAGGAAAAACAGCCTTCCCTCTTAGGTCCCTGAGGAGCCTCTCAGGCTGCTGGTGTTCATCAATCAGTTATCCTGCAGGCTGCCCTCTGCAGGTTTTGAATTGGGTTTTAGCAAGTAAGCTAAGTAAAATTTTTTAAAAAGGAAACTTTTTAAAGAAAAGTAGGATTCCCAAGAGAAGCTAATACAAAAATAATGTGTATGTGTTCTCTGTCCTAAAGTATTAGCTGGATGTTTGATAAACCGGTGGATCAGTACTCTAAGGAGAGCCGGGAATCAAACCAGGGACCTCATATATTCAAAGTGGAGACTCCTCCACTGAGCTAAACTTTGTTGTTGGGTCAGTTAGCTAGAGAGCTATGCAGTCACTTACCTTAGGGTAGTTTTATCTTTGCAGTTGATTAGGAGCCTGTCTGTCCCTGCCTCCATTATATTCTTATTGCTTTCTCTCCCAGTGCAACAGGACACCATAGCCTGTGTGATTGGATCCTCCCTCAGCTCTCCTGGTCAGTTTGAGTTCCCTTCTGACATTCAAATGGGACCCTGGTATCCGAACTCACCACAGAGAAATGGCACTCAACCCTGTTCCAGACCTCCCCCTCCTCCCTATTATAGGCCCTTGGAAGATTATTAAGCACTTTCTACTGCCTGCCCTCCTTAGGGGAATTGGGATTTTGATAATTTTCAGCATAGGACTAGTCAATTGCCTGACTCTACCCTCTACCAGCCCAAGTTCCTCTCTCCCAGGTTGGCTAGGTAAATCAGGCTGCTAAGCAGATTCTCCTCTCCTCTCTTCCGGGGCCACCCCTTGTCAGCTGTTATGCCCCTTAAAGTTCAAACCGGGTCTGAGCAACCAAACCCACAGAAAAGAAATCCCTTTCCACCCTTTGCCAGAACCACCTTACTCCTGGAGAAGCTCCCTCCTGCTTCATGGCTGGTGGGAGTTCGGGCTCGTAGCTTTTTGCCTTGAGGGTGGGGCTTAGCCACCCACCATTTCTAGCCACCAGTGCAAAAAACTCACAGTTTTCCCTTGGGCTTTTTACCTTTTTGTCCAGTTCCCTCCAGATTGTTGCCCTGAAGCCTCCTGCTCTGTGGGTTCCCAAAACAGCTTACTTAGGCAGGATCTTGCCCCTTATCAGCTGTTTTTTTGTGGAAGAGATGGTGAGTGCCCACTGAAACCGACACCACCTTGCTGGATCCTCTCTAGCCATTTGCCTTTTACACTGTGTAAAACTTTTGCATTGAAGGTTCAAAAGAAATGATAGGTGAAACTCCTGTCACTTTAATGAGAATCAAGACGGTAGAAATAAATTATACTAATAATCACTTAATTTTTCTCCATCATGCACATACAGTCAAAAAAACATGCATACACGGAGTTTTATTCACAATGTCCTTGATGAACCACTATAAATTATTAATTTGATAAAAATGTTACTCTTGTGTACATTTTTTGTTATATTTTATGTGATGAAACATGAAGTATACATAATGTATTCTGCTGCCTACCCAAGTACGATGGTTGGCTTGAGGAAAAGCACTTTATAAGCTGAATTAGTCCCTTCTTTCATAAAGCAACACTTTTCCTTGGAAGAGAGAAGGACAGGAAAACTAGTTACTCAGACTTGAATATTTGGTATTTTATCTAAAATTAGCAAAGTGAGCCTGTCACTTCAGTTGAAAACAAGGATGCCATTTGTTGCCAATAATAAAATCTGAGCATTCAAGCAAAAAATTAGAATTTTGGAAAAATTGCTAAAGAGCTAACAATGTTAGATATTCCACATGCTTCCTTATTCTCTTTATTATCAAGGTTACCCCAATCTATACTTCTATACAGGGTCCTGGAGGAAGAGAGCTAGTCTTTTAGCTTATAGTTTACTATAACCTGAAGAGACCTTAAGGTAAGAAGATCAGTTTATGCCACATACAGTGGTATAATTCCAAAGATTAGACTTGTGGCAGAGGCTACCAGTTGTCTCTCAATATCTATTCTCACCTTCACAGTAATAAATTCTATGGATTTAAGCTGGGCAAAGGGCTGCCAAAAATGTGTTATTTGCTAGCATTTTCTACAGCTACACATGACCAGTAAAATAAATATAAACAAAATGGCAGCACTACTGTGAAGACTGGAATGTGGATGTGATATCTGGAACTGGAAGAAATATCTTGCACAAGATGCAAAGTCACATGTTAAAGGTTCTAGAGCAACAAAGAAGGGTTTTTAGTCCCTAAAGATAATAGAGCCACTATATAAGTCATGGATTGTTCATATTTTTGTGAGAGGGAAACAAATTTCTATCTTGAATAAATAACTGTAATTTGAGATTTTCTGTTACTCACAATTGAACCTGATTATAACTGAGATGTGACTCAGCAGTCCTATTAGAGAAATAAGGCTCTATTATGTAATTATTTTGTTCTCTTTTCCTAGTATAATGGTAATATATTTCATTAACATTATCAATATAGTTGTTCAAGGCATAGATTACTAATGGAGGTAAGAGTGGCAACTCAAATTTTCTTGAAATAGTTGGTAATCCTATTTCTAAAACACATGTTTATACAAAGCAACAGATATTTTTTAATAAACTAGGATTTTACTTGTAAGTCAAAAATTACTGATTTCTCCAGAAATAACTAAACAAAGACTCCTAGCACAGGAAATGAGCTAGGCATTGTCTCTCCACATCAGAACTATAAAATGTTCAAATTAGAAGGTATCTTAAAAAAATATCTAATTCAACTCATTCTTCTGATGCAGATGCATGAGATGAAAATGCTTAGAGCCACAAGAAGAAAGGGACATGATCACAATAATATTTATAAATCAGAGACACATAAAAGCACCTATCATTAAGTTGCTAGCTCTTTCCATGTAACCCATATGATCTACTTCACCAGCTTGCGATACTAAATGAATGACATTTAGTCTCTTTATTTTACTTAATTACTGAAGACCCTACCTGCCTTTATTATCAGGAAGGTCAGTGGTGAAGGGACGATGTGAGAAGCTAATCCTACAAGTGCGCTGCTTGTCTTTTGTCTCTTTGACACATAGATCTTACTCTGCCATATAACTTTAAAATAATGCCATAAGGATTTCAGTGATATTACTTAGTTTATCTAAAATCACTGTAAAGTCTAGTGGCAAATCACATCTGAAAAAGAATTCGTATTACACCAAGTAAAATATAGGAAAGAAATCCATTTATTTGTATTTAATGTAGACTTAGTTCCTTGATTCGTCTTTAAACAATCAGAAACAAATATTTTAAGTTTTGCTTTAAGACTAGCTTTACAAGATCTTTGGAACCTTCTAGGATCTATCTTATCTAACTTCCTTAAACGATGTCTTTCTAAGAGATTACAAAAAACCCTACTTATGTACACAGTTCTTTCAGAGGATGACAGTTATGCTTTAATTTAATTCATTGTATCTCTGACCACTACATTGATCTTTTGTCTATTTCTGTGCAAGCTAACTTATTTTGATATTTTATGTCATGAATCACTATAAGAATTTAATTAAATTAATATACTAACTGTGCTGCAATTGCCATTGTAATATTGTAAATGTCAGGCCACTCCGCTCTCATTCCAGATCAAGACTGAAAATAAGAAGCTTCAACTCAGGTTCTTTTCTTTATCAAGTAATGTACACAAAAATAAATAACCCAGAGATCTCAATTTTTACCCAGAACCTGAAATTAGGATTTTACCTATTTGCTAGAAATGACAAATGCTTTTGTAGCATATTTGATTAATGACCTGTAATTATTTCTTTCAATTTTTTCTAATGTTCCATGTTTAATGCTCTTCTGTGTTCATAACCTGATCGTTGATAAATTGCTTTCCAATATTAATGCCACTCAGTTTTTTTAGTCTCTAATTTATTTAGGTTTTTTTAAAAAGAGTTGCCTTCCTTTCAGTTTTCACTGAGATTATTTTAAAAATCCATCCTGATAATTTACTTAAAAAGGTTCCATACTATATGTAATCAATGTAAAATTCTAATAAAATGAAATGCCCACTTTATCCAAGTCATCCTCTGTACAAGGAGCTATGCTTGTGCACCTTGAAGTATTTATCAATGTGGCAGCATAAGTGTATACCATAGTCTAAATAGGCCAGGCTGTTTAAAATAATTAAACTTGCATTTAATAAGGAAGAGTACATTCACACAATACTGATGTTTTGGCTGAAACATTTATATTTTATCTTGCTAAATAAATAGAAGTTTAAATGTCTTGAATATTTAATATATCAATTTATTCAAAATGCATGCTATTGCGTACCTTTGCAACCAGATACAAAAGTAAAATCAAATAATGCCATAAGTCATATTAGGTTGAATCCCTACTAAAGGTCAAATTAACTTATCATTATATCCAAAACTAACTTTATTCTTTCCAAAAATAGATGTCATACAAGGAAACAATTTGGACATTGGTAAGCATTAATTTATATGAAGTTTATTAATATTTTATATAAATATTTATGTTTAATAGTTATAAATAAAACATTTACATAAATATGAATAAAATATTTAAATGACTATAAATATGTATTTATATAAATATTTTGGGGTCAGTTAAATGCGATTAATGAATACATATTAAAAATACATATACAAGTTTGGAGTTCTATGAGAAAGTCTATTTCTTAATGTAGGAAAAAATTTAATTATTTTGTAACTTTTGTTTTTGCAATTTTTAATAAACTTTATTTTAGAATAATTATAGACTTACAAAAATTATGACAATAATATTGAATTCCTATACCCCACATTCAGGGTCCACTATTGTTAAAGTCTTACACTAGTTACAATTAATGAACTAATATTGATATGTTATTAATTCTAATCCATCTTTTAATTCAGATTTACTTAATTTTTACCTAATATCCTTTTTCTCTCCTGGATCCCATCTAAGGATACCATAGTACATCTGGTCATCATATGATCACAGGTTCCTCTTGGATGTGACATTTTCTCAGACCTTTCTTGTTTTTGATGACCTTGACAGTTTGGGGGAGTACTGGTCAGATATTTTATAAAATATCCCTCAATTGGATTTTGTCTGATTTTTCCCCCCATGATTAGCCTAGGGTTCTGTGTTTTCGGAAAAAGACCACAGAGGTAGAATACCATTTTCATCACATCATATTATAACATGTTTCATAATGTGAATTGATCATTGTTGGTTTTGGCCTTGATCTCCTGAAATACCTGAGATAATGTTTCTCAGGTTTCTCAACTGTAAAGTTACTGCACTTCCCCCTTTTCATTCTACACTTTTTGGAAGGAAGTCACTAGGCACAACCCATACTTAAAGAATGGGAAGTTATGCTCTACCTACTTCAGGGTGGAGAATCTACCCAATTTATTTTGATTTTTTGGGTACAGAAGATTTGTTTATTTCCCCTATTTCCTTCCTTCCTTCCTTCCTTCCTTCCTTCCTTCCTTCCTTCCTTCCTTCCTTCCTTCCCTTCCTCCCTCGCTTTCTCTCTTTCTCTCTTTCTCTCTTTCTCTCTTTCTCTCTTTCTCTCTTTCCTTCTTTCTTTCTTTCTTTCTTTCTTTCTTTCTTTCTTTCTTTCTTTCTTTCTTTCTTTCTTTCTTTCTTTCTCTCTTTCTTGTATTTATATCAATATGGAGGAAAGTCTAATTTGAAATCAATAGCGTTTCGTACCAGTGATAATTATTGAAAATGGAAGAATCATTCAAAATCCATATGCTTAGGAAAGCAACACAATTTTCCTCTTCTACCATACGGCTTGCCAGGTGGCCTCTGATACTATTAACATACTTTTTTTTCCTGTAAAACAATAATCTTAGACAGCATTTACTTTGGTTCTTCCTTTTATCTTCAACCCATATGCACCTTTACCAATAAAGAAGAAGAAAAAAAAATCTATCCTTAGTTCCTCTTGGAACCCTTTAGGAGAAGTCAAATTAGGAAACTCTATTTTACCTAACAGTCACTTTTCATTTGCTTTTTTTCTTCTTTCATTAAGCTCCATTATTTAAAAACTAACCTACATATTTAATTTTTTTCTCTCTTTCAGTTAAACTATATATTTCCTTTATTTACTCCTTAATTATGGAGCATATACCATGTGTTCTGTACCAAGGATAATGAGAGAGTTAGCTATGTTTGGTTCTCACATAAAATTTATTGCAGATGACTTTAGTTCATTTGTAGTTCAACTGAGGATAACAGGATTAAAATATAACAGTCCAATCTGCTGCATATTTTTAACCATGTGGTCACTGGGAAGTCTTTCATTTCCCTCATTTCTGTTTACAATTATGTCATAAACACTGGTTCAAATACTACACATTTTCTAGGAGGCAATAAGAAATGTAAACCTGGGAAGGTCATGGAGACCACAACTGGCCAATCATAGGACCAGAAATCAGAATAATTTACTTGGTGAGACACAGACATTCCAATGTTTCAACCACAATGAACTGGTATCAACCCAAATTTCTGGATAATTTGCATTCATAAAAGTCTACTGCATATATAAAAAGGAAAGGAAAATTCAACCTCGCATCTTGCATGAATTTGCTCAAGTTCATGAATGAAGGGAAAGTATAAACGTGACTACATGTGTTTCCCTTCAGATAAGAGTCTTCATTTTTTTAAAATGGAAAATTCAATTCAAACTTTCCATATATTAAAAAACAATTTCTTAAAAAAACTAAATTAAGAGACTTTCAGAATCCTGTACAGTAAATTTGTACTATATTAAAATTTTATGGTCATTATTATGTAACTTTATTTATAAGACCATGCTGTGACACAGGGCTGTTAATTTATACATATACATCTAACAGTATTCATCTATAAGTTTTATAAAGATGACAAATGCAGTGACTTTTACTTGTACCTTGTCAGTCTTCGTAAAGTAGCCATCAACCACTGGGTAAACCAATTTATAGCAAATTTGGACCAAATTGAGAGATAAGAGAAAAATTCAGCTGAAATAAAATGCCAGAAGGATTCCACATGAACAAAATATTTGTGAATAAAATTTCACTGCTTCTTGATGCCCAAATATTTTGCTTCCTTAACTACTGTAGATGTAGAAATGTTTTCTTCCATTTCTATTAAACCTATCCAAAACAATCACATTTTATTATCTTTGAAATCCCTGCGTAATTCAATGATGTGTCTCTTTTACTTTTAGTACTATGGCCCTATACATCATTTTATTCTGAAAGACATCTTCCTTGGTACTCCTGGGGAGAAGAAAAATGCCAAAACAATTAATGAAAACATTTGACATTTGAAGAGTTAAACTGGATTGCATAGAATATCAAATGAAGAAAAACTTTTATCAAAATATCCATGTAACCATTGAAAAGCTGATGGGTATAAACAAACCGTATTTTCTAATTTTTATTACCAGGTTCTAGTAACTAATTAGTTAAATATTCCTTATTTACAATACTGTGCTTTTAAAGATTGTATACAATGAATCAAGTGATATAAACTGCTTGTTTATATATCCTTAATCTATCCTATGCTTAGATAAAGATTTCCTAAATACACGTATTGTTTCAAGCGCCTGCACATAGACCACTTTATTTTTATTTATTTATTTATTTTATTTTTTTTTTTATTATGGGTAAAAATCAAAATTCTCACAATACATACAAACATTTGCAAAATGATATATAAATATATATGCATATATGTGTATTTGCTTACAAAAATGTTATTTATATATATATATATATACATATATTTTAAGAGGTGCTTAGATTACTTAAAATATTACACTTTATAAATGAAGAGGTATTCTTGAATGAGGATAGAATTAACTAAAAAAATTAATTTCTATTTATATTACTATCTAGTCTACCTATCTAAATTCTGATAGTTGTTTCTTGTAACAATCTTTTGTGTATCCATAATTACAGATGTAAAAAGATAACAATCTATTTAGAAAACAAATAGCATAATTCTATGGGATGAAGTAGAGCCAGCTAGTTGACATCTGAGAATTGTGCAAACATAGGAGTAGAAAACAACTAGGGTCTACTAAGCAACCCCTATTAGATGACAAAGGGGAGTGTGAAAAAGACTCTTCCCAGATAATTACTAAAGTTGGGAGGGCACTTGTTCCCAGGGTGCATCTCAGAAAGGACTCGTTTGTTTTGGCTTGTCTCTTCAAGTGGAAAGTTAAGTGTGAATTAAAAAATGGCATGCTGAGTTTTAGGGGCATCTTCTTCTCTTTTTGCCAAAGGGCAGCATTGAGTTAATCATGTCATTGATTTTGAAGCTTCAGTGTACTATTTATAACCGTAGAGTAAATAGAAAGTAGTTAATGCTGTTTACCACAAGAAGTTTATGAATACTGTTAATAAATAGTTTTTGCATTGCTGCTTCTTTAATGTGAAAGAATGTTGTCACCTGCTCCTTTTTGGTTAACACTGAAATAAAATCCTTACTAAGAAATAAATACAGCAAATTTATTCTCTAAGGAAATCCTTGCACATGTGTAAAGTTTATTGCGCACATGTCAAATTTCTTTCTAAATTAGCTAATATATGTAAGGTTCATATCATTTTAGAGAATTGAAAGGTTTCATACTATATGCTAGGTTCATATTATATTTTACAAAATAGAATGCAATAGGGTTATTAGAAATGGGACAGTTTGACAAAGATAATAAGTCTAGATAATCAGGACAGGCAAGCTACACTACAAGCAACTCATGCTTACACTATATGTGGTAAACTCAATTTATTGATCAGATGATATTTAAATTTTTCACTAGTGACCTATATAATGCAATAAGATCATTGCTTAGTGAGTTTCTGGAAGCACTGAACGTAAAATCATGACTAAAGTTTTGGAATGAAGGATTCAAAATCTAACTGATATTTGTGAAAGGTTAAGAGTCAGATGGAATATTTTTCTATAAAGATACATAGGGAAAAATCAAGGTTGTCTCATAAGATAGGAGGTGAAGGAGAAGAAGTGGACGGAAGGGAAAATATAACTACTCTGTGGAGTATTTATAGTGTACCAACCAGTAAGTATTTTATACATGCTTTTTCTAATCCTTACAACAACCCTACAAGTTAAGTATGATATCCCCTTTCCTCTTTTACAGAGGAATGAAGAGTGACTCAGAAAAGAAGTAACTCACCCAACATCATACAACCTAAATGGAGAGCTTTCAACCTCAGTTGCATATGACCAGGTATATGTGAGAGATTAGTTGATTACACACTGTGAAGAATTCAGCTTTTTCCCCAGTAAGCACAAGTCAGTGAATAAAGAAGAAAATATTCAATGTAAAAATGGTGAAACTGTCTTTCCACTATTTCAGGGTCTGTCAGAGATTGATTTACTTATAGCTCTTAGTTCTAATATCAACAATTCAGAAAGGAAGATACAGAGGGTAAAGAAAGAATATCACAAAGACAAAGGTAAATTAAAATTACATTTAAAATGTTGCCTCCACAAGAACCGAGCTTATGGTGTGCTTTCATAACAGTAGTAAACTCTAGTGCTTCAATTCTAAAACAATGCTAAACTCCACACATGAATCCTACAGGCTTTTGTCTTAGGGAAGCTATAGGATTTTATGAGGTATCGGTGAAGAAAAATGTTCCCCAATTCTTGGAACCTAGATATCCCTCACAAGGAAGTGATGAGCTGCTCATTCTGTTCTACTGCAGCCCATGGGATGGTGGTGGAGAAATTCTCTGGTAGTGTTGGCATATACTCTGAGCCTCTAATGGAAGCAAATCATATACTTTCTAAAGTGACCATATCACTCTGGGTAATTCATAGATAGTGTTCCAGTGAAATCTAATAGCTCTAATTGCCAGAAACATTATTAAAATAATTGCTACCTCTTAATTTTTATTTTTCGCCAAGTGCTACTCCATGTGGCAGCAAATTTTTTTTTAAAAGGAAAGTAACATAAACTATAGGACACAGAAACTACAAAGGCAGTGTCCTCACTCTTTAATAATTCTAAATGCGACTGTTGAAATAACACTGCCGCCTGGAGATCTGCTGTTTAATAGAACGTTTGTGGATAATTGAACTCCTGCTTATTGTTCAAAAGGTCATGAGGCTTGAGTGGGCTCTTTTTCTTTTGGTAAATTATTCAGTTTGAGTATTTATTTCCCTGTCAAAAGGAAAGTATTGTATGAACTGTCTTCGTTGATGTTCAGTGTTTCCTAATTTGATTGTGTTCTTTTCTGTACATAGCCTCAGCAGAAAATTTCCATTTCTCTTTCAAATTCCAGTATAAGGCCTTCTTATTTTTTCTCTTTGCTGTATAGATCAGCCTCATGGATCAAATAGACATGAATTAAGTCAATGTGAAATAATGATAATGCTAACTGAATGGAAAGTTTCTATTTGATTTTTGTTTTAAACCAGGTCAGAATTTTAAAATTAATATTGTTTGCAAGCATTCTATAAAGGGAATCTAAAATAGAAGGGTAGGCTAATTTTGAAGAAATTTCTGGTATTAGATTACTATATCTAATCTATATATCTATAGTTATATCTATATTAACTACCCCTGATTCTAGCAAAGTAGTATTTGCACAATATCTACATGCTCTACTATGGTCAATAGATGTATCCTGTTCTGATAAAAACCTATGTGCAGTTTTGCTCCCAAACTTGCAGGGCCTTCTGTGATAATTTATTTCTTCACTGTTGGCTGAAGAAGAAAACTCAAATCAAGAGTGAGAGGGTCATGGGAAAATAAAAGTGGCTGAGTTTGAGAAAATACATTTGCTGCTCTCATTTTCTTCTGAATCTTGCAATCCATACACTTACCAATCTAAATGCTGCCAATGCAATATACCAGAAATGAGTTAGGTTTTGCAATAAGAATTTATTAGGTTAAAAGCTTACAGTTCTGAGGCTGTGAAAGTATCCAAATCAGACCATCATCAAGAAATGCTGCCTCACTAAATTGCAGCTGTGGGAGGTCAGGCACATGGCAAAGCAGCAGCATCTAAAGATGCTTTCTCTCCAAGCTTGCAGGCTATCAGGCACATGTCAGTGCCTGCTCATCTCTCCCCTCTCCTCCAGACCTTGTCTTTTCAGCTTCTGGCTAAAGTGGCTTCCTTTCAGCCTCTGTGTTCCATCGATTCTGGCTTTTGATCCCTAGGGTCTTCTCTCTCAGCTTCTAGGGTCTCCTCTGTCTCTGCAGCTTTTTTTCTGTAGTCTGTGGCTTTTATTCCTCTGTTTAAAAAAGGCTCCAGTAAGAGGATTAAGACTCACCCTGGGCCATGCCCCACTGAAGTGATCTAATTAAAAGGAACATCCTTTAGCTGAATCTAATCAAAAGTTCCATCTTCAATGGGTTTACATGCACAGGAAAGGATTAGCTCTAAGTATATGATTTTCTGGTATATATCCAGCTTCAAACTGCTATAATATATTTAAATATTTTTTCTTGCTTTAAGATGAAGTGGAGTAGTCTTTTTTACATTTTGTACTTTTTCTCGATACTCTATCTTCCCCTGGACCAGAAATTTTAACTTATTGATCACATTAGGAATGATTGAAACTAAGCTAGATGTCACCTTGCTTCTACATTCAACTTTTACAACAATCATATTGTTTAACCTTCCTACAGATGAAGAAATGGAGATAGTTAAGTCACTTTCCCAGCATACCATTTCTCATAGATGACAAGGCCAAGATTTGAACCTGGGCTTAAGTGATGCCAAAGTTCAGGCTCTAATTTATTTCCTTGTCACATAAAGGCATGGATACTGGGAAGGAATAATAATTCTAATGGTCCTGCCAAGACATAAGATACTACTGATTCAATCCATCCAACAGATATTGACTTCCATGATGACATGAAATGTATGCCAACCTACTACTCCTGGTTCCCTTGCTTTTCTTTGTTGTATGCTTCTACCTTCTTCTCCTGGTCTCTGAATTAATCTCATCTCTGGTTGTTACTCTCCTTTGTTTATGGCCACCAATTTGACTGTTTATGACTTTATTCCAGCTTAGTTTCTCAGGTTCTGTTCATTGCAAACCTTTGACTGCCTGAATTCCACTTCTTTGCTCAGAGAGCCTAGTCACAAACACTCTGAACTTCCAATGATTGCTTACACACTGCCTTGGTTTTTTACATGCTAGCTTTGACTCATCAAAACCTGATTATCAGTAGTCAAAGGAAAACTTCCATCTTGAATATAGACAAACTTCAGTCAGTAAAAATGCAAACAATCTTCAATGTGTATCTTGACCTATTGTTCCCAATCTCTAACTAGAAATGCATCAAAATTCAATGTAATAGGTATCGGTATCTTAGTCTGAAAAACATATGGTAGAAACATATGTCTAAAAATTATTTTGTCCTTAGGCTGTCTTATTTCTATTGTAGACCTGTCTCTTCCCAGTTCTTCTTCTAAAGTGGGAATCTATGTGGGGGAACATCCTTGAGGCTTTCTGAGTCTGACTTGTTTTACTTTCATGTATTCTCCTTAGATCCCTTTGACTAAGCATTTTAATTCCCATTTTTGCCAAGTCTAACCTGACTTTCTATTCTTGTTATCTATTGTTACGTAACAAAATACCTTAGTAATGAAGAGTCTTAAAAGCAACCATAAAACAATTTATCTTGTAGTTTTGTGTATTGGGAATTTGGGCAGAGTTTGAGGTGGGTGATTCCTCTGTTATGCTATTAAGATATTTCTTAAGCTGTTAAGATATTTCCTGAGATTACTCATTGGCTTTCAGCTGGTTGATGGGCTTGTCTGAAGTGTCCGAGATGGCTTCTTTCATATGTCTGTTGCCTGGGCAGTTTAAATTGGTAGACTAGGCTTATCTGGAACTGGTGGCCAGAGTACCTGTCCATGACCTCTCTAGCAGGGTGAGGGGAGAGGTTAGGTCTCAGTGTATTTGAACTTCTTAAATGGAGACTCATGACTCCTAGAGAGATGCTCCAAAGGACATTGAGCAGAAACTATTTCTTAAGCTTCTTAAATTCACACAGCATCATTGATGTTTTCTGTTGGACAGAGCAACTTAACCTCACTGTCTTAATTTCTCTTTTGTAAAATAAATATGCCTATATTTTTTGAATATTATAAACATTAAGTGGGATAATGTACATAAAGTACTAAGCATAATTCCTTGCTTTCAAAACCATTTCAATAAAAAATAGTAGCTATGATTAATAATTACTTTGTGTGAATGTGAATTAGCCATTTAATATCTCTGAACCACCTTGTCCACATATTTTATTCTGCATAATTAAGAAACTAGATTAATTGGCTCTTATTATATTCATGGTTATGTTTTATTACAGTTAGAGGATATAGACTAATATCACAAGAGGGAAAAGACACATGGGCAAAGTCTAGGAGAATCCAAGGGTAAGCCTCCAGGTGTCCCCTACCACTAGAGTTGCATAGTGACACACTTAATTCTTCCAGCAATTATGTGTGACAAGTATGCAAAGTGTTGCCCCCTAAGAAAGCTCACCCAGGTCTTGGTGTCCAGGATTTCTATTGGCAGTCAGTCACAGAGGTATGCAGCACCTATGTATGTATACCTAGCCCCTCCCCAGAGAAAAGCAAGTGTTCACAATAAATCACATAATTAAGAAAAACGTTTTTGGCCAAACTGATACAGCATGGCCCAAGGCCTCAGGCGTACAAAAATACTATCAGAAGAGAATATTCCAAAGGCTCAGATGTTATCTTTGAGGTGCATGAAGATAGACTTTCCCTGGAATGTGTAGGATTTGAGCAATCCAGGATAGCTAAATTGACCGTTTCCTGCCCACATATTAATATGTTAATAGACAAAACTGAGTGTGGGATATACAGAAAGGCTCTATACTATTTCTCAAGTTTTCATGTAAATCTAAAATTGTTTTAAAAGTTTACTGGAAAATCAAAATCCAATTGGAACAATTGATTCTATAGATATAAATAAAGGCTGAAAGTATTTTAACACTTGTCTTAAAACTTGATTTGTCTGATATCATTGAAAGGGATTATATTGCAAGAAATACTGTTGCATTTTCTTGGCCTAGTCCCTTTAAAATTTCTATTGTCTTCATGTTTACAAGGAAAAAGATTGAGCTTTTATTAAAACGAGCTTTTATTATTCATAATAGCCAAAAACTGGAAAACAATCTAAATGCTTATCAACTAATGAATGGATAAACAAATGGAATGTTATTCAGCCATAAAAAGGAATGAAGTACCAATGTATGCTAGAGCATGGATGAAACTTGGAAATATTATGCTAAGTGAAAGAAGTTAGACAAAAAGGATCGCATAATGTATGATTCCATTTATATGAAATGTTAGAATGGGCAGTTCCAGAGACAGTAGATTTCTGGTAGCCAGGACATGAAGAGTGAGAAACGGGGTAATATAATCTGGAATTAGATAGTGGTGATAGTTACACAACCTTGTACATTTATTAAAAACCACTAAATTGTGCACTTTCAAAAGGCTGAATTATGGTATATGACATCTCAGTAAAAACAGCTGTTTTTCACAAATAAGGTTAAAACTCACAAACATCTTCTCTGCTTTTTTATACTAAGTGAGCAGATTTAGATGAATTTTTCAAATAAATGTATTTCTTATGTATCTATTTCAGTGTTCCCCTTATATACCTGTTTTAACTTCCTTCATTTCTCATTCCATGCCACACATATGCATACAATTCTTATCTTTTTAGAGAAGAGTTCCTTCTCTATGATATTATTGAATATGTTGCAACAGTGAAATTCTTATAACCATCATGGGCTATTAGGTCTTCTAATATGTGAATAAAATAGGTTGAGCTTTCTTTAAATTAGTACAAACTGAAAAAAATTTCCTCATCCTCTCCCTCCCCTGCCTTGCTATAATATTTTGTTTTATTAGAGAAATTATAGTCAGTGTTAGTCAGCTTTATACCAATATTGCATACTGATGTGTATGCACACACGTTATTATACTAAGCTGTGTTAGTTATTGATTAATTAAATTATTCTAAGTGGCTTAGCAGTAGGAGTCCTGATGCCTTGCTGTGACTTATAAACACCTTTCTACATCAGAAAAGTGAATTTAGATACACACA
Organism: Tolypeutes matacus; assembly: GCA_026826555.1. Taxonomy (NCBI): domain Eukaryota; kingdom Metazoa; phylum Chordata; class Mammalia; order Cingulata; family Chlamyphoridae; genus Tolypeutes; species Tolypeutes matacus. Next base: position 12,677,097 of record JAKSZT010053779.1, on the reverse strand, counting down.
CATACACACCTGTGGCACAGTGGAATAGGAATCAAAGAATTTTTTTTTCTTTTGGTAAATAAGAGTATTTGGTAAATAGTATAAAATTTAATCAAATAGAATTATTATAGTAAATAATTTTGCAAGTTAAATTAACCTTTCTTTGTACTTGTTTTAGACTTCCATAAATTTAAAATAATTTTAAACATATTCACACTAAATGATTATACAGAATCTTTTAATGCAACAGTGTACAACTGAATCGAATCAATATCCCTTGTACTTGAATACACATACAAATTCATCTATTTTAATAAAAGATTATAAGACTTTTGTTATAGGTTTTTTTCCTCCTTAACAAAGTTGAGAACACAAGCAGTTTCTTAAAGATGACCATGAATGATGCACTTAAGGTCTAATAATGAGTTTACACACTGTCTCCCTTTAACTGATCGACTTATACTTGATCCACTGAGTTGCACCACGAACTTCAAAAGGTGCATTATTACTGTAGATATGATGACCTAATTCTTCCAGAGATGGTTCAGGATCACTTGTAGCAAACTGGGCGGCATCCTCAATCTCTTTCCTCACTTCTGCATCAATTTCCTTTAATTCTTCAACACTAGCGAGCTTGTTATTTACCATTCTATCTTTGAGAAGCGCAATAGGATCACTCTTACTTCTGACTTCCTGAATCTCTTTTCGCGAACGATAACTGATTCCGGGATCACTCATACTGTGCCCATGGTAACGGTAAGTCTGCAGCTCTATTAGTATGGGCCCTTTTCCTGATCTACAATAGGCAGCTGCAAACTTCACTGCCTCCCGGACACTTAGAACATCCATTCCATCTACCCTTAGCCCAGGAATAAAGCCTGCTCTCTTGTAGTACTCAGTGCTGGCTGCTGCTCTCTCAACAGATGTTCCCATTCCATAGCGATTATTCTCACAAATGAAAATACAAGGTAATTTCCATAAAGCTGCTATATTGTAAGCTTCAAAAAGCTGACCCTGATTAGCAGCACCATCGCCATATAAAGTCAAGCAGATCTCGTCTTTTCCCTGATACTTACAGGCCAGAGCAATGCCAGCTCCCAGGGGGCCCTGGGCTCCGACAATGCCATTGCCCCCGTAGAAGTTCTTGCCATACATATGCATCGACCCTCCTTTTCCTTTAGAACAACCTCCTTTTCTTCCTGTAAGCTCTGCAAGAATTGCTCGGACAGAAATTCCACGGGTATAGCTTAAGCCATGAGCCCGATAGGATGTGATGACGTGATCTGTGGGGTTTATACCTGCCTCCAGCCCCACACAACAAGCTTCCTGGCCATCACACAAGTGACAGAAACCACGAATAAATTTCTGTTTATACAGCTGATCTGCCTTCAATTCCATTCGGCGAACAGTCTGCATCATCCTGTAGTATTTGAGCCCATCCTCCCTGGTGAGCACTGTTGAGTCAGGAGGGCCTTCTTCTAACCGATAAAGATCACATTTCTTGATATCAAAAGTTGCATCATTTGAATAGTTACAGGATGCCACCAGTACTCTGCTAGCTGGCTTCTGGGTGACCCTCGACAACACACGAGCGACGGCAGCGGCGAGCATCTTCTTCATGGAGCACGGAGCACGGCGTGTAACCGCAGCGGCGATACCCAACGGCCCAAACGTCCTGCCGGGTTGTCTCGGTGTCAACTGCAGGCGGCGAACGCACGTGGCTGGCGCTACAGTGCAAGCGCGGGCGACTGAGACCACGTCAAGCACTGCGCGGCCCCCAGCCCGGACGAATTGATGTTCAAAGTACCTTCCAAACAAAAAATTAAGAATAAAGGTAGTTTCTTTTGCTGCAAGATTTGGCTGAATTGCACTCCCATTCTAACTGACACCATCATCATTGCTAAACCATAATAATCTGAGTCTCTAACCCCGCTTAACTCTGTGGCAATGCATCTTACGCTCTCCCCACCCCCACTCCCCAAGTGTATCTAATAGAAGAGAGAAACAAATTCAAGCTCTAAAAGACAAAAAGGGTTCTGGCAGTTTAGGCCAAAGGTATTCCTAGCAATATTTCTTTAAAATTTTGTTTTCGATCTTTAAAATATGGATGGATATTATATTCAACTCCATAATATAGCTTTTTTATGTACAGATAAAGTTTTAAATTATGTGGCATTGAAATAGTTAACATTTTTTCAAAAAGCAAACTTTTTTTAGGAAAAGTTGGTGCTCCTGTGGCTTCTAGAACCTATCTCATCTGGGGAGTACCCAAACCCAGCCTTATAATAATAATCTAAACCCAATAATAAGGTTTGCCTGGTATGGGGGAAAAAAGTGGAAGCAGGGTCCAGCTGCAGATTGTGGTTAAATGTTTGTGATATGGCAACTTTCTTTACCCTTTTTCACAATCCTGAATCCTGTCCAGTTTTCTCCCTATTTGCTGACTAATTTATATATATATATACATTTTTTTGTCTTACTATATTTAAAGATGTCTTCAACTGGTTTCCATGTCCTTAAGACTAAGCTGGCTTTATTTCTTGCTTTTATAATAGCATAGGTTGGACCAATCTTAGTCCAGGAAACTGAGAAGCATGTTCTTAAAATGCATCTCTATTAGTAACCATTAGAAAATACTACTTCTTATAAAGTGACATACCATAGAATATATAGTTTGAACTGAAAAATAACAATAGAGTGTGCTTAAGCCACTAGTGATAGGACAAAAAGGGCCCTAGGTGTTGGGCTTACAGAGATTCCATATCATTTTCCTCTTTTGTGCTTTTATTAGGAAGGTAATTTTGTAGCCCCAATAAGCCAAGCCTAATCAGGAATCCTGTCCTCTTTGGAGCATTAAGCAATTCACTTTAATGCATACTCTCCCTTATATCCACAATCTATCTATAAATGAGAAATTCTTACCCAAATTTTCCTATTACATGTTCAAAGCTGCCTTCTTTAAATCTAGTGGCAAGTGTTATTTTGGATACTTTTGATATTCAGGCAGGGAGGAGAAAAATAGCTTGTTAAAAAGTTATAATACCTCTCAAAACTGGATCTTCCCCCTACTTTCCCAACCCAGCCATAATAATGGGCCTTATCTATTCGTTCAATTTAACATTCTGCTGTTGGAATTCATGGTCTTGCTGTGTTGTTTGCTCCCTCTTTGATAGTTAGCCTGTCTCTGCTCTTCTTTTTCATTCCTGCAGGTATTTGAGGTCTCCAGGGAGCATTATCTCCATGAGAATGAGAAAAATGACACTGCAGGATGGAATGGTAGTGTTAATGGGTCACTGAGTGACAGCTGAGCCTTCTCTCTGAGGTATCAACTAGACTAACGCTGCCAGGAACACGAGAGATATACAGTAAAGCGTGCCAATTTAATCTTGTCACATGTAGCCTGGGCTGCAAAGATAGAGCTTCTCTTAAAAGCCTAGTGTGACAAGGCTAAACCCTACTCATGCCAGAGGAGAACATGCAAAGATGCTAATTAGAAAATACTTGTGCTACAGGTCCCAAAAGAAGATGACCCTTTTTTCGCAACAGTCTCTGTTTAAGATAATAAATAATAAAATATAAAACTTCAAGGGATCTCTTGGATATCAGTTATCCTATGCATCTTAAATTCAACTTAAAGATAGTTGAAATCATATTTGCATAGTATGATGTCAAACTATTTCTATTAAACTGATTAATACTGATGGTTTTTGGACTTTCATTGCTATTTTCCCAAACCCATTCAAATTTTCCAGGTAAAAGTAAAATTTATTACACTAGACTTTAGTGTAAATGTTTAAAACTCCCCAAGATCATAACCTATTGAAACTGTCCTCTTACCAGACACCAGCTAGACAGGATTCCAAGCTATGCATGGGAAAGAGAGCCAATGATGATGTTCTTTTCTTCAAATGATTTATTTTATGCCATTTCATTGTTCAATATCCTGTTTATTACCAAACAGAGCTAAAGAGTCATCTATATGCTCACCATTAAAATGTTATTTGCAATTAAAACTCCCCATAAATTCTAACTTTTTAATTAATGTCAAATCTCATTTTTAATCTATTTGAAATTAAAAGAAAACAGATGAGCACTTTTATAAGGCCAATGGCAGACTTTATACTTAATTAATAAAAAAACTAATAAAAGATGAGCCAGTGATTATAGTAGCAGTCATTCATGTCAGTGTGACAGAATTTCACATTTCATGCCTGAAAGTTGATCCTACAGGGGCATTCATAAATGCATCTTCAAAGCATCAGCTCCATTTTATCAGTAGCATAAAAATACTTTTGAATAAGAGAAAAGGAAATGTGAAAAAATGAGCAAGTAGCATGTTTGAAGGATATTTAAATTCCTCCGGTAATAATTGCACTTTCACCAACTGTTAAGTGGGGAAAGCTGTTAAGTTTCAGATAAATAATATCAGATCTCATTAAATGATTAGTGGTGATGCATGTGTTGGTTTTTTTTTCCATAGCTCTAAGATACGGCAATTAAGAGTGATGAGTAAGAACTTGGTACAAAAAAACGAGTTACATGTAACTCAGAGAAGAATTTTTTTCCCATTTGGTCTCTTCCTTTATCGCCCTTGGGGAAAGAGGAGAATGTCAGCACCACATATTCTGCAAAATAATTGCAATCAAGCAAGATTCCTCTCTAATATTCTAGTAAGCAAAATTATTCCAGAACAGTTCAGAGCTTAAGGCAAACAATGTGGTTTTTTTTCTTCTCATCCCACCAAAATTCGGAAATATTATTAAATGGAAATTCAGGATACTTTCCCATCAAGAGAAGAATTTATTGGAAACAAGTGGTAAAGTGAGACTGTTCCTCATTCCACTCAGGTTATGAAGCATAAGGAAAGGAAAGGTCTGGGTTAATTTTTAGTAGCAACCAATGGAGTGACCATTTTTCTCCTGTGGGATAAGTCTGAGTCACTGCCCATCATACCCGTGCCCCTTCCCTTGAGTTTCAGATCAGGGACTAGCAGATAATGATGAAAGAGATCATAACACAAAGCTATAAAAGAAAACTTTCCAAAATATTTAACTAAGCTCCCTATTGATACAGACTTCATTGAATACATTCGAGATACATATATAATTTCATGTAAAATGTGGTGTCAAGATTTACTGTGACTTAGTGTTTCCATCAGCAAAGCTCTGGAATAGAGTTATGAACTTATTTCTGCTCAATACTATGAGTTGCTTTTAAAACCATAAGCTCCATTCAAAATAAAAATCATCCATTTAAGAATGATTCTGATAAGTCGGAACAAATTTAAGAAGTCAGAGTTAAGTCAGAGTTAAAACTATTTGCATTTCCTCCAAAAATTAGTATTTCCACTTCTTGGGAAAGTGTTTCATTCAGCAGATTTTAATACATGCATACTTAAAACCTCAGGCCAACTTGTATTCTTTATGTAAAGATACATTTATCCTGATAACTTGGGCTTTAAGAGGTTAAGGTATATATAAAATGTGATAGTTAAAAATGAACTCCTTATATTTAATAGTGAAATGAGGGCTTCTTTCCTCTGTGCAAACTATTGTAATATGATTTCCTCTTACTTTACTAGTTTGTGATGTTTTGTTCAGGAATGCCCTCCAACAACCCTTCTTTCTAACGACTATAGGTAGAATATTAACTATTTATAATATCAGCACATTTACTTGTTTTAACTTTTGTTTATTTGAAGAAGAACTAAGAGTCTTTGAAATAGCTTTAAAGAGGGGAAGAAATATTGATAAAATTCCAGGGCACTGCTGCCCCCTAGAAGGAAGCTAGAGTAGTATATTTGACTAATACAGAGAAACCTTAGAAGGAAGAGACTGTGAGAGATGGTAAAGCCTGCACCCCAATTTGACAACTGTACTGTTGGCCACATCTTCAGTGGCCTGTTCTGTATCTTACCTTAGGCACAGTTTTCTATCTCATCCTTACCTTAGATTCTAATAGATTCCATGGCTTTCTCAGGAGATTCTGTAGATAAGTGTAAAGACATAGAGGCAAATTTCTCTTGAGCAAAATAATATTTTTTAAAATAATGAAGATGAAATTCTCGGCTTCCATGAATGCAATTGAGGTTTACAGCATGACTGTATATATTGCACAGATAATATGTTAGTCTTACATCTCCTTGCTAGAGATACAAAGTTAACAAAGGTTGTTTATTTGATCCCCACAGAGGAAGCTAAGACAGTTAGTATCATCGCCAAATTCTATTTGAGGACATTGAGGTCCAGGGAATTTAGGTGATAGACAAAAGTTACAAAGTTAGTAAAAACAAAATATTTATTTTTCACATATTCAACAAGTACATATGAAGTGTTTTCCTTCAATGTGTTTCCTCTGTGTACTAAGTAGTGGAAATACAGTGCCAATATACAATTAAATTTCCCTCTACTTTATCCATTTCATGTAGAGATTTTGTGCTGTCAGCTCTCCAAGATTTTCTGGCACTGACTAGAGAAAAGGACACATCATCACTGAATGACAGAGGAAGCGACACATGAACAGCTGTTATAGTGGCAATAAAACTAATGTATTGCATTCCAAGCAATGGTTACAATGACAGTTTGTCTTTATTAGGATCAATGATGAACAAATTAAAAATATAGTGCTGTCGAAGTGCAACATACAAAACAGAACATTCTAATTTCCTAAAGTTGTGTCATCTCCTTTAATTTGGTAGTATAGCAGAGCTGAAAAGGCACACTGGGAAATATGAAAATCAGGATCCCATAATTAAACAATACACTATGAATATGAATGCAGTTTCTCCAAGCAACCTGAGACAATGCTGTAGTTTTATGGAGCTTTCCATGCGTGAGAACCTTTCTGTTCCCACAGACCCAGTATGCATCTAGAGTCTAAGATATTTCCATAGTACCCAACACTGTGAATCGAAAGGCCACCATGGAGAAACCATGGGATTTAAAATGAGTCGTAATAAACATCACCTATGCTGGTAAATAAAAAGAACGTGCAATAAGAGTTTTCAAGCTCAAACATGTTTGGCACTCACCAAAAGTCTCATATTCAGGCAGCAAGCTTGTTGGGGCATAATTGGCCATAGTGCTTGCATAATATTAGACCCTGAAACTGCACTGAAAATGTATGATGAATTTGTCCAAAAGCTTTTAACCTCTACCTTCATCTAACCCTTGTCCCACTTCATTTCATGATAAAAATAATAATAATAGCAATAACATCTATTTGTAAGAATGCTTTACAAATTTCCTAAGGACTTTTCCTTCCATTTTATATGGAATACATCTTATCCCCATATATCCAAGGAAAAACAGACCCAGCAAGGTTAATAAGCCAAATCATCGGGCATGCACTCAAGTCATAATTCTAACTTATGGAGAGCCAGAATCTCATCTTCTTATGCAGTGTTCCTTTCCTACATACACTAGTGCTCCCCAGCCCCAGCTGCCTGTCTCCTGGTGGATTTTTACACCTATCATAACTTCCTTCCCACTAATCCCAGCAGAACAGTCTTCTACTTATCTGGAAATCTAAACCCTTAGGCTTTTTTACAGAACCTGCGATTCCTTCATAATGAGAGACTGTTCTCATTCACATTCTCCCCACCTCTACATTCCTACCAGAGAATCATTAATCTTGTCATCTCCACTGGCTTGCTTTCATACTCAAATTTCCTCAACTCTGAAAGAAGATACCAAAGTCCTCTTTGTCTCTTTTATATCTCGTCCTATACTTTTCCTTTTATCTAGTCAAGCTCCATAAATGTGCAGCATGCATCCAGTCTCCATTTACTTTCCTCTAATTGATTCCATACGCTTCTGCAATGTGTGTTATCAACAATGAGCTGACAATTTTATCATCAAGAATATGGATAAATTTAATGACAACTTGAGTATCATAACTTGCTAGAACTCTTGACCACATAACTAACTTAATAAGCGTTTATACATGGATATTGCCTTACTTTACTTCAAAAAAAAAAAGAAAGTAAAGTGTTCTTACTCTGCTTATATCCAGATGTAATTTCCTGATAATGTCAACTTTGACCCAAAAAGTAAATGTGGGTCTAAAGTTTAATGCTATGTGCTCTATTCTTGCCAGTCTAAATGATTACCCACATGGTCTCATGTGATTCACTGGTTTAATTCTCACCAGTAGAAAGATACCATCTGCATTTTCATTATTAACTTCCCTTCATTCTTTCTAGACTACCAGGAAAAAATCTGTTTTAAAGCCTTGCAACTATGTAAGCCTGAAAACTTCTAAAGAGAAAGTTGACCTATCTTCTCCCCATTTAAATGAAACTATCATCCCATGCCAATTTTTTTGTCATCATTAGTAACCTATTCCTGATTTATTAATTCAACTTATACTTTGAACATAATGTCTTTTTAATCATTTTGTACTGGTAAATACAGAAAATCACAAAGACAAAAATTTAAATCACCTAAAGAATACCACCACTAAATTTTTTTTTTTTTTTTTTTTTTTTAAGATTTTATTTATTTATTCATTTATCCCCCCTTGCTGCTTGTGCTCGCTGGGTCAGCTAACCACGCCGTGCAGGCGGGCTTGCCTTCACCAGGAGGCCCCGGGAACCGAACCCAGGGCCTCCCATATGGTAAACGGGAGCCCTACTGATTGAGCCACAGCCGCTTCCCAGCCGCCACTAAATTTTATTTCTACTTTTTTATTTGGGATTTAATTAGGATCATATTGTGCACTTTATATTTCTTCAGTTTTCTTTCTTAAGTACCTTTTATAATTATTTTAAAAGTCATCAAAAATAACTTCAGAACCAATTTTAATAGCTGCAAAAAGCCCTGCATTATATGCATGTCCCATAACTAAATTAAATGTTTGCCTAAGAGTGAATGCTTGTTATTACTGAGCTCATATTATGTGCCAGGCATTATGCTTTAGGGGTTCTGTGTAGTATTTTCGGTAATCTAAGCACCTCTTAAAATATATTTATATATATATATATAAATAAAAAAATAAAAAAAAAGAAGTGGAAACAGAGGAAAAAAAAAAAACACCTAGGACTGTACAACACAAACAGTAAACCCTATTGTAAATGATAGAAAACAGTTAATAGTACAATTATAAAAATGTTCTTTCACAAATTGTAACAAATGCACTGCATTAATGCAATGTGTTAATAATAGGGTGGTATATGGGAACTTTGTATTTTATGCATGATTTTTCTGTAAACCTACAACTTTTTAATAAAAATTTTTTTAAAATAAATAAAAATTTAAAAAAATAAAAGTACTGGCAGTTTTAAATTTAGTTTACAATGTTATTTACATAAAATATTAATATGCTCATTATATCAGTCCACTCCTTTAAGATTTCTTCCGGTACATTTTTTGCATGAAATTATGTGTTTAGTATATAATAAAAATAGTGATTTGTTTTATTTTTGATATTTTCCCTTCATATTTAGCTCTTTGGGTATAAGAGAGGTAATATTCCAACTTCATTTGGTCCTTCTCAATTCTCCCACTATCATATATTTAGTAGTTCATCCCTACTTTGTTGTTTAGCATGTTTACTTCACATTTATATCCATATTTCTCTCTCTTTTGCCCTGAAATTTTAACTCTAGGCTCTTTAGTTTTATTATATGTCAGTTGATTCTTGTACTAGCACTTCACAGTTTTAATTATAATAGCATGTTATAATTACAGATTTAATTGACCAAGCCCTTTCTTATTACACTTATCATTAAAATCCTCTAAGAGTTCATAGCCTCTATATTATTTCAAATGAAGACCAGAGAATTTTTATGAAATAAAAATAATTTGGAATTTGTACTAGACTTCCATTAAACATAAAAGAAATCAGAAATAATTCTGTCTTTACAACATTCAGTTTTGTCATCCAAGAATGTGCATGATACATCTCTCAACTCATTCAAGATTATATAATCTATCATGGTGTGGTTTTCCTTATTAATATCCTATGCATTGTTGGTAAAATTGTTTTTTGACTTGGGTGATGATGGTTTTTATAGATAATTATTTATTGACCTCCTACAATGTTCCAGGCACTTTACTAAGTGTATTGAAGGAATTATTTTAACTACTTCAAAAATCCTATTACATAGATAAAATTATTTTACTTATTTTTACTGATAAGAAAACTGAGGTTTTAATAATAAGTCATCCCAGGCATCAAAAGTCCGTAAGTGATAGAAACTGGTCTCAAATCCAGATCTCACTCCAAAGCTTCTAATGCAGGGGTTCTTAACCTTTTTTTTTTTCCACAGACCGCTTTGCCAGTCAAGTGAAAACCACAGACCCCTTACTAAATCCACACTATACTGTGTATTATTTAATAAATATATCACACCGGCACCAACACATCCCCACAAGAATAATGTTTTTTTGAATTTCATTTCAAGCTCATGGACCCCTGGTTAAGAACCCCTGTTCTAATGTTTCACCAACTCTGAGATTGAAATAGATATTTTGTTTCAGAAATAACATTCTAGAATTAAATTCTTAATAAATTTTAAAACACACATGTTAAAATAATCTAGATACGATATATTATTATGACAGTATAGTTTATCATATATATTCCCTAATAACAAACTATCCTTGAATTTCTGGGATAAATACAAATTGTTTGCATTAGTTTACCTAATTCATGAACAAATTTTGTGCTTGATATTCAAAAAACCTTTCCTTTTGTGCTGTTATAGAAAGTTTTGTTTTGGCAGATTATGTTTTTTACTAGCACAACCCTCCCTAGATTCCTCACAACTTGTCCACAGTTCTTTTCAATAAATTGCATTCAGGGGGACAGATGTGGTTCAAATGATTGGTCATCCATCTCCCATATGGAGGGACCTGGGTTCCATCCCAGGGACTTCCCTGTAAAAAAGAAAAAAATAAAAATAAAAAATAAATTGCATTCATTTAAGATTATATTTATTTTTTATCTCTCATCTGCCATAATAATTGCTACTTTCATTGAATGTTTAAAAGGTAATGCTTAATGTGTTAAATTTATGATGAGCTATCTAATTTAATTCTCATAAAAACACATTGATATGGAATCTTATTATTCACACTTTCCACGTAGTTCAACGAGACTTATTGAAATTGATTGATTTGTCCCACATCACGGAGCCTGTAAATAATGTCACCATATTATAAACCAATTTAATTAAGGTCTACAGTCTTAACCGCTGTGCACTGAAGCTAGAGTACAAAAGAGATAGACAGGATCTCTGCCCTCAGGGGCTTTAAACTCTTATGAGGTCTTTGGGGAACCCAATCAAATCCCAGTATTTTTCCTGCCTGAGTTTTAAATAAATTGATATGTAAGAAAAAGGATCTGCAAATAGAGAAGAAAATATTCTCATTCTTTTTGTAAAAGTTCCATTCGAGTATAGCTTAAGGTGAAAGCAAAATGGCTCTCCTAAACCGGGATTATCCATACTCACATGCTCAATCACAGTTGGATTATAGAATGGGGAGTTCAGAGAGGAATTCCTGCTGCCTGTCAGAATGTTCACTCACAAAAGAGAGAGGAGCTGAGCTTATAGGTTAAGTTTATATTTCTCTAGTGTGCCATCTAGACAGGTCACCCCACCTCATCTGGATGGGGTAACTGAATGGGTAAAGAAAGCTAGAAATGCCCTTCCCACCCAGTACTGCTGAGTCTTTGGTCCTTTCTTTCTTATCTGCCTGCCCAACCCCACCCTCACCACCTAATCCTTCTTAGGGAACTTACTGTGGCTCTGTTGTCTACACCTGGGGAAACTTGTGAATCCTGATTCTTCTGTCTCAGTGTTTCTAGCTTTGTGTTTGTTCCTTCAATGGATGACTCCGTTCTCTCAGTATGACCAGGTAGTGCTGGTGGTGAATTCTGTGAATTGTGGGTTCGGGGGTGGAAGAAAAAGATGAATCCTAGGAAATATTATCCTTCTAAATATAATAACTGGAAAGCACAAGAAATTCAACCAGATTTTTTTTTGAAAAATTGCAAAACGAGTTCAATTGCTTGCTATGAAATGAGCACTTAAAGCCTAGTAGCTTTTATATTAAAAAATCAGATAAAAATATAAAGGAACAAAATATTCCTTTTACAATATTAACAAAGTAAATCAAAAGCTAGTAAAAATATTATTTAGAAACATTTTTATATGAAGCAGCCTAAAACTCCAATATCAGAACGTAAAAATAAGAAAACATGAAAAATGGGAAAATGCATCTGGTTTATGGATAAGAATACATTATTTTAACAAGGCCAGCTCTTCTAAAATTAATTGAAGCTATCTAAAACAAACTAACAGGATTTTTTTTAGTAAAGAAGGAAGTTGAGAAAATAGTAATAAAGTTTATCTAAGAAATAACCAAGAGAGAGTTTTCAGGGATGTTGCATTAAAGATTATTAATGAGAGATGTGCAATCTCTATTTCATATTGTTAAAAAGTGGCAACTAAGTAATAGAGTTTGGTACTTTGCAGAGTGGTAGACCAATGATTCAAAATAGAGGAAGAAAGGGATAAAAAGGTAGATATATACATGTATGAGGATTTAGCATATGAAAATATATTTCTTAATCAGTAATGAAATATGGATTAAATATGTTGGGACAAATGGTTAGGCATTTATGAGAGCGGAAGGAAATAAATTGGGCTTTGTAAAAAATGTGCTTTTTAAAATTGATGTTATACCAAAATCAAATTCAGAGTGATCCAAATATTAATTATGAATAAATAACAATATGAAAATTGTAGGAAGTAGTGACAGAAGCTTCACATAAAAACCAGAAGCCCTAAAAAATTTGACCAAATAAAATGTTTTAAAGTGTAGGGAAAAAAATCTGGTGAACTAAAATAAAAATCTCAAAGGAAGAAAAATGCATACAATACATAAAATTTCAAGAAATAATTACATTACTATGCAAAGAACAAATAAGAAAAAAGAAAAATAAGCAAAAACAGGTAGCAGAATTATACATAGGTAGTTCATATAAAAAGGAAATTTCAATAACATTTTTTAAAAGCAACTTCTTTAATATTCAAAGACACAACAAAGACAATCAGATAGGATTTTTACTTCTCAGCTTGCCAAAAAATAAAAACTGAAAAATATCTAAAGTATGGGAAGCAGGTCTCTCATAACTGTTGATAAAAGAAAAAATTGCACAATTATTTTGCCACTTATCATCACTTGACCAATTAAATATTTTATTCTTACCTTATCTGTCATTTTTTCAACCCCTAGAAGGAAAGGTCCTGTCCAAAATGACAAGTACTTAGTCTGTTTTGTTCACTGTTGCAGTAATTTATAAATCTAAAATAGGTCCTGAAAAATAGTAGACAATCTATATAAAGACTTATTGAATAAGTGATTATGCACATTGTCTGAGAACCACTATCCTAGCCTATAAAGGAAGTACTAGGAAACAAAGAATTTGGCAAGCAAGCATTAAAAAAAAACAATGACTTGTTAAAAGCAAATGCATCTGTTGTAAAAATAAATGAAAATTGATCTAAATTTTTTCTCTATTGTGTCAAAATAAAAAATCCAGATATTTAACTGCTCAAAAAAACAATTAAATTATATTGCTTACCCTATTAAAAAGCCTTTTCCAGTAAAATAATAAAAATAAATCAGATATAAATATTAGGAATGATTGGTGTGAAAGCACAAATCATTTACTTCTAAAAAAACAATGAACTTAAAAATAGTATTTTGCATTACGTTCAATACCCTAGAAGCTCAAATCTTACCTAATCCTGAAAGTTTACTACATTTATTTGCTATAAAGTTATTAAGGTAGCACAAGTTAACATGAAGCTCATCATGAATGAAGAGGATTATACCTGACAAAAATGTAAGGGAAATTATGCATACATTTGCTTTAGCAATTGAATATCATTAATTTATACTTGAACCACAACACATACATACCTTAAATCTTAAATAATTTAAAAATAAAACCCAAAATATGCAAATATATGGCTTTATACCATCAACAATAAATTAAAACAATGGATTTTTTAAAATAAGAATAATACTAAACCAGGAGTAATTTATAAATAAAAGAAAAGAATATCAACTATTGGATTCCAGGTGCACTTCAGACAACATCAATTATGCTGAACTAAATCCTTCAGTAAGTTAAGTCCCTATTTTGGTGCATGAAAATGAAATTTTAGTAAGCATAAATATCTTAGTTATTAGTTTAGTAGTAAGTATCCATTAATCATATGTAAAAATGGGTTTCTGAAACTTTGTGTCATTCTCTCCTAAGAACAAAATAAACGATATGCATCTTTGGATCAATTCCCCAGTCTATCAAAAGGATTCCTTGTGCTTCTTTAGTAGGCAATTAGATCATAATTTAAGCACCCTGGGTGAGGGAAAGTTTCTTCAGGAAAGAAAAATAAACAATATCTTTGAGGGCTGTTTCCTAACTGTAGATCTACCTGGGTAGCAGGGCTAGAAAATTAAGTGCTTGACTAATAAGAACATTTATTTTTCTTTCAGATTAGCTTGAGAAGCAGTTCTTGGGGAAAAAAAGGAAAGTAAGAAATGTAAAGAAAGGGAAAGGAAGGGTAGAGAAGGGAAGGGAAGGAGACATATATTAGGGGATACTACAGAATCTATAAATCTTCATACAGAGCAGAAAGCCTATCAGCTGCCTTCCAATACTTACTGGTTGTTAAAAGAATAATGTTTGTTCATTGATAAGATAGCATTGAAATGATAGCACAATTTTATAAATTGTACTACTAGCTAGAGTTCATGCTTAAACTTAGGGTTCACTATTTGAATAGTGTAATTAAATGAATTTAAAAATTTTTCAATCTGTTACCATATACATGATCTAAAATTTCCCCCTTTAATCACATTCCAATATATATTTCTTTGCTCGTATCACCAACATCCATTATTAAAACACTTCCATCATTCCAAATAAGAAACTAGTACATTTTAAGCCGTAACTTCCCATCCCCTATCCCACCCATCCCCTGGTAGCTTATATTCTAGATTCTGACTCCATTTAGTTTGCTTATTCTAATTATTTCAAATCAGTGAGACTATACAATATTTGTCATTTTGTATGGGGGTTATTTCACTCAACATGATGAATTCAATGTTCTTCCATGTTGTCACATGTATCAGGACTTCATTCTTTTTTATGGCTGGATAATATTACATTATAACTATGTACCACATTTTATTTATCCATTCATTAGCAGATGGACATTTGGGTTGCTTCCATCTTTTGGCAATTGTGAATAATGCTGCTATGAACACTGTTGTGCAAATATCTGGTTGAGTCCCTGCTTTCAATTCTTTGTGATTTATACCAAGTAGTGGGATTGCCAAGCAGTATGGTAGTTCTACACTTAGCTTTCTGAGGAACTGACAAGCTGTCTTCTACAGTGGTTGCACCATTTTACATTGTCACCAACAATGAATAAGTATTCCTGTTTTTCCACACCCTTTCCAACACTTGCTATTATCTTTTATATATATATATATATTTTTATTTTTTATTGTGGGTAAAAATCAAAATTTTCACAATACATACCAATATTTGTAAAATGATATATAAATATATATGCATATGTGTGCATTTGCTTACAAAAATGTTATTTATATATATATAAATATATTTTAAGAGGTGCTTAGATTAACTAAAATATTACACAGAACCCACTGGGATTCCCATGTTGCCCACCTCCCACACCTCCCACCACATCCCACACAAACATCTCCCACAAGTGTGGCCCACCATCCTCAATGGATTTACACATCCTGGGACCTTGCCACCAACCATAAACCACAATTCACATTGTAGACCACACTCTCTCCCACACAGTTCTGAGTGGTGTATGCTGATTTAAAATGGCCTACATCTGTTGCCACAACCGTACTCAGGACAACCACCAAATCCCAAAGAAGCCCCTGTATTTCAACTGCACATCCCCTCCCTGCCCCGAAAATGTCCACTGGCCACCAGCTCCACCTCACTGTTATAATTCTTTCCATTGCTAGAATCACCATAGGTGTACAACAGAATAGCATCAAGTCCACTCTAGTCCATAGTACTTTCCCCAATCCTGAGAGGACTGGGATGGTGATGTCCACTGCACCTCCAAGTGAGAGAGGGCTTATATCCCATGGATATGGTGGGTGGAATGATCCTGCCTGCAGATGCAGGCCCTCTCCATTCCCTGGGATGGCCGTTGCCCATCGTTGTCTCCTCACCAGGTGACTTGGATGAGTCCATTGAGCTGTAGGGTAGGAGTTGCAACTCCACCGAGATTCCACACACACCTAGCACATAGGTAGGCCAGAGGCTCCAGTCTCTGGAAGTATACCTAAAAATTCCAGCATCACATATAGGTTTGAATAGAAGGGACTGATGAATCATGTGCAGGGAGGACTTATTTGAGTCCAATTCTGTCACTCTCAGGAGCACAGATTCCAAAATAGAGTCCACTGATAAGGGATCAGTCTCTGGGGCTATCCCCCCTTATACAGGACCTGGGTGTCTCCAGAGCTCTCAGGAGCCCCTCTGTGTGGGGTGATAGGCACTTAGATGTTCTATGAGCTCCTACTGAGGTGTGCGTAAGAATTACCTCCGGGATGACCTCCCGACTCTCTTTGAAGTCTCTTAGCCACTTGAACTCATTTGTCTTTACCTTTTCCCCCTTTTATTCAAGGTCTTTTTCCAGTTGTGTTGCCAGTTGGCACTTGGTATTAATCCCTTGTTTCCAGGGAGGCTCATCCCCAGGAGTCATGTCCCATGTTGGGGGGAAGGTAATGCAATCATATGCTGAGTTTGGCTTAGAGAGAGGCCACATTTGAGCAACAAGGAGGCTCTCAGGTGGCAACCTTTAGGCACCCCACAACTACAGGCTAAGTCTCAGTTACAAGAGCAAAGACTCACAAGGGTAGTCATCAATAAAAGAACACATCAGTGGGTCATCCTCTTTTGACAGACACTCTCCCTGGACTCAGAGAACTGTTGCTGTTCCCTTGGAGACTGTGGCAGAGCTCTCCAGGCTAGGAATTCAGATTCCCTCATTTATTGTGTGATTGTCCACCCATCATGACCATGCCCCATCTTTTGATCTTTTGAACGATTTTGTATATCTCTCATGTATATTCAGATGAACTAATTCCCATGAAACCCCCCTCCAAGACACCCCCCAAAAATAATCCCCTGCAGTACCCATTGTAAACCTTCTGTGATCCAAATCCTCCATGAACATGTAGTCCATAAAATAATCAAATACACTTACTAGGAAAAAGAAACAACTATGATAACCTTACATGCAAGAGACAAACATAAGGAAACTCAGGGAAAAATAAATAAATAAATAATCAAACAAAAAACAAAACAAAATAACATATAATTAGTAGATTGGGACATTCAAAAAAATGGGGAAAAAAGCAAAAGAAATGCCTTTAAATATATATATATATATATATATTTAACTTTATTTTGTACATTTAATAATTGAAAACAAACAATTAAAAACTAAAAAGTAAACACAGATGAATAAATATATACATATCTCAATTAAATGTAATGGATACATGTAATTTTTTTTTTTTTGAATCAAACAATATATTACACAATATATTTGGTTCATAGTAATGCATTCATACAGTATTTGTCCTTTGTGTCTGGCTTGCTTCACTCAACATAATGTCCTCCAGGTTCATCCATGTTGCCATATGCTTTATGACTTCATTTCTTCTTACAGATGCATAATATTCCATCGTGTGAATAGACCAGTTTGTTTATTCATTCATCTGTTGATGGACACCTGGGTTGCTTCCAACTTTTGGCAATGGTGAATAATGTTGCTATGAACATCAGTGTGCAGATGTCTGTTCGTGTCACTGATCTCAGTTCTTCTGGGTATATACCCAGTAGTGGTATTGCAGGGTCACATGGCAAGTCTATATTCAACTTCTTTAGGAACTGCCAAACAGTCCTCCGTACTGGTTGTACCATCCTGCATTCCCACCAAAAGTGAAGAATTGTTCCTATCTCTCCACATCCTCTCCAACACTTGTAGTTCTCTGTCTTTTTAATAGTGGCCATTCTGATAGGTGTGAAATAATATCTCATTGTAGTTTTG
Source organism: Tolypeutes matacus (assembly GCA_026826555.1). NCBI lineage: Eukaryota > Metazoa > Chordata > Mammalia > Cingulata > Chlamyphoridae > Tolypeutes > Tolypeutes matacus. Next base: position 12,658,985 of record JAKSZT010053779.1, on the reverse strand, counting down.
ATTTGCATTTCCCTAATCATGAGTGATGTTAAGCATTTCTTCATGTGTTTTTTTGCCATTTGTTATATATATATATTTATTCTTTTTTTTTTTTCCTTCCTTTTATCACTGTGTTATCGGATGTCCGGTGTGCCATGATGCCTTCCCCCTCTCAGTCCCCATTGTCTCCCAATTTTTCATTTAATTTTCAAAGAAGTTTTAGGTCACAGCAAAGTCACACACGGAGGGCCGGAGACTCCCAGATACCAAACCACCCCCTCCTTCCCCACCTCATATTAACCCCCTCCCCCCCCTTTTTTTTTGGATGTTACCATTGTTATAACTGTTATACAGATAGCAAAATATAGCAACTAAACATTGTCAATGATTTACAGTATAGTTTACAATTTAGATTACACATTTTAATAATTTTGATGATATTCACCATGTCCTGTGTCCATTACTATAAGGTAATGAAAAACCTTCCCTATGACCACCAAACACCCCATTGATCTTGACTCTTCCCTTCTCCCAGCCCCCCAGAGCTCATGATACCACCCTATCCCGACCCATGGAACATCAAGATTCACAGTTACATGCCGTGGGAATTTGAACCTGCCCTTCCTAATCCGCCCAAACGCCAGTGCTGCACCACCAAACCCAGGAACACCACCACTCATCTGCCCCATCCCCCAACATGTAACCACACTCTGTCCCTTTACCATAGATTATGTCCATATGGGTGATGGCTCAAAGCCTGCTCTTCTCTTACTCTCCCTTGTTAACCTATCTTTCAGACAACGGTTCTCAGAGACTACTCATTTTCCTCAGTTCAGATCAGTGAGGTCATATACTGTTCTTCCTTCAGTGCCTGGCTTGCTTCACTCAACATAAGGTCTTCAAGATTCATCCACGTTATTCCATGTGTTACCACTTTGTTCCTTCTTACCGCTGAGTGATATTCCATTGTATGTATGTACCACATTTTGCTTATCCATTCGTCTGTTGATGGGCACCTGGGCTGATTCCAACATTTGTCAATGGTGAACAATGCTGCTATGAACATTGGTTTGCATATATCTGTTTGTGTCTTTGCTTTCAGTTCTTCTGGGTATATACCAAGCAGTGGAATTGCTGGATCATACAGAAGGTCTATTGTTAGTTTTCTGAGGAACCGCCAAACTGTCCTCCACAGTGGATGGACCATACTGCAGTCCCACCAGCAGTGGATGAGGGTTCCTGTTCCTCCACATCCTCTCCAACACTTAGTGTCTCCTGTTTTTTTAATCGCTGCCATTCTGATGGGTGTAAGATGGTATCTCATTGTAGTTTTGATTTGCATTTCCCTGATAGCAAGCTATGTTGAGCATTTTTTCATGTGCTTTTTAGCCATTTGTATTTCTTCCTTGGAGAAGTGTCTTTTCAGGTCACTTGCCCATTTTTTAAATGGGTTGTTTGTCCTTTTATTTTCAAGGTGTAGGATTTCTTTATATATGCAGGATATTAAGCTCCTATCAGATATATAGTTGCCAAATATTTTCTCCCATTGTGTAGGCTGCCTTTTTATTTTCTTAATAACATCCTTTGAGGTGCAGAAGTTTTTAATTTTGAGGAGATCCCATTTATCAATTTTTTCTCTTGCTGCTCATGCTTTGGCTGTGAAGTTCATGAAACCATTTCCTATTACAAGGTCCTGTAGATGCTTCCCTACATTATCTTCCAAGGTTTTTATGGTTTTGGCTCTTATATTTAGATCTTTGATCCATCTTGAGTTGATTTTTGTATAAGGTGTGAGATGGTATTCTTCTCTCATTCTTTTGGATATGGATATCCAGTTCTCCAAGCACCACTTGCTAAAGAGGCCATTCTCTCCCAACTGAATGGGCTTTGTGGCCTTGTCAAATAACAGATGACTGTATATGTGAGGATCTATATCAGAACTCTCAATTCAGTTCCAGTGGTCAGTAGGTCTATCCTTGTGCCAATACCACGCAGTTTTGATCACTGTAGCTTTGTAGTATGTTTTAAAGTCCGGTAGTGTGATACCTCCAACTTCATTTTTCTTTTTCAATATGTTTTTGGCAATTCGGCGCCTCTTGCCTCTCCAAATATATTTTGTGGTTAGTTTTTCTAGTTCCTTAAAAAATACAGTGTTGACTTTTATTGGGATTGCATTAAATCTGTAGCTTAGTTTGGGTAGGATAGACATCTTGATGATGTTTAGTCTTCCTATCCATGAACAGGAAATATTTTTCCATTTATTTAAGTCTTCTTTGATTTCCTTTAACAGTGTTGTGTAGTTTTTTGTATATAAGTCCTTTACATGTTTAGTTAAATTTATTCCTAGGTATTTGGTTCTTTTATTTACTATTGTAAATGGTATTTTTTTCCTGATTTCCTCCTCAGTTTACTCATTATTGGTGTACAGAAATTCTACTGATTTTTGAGCATTAATCTTATAGCCGGCAACATTACTGAACTCCTCTATAAGTTCTAGAAGCCTTGTTGTAGATTTCTCAGGGCTTTCTATGTAGAGGATCATGTCATTGGCAAATAATGAAATTTTTAATTCTTCTTTTCCAATCTGGATGCCTTTTATGTCCTTTTCTTGTCTCAGTGCTCGTGCAAGTACTTCTAAGACAATGTTAAATAGGAATAGTGATAGTGGGCATCCTTGTCTAGTTCCCAATCTCACAGGGAAGGCTTTTAGTATTTCACCATTGAAAATGATGTTAGCTTTGGGTTTTTCATATGTACCCTTTATCATTTTCAGAAAGTTTCCATCTATTCCTATCTTTTGTAGTGTTTTTATGAGGAAAGAGTGCAGTATTTTGTCGAATGCTTTTTCTGCATCTATAGAGATTATCATGTGATTTTTTTCTTTCAATCTGTTTATGTGGTGTATTACATTGATTGATTTTCTTATATTGAACCATCCTTGCATACCCAGGATGAAAGTCACTTGGTCATGGTGTATAATCCTTTTGATATGCTGTTGAATGCGATTAGCAAGTATTTTGTTGAGGATTTTAGCATCTAGGTTCATTAGAGAAATTGGTCTGTAATTTTTCTTTCTTGTGGTATCTTTATTTGGTTTTGGTATTAGGGTAATGTTGGCATCATAGAATGAGTTAAGCAATATTCCTTCTACTTCTATTTTTTGGAAGAGCTTAAGTAGAATTAGTGTTAGCTCTTTCTGGAATGTTTGGTAGAATTCACCTGTGAAGCCATCTGGTCCTGGACTCTTCTTAGTTGGGAGGTTTTTGATGACTGAGTCTATCTCTTTACTTGTAATTGGACTGTTGAGTTCATCTATTTCCTCTTTCATCAATGTAGGCTGTTTGTGGGTTTCTAAAAACCTGTCCATTTCCTCTAAATTATCATTATTGTTGGCATATAATTTTTCAAAGTATTCTTTTATGATACTTTTTATTTCTGTGGGGTCGGTAGTGATATCACCTTGCTCATTCCTTATTTTATGTATTTGCATCTGTTCTCTCTTTTTCTTTGTTAGTCTGGCTAAGTGTCTGTCAATTTTATTGATATTTTTGAAGAACCAACTTTTGGTTTTGTTATTGTTTCCAGGGCTTTCTCATTCTCTATTTCATTTAGTTCTGCTCTAATCTTTGTTATTTCCTTCTTTCTACTTCTTTTGGTTTAGTTTGTTGTTGTTTTTCCAATTCCTCCAAGTGTGTCATTAGGTCTTCAATTTTAGCTCTTTCTTCTTTTTTAATATATGAATTTATGTCTATGAACTTCCCTTTCAGGACTGCTCTCGCTGCATCCCATTGGTTTTGATATGATATGTTGTCATTTTCATTAGTTTCAAGGTAGTTAATGATTTCTTTTGAGATTTCCTCTTCGACCCACTGTTTGTCTAAGAGTGTGTTGTTTAACTTCCATATCCTTGTGCCTAACCTGTTTCTCTGGCCCTTAGTGATTTCCAACTTCAGTCCATTGTGATCAGAGAAATTACTTTGTATAATCTCAATCTTCCTGCATTCATTGAGTGTTGTTCTGTGGCCTAGCATGTGGTCTATTTTGGAGTATGTTCCATGTGTACTTGAGAAGAATGTAAATCCCGCTGTATTTGGGTATAGTGTTCTGTATATGTCTATTAAGTCCAGGTCTTCTAATGTATTGTTGAGTGCCTTAGTTTCTTTATTGATTCTCTGTCTAGATGTTCTGTCTAATGATAATAGTGCTGTGTTGAAGTCCTCTGCTATGATTGCAGAGGCATTTATTTCTCCTCTTAGTTTTTCCAGAGTTTGCCACAAGTATTTTGAGGCACCCCGATTAGGTGCGTAAATGTTGATGATTGTTCTCTCTTCTTGAGAGATTACTCCTTTTACTAATATGTAGTGTCCATCTTTGTCTCTCACAATAGTTTTGCATTTAAAGTCTATTTTGTCTGATATTAGAATAGGTGCTCCTGCCCTTTTTTGCTATTGTTAGCTTGTAAAATTGTTTTCAAGCCATTCACTTTCAGCCTCCTTGAATCCCTGGGTCGAAGGTGGGTTTCTTGTAGACAGCATATAGATGGATCATATTTTCTTATCCATTCTGCCAATCTGTATCTTTTGATTGGTGAATTTAATCCATTAACATTCAGTGTTATTACTCGTAATGAATTTCTTACTTCAGCCATTTTTTCTTTGGGTTAATGTATGTCATATGTTGTTTTGTTTCTCTTTTTGTCTTTTCAGTTGTTTTTAAACTGTCCTCCAACTCTCTCTCCCTTGTTTTTTCCTTTCAACTTGTAGAGATTCCTTTAGTATTTCTTGAAGTGCTGGTTTCTTATTGACATACTCTCTTAATTTCTGTTTATCTGTGAATATTTTGAACTCCCCATCATTTTTGAATGCCAATTTTGCTGGATAGAGAATTCGCGGCTGGAAGTTTTTTTCTTTTATTATTTTGACTATGTCATACCACTGTCTCCTTGCCTCCATGGTTTCAGCTGAGAAGTCAGCTCTTAATCTTATTGTGCTTCCCTTGTATGTGATGGTTCTCTTTTCTCTTGCTGCCTTGAGTATTTTCTCTTTGTCTTGAGCATTGGACATTTTGACAAGTATATGTCTTGGTGTTGGCCTGTTGGGATTTATACTATTTGGGGTGCGCTGTGCTTCTTGGTTCTGCATTTCCATCTCTCTCAATAGAGTTGGGAAGTTTTCATCCATTATTTCCTTCTACACTCCTTCTGTTCCCTTCCCCTTCTCTTCTCCTTCTGGTATGCCCATAATGCGTATGTTTGTGCGTTTTGTATTATCGGTTAATTCCCTGAGTCCATGCTGGATTTTTTCTATCTTTTTGTCTATCTGTTCTATTATCTCTTTGATTTCAGCTGTATTGTCTTCCATATCACTAATTCTTTCCTCTGCTTGTTCAAATCTGCTGTTATGTGAGTCCAGCGTCTTTTTTGTATCTTGGCTTGTGCCATTGTTCACCATTATATCCATTATCTTTTTTTTTTTTTTAGTGGTCAACACAACTGACCATTTATTACTTCATTGTCACTTATTTTCAAACTCTTATGTGCATGCAGACTGCTTTTGTTTAAATCCAGATTGGGTTCAAATCTGACAGAGGTAAGCATGGCATTCTACTTATCTTCTCTTTCTTGCAATTTCTTCACTGTGAAGGTGATGCTTATCTTTTAAAGATATTTGTGGAGATTGAATAAAATGTTTCCCTTGCTCTCTATAAAAATTTCTATCTCTATTCTCTGCTTTTCTCTTTTTATCTCCTGTACCCCACTTCCTATTTTTCAGTATGTTCTTTTTTCAGTATGTTCTCCCAGTGTCTTCTTTATATCCTTAATCTCTTCCTTCAGTTCTTTAAGTTGGTCCATGATATTTGTTTGGATAGCTTTGATTAGTTGTTCGACGTCTACATCGCTTCCTGGTTTTTATTTTGTTCATTGGACTGGTCCATGTTTTCCTGTTTCTCAGAGTCATTTGTATTTTTTTTTTTTTTTTTTTTGCCCTCTGGTTATCATATTATCTTGATGGGTTTGTTCAGTTGTTTAGCTTTTCTCTATGCTCTAGTGTTTTATTTAGCTGGTGGTTCTGCGTGTGAGTTAAGTTTTCTCTTTGGCACTTTTTCTTCTTATTTTATTTCCTTACTCTTTTCTATGTTCCCTTGAAGGCAAAAGGTTAGGGCCAGAGGAATCAAAAGATGTAAGGAAGGCAGAAGGATAATAGTAATATTGATAAAAGTTAGAAGAGGGGCAAAATGAGACTTAATGAGATGAATATTTAACTTGTGTAGGCAGTGTAGAGTACTAGGGAAAAAAATGGAGTTCCTACAATGGCCTGGGAAAACAGATGGAGGAATATATTTATATAGTGTTTTAGAAGGCTAGAATTATGAGGAGGGAGAGAAATAGTAATGAAAGGTCTGAAAGGAAAAAGTTAATACTAATAAAAAAAATAAAAGAAGAAAACAAAATAGGTGGAATAGAAATTGACACCCTTAAGTTGTGGGCCTATGAAAAAAATGTTGTATCTAAGAGCCACAACAGAAAACAGAAGGCAGAAAGATGCAGGAAGGATAAGCGATAGTTTGTAATACAGAATCAATATAGACAGCGAGTGGGAAATTACTGAAAAAGAAGCACAACAAAGAAGCGACAAGCTAGCAGCACCTAATTTTTTAAAGAATGGAAGAAAAAAGAAAGGGGGGAGGAAATAGGGAAGAAAAGCCAGAGACCAGAAAGAAACAGAGAGAAACCAAAGATCCACACAGGCAAGCAGTCAAACAGAGCTAAGGGCGGTCAATGATTCCCCTAGGGTCCACGTGGATCCTCTCTGCCTACTTGTGTTTATCAATCAATTTCCCTGCAGGGTTCTATATGCAGGTCCTGAAGCTGCTTTTAGCTATTAAACTAAATTAAAAAGAATTTATTTTTCATTTATCGAAGTGACCTTCTCACTTTTTTATTTTTATTTTTATTTTTTTTGCTAAATACAGGACCCAAAATAATTCCTCCTCTAGTCCAACCCCCTTATGGAAGGGACCCTAGCTGGGCCCGTGGAAATTAATCAAGCACGTCCCACTTCCTGGACTCCCCAGGGTAGCTGTAGCTCTGATGTTAGTGCGGAGTGCTAAAGATGGCCGACTCCGCTCCTTCTGGAGCCAAGCACCAACGTCACCAGGTTACTAAGTAAATCAGTTTGAGTGCAGATTTGCATCTGCTCTCAGCCTGATGCTGCTTCAGGTCAGCTTATCTGCTCCCCAAAGCTATGGGGCGGTGCAGACAGCCAGATCGATGTCGAAAAATAAAAAATACCCTTCCCTGTCCTCCAACAGAACCCTCCCTCTTTTGGGGAGTGTCCCTTCTTCCTGGCTCTGCAGCAGCCCGGATCGATCTTATCCCTGAGCCACTAGGGAAATCAGCTCTGTCACCCAACCAGAATCCCCCCTCCTGTTCACCAGGTGCAGATTAGTTCGGCTGTTCTGTTCACACAAGGTCCAAGGGGCGCCAGGCAGCCATATCCCCAGAAAATAAAACTTTCTCACCCAGCTCGTGGCTCCAAGTGGCCATTTTATTTATTTATTTTTTCTCCTTAAGCACAGGGCTCAGCCGTCCGTGCCCACACCACACCACACCGGCAGCCTTAAAACTCATAAATCTCTACCATTCTGTCCATGCCGTTGATCCGCGCAGATAGATGTCCCAAGCTTCTCACTCCACGCGTCTATCCTTTTTTTTAATAGCAGCCTTTTTAATGAGTGTGAAGTGGTATCTCATTGTAGTTTTGATTTGTATCTCCCTGATTACTAATGATGCTGAGTATCTTTTCATGTGCTTTCTGGCTATTTGCATATAATCTTTGGAGAGATGCCTATTCAAGTCTATTGGACAGAAATCCTTTTTTTTAATTGGTTGTTTGTCTTTTTGTTGTTAAGTTGAAGGATTTCTTTATATATTCTGGATATTACTCCTTTATCAGATGTGTTGTTTCCACATATTTTCTCTCATTGTGAATGTTGTTGTTTTACTTTCATGATAAAGTCTTTTGAGGCTTGAAAGTTTTTTATTTTGACAAGGTCCCATTTATCTTAGTCAGGGTTCTCTAGAGAAATAGGACTGAAAGGAGATATCTGTAAATAGTATGAGATTTTATATTAGCCTAAGCATCACATCTATTTTTGTTGTTGTTGTTCTTGCTTTTGGTGTAAAGCCTAAGAAACTATTGCTTAACACAAGATCCTTAAGATACTTCCCTATATTTTCTTCTAGGAGCTTGACAGTTCTGGCTTTAATCAATTTCTTTAAATTTTTTACTTTCAAACTTCTTCTTGCTGGTTGTTCAAGGAATACAGCCTTGAAGCTTTGTGCTCTACCGTCTTTTTTTTTTTTTTTTTTTGTAAAACAATATATAGATATATATGCATATATGTGCATTTGCTTACATAAATGTTATTTTTTCATATATATTTTAAAAGATGTTTAGATTACATAAATGTTACACAAAAATTACAGGGATTCCCATGATCTCCACCTCCCATACATCCCATAACATCTCACATAAACTTCTTTCATTAGTGTGGCACATCACCTGCAATGGATATACACATCCTGGGGCTTTGCCACCAATCATGGACCACAGTTCACATCATAGACCACACTCTCTCCCACACAGTTCTGCATTGTGTATGCTGATTGTGCTCTACCATCTTGATCAGAGTAGGGGCCAGATAATTCTAATCATTTTCTGAATCACTTTTATTTAAAAGCCTGCCTCACTTTAAAAATTAATTGCACCTAAGAGTTACCTCATGAAAGCTTCCTTGTTGCTCAAATGTGGCCTCTCTCTAAGCCAAATTCAGCATATAAACACACTACCATCCCCCATTGTGGTACATGAGTTCCGGGGATGAGCCTTCCTGGCACCAAGGGATTATTAGCAAGCACCAACTAGTGATGAATCTGAGGAAAAAATGACCAAAATGGGGAAATATTAAATACAAATGAGCTTTTATGGCTAAGAGATTTCAAAGTGAGTCAGGAGGTTATTACAGAGGTTATACTTACGCAGGTCTCAGCAGGATCTCATTGACTACCAATAAACAGTGCCTCAAAAAGTGGGGGTCCTGGGGGCTCTAGAAACATCTAGACACTATAAGCAGGGCAGACAAGCTCAGGAATTTGGCACCTTGTCAGTGGACCTTACTTTGGAATATATGCTCCCCAATGTAACAGAGTGAGACTCATTTATAATTTTCCTTCACATTGTTCTTCTGCCCCTTTTATTTAGTACTATACTTGTTAAATATATGTCCCAGAGACTTAATTCTTTGGTCTGTTCATATGATGATTCAGCCCTGAATTTCAGCAGAGTTGCAACACCTACTTTTCTGTTCATTGAACTCACCCAGGACTACTAATAAAAGGATGATGATGGACAATGCCCATCCCAGGAAGTAGAGAGTATCTACAACTGCAAGTAAGACAGTTCCATCCATCTGCCCCATGGGATCTAAAGCCTACTCTCAATCAGAAGCAGAGTGGGCATCACCATCCCCAAATCCCCAAGAGTGAGGAGTGAACAACCATAAGGGTAGAAAGCAACTATGGACTAAAGTAGACTTATTATTATTTGAGCAATGGGAGAACTTGTATCATTGAGTGGCTACCAGAGGTTCTGAGTGGCAGGAGAAGGAAGAACTGGTGCAACATACAGGCATTTTGGGGACACTAGAATTGTCCTGCATAACATTGCAATGATGGATATGGGTCATTATACATTTTGTCAAAACCTATAAAATTGTGCATGGCAAAGTGTAAACTATAATGTCAACTATAGTCCTTGGTTAGTACAATGCTTCAATATGTGTTCATAAATTGTAACAAATGTACATTAATGATAGATGATATTAAGGTGGGAAAGTGTGGGAGGGAGAGAGATTGGTGTATATGGGAATCCCCTATATTCTCAAAGTAACGTTTATGTAATCCAAAGTTTCTTTAAAAATTAAAATAAAAAAATAATAATTTTAATAATTAATACTCTTATCCAACTTAAGACTTCTCTTCTTTGGGATTCTGTGTTGAATATCTTTTCTTTTCCCTTCCAGTTTCATTTTACCTCTTTCTCCTTCCTGCTCTGTTCCCCTAGCCACTGTCATGTATGGACTACATTGATTGGCTCCTGTGCCTTCTGACTTCTATTTGTGTTTGTCCAATGGGCAGCACTAGCAGAACAACACAGGGAGGAAGAAGAGTGATACGAGGTTTTTACTTCACCAGCTACCTTTGCTGTCTTTCTTACTAAAAAACAGTTTCTGTCATGCAGTCCCCTCCACATAGCTCTGTCTGTCTTAGTTTCTGAAATCCGGTCCCTCCTTGCCCTTTCAGGCTAGGAGTAGTAGCCTAGCCCCTCTTTTACTGGCCTTATTGTACTTCACTATGTCTTGTGGTTTCCTACACCCAGCCCATAACTTTATAAATGGTGTCTTTATTATTCTCTTCTCCTTTTACCCAATTTAGTGCACATTTTTGTACTGTCAAGACTCTGGTTGATACCACCAGCTTGGAACTGTTTTGAGCCTGGAGCCCTATAGAAAAAGAAAGGGAGATGGTTGAATTATTTTTGGTTCATCCTTCCAACTCTCCAAAAGTTTATTCCTAGTTTGAATTCTCAAAACTCTTACATCTACATCAAATATTTGCTTCTGAAGAAGATTTACCCAAAAACAAATGGCAGAGATTTTTCTCTCCCTAACTTCTGAAATAATAAGTATAAAGGAAAGAATGTCAAATGAAGACAAAACAAATATTACCTTTATAAACGACAAACTCTAAGTTGAAGGATGTAAGAGTCAGATGCATTGACTACGTGAGCCCCTGAATTAGGCAAATTCTCTGTGTAGTTACTGGAGGATTTGCCTAGGGAAACAAAAGCTGAAGAGAACTACAACTTCTAGCAGGCAGCTTATTCTCAAGACAAAGAAGAGAGAAGGGAAAAGCTGAGCTAAGCAAGCCAAATTTATATTCCAGTTCCTCTGTAGGGAGTGAGTAGAAGGGCAGACAGGGGCTATGAATACTAGACTAACTGAATGCCCACCACATGGAAGGAAGCAGCAGAAGTGGGGAAGAAACATTCTATCTTAGGTTCTTTTGTTGTTACTTAGTTTGGCTTGGTTTGTTTTTCTTTTTTGATTTCTTTAACACTTAACTCGTTGGGCTTTTACATCAAATCTGTGATGATCAACAGATCAACAGTAGCTTTTCCCTTTGAAAAATAAAACTATTAGGGGAGTCTTTATCCCACCTTTTATTAGAACATTTCTTACCATTTTTGCTTTCCTGGGTCTTTGTAAGATTTTGCCCTGAGAAGACTCTTAAATGATTTAGTATGTATATCAGTTACTGTTAGGTCTGCCAGCATGTTTCAGAAAACCTACATTAAAGTTTGCTTGTATAGATAAACCTTCATTCTGTCATGTAGAAGAAGTCATCAGGAAACCAGGCTCCTTCCAGGTCTCTGCTGTCACATCCCTAGTATATAGCTTTTCTTTTCATAGTTCAAGATAACTGCTAGATTTCCAACCATCACATCCATTTTTCAGGGAGTAATATTGAGGGAGAGCAAGACAGAACAAGAACAGGGTAAAGGATACATGCCAGAAATCTGCTAAGAAGGTTTCTTGGAAGTTGCACAACATATTTATGCTTACATTTCATTGGTTATTACTTAGTGACAAGACCACAAGTAATGAATGGGAGGGATGCTAGAAAACTTAGTCTTTCCAATAAACATATTAAAAAATAGGGGATTTGGTTACTAAAGCAGAAGGAGAGAATGGACAACTATCAGTTTGTTATAGGATCAATTAAATTAGATTTGTTATCAAATCTAAAAGTTCACCCATCCCTTCACAAATTTGCCATCCCAAATTATGTCCAATCACTTTTCTAATATAACACATCACAGGTTTTGCAATGATAATGAAAGAAAACAATAATAATTTCCATTAATAAAAGCTGAAACAAACATAAGGACAAAATGAAAATTTTTTTGTCTGAAGAATATAGAAGCACCTCAGGAGTATGTGAGAAAATGAAAAGAAATGGAGAAAATTATTTGGTTTTATTCTCATGAGGATACTAGCCATTTTTACAAAATCCGTAAAAGAGAAATTAAATTCAACTGGCAGTAACCTTTCTCTGGAGGTTAACTTTGGCCCTGGGCAGTTGACCTATCTGGAGTAGGAAGCAAAAGCAGTCTTCTATGTCCACCATATTATCTTTCAGAAAGTTTTAAAATGGTAATAGACAGTCACCTGGCCTTACCAGTGTGTCCTGTTTCCAAATCATTATATTCCAAAATCATTCAACTTCCATTTACTCTTAACTCTGAGTCCCTGGCTTGGTGTGGCATTTGGAGTAAATTTTACCTAGTAATACAGCCACCACCATTTCTTGTGAATCACCAATTTTGTCCAATGCCCAGTTGTTATTGCTGCTCACTCTCCTTAAGGAATTGTCTGGGACTAAGAAAATCTGCCTCCCAGGGATTGTTTCGTACTTTGCAATCGACTTGAAGGTTTCTGTACTGAAGTTGCTGTTGATGCTTCTGAGAAAGTGGTTCTGGGCTTGGGGAAGAATAATCCCTCTTGGGCTCTTGCTTCTGCAGATGTTGCCATTCCTCCATTTTACTTCCATAAAGTTCTTGGGAATGTTCCATTAGAGCACTGGTAATACCCGCAGGGCCAGCTAAAATAACTGAATTACCTTGAACCATACTATTAGTCAGCCAACAGGGGTGTTGATGCAAAGTACCAAAAATCTGTTGACTTTTATAAAGGGTATTTATTTGGCATAAAGGCTTACAGTTACAAAACCCTAAAGAGCCCAACTGCTTTCTCACCAAAGTCAGTTGCCACTTGTTGAAGCAAGATGGTGAGCAATCTCTGACTGGTCTCTCGGGCCTTCTCAGCTGTTCAGCTGCTCTCTTCTCTTCAGCTGCACACTATCAGGCAAATTGCTCATCTCTCTTCCTGGAGCTTTAGCTGTTTGAGCCTTCTCCTTTCTGTCCATGGCAGTTCCTAAATGACCAAGTTCTCTCCTCTTTTGTGTGTCTTCTTCAGTGAGTGTCCATTTATATCATCCCACCAAGGAGGTAGGGTCTCAATTTGAGTCATGTCCTACTGACAAAGTCAAATCAAAGGCTTAATCTTAACAGGTAATTTAATCAAGACATGTCAGCTGAATCTAATGCATTCAAAAGGTATCATGCTCAGAGGAATAGATTAGTTTACAAACATAATCTCTCTTTTTGGTATTCATAAATAATCTCAAACTGCCACACACACCCAGTAATTATTTGAGTAGTTTCCATTCTTGAGTCAATAGATAAAACACAGGAATGTAAGATTTGTCCATCCAGGCATTCTTTCTTGGTCCTGAATTAAAAAAGGAATTTTGGGCAGTCAATATAATGCTGCTTACTTAGGTCTCTATTAATTTAATAGAGAGATTTAATTTAATTAATTTAATGTAGAGCCACTAGGGCGCTATAGCACATAAGGAATGTAGTCACCTTTGAGGTTAAAATTAGAAAGTGTCATTCCTCCTCCTGATGTTTAAGATACCTGTGACGAGAAAGATATTATTTCACACAGATGAAGCTTTGCCTTACCTGCACATTCTTATGAAAAGCTCTACCTGAAACATCTTGACTGCTGCAGTCACCTATACTAATTGAAGGAGTTACAGCTGAAGTATTCACTGTGGCTAATTCTCTTACCCTAAGTTAAGGCCTATGCCATTGCGGAAGTCCATGAGGCCAGAGTTCTGTTTATTGGCTACCTGGGCTTGCCTCTTGGCCAATGCCCAAACAGCCCTTTGCAAGATCCTGAGGATAGTTTAGAGCATTTAGTCCAGGCTATGGCAGTTGAAATCTAACTGAACAACCCAAATCAAAACATTCTGCCCATCTGTGCTTATCCAAAGACCATGTCAAAAGATCCAGGTGACACTTAGAATTTGTTCCCTAAATTTTTGCACCCTATCATGTATCTCTCAATGTTCCTGGCCTAACAATGAAATGTTGGATTTTCTAAGGTTGTCTAGCACAATGAGAGTATATAAAAAGGAGTATGAGATGGGGCACAGAATCTCTTTTATTCTTTGTAGAGGATGTAGTTAAGTGAGGAAATCTAATGGACTTGCTAATTGTACTCCCCAACTACGCAAACACAAACAATACTGTGAAGTTTCCCACAAAGAAGAGCAGGGCTATGTATAGGCTATTCCCAAGGGAGAAACTAAACTAAATATTATCCCTGGATTATATTTCTCAAATATGCAAATAAAATAAATCTTTCCTTCCCAAGAGGTAAAATGAGTTATGGAGCAGATAGAGTTCAAGAGTACAACACTTACTGAATTCTCTTTATATAGAGGAAAACATCAGAAATAAAGAAGATCATTGCCCCTTGCTCAATAATTTTATCTGGTCTAATACGAAACAACCAAAAATTATTTATTTAAAATTGCAATAAAGTAAATTTCATACAACTTCAGGGGTAGATTGGATTATGTACCCCAATTTAAACATGTCTTTTATTTTTAAAGAAGCTTTAGATTACATGAATGATACATTGAAAATATAAGGGGCTTCCCAAATACCCCATCCCCTCCAACTCCCATACTTTTCCCCATTAACTATATCTTTTGTTAGCTTGGTACAGTTGTTATAATTGATGAACACATATTGAAGCATTGCTACTAGCCATGGTCAATAGTTTACATTATAGTTTACAGTTTGCACCACACATTTGTATGGATTTTTACAAAATGTATAGTGGTCTGTATCTTTAGTCTTAATCCAAATCTCCATGGGTATAAACTCATTGCATGTAGGACCTTTTGAAGGTGTTATGTTTAGTTAAGTTGTGGCAACTAAAACTGGATGGGCCTTAATCCAGATTTCTGGAGGCCTTATTAATAGAGGAAACCAGAAACCAGGGCCAAAGATGACCACAGGGAGAAGCCAGAAGCCAGCAGGAAACCAGTGGAGCATAAGAAAGAAGAGGATATTGCCATGGGACAGGAAAGCCAAGGAACACCAAGAATCACTGGCAACCAGGCCCAGAATGCTACAATCATCAAAGGGAAGGCAAAGTTTGCCAAAACATTGATGTTGGACTTTTGGCCTCTGAAAACATTACCCAATAAATGCTTGCTATTTAAGCCAAGTTATTTTGTGCTATTTGTGATAGCAACTCAGGTAAATTAGGACAAACCTGATTTATTTTCTATCAGTTTTTTAATTAATTTTATTGTATTAAAGAAGTTGTGAGTTTACAGAAAGATTATGCATAGCATACAGGATTCCCATATACCACCACACACCAGCACCTTGCATTAGTGGAATATTTGTTAAGATTAATGATAACACTTTTTTTTTTATAGCTGTACTATTTTAACTATGGTGAGGGAGGATCACTGGTGCAGGGTGCCAGTGGTGGGGGAATGTGTGGGGAAGGATATTCCTGGAACATGCCTCTATGGAATACGAATATGTTCATGTGGTCATGGGTTTTATCTCAGTGCGTGGTGACCCAATAACCAACAAAATATTAAATTCCTATCCTGAAGAGTCCTGCTATAGTCACTAATAGAGTGCCAAGAATCTCTAGAGTATATAAGCAGTGCCCAGCAAAAAAGGACAAACCAATTCACCAGGCCCTGGATATGAAAGTGTGTACTTATGAACTTTATTATTGTAAAATTGAAAGTTAGCTTAGTAATATATTTTGCCTAAGAGTTACCTCCTGAAAACCTCCTTGTTACTCAAATGTGGCCTCTCTCTAAGCCAAGCTTAACATATAAACTCACTGCTACCCCATCCCCCAGCATCGGATATGAGTCCCAGGGATTGACCTCCCTGGCACTAAGGGATTATTACCAAGTGCAAACTAGCATTTGGAAAAAGACCTTGAACAAAAGGGGGAAATTTTAAATACTAATGAGTTTTTATGGCTAAGAGATTTCAAAGTGAGTTGGAAGGTCATTCCAGAGGTTATGCTTATGCACATCTCAGAAGGATCCCACTGACTGCTGCAGTAAGCAATGCTTCAAGCAGGGGTGCTCCTGAGGGCTCTAGGGACATCTGGACACTTGAGGCAGGGCAGATAACCCCAGGAATTTGGTTCCTCATCAATGGGGCTTACCTTGGAATATATCATAACCTATCTCCCCAGTGTATCAGAGTTAGACTCATTTATAATTTTCCCACACATGGTTCTTCTGCCCCTTTTCTTTTAACCTATAGTTAGCACTAGACCCATTAAATATGTATCCCAGAGTCTGAAATATTCTGGCTGTTTATATGCCAGTTCAGCCCTGAGTCTCAACGAAGTTGTAACTAACCCCTACTCTCCAGTACTTCAGACTCACCCAGGACAACTAACAAAAGAATGGTGATGAACAACACCCATGCCATAAAACAGAGAGTATCTACAACTGCAAGCAAGACAATTCCATCCATCTCCCCAACGGTATCTAAACCTCCTCTCAATCAGAAGCAGAGGGGCATCACCATCCCCAAATCCTCAAGATTGAAAAATGAACACATGTAAGGGGGGAAGGTAACGAGGGACCAAAGTAGACTTATTATTCTAGTACTGGAAGAATTTGTAACATTGATATAAAGACAGTGGTCACCAGAGGTTCTGAGGAGAGGGAGAGGGAAGAATAGCTGGAATATGGGGCATTTTTGGGACATTGAAATTGTTCTGTATGCCATTGCAATGATGAATAGAGCCTGTGGCAGTTTGATATTATTTATGAATTCCAAAAAAGGAATTGATTATGTTTATAAACTCTTCTCTTCCTCTGAGCATGATACACTTTGATTGTATTAAATTCAGCTGAGACGTCTGATTAAATTATTTTAAGATTAGAGCTTTGATTCAACCACATCATTAAAGTGCAACTCAGTATCGAGTCCCAGCACACCTGGGCTGATAAAACAGACTCTCACGGAAGGAGACACACAGAGAAGATTCACAGAGGACCATGCAGCTCCTGGACAAAAGATAAGCCTGATAGTTTACAGGTGACCTTGCGAGGAATACAGAGCAGCTAAGTCTAGAAAGAAACAAGCCCCAGGGAGAGAGATGAGACTTATGCCAGCCTACAGTTGATATTGGAAGAAGATGGGATTACCGAGCCTTACAAGGGAAGAAGGAAGTCTGAACCCTCACAGATATCACCCACCATCTTGCTTCAAAATGTGGCAAATAACTGGGTGAGAGAGTACCTTTTACAGTACCTTGAATTGGACTGTTTAGGGCCTTGTGACTGTAACTTCTACTCCAAATAAAAACTCTTTATAAAAGCCAACAGATTTCTGGTACTTTGCATCAGCATCCCCTTTGGCTGACTAATACACAAGCCATTATACATCTTGTCAAAACCTATAAAATTCTGTAGACCACTGTTGTGCAAAGTGTAAACATAATGTAAACTATAAAGTATGGTTAGTAGGCATGCTTCAATATTTATTCATCAACTCTAACAAATGTACCAAACTAATGAAAGAGGTTGTTAATGTGGGAAAGTGTGGGAGGGGAGGAGGTGGGTATATGGGTATTACCTATATTTTTGATGTTACATTTACATAATCTAAAACTTTTTTTATAAATAGAGAAAGAATCAATATACCTTAATGGGGACACTGTTCGCAATTTAAGAGGGACAATATTTCAATATGAAAAATTAACTTCACATTGTGGGACATTTAGCATCCCTAGGTCCTAAGCACTAAGTGCTGGTAACACTTCCCCATATTCACTTTAGTAATAAAAAATACTTTCATAAGTTTCACTCCCCCATTTGCTAAATTCAAAAGTCTTAGTGGAGAAGATTTCACTCTTAATTCTGAAATGTTTGTATAAATTAGATTAGTGGAGAGAGAAAGAAATTGTGTTCCAAGCAGAGGAAATAACTTATTGAATGGCCCTGAGCCAGGGAAAAGCATGGAATCTTAATGAACTCAAATATCTTTGAGTTTGGAGGCTAGACATTGGCTAAGTATTGGTAGACAAGATTATTGGTTACGCAGGGACCCACTTCTTATTACTTCACCATGGAAGTAGTTTAATAATAAGGAAATGTCCTTTTCAGATTTTTGTTTTAAAGTGAGCAATTCCATTGTAAGGCTTTTATTTACAGTAAGATCATTTTGCGTTAATATTCATTGTCAGCACCAATTGAATCCCCTTGTAATTCAAGTGATTTTTGTCTTTTATATGCATGTATGTATTTTTTTTTTTTTTTTTTTTTTTGTAAATAGAAGGAATGCATTTCATATAAAATGAAAACAAAGCAACTTTTAATTGGCCAGGCCTTCACTCTTCATTGATTTTCACACCATGTTATTGCATATAAGATGAAAATAAATCCAATTGTTCATGAGCCTTGTTCTCACATGAACTTCATTCTCACATTGCTTAGTCTTTAAATCATCAGGAAAGAAAGCCTGATAGATCTGCTGATGAAGGTGTTCACTTAATTAACAGACAGTAAAGTAATAAAGACTAATTTTAATCATGCATCTCCACACTCCTACCTTAAGGACAGGTTGCGTTTACAAAAGCATGTTGCTGCTGGCAAAAAAGTAAAAAAAAAAAAAAAAAAAATAGAAATCATAAAAGACATAATTACTTCAAAGGAAATGTAAAGAAATAGATTGGACATAGCATATTCTTTTGTTTAAATATATTATGGAGATAGAAAATCAATTTTAGTTTTAAGACAAGTGATATTGTTAACCCAATAGCAATGTACATCTTTATGCAATATGTATAGCGAGGTACTAGTTAATGGTGCTTGTAGAATAATGTAATTATGTTCAATGAAGGGAGTATGATTTTAGTATATGCGGTATACCATAGGAAGCTTGAGGTTAATTTTTTTTCCTCCATTTAACTCTTTTCATTCTAATCAAGGGTAATATTTCTTTTGGAGTTTCAGAATTCATACTTTTACTCTTAAGGGAGTAGATGGAATAGAAACTTTCCAAATGTATATGAAGCTACTTAAAAAAAAAACAACAACAACTTAACATAGCCTTCAGTATTCATTTACATCAGTTCCTAAGAAACCAAACACATATTTTTGCCGTAAATTTTGAGTCTAATGTTGTTAAAATATTTTAATTTCTTATATGTGTTTTCCCCATAGTAGTTAAGTAGCATATAGATACTTTACAAAATATTTATTTCATATTTCTTATTCTCAAGTGGTTTTTGTATTGCAAAAGAAATCCCTAATGGACTACCCCCATGCTTTACTCCTGAAGACTGACTACTGGTGTTCTTTGGCTCATGAAGGTATCTGCTGGCCTCTCCCTTCTCTTCTGTGTTTCCTTGACTTCAGCTTTTTCTTTCCATGGCTTTTTTTCTCTCTCTCTTTCTTTATATTGATTTGATTTATAAAGGACTCCACTAATAGGATCAAGACCCATCTTGAATGAGGTGGGTCACACTTTCACTGAAGTAGTCTCATGAAAAGGTCTTAGTTACAATGGTCCACACCCACCAGAATGGATTAAATTTAAGAACATGTTTTTCTGGAGTACGTATAGCTTCAAACCATCACAGACACCATCAAGCATACCTATACATGCATTGTGGGAATCCTGAAAGGAGAAGAAAAAGAGAGGAGGCAGACAAAATATTAAAAGAAATAATGGCTGGAAACTACCAAAATTTAAGGAAAGAAATGAATATACACATTCAAGATTCTCAACAAACTCCAATCAAGATAAACTCAAAAAACCCACACCACACCATGTTATATTCACTGTCAATTGCCAAAGATAAGAGAGAGCTCTGAAAGTCACAAGAAAGAAGCAACGTGCCATGTACAAGGAAGCCTCAATAAGATAAAGTGCCAATTTCTCGTTGGAAATTTAAAAAGCATCAATGATAAGGACCAGACCTGGGATACAGATACAGGCAAGAAGCAGTGGCATGAAATATTTAAAGTACTGAAAGAATTTCCAACCAAAAATTCTACATCAGCAAAACTTTTTCAGAATTGAGGGCAATATTAAGACATTGCCAAATAAATTAAAACAGAGATTTCATCACCACTAGATCAGTCCTACAAGAGATGCTAATGAGAGCTATACAGGTTAAAAGGAACAGACAAAAGACAAAAGACTGAAGCCACACGAAGAAATAAAGATCTATGGTGAAGGTAACCATATGGGTAAATATACATGCCAGTACTATTATATTTTTTATTTGTAACTTGGCTTTTAATTCCTACAGGATCCAAAAAGGCAAATACATAAAATGTAATGAAAAATCAGTGGTCTTGGACTCACAGTGCTTAGACATGTAATTTGTGAGAAGATCTAGAAAAGAAGGGGTGGAGGGAAATAAGAACATCATCTATGTATACTATTGAAGTAATGTTGGTATTAAAGCAAACAAGATTATTTAAGTGTAGGATGCTATATTTAAGCCACATGGTAACTACAAAGAAAATATCAGAGACTATGAAAACTCTAGAGACAGAAATAAGAGTATAAGTTACCAGGAGAGGTGGGGAGGGGGAAGACAGGGTGAATGGGGAGTTGATACACAAGGAGTTCAGAGTTTCTGCTTATGTGTATGGGAAGATTTTAGCAGAGGAAGGTGGTGAGGGTACTGCAACATTGTGAATGGGATTAATTCCACAGAATAGTATGCTTGGCAGTGGTTGAAATGAGAAAGTTTAGTTTACATATACATTCCCATGATTTAAACAAACAAACAAAAAAAGAGCAACTAAAGAAATATGACAATTAAATGCAATACATGATCCTGGACAGGATATAACAAAGGAGGAAAAAAGATTCAAAAAACACTATTGGTACATATGAAAAAACAGAATTTAGACAATAAGCTTTATATTAATGTTAAGTTTCTTGAACTTGATAACTGCAATTCAGGTGGTTGCATAAGTGAATATCCTTGTTCTCAGGAAATTTACATGGCAGTATTAAGTATTCAAGGAAAATGATATATAAAACCTATATATAATTGTTCAGAAAATGGATTGATAAATAGAGAGAGACTAATGGATGGATGGACAGACAGCCAGATAGAGATGGATGGATAGATAGACAGATAATGGCAAATCTGGCAAATATTAAAATTCATGGATCAGGGTATGTGAGGTCAGAGGGATATTTAGTAGTTCTCTTTATGGGGTTTTTATTATTTTGTAGGTGTCCTGTAAGTTTGAAAATATTTCAACATAGATAATCTTTAAAAATAAAATATGTAAAATTACATCATGCTAAATAGATTCTGAAACCAAAAGGAAATGAGATCTTTACAGAACATAAGTAATTATCATTACTTCTGTGGAAGGCTTCAATACAATTCCATATATTACTTTTCTGAGAATATTTAAACTCTAAAATATTCAACAATTCATTCATTCAATAACATTTATTAAGAGGACACAATGTGAAAGGCGATGTAATCATAGTGGAACTCGGGGCCAAATCAGGTAGACATGGTAGGTTGCAAAGACTTTGGATTTTATTTTTAATAAACTGGAGCCACTGGAAGGTTTGAGAAGAAAAGCAACAAATCAAAAGTTTATTTTAAGAAGCATATTTAAACTATTGCTTATAATGAATGTAAAGTATAAGATGTAAATTAATACCAATTGAAAAAGAGATAATCAGTAATTACAGGTTTGTGTTGGAAATATGCTATGCTTTGTTACACTCTGAATGTAGAGGAAAAGAAAATAATTTATTAAATTTGTTTTTCTTCAATAAGAACTAACATACACCATGGTCTTGATCCCTGACAACTACATTTTAAGTATGTCTAGAATTCTTATTAAGTTTTTTCCATATTAATTAATTAATTATAGCTAACAATTTGAATTATTCCATGTGCCAAGAACTACTCTAAGGAGATCTTTGCAGTATTTGGGGAGGGATAGAGTCAAATAGACTATTAAGATACAGTGTGAGAATGTTTTCAACAGAGGTGTGCAAATGGTAATGTTGGGAATTAGAAGTAATCTATGTCTCCAAGCTTGAATGATTTTGTCATTGAAGAGTCTTCTCCAAGACCGTAAGCTGATTTTTTAAGAAATAATTTTATCTATTTATGAGTGTATATGAAAGGGGGTGGGGAGGGGAGGGAGAGAGAGAGAGAGAGAGAGAGATTGAGTAGGTAAGTAGGGAAGGGAGGAGTTGGTAAGCTTAATGGAAGGAAAAAAAGAAAGATATTCTAGACAGAGTGAGCAATGTGTGCAAAGGCAAAGGGGCCTGTATTTATGGGACTGTAATAGTTTATTTCTGGCAGGAGAGTTTGAGGACCTGAGTGGCAAGAAATTAAGCTAGGATTGCAAATTGTACATAAGTCTTCAATACACAATAAAGAATTTAGAATTTATCATAAAGGATGTATTTGTCAGGGTTCTCCAAGGAAACAGAACTGCATATACATAGTATGAGATTTATTATAGGAAGTAGCTTATACGACTGTGGGGATTGGCAAATTCAAATTACTTAAGGCAGGCTGGAAGCTAAGAGCACCAATGAATTTCCTAGGAAAAGCTTCTTGGCTAAAGTAGAGATAGAAATTCTTCTTTCTGACTGCTAAACTCAACAGTTTCCTTTTAAAAAAAAGCCTTCAAGTAATTGGATGAGACTTATTTCATTGATGAAGGCAATCTTCTCAGTTGATTGTAGATATAATCAACCATAGATGCAATCAATTGAGTGATGACTTAAGTCCATGAAATATCTTCACATTAACAATCAGGTCATTGCTTGCTTGACCAAACAATTGAACACCATAACCTAGCCAAATTGACACATGAACTTAACCATCACAGTCCACCCCTTGTCATCTTGGCATCATACACATCTCTATGAACCATACTAAAACTCTAAATAAAATAATAATAATCACACTTTCTCCTAACATAATTCAGCTATCTTGTGTACAACCAGAAATGCACTCTTTCCCCAGAAGAGGGGCCAAGGCCATGGAATAGTCATTTTTAAACTTGATATCCTGTAACTTAAATATTATGATGTCATGTTAATACAACTTATGTTTATGATAAGGGGATAAGATAAGGAAGAAAATGCAGATATTTGTTATATATATATATATATGTATATACACACACAAACATATTCATAATAAAAAAAGGAAGAAACACTCATAATCATTATAGTCCTCATTTTTGCAAGTGCTCACATGGGATAGCTTATATTTATAACTATCTTCTTCCACCACCCATTCCGTATTTCCTTTATGTTCAGCAGGCACCTCAGTTGGTCCTGGTTCTATGCTGGTAGGGTGACCCAAACTTTCATATCTGAAGGGTCTGGTCCATTAGTAGCCCTGCCTGGATTGGGTTATTACAGTTTTCTATTGACTTAAATCAAAGGCATGGTAGTACTAAGAGACACGCTAGGGGATCTCCTACATTCCAGGCAAACTCTTCTTTACCTCCATTGTGTAGTAGCAGTCCTATTTCCCCTTGATAATCAGAGTCAGTGGCCCCAGCCAGTACAGTAATATCCTTTTTTACAAGTTGATTCAGAGGCAAAGCCCAAAGTGTCCAGGTGGCAGTCTTAACTTTCAGTTCATTGGACTCGTTGTGTCTCCTGTTGGGAGTAAGACCTGTAGCTAGTAGAGTTTATGGTTGCAGGGACAGAAACAAATTTTTTTCTAGTGGATCACTAGAGATAATACTGAGTGGTGCCATACCATTTCTACCCCTGATTCCTAGATCCTTGAATCTTGCCTATGGGAGATTTAGTGGTTGTTAATTTAAAACATACACAGAATCTTAGAGAACATTACCTCAGTTCTGAAAGGTATTGCCATCTAGTTGGCACCATAACTGAGTTTTCAAAAGACCATTCCACCATTCTATCAACCAGGTGCCTCAGGATAATGGGGAACATGATAAAACTGGGGAATTCCATGAGCATATACCAATTTTTACACTTCATTTGCTATGAAGTGAGTTCCTTGATCAGAAGCAATGTTGTATGGAATGCCATGATTGTGTATAAGGCATTCTGTAAGCTCATGGGTGATAGTTTTGACAGAAGCATTGTATGCATGGAAGACAAATCCATATCTAGAGTATGCAAGCAAAACATTGCCCCTTACTTAATGGACGTGGTCCAATGTAATTAATCTACCACCAGGTACCAGGCTGATTACCTTGGGGAAAGGTACCACATCAGGGACTGAGTGTTTGCTTCTGCTGCTGGCAGATTGGGCAATCAGCAATGGCTATAGCCAGGTTGGCCTTTGTGAACAAAACACCACGTTGCTAAGCATAACCTCCATCACTATAACCATGGCCACTTTGTTCATGAGCCAATTGAGCAATGACAGGAGTGATTGGTGAAAGATACCAACTGGTATCCACAAAACAGGGTCATCTTACTCACTCTACTTGATTATTCAACTCATCCTCTTCTGAGTCATCCTCTGTGAGCATTCACACAGGACACAAATATCTTCATGTTTTTGACCATTCAGAAATGTCTCTCCATATAGCTGTCCCAAACTTCTTTGTCACCAATTTCTAATCATGTTCTTTCCGTCCCTGACCATCCAGGCAAATGATTATATACTGCTTCACCCATGAAGCAGTGTATAAAATACCTTTGGTCATTTCTCCTTCCAAGAAAAATGAACAACCAGGTGAACTGCTTTAAGTTATGCCCTTGGGAGGATTTTCCTTCACCACTGTCCTTCAGGAATGTACCAGAAAGGAGCTGTAGTACTGTTGTCCACTTTTAGGTGGAACTGGTATATCAAGCAGAACTCTCTGTAAACCAGGCCCAAGTTATCTCTTCCCCAGTCAACTGATCATTTAATTTTCCTCCAATGCTTAATCACTCTGGTAAAAAGCTTTGGGGGAAATCTGGGAGAAAGAATAACAGTATAAATTTTTGGCAGTGTAGCAGGGTCCTTCCCTAAGGGATCACAGCCTTCCCTTCATTCAAGAGGTTCTGGGTGTTTAAACTATCTCATGGGACTGTGACTCACTATAAGTTTGATTTTTTATCCCTTGACCTAAAACTTATCTGCTTATCCAATTCAAGTAAGAATTTAGTATATTGATCAGCTATTTCACTTCTAGGTACCCCATCATCAACTCCTCAATTCTATAAGTGTCTGCAAGTCAAACTATTCTGATTACAGCTCTGATGCTGCTGTTCATTATGGTAGCCACACCTATCTAGTCTTTGGAGATTAAGTGGTCCACATGGCTCCTGCCAATCTGGGATCCAATCATACCCAATATATTAAAGTATCCAATTTCAGTGGCAGCGGTTCCCACAGAAATGTTTACGCAACAGAGAAGAACAAGCACAGAGTTTTTAGGAATATTTGAACTGCTCTCACAAATTTATTCCTCACAATCCTGGTGAAAAATACATCCTCTAGACATTCCTGATGTGGATGAGCAGCTCTTATGTGATAAATCCACTCTAACGTTCCAATCAGTCTAAGCCTTTGGATTCTTTCAGATTGCTGAAATTATCAGTTCTCCTTTCAAGGCCTTCAACAGATTAGATGAGACTTCTCCTATTGCTGAAAGCAATCTCCTTTATTTATTGTAGCTATAACCAGCCATAGATACAATTGACTGGCTAATGATTTTTTACATTAATTTTTTTATTTTTAAAGAAGTTTCAGATTACATAAATGTTACATTAAAAAAATGTTACGAAGCAGCTGTGGCTCAATCAGTAGGGCTCCCGTTTACCATATGGGAGGCCCCGGGTTCGGTTCCCCGGGCCTTCTGGTGAAGGCAAGCCCACCCGCATGGCGTGGTTAGCTGTGCAGGCTAGCAAGCACAAGCAGCAAGGGGGGGATAAATGAATAAATAAATAAAATCTTAAAAAAAAAAAAATGTTACATATGCTCTACTCCTTCCCCCTCCCACACTTTTCCACATTAACATCCCTTATAAGTGTGGTACATTATTACAATTGATAAACACATATTGACGCATTGCTACTAAACATAGATTAGAGTTTACATTATAGTTTACAGTCTGTCCCGCACAGTTTTGTAGGTTATGACAAAATATACAATGGCCTGTATCCAACACTGCAATGTCATGCAGGACAAATCTAATGTCCCCAAAATGCCCCGTTCTTACACCTGTTCTTACCTCTCCCATCACTCAGAACCTCTGGTGGCCACTGCCTTTATATCAATAAGATTTCTTCCACTGCTAAGAATAATAAGTCTATAGTAAAATAATATAAGTCTACTTTAGTACATTGTTCATTCCCCAATCTTGAGAATTTGGGATGGTGATGCCCACTTTGCTTCTAATTGAGAGGGAGCTTAGATCCCATGGGGCAGATGGATGACACTATCTTGCTTGCAGTTGCAGACACTCTCTGTTCCTTGAAATGGGTGTTGTCCATAATCATCTCCTTGTTATTGTCCTGAGTGAATCCAACGAACTAGAGAGTAGGTGTTGTAACTCTCCTGAAATTCAGGGCTCAAGTGGCACATGGATGGATCAAAGATTTAAGTGTCTGGGCCTTATATTTATCAAGTATAGTGCTAATTATAAGTTCAAATAAAAGGGGCAGAAGAGCCACATGTAGAGAACCTATAAATGAGTTTAACTCTGTTACTCTGGGGAGCATAAATTCCAAAATAAGGCCCACTGACCTTACTTTGCTGAATTCCTGAGCTGTCTGCCCTGCTTATAGTTTCTGGATGTCTCTAGAGCCCTCAGGAGCCCTGCTATTTGAGGCAGGGTTTTCTGTGGCAGTCAATGAGATCCTGCTGGGTCTTGCATAAGCATAACCTCTGGAATGACCTCTTGACTCACATTGAAATCTCTTAGCCATAAAAACACATTTGTATTTACCATTTCCCCCTTTTAGTCAAGGTCTTTTTCCAGTTGCATTGCTACTTGGTACTTGGAAATAATCCCTCAAGGCCAGGGAGGCTCATCCCCAGGAGCCATGTTCCTGGGGTGGGAAGGTAGTGCATTTGAACAACAAGGAGGCTTTCAGGAGGTAAGTCTTAAGCAGTAAGTTTGAATTTCACAAGAAAAAGTTTATAAGTACAATCATCAATATCAAAGGCTTGGCATAAAATTCTGTCTTCTTTCACTAGGCACTGCCCTTGCACTCATGGGTTTCTTTCTGTCTTATTAGAGAATGTAGCAGAACTCCCCAGGATGGGAATTCAATCTTCTTTCTGTTATTGTTTGGATCTCCACCCACTGACACAGTGCCCCATGAACACTTGAACATATTCATATGCCTTAGAGGCATGCCCCAGGTGAACCCCTTCCTTTCCATTCCCCTATCACTGACACCCTGCAAGAGTGATCCTCCCCTGCCACTGTTGAGACCCTTCTGTGATCCAAAACCTCTCCAAAAATGAAGCCAACAAAATAACCAAATAAAATTAATAAGAAAATGAAATAATTTTAAAAAATAACCAATAAATAAATTTTTTTTAAAATTTTGAAATAATAAAATTTTTTTTAAAATTTTTATACTTTGTGTCTTTCATCACTGTAAGATCTGTTGTCCTGTTTGTACAGTGACATTTTCATCCATATATTGCCCCAGTGGCTTATTTTTTTTTTTTTCATTTTATCTTCAAAGAAGCTTTAGAATACAGAAAAGTCACATAGAGAAGAATATAGGGGATTTACATATACCCAATGCTCTCCCACTTTTCCCCTCTTCCCTATTAATAACAATAAACATGCAGATGGTACATTTGTTACAATTATGTACAAAGATTGAAGCATTGCTACTAACCATGGTCAATGGTTTATATTATAATGATTTAAATCTATGAAATAGCCTCACAGTAACAATCAGGCTAGTAATTGCTTGACCAAACAACCTAACCAAGTTGACACATGAACTTAACCATCAAAGATATGTATAGCATTAAAAAGAGAAGTGGTATGAGCATATTTGCATTTTAGGGAGATCATTCTGGCATTATATTTCATCGATGGGAAATCCTAGAAGGTAGAAAAGAGTATGGAGGATATTCAATCATTCAAGTAAGAAGCTGTAAAGACTTTAATAAATGTTACCTGATAAAAGGGACGGCGAGTAATGGATTCTTCTGAGATTCATTTAAGATGCAAAATTGACAATACATGGCACCTAAATGGATGTACAGGGTGAGGACAGTTTCTGTTAAATTGGAAACCTAGATTTCCATCTTATTTAACTGAATGGGTGGTGGTCTCATTGATTAAGATAGGAAATAAAGATGGAAAAGGCTATAGGGTCATTAAAAATAAGGATTTGCTTTTAGACATGTTAATTTTGAAGTATTGTGAATCATTAACTTAGATTTTCCAGTAGAAATCCTATCTCTGAGACAAGATTTGAGATGGAAATATGGATTTGAGATTTAACAGCTTGGCCATGACAGGGAAGCTGTAGGGAAGATGGAGACACTTATTGAAAATGTGTAAAATAAAAAGAGAAGAAAACTGGGGCTGGAAACTTGGAATTACCAATATTAAAGGGGCAGGAAAAGGAACAGTAAACCTAAAGAGAAGCCAAAGAAGCATGAAGGGGAAAAGAGTAGAAGAACATGTTATTTTATAAAACAAAAGAGGAGAAGTAATCAGTAGGAAGAACAAAGCACAATGCTGTCAAATGCTATAGGGAGGTCAGATAAGACAGGAGTAATTTTCCTAAGTGAAAATCTTATATTTACAAATAAGGTTTATAATTCTGGATGCCAAGCATCTTGTTTTCATAGTTTTGTTGCATTCTACAAAATGCCTAGTGCACTACATATATGTTTAATTACTTATATAATAAGTGTAATATACTCTGTACCTTTTTGACACATATATTTTCAAACACTTTAATTAGTGATATATACTGTGTATATATGGCATAAATATATTTAAAATTTTTCTCACTCTGAAATCTGGTTATATATAATGCCAGGGCAAGCTAGTCATATTTATCTCATTTAAGAAGAAGAACCTGTTTTAATTAGTCATGATTTTCCTCCACTAAAATACTGAGTATGGATTGTCATATTTGCTACATATGTTCAGATGAACATGGATTCTTTATTTTATATTACTAATATCGCAGTTATAGAAGTCAAGTATATTCTACTTATTAAATAAAAAATAACTATGAATTGCCAATGATTATGTCATACTTCTTTGCAGACAATCAGGAAGTTAAGATTCACAAAACATACTTAGAATAACAACCTAATAATATCAAATAGTATGTCAGATAAGTCTAGCAAAAGTCTCACTAGCATTTTTATTTTTTATTTTTTAATTTTTTTAAAGATACTTAGATTACATAAACGATACATTTTTAAAAATATGCCCATATGCCCACTCTTTACCATTCCCACACTTTCCCACATTAACAACATCCTTCATTAGTGTGATACCTTTGTTACAATTGATGAACACATATTGGAGCATTGCCACTACGTGTGGATTGTAGTTGACATTATAGTTTAAACTTGCTGTCACACAATTTTCTAAGTTATGACAAGATATATAATGGCCTGTATCTGTCATTGCAACATCATTCAGAACAATTCCAATGTCCTGAAAATGCCCCCATATTACACCTTTTTTTCCCCTCTCCCTCCCATTAGAACCTCCAATGACCATTGTCTCCAAATCAATGATAAAAGTTCTTCCATTGCTAAAACTACAATAAGTCTATAGTAGAATAACAGTAAGTCTACACTAACCCACTGTTCATTCCCCAATCCTGAGAATTCTGGGTTGGTGATGTACACTCCACTTCTAATTGACAGTGGACTAAGATCCCATGGGGCAGATGGGTGGGACTATCTTCCTTGAAGTTGTAGACTCTCTGTTCCTTGGGATGGTCATTGTCCATCATCATTACCTTGTTAGTTGTCCTGGGTGAGTCGAATGAACTGGAGAGTAGGTATTGCAACTCTGCTGAGATTCAGGACCCAATAGGCACATGGAAAGCACAAAGATTTAAGTCTCTTGGACATTAGCCTATCAACTCTAGTACTAACTATAGGTTCAAATATAAGGGGCAGAAGAGCCATGTGCAGGAAAACCACAATTGAGTCTAACTCTGTCACACTGGGGAGCATAAATTCCAAAGTAGGGCCCACTGATAGGGCCCCAAACTCCTAAGTTGTAGGCCCTTAGTGTCGATCTCTCCAGAGCCCTCAGGAGCCCTGCTATTTGAGATAATATTTACTTTGGCAGTCAATGAGATCCTGCTGAGACATGCATAAGCATAAGCTCTGGAATGACCTCTCAACTCACTATGAAGTCTCTTAGCCATATAAACTCATTTGTCTTTACCCTTTCTCCCTTTTGGTCAAGGTCTTTTCCCAGTCGCATTGCTAGTTGGTGCTTGTAGTAATCCCTCGGTGGCAGGTAGTCGCATCCCTGGGAGTCATGTCCCATGCCAGGGGACAAGGGGAGGTAATGCATTTATATGCTGAGTTTGGCTTAGAGAGAAGCCTCATTTGAGCAACAAGGAGACTCTCAAGAGGTAACTCTTAGGCAACCTAAATTCTAGGCTAAGTTTCAATTTCAAAAAAAAAAGGTTCATAAGTACAGTCATCAATATCAAGAGCCCATCAATGGTCCATCCTCCTTCACTAGTCACTGCCTCTGTACCCAAAATCCTTTCCCTTATTAATAACATTTTACATGTGGGTGGTATATTAGTTACAATTGATATACAAATATTGAAGCATTGCTACTAACCATGGTCAAATGATTTACATTATGGTTTACATTTTGGACCATACAATTTTATAAATTTTGATGAAATTTAACACGGCCTGTATCCATCATTGCAAGATGATGTAGAACAGTTACAATGCCCCCAAAATGTCCCATATTCTATCTATTCTATTCCTCCCTTGCTCGCCTCCCTTCAGGACCCACAGCATCCACCAAGATTCACTCCTTGAAGAACAAAATTCACAGTTACTTGCAACAGCAACTAGGGCTTGACATACAGGCCTGTCCTTCCCTTTTAGGCACTGCCTATGCTCTCAAGAGACTCCTGTCCCTCTATTTGAGAATATAGCAGGACTCCCCAGGATGGGATTCCACCACCTTCCCATTCATTACGTGGATCTCCACCCACTGATACAATGCACTATAAGAGGATGAATACACACATACTTCCTGAAAGCCTGCCACAGGTACACCCTGTCCTGCATGCCCCCCACATCCAACACCCTAAACAAGTAACCCTCCCCTGCTGTATTTGACTAAAAACCTTCCCAACATTGTGGTTTCAACCACATACCCACAAATCGCCAGAGTTCATCTGCTCTCTCCCCCAAAACTCCCCCCCACCTCCAGTTCCAGGAACAGTGCAACACCCCCCCACCCTACCCCCTTCACAGGCCAGCACCACCCAACCCTATACCATCACTGCATCACTGTCATGGCCATCCACTGCACAACTGCACCCTTCCACATTATCATAGATTTTACCCATATAGACATTGGCTCACAACCATCTATTTCCTTCTGTCTCCTATAAAACTATCTTCCAGACTGTGTCTCTGTTAGTCTGCTCAGTTTGCTTAATTCATATCAGTGAGGTCATGTCATATTTGGCCTTCAGTGCTTGGCTTGCTTCCCTCAACATAAGGTCTTCAAGGTTCATCCATGTTATCCCGTGTGTTAATACTGCATTCCTTCTAACAGCTGAGTAATATTCCATTGTATGTATATACCAGAGTCTGCTTATCCATTTATCTGTTGATGGACATTTGGGCTGTTTCCAACTTTTGGAAATAGTAAATAATGCCACGATGAATATTGGTGTGCATTTATCTCCTCGTGTCCCTGCTTTCAATTCTTCTGGGTATATACCCAGTAGCGGGATTGCTGGATCATATGGCAGCTGTATAGTTAGGTTCCTAAGGAACTACAAGTCTGTCTTCCACAATGGTTGCACCACTCTGCATTCCCACCAGCAGGGATAAGGGCTCCCATCCCTCCACATCCTCTCCAACACTTGTAGTCCTTTGTTTTTTTAATAGCCTCCATTCTAATGGATGTAAGATGATATTTCATTGTAATTTTGATTTGCATTCCCCTAATAGCTAGTGACATTGAGCATCTTTTCTTGTGCATTTTAGCCATTTGTATTTAATCTTTAAAGAAGTGTCTATTCAAATCACTTGCTCATTTTTTAAATGACTATTTGCCTTTTTATTTTTGAGGTATAGGATTTCTTTATATATGCTGGATATTAGGTCCCTATCGACTATATGGTTACCAAATATTTTCTCCCATTGAGTACGTTGCCTTTTCCTTTTTTTGACAAACTCCTTTGAGGTACAGAAGTTTCTAATTTTGAGGAGGTCCTATTTATCTATTTTTTCTTTGTTCCTCGTGCTTTGGGCATAAAGTTCATGAAACTATTTCTTAATACATCATCCTGTAGATGCTTCCCTGCATTATCCCCCAAGAACTTTATGATCTTGGCTCTTATATTTAGATCTTTGCTCTATCTTGAGTTAATTTTTGTATAAGGTGTGAGATGGTGTTCCTTTCTCAATCTTTGGATAAGTATGTCCAGTTCTGCAAGCACCATTTGTTGAAATGGCTATTCTCTCCCAGTTGAGTGAGTTTGGTGGCCTTGTCAAATAGCAATTGTCTATATATGTAGCAAGAATTTTGTTGAGGATCTATATCAAAACTCTCAATTCAGTTCCATTGGCCAGTATGTTTATCCTTGTGCCAATACCATGCAGTTTTGACCACTGTAGCTTTATAGTATGTTTTAAAGTCAGGTAGTGTGATTCCTCCAATTTCATCTTTCTTTTTCAATATGTTTTTGGCTATTTTGGACCCCTTGCCCTTCCAAATAAATTTCATAATTAGCTTTTCCTATTCAGTAAAAAATGCTGTAGTAATTTTTATTGGGATTGCACAAATAAGTAAATCAGTTTGGGTAGGATAGACATCTTAGAGATGTTTAGTCTTCCTATCTATGAACAGGGAATATTTTTCCATTTATTTAGACCTTGGGTTTCCGTTAACAGTGCTGTGTAGTTTTCTGTTTACAAGTCATTTACATCTTTACTTAAAATTATTCCTAGGCATCTGATTCTTTTAGTTGCTATTGATTTCCTCCTCAGATTGTTCATTATTCATGTACAGAAATGCTACTAATTTTTGCACATTAATCTTATAACTTGCCTCTTTACTGAATTCATTTATAAGCTCTAGATGCTTTGTTGTAAATTTCTCAGGGCTTTCTATATATAGGATCATGTCATCTGCAAAGAGTGTCATTTTTACTTATTCCTTTCCAGTTTGGCTGCCTTTTATATCTTTTTCTTGCCCAAGTACTTGAGCAAGTACTTTTAACACAATGTGGTGACAGTCGGCATCCTTGTCTTGTTCCAGATATTAGAGGGAAAGCTTTTAGAATTTCGCCATTGAATGTGACGTTAGCTGTGTTTTTCATATATACCCTTTATCATGTTGAGGAAGTTTTCTTCTATTCCTATCTTTTGCAGTGTTTTCATCAGGAAAAGATACTGTATTTTGTTGAATGCTTTTTCTGCATCTATAGAGATGATCATGTGAATTTTTTCTTTCAATCTGTTTAAATGGTGTATTACATTGATTGATTTTCTTATGTTGAAACATCCTTGCATACTCGGGATGAAACCCACTTGGTCATTGTTTGATGTGTTGTTAAATATGAGTAGTGAGTATTTTGTTGAGGTTTTTAGCCTTTAGATTCATTAGAGAGATTAGTGTGTAGTTTTTCTTTCTCGTGGCATCTTTGTTTGGCTTTGGTACTAAGATGATGTTGGCATCATAGAATGAGTTAGGCAATGCTCCCTCCACTTCTATTTTTTGGGAGAGTTTAAGCAGGTTTGGTGTTAGTTCTTTCTAGAATATTTGGTCAAATTCACCTGTGAAGCCATCTGATCCTGGGTTCTTCTTATTCAGCAGGTTTTTGATGACTAATTCAGTCTCGTTACTTGTGTTTGGTCTGTTAAGTTCATCAATTTCTTCTTTCATCATATAGGCTGCTTCTTGTTTCTAGGAATTTGTCCATTTTCTCTAATTATTATCTATCTTTTTGACATGCAAATTTTCAAAGTATCCTCTAATGATACTCTTTATTTCTGTGGGGTCAGTTGTGATATCCCCTTCCTCGTTTCTTATTTTATGGATTTGCATCTTCTCTCTTTTTTCTTTGTTAGTCTAGCTAAGCATGTGTCAATTTTATTAATCTTCTCAAAGAACCTGCTTTTGGCTTTGTTTATTTTTTTCTAATGCTTTCTTATTTTCAATTTCATTTAGCTTTCCTCTAATCTTTGTTATTTCCTTCTTTCTACTTTCTTTGGGATTACATTGTTGTTCTTTTTCTAATTCCTCCAGGTGTGCAGTTAGGTCTTTGATTTTAGCTCTTCTATTTTAATATAGGCATTTCTGGCTATGAATTTCCCTCTCAGTACAGCTTTTGCTACATCCCATAGGTTTCTATATGTTGTGTTGTTGTTTTCATTTGTTTCAAGGTAGTTACTGATTTCTTCTTCAATTTCCTCCTTGACCCACTGATTATCTAAGAGTATGTTGTTTAACTTCCATGATGTTGTGCCTAATCTGCTTCTCTGCCCTTACTGATTTCCACCTTCATTTCACTGTGGTCAGAGAAATTACTTTGCATAATTTCAATATGTCTGAATTCACTGAGTGTTGTTCTGTGGCCTAGTGTTAGTCTATCCTGGAGAATGATCTATGTGCACTCAAGAAGAATGTATACACTGCTGTATTTGGATGTACTGTTCTGTATATGTCTATTAGGTCTAGATCCTCTAATGCATTACTCAAGGTCTTTGTTTCATTATTGATTCTCTGTCAAAATGTTGTTTCTAAAGGTGTTAATGGTATATTAAAGTCCCCGATTGTAATTGTAGAGGCATCTATTTCTCCACTTAGCTTTTCCATGTTTGCCTCAAGCATACTGAGGCACCCTGAGTGGGTGCATAAATGTTTATGATTGTTCTTTCTTCTTGAAAGATCACCCCTTTTATTAATATATAGTGTCCACCTTTGTCTCCTACTATTGCTTTACACTTAAGTCTATTTTGTCCAATATTAGTATAGCTACTCCTCCCCTTTTTTGATTATTGTTTGGTTGTAAACTTGTTTTCCAACCATTTGCTTTTAGCCTCCTTGCATCCCTGGGTGAGTTTCTTATAGACAGCATATAAATAGGTCATATTTCCTTACCCATTCTGCCAATCTGTGTCTCTTGATTGGAGAGTTTAAGCCATTAACATTCAATGTTATTACTGTCAAGGAATTACTTACATTAGCCATATTTTCTTTAGGTTATTGTATGAAATATGTTGTTTTCATTTCTCTTTTTATCATTTTAGTTCTTTTTACACATTCCTCCAACTCTATCTCTTCTGTTTTTTCCTTTAAACCTATGGAACTCCCTTTAGTATTTCTTGAAGGGCAGGTTTCATGCTGACTAAGTTAATTTCTGTTTATCTGTGAATATTTGAACTTTCCCTCATTTTTGAATGCCGGCCTTGCTGGATAGAGAATTCTTGGCTGGAAGTTCTTTTCTTTTAGCAGTTTAACTATGTCATACCACTGTCTTCTTGCCTCCATGGTTTCAGATGAGAAATCATTCCTTAGTCTTATCTAGCTTCCCTTGTATGTGATACATCTCTTTTCTCTTGCTGCTTTCAGTTTTCTCTCTTTGTCCTGAGCATTGGATAATTTGACAAGTAGATGTCTTGGGGTATGCCTGTTAAGATTTTTACTGTTTGGGGTGTGGGTACGCTTCCTGGGTATGTACATCCATGTCCATCAATACAGCTGGGAAATTTTCAGCCATTATTTCCTCCAACACTCCTACTGTCCCTTTTCCCTTCTCTTCTTCCTCTGGGATGCCTATATTCATATGTTTGTGCATTTTGTTTTGTCATTCAAGCCCTTAATTCCCTGCTGGATTTTTTCTATCTTTTTATCTATCTTTTCTATCTGTCTGATTTCAGAGGCACTGTCTTCCACATCGCTGATTTTTTCCTCTGCCTGTTCAAATTTGCTGTTATGTGTTTTCAGTGTATTTTTTATTTCTTGCATTGTGCCATTCATCACTATCATGTCTGTTATCTTTTTATGTATGTTTACAATTTCTTTGATGTGTTCTTCCAGTGTCTTCTTAATTTCCTTAATCTCTTCCTTTACTTCATTATGTTGATTCATGATATTAGTTTGGACATCTCTGATTAGTTTTTTCATATTCTGCATCTCTTCCTGTTTTTTAGCTTGTTCCTTTGACTGGGTCATGTCTTCCTGTTCCTTATTATGGCTTGTAATTTTTTCTTGGTGTCTAAGCATCTGTTTATCTTGATGGGTTTATTCCATTGGTTAGCTTCTCTTTCTACTCAAAGGTTTTTTGTTGTTGTTGTTTTTGCCTGCATGGTAAAGTTTCACTTTGGCACTTTATTCTTCTTATTCTATTTCCTTGTTGTTGTCTATATTCCCTTGGGAAAAAATTGGAACCAGAGAAAAGGAAAGAGATAAGAAAAGAAAAAGAGTAATAGTAATAATAATAAGAAAGTTAGAAGAGGAGCCATACAAGCCCTAGGAAAATAAATAATTAACATGAGTAAAAATCATAAGAAGTACAGCGGAATAAGAATAAAAAGTGGAATAGAAAATTGAAATGAGAAATAAAACAGAGAAAAATATATAGAATGAATTAAAAGGCCAGAATGATGAGAAGAGAGGAAAAGAAAAAAGAAAAAAAGAAAAAGTAAAAAAAGAAATAAAACAGAGAAAAAAGAGTAAGAGAGAAAAACAAAACCAAAAACAATTGAAGACCAAACAAAAAGAGGTGGAATGAAAGAAAAACAATTGAAAACAGAAGACAGAAAAATGAAGGCCAGAAAAGAAATAACATAGGTAGAACACATCAGTAAAAGAAAAGGGGCCGGGGGAACAAGTAAAGGAGAAGGAAACACAACAAACAAGAAACAAAACAGCAGCAACTAAAACAACAACAACAACAACAAAAACAAAGGACAATAGCCAGCCTTCCCTTTTAGGTCCCTAAAGATCTTCTCAGCCTGCCAGTGTTCATCAATCAATCACCCTGCAACCTGCCCTCTGGATATAATACAACAGATGGTGGAGCAGACTATGGTGTACCAGAGAGCTCTTGTATCATCTGAAGAAGGAGCTACCCAAACAGCTGCAGGCATCGTTTGTATTTTTTCCAAGCCTTGTTTTTAATATGATGTATGTGGAATACAATCACTAGTGGCTCCCCTGGGCTAGAACAGGAATATTTCTTTCAGGTATAATTCATGATTTTACATAAGGTCAAGAATCATATATTTAGTTTAGTCTTTAATATTACCTTTCTCTTGTGCTAATGGTATGCCTAGTTTTTCATTATGGATTATATATTTTGTATTTTAATTAAATAATGCCTTTTTAATTTTTTAACATGAGAAAATCTTGGCTATGTAATTACAGAGTTCCATTTAATTTTCATTGTTTAGATTACCACTTTATTATAATTGTATATCTTGCAGAAAGAATTATAGGAATAAGTTTGAGATGGTTATAATTATTGTGACATTTAATAAAATGGTGCAGAAACATTTTCCAAGTTTAAAAGCACTCAGTTCTCCTAGGGTTGGAGTTTTGGAGGAATGGACTAAAAAGGGGGCCGTGCCATTTGTTTGTTTGTTTTATTGTTGCTATTTTTGCTCAAAAGGAAAATAAAAACACCAAATAAGTTGTATTGTTAAAAGAAAATTTGTGAAAATCTAAGTATTTTTAATATGTAAAGCCAAAATTAGGAATATAGGCATTCACTTCTAAGGCACTCATGTCTGACTTCAAAATGCCTGTACTCTTATGAGCTCATCTCTGTAAAACAGGGGTTCTTAACAAGGCATTCATGATCTTGAATTGAAATGATAATAATAAAAAACCATTATTCTTGTGGGGACTTGTTGGTGCAGGTGTGATATATTTATTAAATAAGATACAGTATAGTGTGGACTTAGTAATGGGTCTGTGGTTTTCACTTGAATGGCAAAGGGGTCAGTGGAACAAAAAAGGTTAAGAACCTCTGCTGTAAAGTGTACCTCAGCTCCTCAGGGAAAGGTAAAGAATGGGAAAGTGCTTTCAGTCAGCCTGTTGACTAGTCAAATTGGGAAATGATGGGGGAAATGTTTGCTCTGTAGTTCACAAGATGGGATGAGAAATTTTCTACTGGGAATTCTGTCTGAATAATGTTAGGACTCTTGATCTACTACTATGCCAATCACCTAGTTTGAAGTTGAGATTGAGAAGTTGTGCTTCACTAGAAAAAAATGTATTTAGTTATTTCTTAATGTTTAAGAATTTGGCTTTTGGAGTTGTGTGGACTGGAGTACTTCTCAATAACCATTATGAAGCATAGGATATGTGTCCCTGGAGCTTTCTCACTTTTGTTTTTTAACTCCATATTTGATGTCCCCTACTTTTCCAACTTTTCTGCTCCACCAAATATATTAAAAATGTTCACTCAATCCTTTCAACTTTCAACCTCTGTTCTCACCTTTCAAGGACAATCCTATTGACGTTTGGTACTTTAAACAGTGGATGGCTTTGAAAATTAATCTCACAAGCCCAGGTTATTCTGAACCCAGCAAGCTGAAGACTTCTTACCTATTTACCTTTCTTCTATCCTTCCAGTCATGAGAATTTAAGCCAGAGGTATGGATTTCTTCCCAATCACTGATTTGTATTTCATTTCCCATACTTGGATAAGAATCTTCCTCTAAAGCTTAGATATTTTGGCTATGGTTTTTACAACCCGTCTAACTCCTGTTCCAGTTTTTCTGTAGAGACCTTTTACAGTACTGTTAGCCAAAATGGAGCTTCTGTGAAAATTAAGGAAAAATGTCCCTTTCTCTGAATAAACCATAAACTCCTGCCAGGGCAGAGGCCTTGATGAATGGAACACTAGTTAAGTTTCAGCCTCAACTCACCCATTCCGTGGATTCAAGAGTTAAAGAAACAAAGGTTTTATCTGGCTTATATTTCATGATCATTGGCCTGGGGTCCTATTTTGCATTTTCATCTCCTTCGCTCTGAGACCCAGCTAACAGTTCAACCACTTCTGGACCATTGTTAGCTTCAGTGGTAGAGAGAACAAGGAATATGGTACAGTACATGCTGGACCCTATTTCTCTGGCTAAATAAAGTTACTTGTCCTTAATTGATTTGAACAGGTAAATTTTCAACATAATTCTTCTGTAAGGAGGAACTACATATTGGTGAATAGTTATACACTCCATCACACCATGTTAGCAATCCCAACCATGGAGGGAAATGGGAAGAAGAATTCAGTCTCACAGTCACTAGTTATATGACAGAATGACAAAGGATCAGATATGAACCAGAAAGAAAAGTTCACACTGACATCGACTTGTGGTTACACATTTGGTAGGGGGGATTTTTAAAGTTCCTTTTGCAAAATTTTCCGTGTTTTCATAAATTCTAAATATACTTCTTCAAAGGTCAGGCTTCCTTGGAACTAAATGAGATTAAAGAATAGCATATAGGCTGAGGAAAAATAACAATTATTAAATACATACCATGTGCTAGACATGGTTAATCACTTCATATGGCTGACATTTTTAGTCCTTCCTGAAAATATTGTGAAGTAATAATTATTATCCCTGTTTACTTATGAGGAAACTAAGGCTCACAGAGGTTAAGCAATTGGTAAAGATCACTTCATTGATTAAGACCGAGACAGAATTCAA
Source organism: Tolypeutes matacus (assembly GCA_026826555.1). Lineage (NCBI taxonomy): Eukaryota > Metazoa > Chordata > Mammalia > Cingulata > Chlamyphoridae > Tolypeutes > Tolypeutes matacus. The sequence continues at coordinate 12,619,148 of JAKSZT010053779.1, read as the reverse complement.
ACCTAGTTCTTAATCCAAAGCCCTTAAACCTTCGATTAGACTACCAATGGTTGTCTTCTTGGAACTTTTCTTCTCTTCTAGTATTTTAATATTTGTTTCTTATGAGACTCCTTAGTCTCCTCTGCCTAATCAGGACTCAGTAAATCAACTCCTACAGAGAAGTGAAATTTGTTTTCATGTGAGTGGTGGCTTTGCTTTTAAACATGGTCGAGTCTACTTTAAGAATCAGCTGAAGAGTATTTTACTATTAAAAATCTATTTATTGCATTTTGGAAAATGCAGAGCCATCACATACCCTACTTTCCAAGAAAGAATCACTTATCAGAATAGAAATTAACAGAAAGTTGGGAAATAGAAGATTCTAGATATCCCCACCCTCTTTCCTTCCCTTTGGCAGCCACATGCTCAGCAGAAGAATAAACTCATGACATTTTGAAGTTACAAGGGAATCTAAAGTTATCTAAGAGAATCTCCAAATTGACAGCTGAGTATACTGAAAGATTAAAAGTCCAGAGAGATTTAGCGGTTATTGAATCCAGCCTCCAAGATGACCACCAACGACCCTCATCTTCTAATATATTTGTGCCTTGGGTAATCCCTCTTTCATTAAATCAAGGCTAACCTGTATATCCAATAGAATATGGTAGATGTGACAGTGTATGATGTCCAAAGCTGGGCCGTAAAGGAATTGCAGCTTTTGGCTTGGTCTTTTAGAACACTTGCTCCAGGTAAATCTAGTCCCCATGTCATGAGACCACTCAGGAAAACCAATGGAGAAGTCATATTGGGAGAAACCAGCTTGTCAGCACCAACTTGAGCCTCCTTCGGAATGATTCAGCCAGTCCCACTCTAGTGTTTGGATTACTGTACCCCCAGCTGACATCTAACTTCAACCTCCTGAGACACCTTGAGCCAGAGCTGCTGCTCATAAATTCCTGACCTATATATCTTGACCTTATGAGATAATAAAAGATCATTGTTGTTTTAGGTCATTAAGTTTTGAGATGATTTATTATGCAACAATAGATAACTAATGTAGCAATTAACCCCAACACTAAAAAAGATCATAGGAGTGAGATGTGAAAATAGACTGTTAGTCTATTTCCTGACTGCAACACAAAGGATTTTGGTGCTAACCTCGTGTGATTTTTCCATGGCCAGTGGTACCATTCTCACATAATTATATTTGCTCTCTATTTCATCATAATATTTTCCTTCTCACAAGAATATTTCTCCTAAACATAAAATTATCCTATAAATACTCCTACCCAAACAAAGACAAACCATTTTTCCTTTTACCCCACCTTCTTCTCCAGGTAGCAACCCATTTCTAGTATCCTCTTTATATAAAAAAAATTTAATAGAATTTTCTATACTAGCTCTCTCTGTTTCCTCAATTCTAATTCTTTCTTAAATCCACCCATATCATGCTGTTATTAGCACTTCTCTGAAAATATTTACGATAAAATTACCAGTGGCCTCCATCTTGCCAAATCCAGTGGCATTAGATGCAGTTATTGGTTAAGTTCTCCTTGAGTAGTTTCTTTATTAAGGGTACTAGACACCACGCATTCCTGATTTTACTCCTACTTCATTCTTCTCCATTTCTTTTGCTTATCTTTCCTCCCACTGCTGAATGTAAGAGAACTCAGGACTCAGTTTAGAATCAGGTTCTCCTTTATCAGCACTCACCCCCTTGGTGATCTCAGCCAGGCCCATGACTGATAATTCTCAAAATATAGATCTTGAGCTACCAAATATCCCCAGATCTATGTATCAAACAACTGACTTGATAGCTTCACTCAGATGTCTCTACTAGGTCTCTCAAACTCAATATGAACAAAACAAATCTCTTGACTCCCCACCCTAAGCCTGCTTGTCCCCAGTCTTTTCCAATTCAGTAAGTAGAGTATATAAACCTGTTCCTCCCTCATCTTCAATGCTTGGGCCAAAAACCCTGAAGTCATAATTATGTTCTATCTTTCTTACATAATATTACCCCCAAATTATCAACCATTTATATTTTATCTAAATTTGAAATATACCTGAAATAAGACTTCTTACAAACTCTATAGTCACAGCATTAGTTAAGCTACTACCATATCTCCCTTGGACTAGTGTATTGGTCTCAACTGGTCTGCTTGCTTCCTTTATTACTTTCTTACAGTCTATTTTCTGCACAGAAGTTAAAGGGATCCTTAAACCCTCCAGGGACTTCCTACAATAATTAAAACAAAGTTCAAGCCATGACCCACATGGTCCCAAAGAGCTGGTTTGCCTGCCTGCCTCTAATTTCATTTCCTCCTTCACTCCCTCAAAGCTCATTGGCCTTCCTGTATATAAAATCCATAAAACAAAATCCCATCGCAAGGCTTCAAACTCTATATTCTTTCTGCCTGAAATTTTCTGCCCGTATATATTGATATGCTTCACTCTCTCACTTCCATCAGATTCATATAAAAAAAAATCTCTTTAGACAGGCCTTCCTTATTCATCTTCCCTAAAAAAAGAATCCCCATGGCTCTTATCCTTTAAGCCTTAATCCCAGTTTAATATCCTTTATGGCACTTATAATCCTCTGTCCTAGTTTACTACTCATTTTATGCCCACTAGAATATAAATCCCTCAATGTGAGGCTTTACTTTTGTTTTCTTCACCATTGTATCCTCAGTGCTTAAACCTATGTCTGGCATATGGGAAGTTTCCAATAAAGTATATTTTGGAATGAATGAATGAATGATTGCTTGAGTCTTCAAAAGACCCACATTTTGAAGCATTTATCACTGTATCTCTAGCACTGATTCCTGGTCACGAAATGTGTGCTCCATAAATATTTATCACATAAATAGATAGAAATTTCACTCTGTTAGAAGCAGATGTACAACCAGAGTAACTGGGAAGCACACACCTCATCTTCTGCTTCCAATGCCATTGCTCTTTCTGAGCACAGTGCCTGACTTGCAGGAAACTCCCAAAAATACATGTCAAAGAAGTGAGCGAATGTCTAAATGAATAAATGAATGGATACCTGGCCCTAGAAAATATGTTAACAAGAAAAAAGGGGGGGACGGGTGTAGCTCAAGTGGTTGAGTATCTTCTTCCCATGTACAAGGTCCTGGGTTCAATCCCTGGTACCTCCTAAAAACAAATAAACAAACAAAAACAACTCTCATTGGGGTGCAGATGTAGCTTAGTGGTTGAGTACCTGCTTCCCAACTTTGAGGTCCTGTGTTTAATCCCTGGTACTTCCTAAAAAAACATGGCGGGGGGAGGTAGTTACCAGCCCACACAAAACAGAGTAGTCAAGAAGGATACTGTGTGAAAAGAAGGGCTATATTTGGACCTTAGGAAATGATTAATGATTTCCAAAAGAAAAATTTTAATGGTGTAGTCAGGGAAGAAGCCTGCTCACCTAGGAGTAAATGCAATAAAACACAGTAGTATTAAAAACAGATAATATTTAAAGAAGATTGGGAGAGAAAGGAATAAAAGGAAGAATAGAAGGAGAGTAACCTAAATGAGTTGAAGAATCGTTTAACATCATTTTTACATTAAATATAAAGCATTTACAAATATATATATAAATATAAACATTAAATATTTACAAGTTTAATGAGGATTGGCAATTCTTACTCATGTTTCCATGAGGAGATTGTCACACGTGACAATACCTGTATTTTGAAATAAATCTCTTTTCCTAATTTTCTAGGTTCCTAAACCACAGATTCTGTAATATCTAACCAAAGCAGAACACCTTTCTAGAGAAAGCATGTGACCTAAAATTATCCAAGAGATTTTTGTTCTCTCTAAATTGTCTCAGGCTTTGTTATGTTTAAACCAAAACTAATAATTGAGGATTACAATTTAAATAGGAACTTTTCAAAGTCTTTTTAGAAGCTATTGATGCTAAGCATGTAAATTTAATATGCAAGAAATAATAGTTTTTATTTATTATATAACGATTATTTTATGACCTATAGTACTTTAGAAATGTTAATTTACCAATTTTTCAATACATCTACTATATTAATCTTATCTCCCATGGGATAGTTTAATGTAGGATATTTTTCTCATGTTATTCTTTGGGCATTATAGAGTTTAAACGCATACTTGAGATGAAATAAAAAGTTGTAAAAAATCAAGTTGCTTATTATTCCCAATGTATAATAATTACCATGAAGTAGAAAATAAATTATCTTTTAATGATTATTTTTAAGGTTTTGGTTGAGATGTACTTTTGAAGTCTTCATTTCTGATCTTTTCTTAGAAGTAAATGACCAATTCAGTATATGATGGAAGCATAAATTCTTTGTTCTCAAAGATTTGTTAATGTGCTAAACATTATTGTAATTGTTAACTGAAAAATATAGTGCATGTGGGTATTAAAATATAATACTAACTTACAAGATTTGCATCTAGTTGTTAAGCATTGGGGGAAATCAGTATGGCCAGAGTATCTTAGTTTGTTTTATAACTTATATTTTATATTTTTTTTATTTTGATTTTATGGAACTTTAATTTTTCTAGACATCTTAAGGAAACTACATATTTTCTGGATATTTTAAGGTAGATGTATACAATACTAAAACACATTTAAAAATAAATACTCCAAATTGCCTATCAAATGTAACTTTAGATTTATCCCTAATCTTGTATTACATACAATGAGATTACTGAGCTTGCAGTAATTTGCCCAGTGAGCTATAGTAAGAAAACAAACCTTTTGTCTTTCTTCTATTAAAATCCTAAATAAATTCAAAATATTTTATGTTAGCAAATAGTGATTCTGTCAGAGTGGTTAGCTGAGTACAAGGTAAAGCTAAATGAAAAAAGACTCTCATATTAATACTGAGGTCCTGAGAGTCTGAGTCTGAGATTCTACCTAAAGAGTAAGATTTTAATAATGTAGAAGATATGTTAAGATTATTTTATAAAAAGAGACTGAAACCTACTGTATCAGGCAGGGTTCTTGAGAAAAACAGGCATAGAACTAATATTTAAGCCTATATCTAAAGAGATTTATTTTAAGTAATTGGCTCAAGGAGTTGTGGGGACTGACAAACCTGAAATCTGCAGGGCAGGCCATCAGGCTGGAAACTCAGACAGCACTTGACATTGTAATCTTACCCCAGAATTTCTCCTTCTCCGGGGAATCTCAGTTTTTGCTCTAAGGCCTTCAACTGATTAGATGAGGCCCACACACAAGATCCAGGATAATCTCCTTTATTTAAAGTCAAATGATTTTAGATGTTAAACATCTCCAAAATACCTTTATGGGGAGTGGGTGTAGCATAGTGGTTTGAGTGCCTGCTTCCCAAGTAAGAGGTCCAGGGTTCAATCCCTGGTACCACCTGAAAAAAAAAAAACAAAAAAACTTCACAACAACACCTTGATTGGAGTTTGTTTAAATAACTGGGCACTAGAATATAGCCAAATTGACACAGAAAACTTACCATCACACCTACTTACTCTGAAATGTTCAAATAAAATTCAAGAGAATATTTTTTTATTTTTTTATTAAAAGTACAAGCAAATGTCTTAGACATTCATTTGCATGCTAATGGAAACATGATCATTTTGTGGTGACAAATTTGCTGATCCCAGGTAATTCACTATGTCATTTATTCTTTACTCAGTAGGTGGGACAAGCCACTTCATTTCGTAAATGTAACAACTAAAGTAGTCACCCAAAGACACATCTTTGGTAAGAGAAAGCAAGAATCAGACCCTGCTCTTCTCACAATGAGTCTAATTCTCCTTATTCTACCTGGCCTCCCAACTGCTTTATGGCAACCCCACCATCCTAATAACTAGGCTCTGCCCAGCTGGGAATAACAGTAAAATATAAAATAGCAGTGGCTTAAATAAAACAGAAGTGTCTTCATCTCTAGGGAGCTCACAGCTGGAATAGCCACTGGTTCACTGCCCACAAGCAGCTACTTCTCCTCTATTGCTCTGCCTAAACCATGTCACCTTTATTTTGAGTGACCACATGCCAAGCTAAAAATTAGTGGTCCAATTACAACCAAAAATACAAAGAAGGGCACTGGGAGTAGGACACCTGCAGTCTCCAACCCAGAAGAATTTTTTTTTAATGCATGTAATATAAGTGTTACCACTTCCAAGATTTAAAATTATGCATGGTTTTAAGGTATGTTTTAATGAAATACTAAAGTCTAGTATTATCCTTTACCAAGATCCAAAACAGTTTTTCTTTGAAACAAATGAAAGTTTCCAACTTCTTTTAAATGCTATTTTCATTTGGGAGCTGTTGAATGATTATATTCTGTTCCTTAATCCTAAGTAAGCAGAAGAGTTAATTCCAAATAACAATGTCCATTTTGTTATGGCCCCATAGTAACATATGGGTATCAGAAATTGACAATCATCACAATAATCAAAACACTTGTAAATCCATGTTATGTTTTTCCTTCCCTTTTCTTTATTAATGCTGTGGAATTCACATGACACTTCCTGGTAAGGATAGAGCAACATCAGTATGACAGGATCGTGTTGCCTTTTTGCAACACCTAACTTTTGATATTAAAAACCTGCCCTTTAAACATTAGTTACTGGAAATGGGAAATGGAGTACAATAATCCAAAAGAAAGCAAATAGCAATAGCATAGATTATATTTAATACTACATCACAATCTCTGCCAGACATGCCGATAAAGGTTTCATTGTAGCCATGAAAATAGTGCAGTCAAGCAAATTTTGTGCTAACTTCTACATATCACATGGAGGCTTTAATTAACCTGTCTTGCGAGTCACTAAGCCTTTATGAAGTCCGTTTATATTGCATTGTGGGAATATGACATTTACTTCTTCACACCATTTTGACTTTTTTCAATTATTGCTATGAAAAAATTTATTGAGCAAATGTCACTGCAAAAGAAGCAATGGCCTAGGAGTGACCATTCCTCCAGGTGGCTGGTATTGACTGTTTCAGAAAAAATAGCAATATAAAGAAAAGGCCTGGAGTTTCCTAATGTGACCTTTAACACCAGAAGTGGTACCTTGATCTTGTTAATTCAGTGGCTTGGGAAATATATGCTGCAAATGCCAAAAGAAAAAGCAAGCTTTGTCGTTTGTGAAAATCTGTGAATTAATTTTTGCCTTTCAATTATCAAAAGCAGCATAGATCTACTTTTATCCATGAAAGACCCTATCCATACCACCTCGATTTTGATATTCATAGCACAAAAGATGTCAAGCCTATGCTTGATCTCTCTTAGGTACCATAATATACGTCAGTGACCAGTAAAGTTAGCACGTCTAAGCCATCTGCACGGTTCCAATTCCCTCAATACCTAATACAGAGAAGGTTATTCTTTGTATATACAGAGCATGACAATCTTTCTGTAATTAGGGCATCTTATTACTGCTTTGTAGATATACTGAGAAAAGAAAAATATTATGAGTGCTTAATGCAATACCCCATGATCTTGTACTAAGGTAAACTTATTTTCTAATAAAAGAAAAAGTAAAAGAAAATAGATTTTAGAGAGATAAAAATGAAGGCAAATCTCAAAGCAATACATAAAGTAAACATCAGGTGAAATACAAAGGCTGGAATAATTGATTATGCCACTTGATTGCTCTCCTGAGAAAGATAAAAGAAGCAGGGACATGCTCTGTTACTCTTTGCATGTAAAAGTCGGCTTGGAAACAATACACTGACATCTTTGCCATGCAGATAACTCCAAAAAGCAGTGTGATGAATCACCTATTATCATTTAGGAAATTCCTGGGCCTACTGATTGACAGCTACAGAATATATCTTAATGGTCTTTGTGAGTCCATTTTAATGAAAAAGCAATGAAATTACATGGAAGAGAATGGGCATCAAAGGCTAAATAGAAAAAGGACAAGAAAAGAAGTTAAAATATCAAAAATGCTTCACCAAACATTTCACATGAAAATATCAGCTTGATTACTCTGGTACTAGTCAGAGGTTGCAAGAAACCTGTGACTACTGTCATGTGTTTAGACACTTCACAAGAAATACTAGCAGAGTATATGTAATATTGGATGTTTAGCACAACGTTTTTCGACAGCCTCTATTAAGAGTTTCTTATCATTAGACTGTCTTAATGATCACCATTATCCTCACTGGCCCTGATCTGATCACCCTAGACCAGATAACCACAAGCTCATTGACATCTGACCGAATGAGCACTAATTCTCAGCACACTTTTTGTGTTTTACATCCACTATTACTATTATCTAGAGTCATAAGCTTTTCAGCTCCCAGAGAGGAAAATATATTTTTTCCTAGCATGTTCTGCTCTAGATTCCAGGAACATTTAGTTCCTCAGTACAAAAGAAGCGGTAGCATTTTTTAAAAATCTACTAAAAGTTAAAAATATTTAGGCATACTAAGGAAAATTAATGTGCATTAGAAAAAGAAAAGAGGTAATCAAACATTCTGGAAAATGTTTAACTTGTTAATACTTTTTGAATTTCAATATTAATTTTAGTCACAGCATGAAGAGCTCTTCAGGTCTTGATGAAAGAGGAGTTGATGGAGAAACCTGTTTACTTTAGTGATAGTCTATCTTCTGTAAAGGAAACAAAGATAAGAACTAATGTGAATAATATTATTAATTTAGAATTGATTGCAAACTACTTATATTGATAATTTAAGGTGACTTCAAAAAGTAGAGTCAGTGGCAGTATATGCAAGAACAAAATACATTTTCAAAAGATAACATAACCAGACTAAGATGTGGGTACTTGGGGAAGGCTAATAATCTGGCATGCCTTGAAAGCTGCTTTCTTTAAATATTCTTTACACATTTTTCAAGTACTTAATTGTAGTGGGTATTTTGGGTGGAAAAAATGTCATTTGTAGTGCTTATCTCTCTGTCCTTGTCCTGAATTCAGGCTCAAATTCACAGGCTTCCCTGCAGCAATGGAAAAGGTTTGGTGTTAACTAGATCCACTCACTTTAGTAGGCAGTTCACCGTCTATTGTTATTTGAGAATCCATCTTGGGTATCTCACTACCTGAAACCTCAAACACCTCTTTCCTTACAAACTGGGATACTCTAAGTCAAATTACAACTACCTCATTTTTGAACCCAAGTGATATATTGCTGCTGTTTGGGTTGTCTCACTAGACTTTGTCTGCTTTGTTAATACAGCTTTGGGTTTCCAACTGAAGGAAGATGGCCCTGGTCCTCAAAAGGAATGCAGAGAAAATCCTGACTTTTACCTGACCCTAGTGAATTCCTCACTCAGGTTCCCCCAAGATTTGCCTATGCTTCATAGATAAGTATGCTTGTTCTATCTAACATTCTTGTACATTTGTTTTTTACCTCCATATAATAATTAGCCAGATGCTAACAGTTCCTAAGGACCCATTCAAAAAAGTGGCCATTTGGGGTCAGCTTCTGAGGTTGAATTTAACACAGAGCTGAATTTAAATGATGACACCACCATATCCCTGAAGACAAGGTTCATTTGCAGCATTGGCCTCTTCAAGTTTGTGATAAGGTGAAAAGATGGTTGCATTTCTTTCCCACAAACTATAAGACTAGGCAGTGGGGAAGGCAGTAAGCCTGGAAAAATATTCAATTATCAAATTGATTATTTGTATCACTTTTAAGGTTCAAGTGTTTTTCCAAAGCTGCTTTAGCCTGAATGAAAAATTAAAAATAGAATGACTTTCAAGTCAGCTATTCTTAAAAAAATGAACAACAAAAAAATCTCCACATACTCAAAGAAGGATATTTAACAAAAGAGATTATACATGATGATGGGTTGGAAGGCTCTGCCTAGGAAAACCAAACAAGCAAAAAATTAAAAAGTGAATGAAATCCACAAAGAGAGGAATACTAAAGAAAATCATATACTTTTAGAATGTCAATAATGGAAAACAATTGGTATAATCTCTAAAGTTAAAAGAGGACAAAACAGATGTTACTGGGTTTTTGACCAGAACAATTAAAGAGTCATTGAAACAATAGGTTTATTTTTTAAAATCAGGTACAGAAATTAAACTTATTGAAATTAACCAAAGAATAAAAGAATCACTGTTGTCTTACTTTGCTTTCCCCCAAGAGCAGATCCTCAGACAAAGATTCAAGGGCAAGTGGTTCATTTGAGAGGTGAAGGGAACACCAATAGGTGAAATGGGAATGAAACAAGGAAGGAAAAGATCTACTAAACAACTATGTTATCTAGCCAGCCAGTGCTGCAAGTGACTGGAGCCTAATCCTCATGAGGACACTTGGGAAGAAAAAAAAAAAAAAAAAACACATACCCCAGAGTCAAGCTCTCAAGGAACAAGGAAGAGAGGTAATTGCCTACCGTATCTTGTCAGTCATTGGATGAGGGCTGCTTTCAGGTACATCCATCTCTGCACTTTCAGTGTGCCAAACAGGAGACCAAGGGGGATGCAAATGCAAGAGAAAGCCCACCAACAAAGAAATGCAGGCGCTGCCTGATGAAGTGGCAAGAGCGTGAGACACTGGTGAGACATGGGGTGCATCGGCTACAGAGGTCTTTTGGGGCCTAGTGAACACATACAATAGAGACACACATGAATTAAATGCTAGAGTTTGATCTATATAACAAAAAGGTACTCAGCCTTGCCAGGGATATACTTTGACTCTAAATCACTGAAGACACATTCTTTAGAAAAATGTTTTTAATGTCCAGTGAAATAAAAAAAGTATTTCTCAGAAAACATATGACAGGTTATGTTTCATGCCCTACAGCAAAAGACACGAGGTCTTCCAATAGACCAAAAGGACAAGAATCTCCTTGACTCAAAATCCTCCATCAAAACTGGATAAAAAAAAAAATGCAAACAGGGGAAGTAAGCTACTTACTACAAAGTCCTTGAACATACAAACATATGTGAAAATGAATCAGGGACCTAGCTTCAATTCCTGGTGGACCAGGAATCCTTAAATGCAAAAGTAAATTCTTATTCCTGGAAGCCCAATGGAATGTTAACAGTCCCCAGTGCAGAAGTATTGCAGAGTCGGGACAGTGTGGAGAGGAAGTGACACCTCAGAGTTGCATCTGCCCTCAGCCTAAAAACAGAACTGCTCTTACTACTTTTTTCCATCTGGTATCCACGTCAGGACTTCATTCATTTCAGTATGAAAAATATACACTTTGATTATGGAGACAATTATAAAAATAATTAGAGAAGAACAAGTTTCTTTAATATGGTTATATTTTTCTGAGAGAGGTTTTTGGAGGCTAATCCATATAAATACGTCAAACTAAAAGATCAGATAATGTAATGAATGAAATGATTGAATTTAGAGGAATATCACGTATTGAAAATATGAAGATAGCTGACATTTTCGCCAAACATTTTCACTACACTTCGTGATAATACTACTGATTTCAAACAAATTTTAAGGTCAGTAACTTTTGCATATCTTCTAAGCAATCTAAGGGAAATTATCAGTGTGCTTGGTTTCTTTGTTTGTTTGCTTGTTTGCTCAAGAAGTTTGAAAATTTTAAATCCATTGTCTGTGCTGGTGAACAGAATTATCATCATTCTGAAGCCAGCAAATAAATCAAAGGGTGCTCAAAATCCACTGGTAGCGATGCTTGGTAGTCATAGGTACCAAGTTACCATGTGTATTAGCTAGCTATTGCCATTTATCAAATTACCCCCAAATTTATGTGACTGAAAGCAAGAATAATCATTTATTATCTCTCATGAGTTCTTTGGATCAGCTGAAAGGTGGGGGAGCACATGATATGTGGGGATCCGATGAAATGCTCAGAATCTAAGGACTGGGATCATGTCAGGTTTTGCATTCACTCACATCTGACAGTTGATCCTGGTTCTCAGCTGGAAGTCCAGCTGATGCTTTCAGCAAGAACAGTTGCATGCTGCCTCTCCATGTAGACTTGACTTATTCACAACATGGTAGCAAGTATCCAAGAAAGAGCAAGACCCAGGCAAGAACAGTACTGCTTTTTAAGACCTAGTGCTAGAAGTCATTAAGCAACAATTCTGTTGTTTTCTATTGGTTGAAGCAGTTACAAAGGTTTGCCTAGTTCAGTGGTAGGGAACATAGACTCCACCTCTCAGTAAGAGGCCTGTTTGCCCACACTGTGAATAGAGAATATGGGATGGGATATATACTGATGCAGCCATTTTTGGAAAATGCAATTTGCCACACCATAGAAAATGATCAATTGATCCTATACCTGAAGTATTGACCTTTACCCTCATAGGCAGATAGTGTCAGCCACCTACCATTAAGAAATACTGGTTATTAATTTGGATGTGATGGAAGACCTTCAGAAGATTTTTATCAGAATTGATCTCTTCCAAACGTTTGAAGGCAAGGATATCAAGGTAACAAGACAAGTGGAAAGTAGTAATTTTAATCATTTAAATCAAGCATTCTACCTTATTTCGTTCTCCAGATTATTAGAGTTTTTTCAATAATATCTCATCATCCCTTTAAAATTATTATAGGGCTGAAGTAGAGAATTATTGTTTTTCATATTTGATTTATTTAAACTGAAAAGGAAACAGCATATCAAATCATAGCAGAAACTTCTGGGAAGCAAGATTTCATTCCCTGAGTTCCCAATATTGACAAATGCCTTAACCACCTGCAGTATGATCTATAGTCCAATATGACAAGTTAATATCTATTTTTCCCCTTGACAGAATGCCCCCACCACATACACCTTGAAATAAAACTTTTAAGGACTTAATGAATTCATGGCCATGGCTCTTTAAATGTTTTATTTTGAAGTAATTTCAAACTTACAGGACAGTTGAAAAAAATAATACAAACCCCATACAGTGGATTGTATGAGAATAACTGCTGGCCAAAACATAGGGACTTCCCTGGTCTTTTCTGCCCATGCCTCTTGTATGGGGAATGCCCATGTAACCCTAGGAAATCCCCTGTTTACATGGTTTGATGTCCCTTCTTCCCTAGGAAACAGTTTCCTCAAGATTCAGGGCAAAGTATATCCCACAGTCATCAATCCTTTGCCCTAGGAAACCATGAGGTGACTACTTTCCCTCAGTTTTCCATAGCTGTGAGCTGCCTTCTACATGCAGGGCAAGTTCTGGGGCAGCAAGTCCTTCAGGCCACTGCCAAACAGATTGGGTCAGGCAAGCATGCTCTCAGTGTGTGCGTGGGGGGTTACTCTGCTCCCTCTGGAACTGGGACCAGGGATCCACACTTGGAGCATAGGCCAACTCCTGCACCAAGCTGGTGAGGGTTGGGAGAAGGGCTAGCCAGGGTGCCCAGAGATCCCACCATATTTAAGTGGCCTTTTTATTGCTTTGGAACTTGCCCTCTTACTGCAGTTCTTCAACTGTTTTCTGAAGAGCTTCAAAAGATGCTTCTGTCAGTTATTTCTGGTTGCTTAAAACTTCTGTCAGGAGGATGGTGACCTGAAATATTTTGCTCTGCCATCTTGATCTTGTCAAGGCTCAATTGAGTGGTGGTTACTTTTTTTTTTCTGGTCAAGATTTTGACTATTGAATGAGTCAAATGGTGTTGGATCAGATGATATAGGGTAGTAAATTCCTAAATTTGGATTTTATTTTATGATTTTCATTAGTTGTAGATGAGACTAAACATGCTTGTTTTATTTTTCTAATTTCCTTCTTTAATATTTTAAAATGATAAAGTCTCTCTAAAATATAATCAATTTAAATGGAACATAGTTTCACTTTGAAGTCAATAAAATACTGAATGCTGGTTGTTTAAAAATCATAATGTAAACCTTGGAAAACCAGGTAAATGTTAACATTCATGGAAAAGAAAATAGTTAACCAAATTGTTAATAGGTAAGAAAATGGAGAATAGTCAGTACAGTCATTAAAAATGTATTAGATCTAAATTGGATACAAATAAATTATACCTGTGACAGACCCAGAAAAAATGTTACAGAAAAAATGGGAAGTATTTAATTTTTTCTAGATTTTTCACTCATAACCTCATTTCTGAAACTATATCCAGATTATTTCCAATGGCTTCTAATTGTGCTAAGGAAGATTGTCCCCAACCTCTTCTTGAATCAAAGTTGTTTTTGGATGTTTCATGGTGTTTCTCAAACCTTCAGTCATCCAGCTTGAAACTGCCAATACTCTGTAAAGGCCAGTGTTCATGGTAAACATGGATGTCCACAGACCATGACCACCAAGTTCAGATTTCTTTTCTTCCTTCCTTTCATTTTATTGCATAAAATTATCAAAACATGCTGTAACAGTTTGGAGCTGTATGCACCCCCAAAAAACATATCCTTAAACTTAATCCATTCCTGTGGGTGTTAACCTATTGTAAGTAAGGCCTTTTGATGAGGCTACATGAGTTAAGATGTGGTCCACCTCAATTAGGATGGGCCTTAATCCTCTTAATGGAGCCCTTTATAAGATAATGAAATTCAGACACAGAGAAAACAGAAAACCACAGGGAGCAAGAAGCTGAATATCAGCAGAAACCAGAGGAGAAGGGGGAGGCCAGGAGAGGCCACCATGTGCTTTGCCATGTAGCAGAGGTACCAAGGACCAAGGATTACCAGCTACCATCTCCAGAATGCCAGTCTTCAGGAAGAAAGCAATGCCCTAACAACTCCTCAATTTGGACTTTCTCTTAGCCTCAAAATTATGAGTTAATAAATTCCCATTGTTTAAGCTGAGCTATTTGGTATTTATTTGCTTGGGTAGCTAAGAAAACTGAAACACATGCTCAGACTGTTTCTGTGAACTCTGAAAGGTGATAATTAAAAGATTTCTGTTTCCTCCTGCTTCTTCTTACTTTAAGATTGAGTCTTAGCCTAACATTCAGAGCATGGGCCTCTGTGTTAGTCAGTATAAATATTAAGCTGCTTTAACAAAAAGAACCAAAAATACAGTGTTCATAAGTCTGGGTAGGTGATCCTGTGCAGACCTAGCAAATCAGTGATTCTGAAGACCTATCTTCTGACTTATGCTCTGCCTTCCTCAACGTGCAGTTTCAAATTCAAGATCCAGGTGGCTGCCATTGCTCTCTCCACCATAGCATATTCAGACAGTTTCAAAGAAGAAAGTTTATGGTCATGGCCCAGAAGTTGTGCCACCATTTCCACTTAATGGATCCTAGTAGCATGGTTTCACCATGCAATAAAAAAAGCTGACATATGGCTAGGTATATGAAGCTTCTATTACTATTGAGAAAGGGACAACAGATACTAAGGACAAGCAGTAGTCTGTCACAATATTAGAGTCAGATACATTTGAGCTTTAGTCTCAATTCTATAATTCATTGTCCATTAGACCTTTTGCAAATTATCCTAAAAGCTTTCAGTACCTTCATCTCATCTGATCTACCTCAAAGTTATATTGAGAAGATTGCATGTAAAATTGAATGTAAAGTGTTTAGCCCTGTGTTTAGAACATAATATGGAATCAGTAATTGAGAGCTAAGCTAGTAGAGACAGAGAAAGTGTAGTAACAAAGGAATGTAATATTGGAGATTCCAAGTAGGACTGAATTGATCCTCACTAAATGCCATAGGCAGGAATTATGGTTAGGAATCTAGAACAGAGAAGTAAAGGCAGGTAGAAAAGTTCTTGGTTATTTAGAATATAAAAACTGAGAGTCGGAGGAGGTAACTCAGCATTGAACTATAGCCCTAATTTCTACATTGATTTATTTTTCTTCTAGTCATTTGTAACCAGTCATCAGAGGTCAATATTTTTTCCACTTATATATATTAAATATAACGCTCTGCATTAATCATGATTTTCTTATACTGATTGAAGGTGGCAATTGCTAGCCGAGTACAGCAAGTTCAGAGAAGAGTGAAAACTTGGGCCAGTTATTCTCTTCTCTCAACTACTAACATTCATTGAAATCTGACTGACCTAAACCCTCACCAATAAGGAAATTAAAGCAATATAGAGAAATACATCATACATTCAAACTTGGTAGCAAAATGGAGTTTTCCCTAGGGTTCTTAGCAGACTGTACAGAGAAACTCCCAGGAGAAAGGTGCAGGTCAAGTAGGTAAGACTCTCCCTACCCCTTTCAAGCAGAACAACTCTACTTTTGGAGACTAGTATTGCCCTTTGTTTTTGTGAGTTAATTCTCTTTTTAGAAAATAACATGAAATATTTCCTGTTACAAGATTCAGTTTCTGAGTGCTAAACAGATTAATATCAATTATTTCTTAGACCTATACTTGCAAACAATTTATCTGCAATAGATCCAAAGGGTAATTTCCGCTACAGAAGAATTTTCATGTTCCACTGACTCATTCATCTTTCCCACATTTTTCCACTTACTCCTTTGTTATACCTACTCTCCTTAACATAGTACCTGGCATGTAAGGAACTTAATTAAATATAGGAAGAATGAATAGTTACTTTCATCTACTGGAGAAACCACTATGAGAGGAATTGCATTCAGGATCATGCCATTACTAAAATGATATAGCATTCCAGAGTGGGAAGAACTCTGGGCTTGAAATAAAATTTTTAAAAATCTTGGTTAAATTTTTCATGTCTAAGACTAAACGAGCTCTGACAATACAAAATAAATCCTTGGAGGGACACGGGGACTCTGCCGTGTCTATGAAGCTGTCTCTGGTCCTCCGTGTATCTTCTCTGTGTATTTTCCTTGAGTGAGTACCCATTTATATAGCCAACCAAGGGGGCAGGGACTCAACCCTGCATGCCCTAATAACATGGTCAAATCAAAGCCCTAATCTTAACATAATCAAGTAAACATAAAACCTTTGAATTTAATATGATCAAATGGTATCATGCCCAGAGGAATAGACCAGTTTACAAACATAATAAATATTTCTTTTTGAAATTCATAAATAATATCAAACTGCCACAGATCCTTATATTGGATCCCTTGTTGAATTCCTCTTCTTTTATCCAATGATAATTTATACACATTTATATGACTATAGAAATTCATGGGATATGTGCACAATAGTTACAAATCTTATTGAACTTATTTACAGATGGATAATTATAACTGAAATGTTTAGATTACCTTCCATTTTTGCAAAGTCAGAAGAATTGCATAGCTACTGCATATATCATCTTCACTACAAACAAATAATTTGGTACTCTTTATAGGCTTTTATCTGTGAGACCCTATAGCAATCCTTAATTTTTGTAAAATTTTAGCTTCTTATTACTGGTTACTTTCATTTCCAACTTCTGCTTTGTTTATTATTAATAAAATTAAATGTTATTTGTAAAGTCCCTTAATCACATCTTGGAATGTCATGTGCAAAATGCTGGAAGAAGTGATTCTGGTTTTGTACAGAAACATGTGTACCGCAGAACAGCACTCTTTTTCTCCTCCCAAGATTTACAACACTTTCTTCAACAACTAATCTTATCTTCTTATAACTTTATATTTTCACAAGTCAAAGTCCTTTCCAGCATGAAGATATACATTATATAACTTATGCTGCTGATGATTTTACTCCTGAATTTTTTACTAGTCCTTAGTTTGGACTAGACATATTTCCACGTGTCTTAAATAATAGCTTAATCGCAAAATTTCAGCTGACACAGACTATGCATTCCCTTTTACAAATATGTGAGTGAACTTGAATGCATAAGTCAATAATTTTTTATGTAAAATAAAAATTGAAGATCTGGCATATTCCATAAATACATATGCTACCTGTTTGGTTTTTTTTTCCCTTGGTGTCAGGTTCTATCTATTATGGAGTAAGAGTGATGGAATAAAATGAAGCCATAAAACGCACAAAATAAGGTATCTTTTCCCTTATAAAGGAAGACAGAATCCTTTTGAAGTATTTCCTATCCTCAGCAAGTTTGGTAGCAATTATTCAATTATTTAATGGGAAATCAGTGTTTATAGACTGTTTAAGCAACATCTGTCCTAATCAAATTGATGATCGTTACACTGGGAAAATATTATATAATTTGAAGATTTTGTTTATTAAAAAGTAGAGGATTGAATTTATTGGCAGAAGAATTCTCTTTTCCTGCAATAACTGTTAAGACCTCTTTCTGTTTATTCCATATTAAAGGTTCTTCCTTATTCTTAATGGCAGGTCTTCATAAAACATACAAGTTGATAGTCATTTGCAAGAGCAGGAAAGTAGAAATTTTCAGATAAGAATGGACCATGGAACATGTTGAAAAACTGGAACTCGTCTCCACTCAGGAGAATCACTTATAACTGTGCTCCTCAACAACCATTAAAGACCACATGTTCATTGATTTTTTTTCAGCTGTAAGAAAAAAATAGCCATATAACAACCCTGGTCAGTTGCAAATAGCTAATTCTTTATATTTTATCAATTTCATGACTCATTAGTTATCAAAGAAACAATACCAAAGCTTTCTTTTTCTTATAGTACAGTTACTAACAAAAAAGTAAAACATTATTATATTGTATAAATAAGTCCTTTTGATTTGAAATATGATTCTTAAAGAATTAAGTAATGTTTTTATCTCCCCTCTAACTGGGTGATTTTGAGTACAGTGAAAAACATATGCTTTTAAATTGTTCTGATCTTTATTTTCAGCACAATATGACTGTTTTTTACCATATTTTCCACAATGGGCGCTTTGCAGTTTTAGAACACAATAGACAGTCTATGTTTGTTACCTGGGTAGAAATCTAAAGCCAAATTGCATAGACCACTCCACACAATGAGAAGAGTAAATCCAACTAATTTGTCTTTCACTCTCTTCTTCCTCTGTGACCACAAAACTGTAAGGTCTCCTTTACTTGTTTTTACAGATCTTCCTCTTCCATTTTCCTCTCCAATTCAGGGAATTGCCAACAATCGAACCATTTTTTCTTAAAAACCCAATGACAGAAACCCCTTTGTCAATTACTGGAAACTTCCTGTTTTTCTTTTAGATCAATGGAGATCCAGGAGACATAAAACAGAGGAATAAGAAGAAAGATGGAAAATAGTGGAATCCTTTTTGCCTTTGGTGACTACCATTTTGCCTAAATCAAAGTTCTATTCAGATCGTTAATATCTGTTTATCCATTTTTAACAGCTAGATAAGGCCTTCAAGACTTTTTCAGATATAGCATGTACAAATTATAGTCACGAGATTTAAAAAATAACATATAAGCTCTCTGCTTTTCTCAATAATATTCACCTTACATGGAGACTACATACATGTATGGAATCTTTTGACAAAACTTGAGTGAAAATATTGATTTAATTTTAAAACAAATAAGCTTTCTTTTTAGCACCATAAACTTTATGATTAATCATATCCTGAATTTTATGACAGGAATATTTCATATTATTTTCTAAAAAGAGAATAAAATGTATTATGAACATCTCTAAATGATAGAAAAATTGAAAGTAAACTGTCTTTGAAGGTCATCTAAGCATATTGATAAAATCAAACCAATAAAACAAAAGTCAAATAGATAGTGAGATAACATAGAGTCATAGATATTGATTGGAACTAAGAATTCTAATAATGGAAATTTATCAGTATTTGCAAGTGGCCTCTGGTCTCATTTTTCAACCTGTGGACTAACATATAAATATTAAAAGTCATAAATATTTTATCATGGCTTTTAAGAAGAAACAAACCACATGACACAGTAAAATGCATATAGAAGATCATTATGATTAGAGTTTAGGGTCATTTGGAAAGTTATAAATAGCATTCAACTCCTGGTTCTCAATAAATGCATCTAAACTGTTGCCTTCCTACCCACATTAAAGGCATTTAGGATGGGAGCTTTAGCCATGAGCTAATTCTAATCTACCACTTTGCTTTGTCCTCATCACTAAACTAAAGAAATGGCATTAATAGATATTATCTGAGTACCTACTCTTACTTTTTTTAGATAATATGAGGGATAGAATCAAATATTTCAAATATTTCATGCTTTGGTGTTTCCTTGCCTTTTCTAAGGTGATAAGTTTAGGAAGACCAGGGACAGACCTGTCCAAAGAGATAAATTGAAGGAAGCTCAAATTCTATATTGGGATTATCTCTCTTGTTTTGGACATCCAATTACTTTTCACAGTGTATGAACCAGAGAATATGCTTTTATTTCACCAAATTGCAAAAAAAAAAAAAAACATATAATATACATTACAACATAAATATGACAGCTCCCATATCTAGGCCTTTAAATATAGCAAATATGCTCTTGATTTCTAAACCTTCCCTACTTTTCTGATGTCACTCAAATACAGCAGTGGTGTCCTTACTTTGATAGTAGTGAAAATTACTCCTCTTGATTTTTGAAATGCTGCATAACTGGGTTTTCTTTTCTTCCTTGTCCCGTGACCTCCTCATAGTTCCTAAGATTCTAGATATACTGAAGAGTTATAGTACCTAACCTGGGACCTTTTCCTTTTTAAATACTGATGAAAAACTATTCTAATAGCTTCTAAGGATTAATCTTTCCTTGTGGCTATATCTAAGTTTCATGGTTACAGAGTCAAGTAAAATAGAATGTCTACTTTGTCTTAGAATGGACATGGCTAGAGGACAAGTAATAGAAATGAATGCTAGAATCTATATCACATTTTTTAAAAAAAGCAAACACAAAAGTAAACTGTTGAAACCTGGATTTGAGCTAAGAAAGTCTGGCTGTGGAGCCTGTGCTCACAGACGCACGAGGGAAGTCAAAATAAAAGAGCTAGAAAGAGAAAATTTTAGTATCAAAGTCAAATACTGAAGGTGTTAAAATTTCAAAGCTTAATGAGTTTCAAAAGATGACAAGGTACATGTTGTGTTCACAGAGGTTGATTGGTTGTTTTAATGAAGTAGGTATTTTGGTATTAATTATTATAAAAATGATCGTTTAAATATTTCCTTGTAGAAAATAGTTGTAGTGCAATATTCTATATTATTTCATTTTTCCATGAAATGGAATGCCTATCATGATATGGCATTATTATAGCTATTTTATAGCATAAATATTGGAGGATCAGTTAGCTTAACTTCTTTTATTTATTTATTTGTTTATTTATTTTTAATTAATATTTTTTATTGTGGGTAAAAATAAAAATTTTCACAATACATACCAATATTTGTAAAATGATATATAAATATATATATGCATATATGTGCATTTGCTTACAAAAATGTTTTATATATATATATATAAAAAGAGGTGCTTAGATTACCTAAAATATTACACGGAGCCTACCGGGATTCCCATGTTCCCCACCACCCACACCTCCCACCACGTCCCACACAAACATCTCCCACAAGTATGGCCCATCACCCTCAATGGACTTACACATCCTGGGGCCTTACATCAACCATAGACCACAGTTCACATCGTAGACCACACTCTCTCCCACACAGTTCTGAATGGTGTATGCTGATTTAAAATGGCCTGATCCATTGCCACAACGGCACTCAGGACAACCTCCAAATCCCGAAAAAGCCCCTGTATTTCAACTGCACATCCCCTCCCTGCCCCGAAAGTGCCCAGTGGCCACTGGCTCCATCTCACTACTATAATTTCTTCCATTGCTAAAATCACCATATGTGTACAACAGAATACCATCAAGTCCACTCTAGTCCATAGTTCTTCCCCCAATCCTGAGGGGACTGGGATGGTGATGTCCATTCCACCTCCAAGTGAGAGAGGGCTTATATCCCATGGATATGGTGGGTGGGATGATCCAATCCGCAGATGCAGGCCCTCTCCATTCCCTGGGATGGCCGTTGCCCATCGTTGTCTCCTTGCCAGGTGACTTGGATGAGTCTATTGAGCTGTAGGGTAGGAGTTGCAGCTCCACCGAGATTCCACACACACCTGGCACATAGGTAGGCCAGAGGCTCCAGAGTCTCTGGAAGTATACCTAAAAACTCCAGCATCACATATAGGTTTGAATAGAAGGGACTGATGAACCATGTATAGGGAGGACTTATTTGAGTCCAATTCTGTCACTCTCAGGAACACAGATTCCAAAATAGAGTCCACTGATAAGGCGTCAGTCTCTGGGGCTATCTCCCCTTATATAGGACCTGGGTGTCTCCAGAGCTCTCAGGAGCCCCTCTGTGTGGGGTGATATGCACTTTGATGTTCTATGAGCTCCTACTGAGGTGTGCGTAAGAATTACCTCTGGGATGACCTCCCGACTCTCTTTGAAGTCTCTTAGCCACTTGAACTCATTTGTCTTTACCTTTTCCCCCTTTTATTCAAGGTCTTTTTCCAATTGTGTTGCCAGGTGGCACTTGGTATTAATCCCTCGTTGCCAGGGAGGCTCATCCCCGGGAGTCATGTCCCACGTTGGGGGGAAGGTAATGCATTCATATGCTGAGTTTGGCTTAGAGAGAGGCCACATTTGAGCAACAAGGAGGTTCTCAGGTGGCAACCCTTAGGCACCTCATAACAATAAGCTAAGTTTCAGTTACAAGAGCAAAGACTCATAAGGGTAGTCATCAATAAAAAGAACTCATCTTTTGACAGACTGTGTCCCTGCACTCAGAGGACTGTTGCTGCTCCCCTGGAGAATGTGGCAGAGCTCTCCAGGCTAAGAATTCAGATTCCCTCATTTATTGTGTGATTGTCCACCCACCATGACCATGCCCCATCCTTTGATCTTTTGAACAATTTTGTATATCTTTCATGTATATTCAGATGAACTTACTCCCATGTATGCCCCCTCCCAGACACCCCCCACCAATAATCCCCTGCAGTACCCATTGTAACCCTTCTGTGATCTAAATCTTCCATGAACATGTAGTCCATAAAATAATCAAATACACTTAATAAGAAAAAAAAACAACAATGATAAGTTTACATGCAAGAAACAAACATAAGGAAACTCAGGCAAAAAAAAAAAAAAACCCAAAAAACAAACAAACGATCAAACAAAAAACAAAACAAAACAAAACAAAATATAATTAGCGGATTGGGACAGTCAAAAAAATGGGGAAAAAAGCAAAAGAAATGCCTCTTAAATATATATATATATACACACACACACACACATACATATATATTCTTTTTTTCCTTTTATCACTGTGTTATCGGATGTCCAGTGTGCCATGACACCTACCCCCTCTCAATCCCCATTGTCTCCCAAATTTTCATTTAATTTTCAAAGAAGTTTTAGATCACAGGAAAGTCACACACGGAGTACCAGAGACTCCCAGATACCAAACCACCACCCTCTTCCCCACGCCATATTAAAAAAAAAAAACCCTTTTTTTTGGATGTTAGCATTGTTATAACTGTTATACAGAGAGCAAAATATAGCAACTAAACATTGTCAATGATTTACAGTATAGTTTACAATTTAGACGATTCAGTTTAATAAGTTTTGATGATATTTACCATGTCCTGTGTCCATTACTGTAAGGTAATGAAAAACCTTTCCCATGACCACTAAATACCACATTAGATGGTAACTGTTCCTTCTTCCCCACCCCCCTGGGGCATATGACACTCCCCTGTCTTGACTCATGTAATGTCAAGATTCATAGTTACATGCCCTGGGTATTTGAACCTGCCCTTCCTAATCTACCCACCTGTCAACGCTGAACCACCAAACCCAGTAATATCACTACCCATCTGTCCTATCCTTCAATATGCAACTATACTCTATCCCTTTAACATAGATTATGTCCATTTGGTTGATGGCTTAAAGCCTGCTCTTCTCTTTCTCTCCCTTGTTAACCTACCTTTCAGACAATGGTTCTCAGAGACTGCTCACTTTCCTCAGTTCAAATCAGTGAGGTCTTATATTGTTCATCCTTCAGTGCCTGGCTTTCTTCATTCAACATAAGGTCTTCAAGATTCAACCACGCTATTCCATGTGTTACCACTTTATTCCTTCTTACAGCTGAGTAATATTCCATTGTATGTATGTACCACATTTTGCTTATCCATTCGTCTGTTGATGGGCACCTGGGCTGATTCCAACTTTTGGCAATGGTGAACAATGCCGCTATGAACATTGGTGTGCATATATCTGTTTGTGTCTTTGCTTTCAGTTCTTCTGGGTATATACCCAGCAGTATGATTGCTGGATCATACAGAAGGTCTATTGTTAGTTTTCTGAGGAACCGCCAAACTGTCCTCCACAGTGGCTGGACCATACCACAGTCCCACCAGCAGTGGATGAGTGTTCCTATTCCTCCACATCCTCTCCAACATTTAGTGTCTCCTGTTTTTTTTAATCGCTGCCATTCTGATGGGTGTAAGATGGTATCTCATTGTAGTTTTGATTTGCATTTCCCTGATAGCAAGCGATGTTGAGCATTTTTTTCATGTACTTTTTAGCCATTTGTATTTCTTCCTTGAAGAAGTGTCTTTTCAGGTCACTTGCCCCCTTTTTAAATGGGTTGTTTGTCCTTTTATTTTCAAGGTGTAGGATTTCTTTATATATGCAGGATATTAGGCTCCTATCAGATATATGGTTGCCAAATATTTTCTCCCATTGGATAAGCTGCCTTTTTATTTTCTAAATAACATCCTTTGAGGTGCAGAAGTTTTTAATTTTGATGAGATCCCATTTATCTATTTTTTCTCTTGCTGCCCGTGCTTTGGCTGTGAAGTTCATGAAACCATTTCCTATTACAAGGTCCTGTAGATGCTTCCCTACATTATCTTCCAAGGTCTTTTTGGTTTGGGCTCTTATATTTAGATCTTTGATCCATCTTGAGTTGATTTTTGTATAAGGTGTGAGATGGTATTCTTCTCTCATTCTTTTGGATATGGATATCCAGTTCTCCAAGCACCACTTGTTAAAGAGGCCATTCTCTCCCAACTGAGTGGGCTTCGTGGCCTTGTCAAATATCAAATAACTGTATATGCGAGGATCTATATCAGAACTCTCAATTCGGTTCCATTGGTCAGTAGGTCTATCCTTGTGCCAATACCATGCAGTTTTGATCACTGTAGATTTGTAGTATGTTTTAAAGCCAGATAGTGTGATACCTCCAAATTCATTTTTCTTTTTCAATATGCCTTTGGCAATTCGGGGCCTCTTGCCTCTCCAAATATATTTTGTGGTTAGTTTTTCCAGTTCCTTAAAAAATAGTGTTGACTTTTATTGGGATTGCATTAAATCTGTAGATTAGTTTGGGTAGGATAGACATCTTGATGATGTTTAGTCTTCCTATCCATGAACAGGAAATATTTTTCCATTTATTTAAGTCTTCTTTGATTTCCTTTAACAGTGTTGTGTAGTTTTCTGTATATAAGTCCTTTACATCTTTAGTTAAATTTATTCCTAGGTATCTGATTCTTTTAGTTACTATTGTAAATGGTATTTTTTTTCCTGATTTTGTCCTCAGTTTGCTGGTTATTGGTGTATAGAAATGCTACTGATTTTTGAGCATTGATCTTATAGCCTGCAACTTTACTGAACTCCTTTATAAGTTCTAGAAGCCTTGTTGTAGATTTCTCAGGGCTTTCTATGTATAGGATCATGTCGTCTGCAAATAATGAAATTTTTATTTCTTCTTTTCCTTTCTGGATGCCTTATATGTCCTTTTCTTGTCTCAGTGCTCGTGCAAGTACTTCTAAGATAATGTTAAATAGGAGTGGTGTTAGTGGGCATCCTTGTCTAGTTCCCGATCTCAGAGGGAAGGCTTTTAGGATTTCACCCTTGAAAATGATGTTAGCTTTGGGTTTATCATATATACCCTTTATCATATTCAGAAAGTTTCCATCTATTCCTATCTTTTGTAGTGTTTTTATGAGGAAAGAGTGCAGTATTTTGTCAAATGCTTTTTCTGCATCTATAGAGATGATCATGTGATTTTTTTTCTTTCAATCTGTTTATGTGGTGTATTACATTGGTTGATTTTCTTATATTGAACTATCCTTGCATACCCAGGATGAAACTCACTTGGTCATGGTGTATAATCCTTTTGGTATGCTGTTGAATGCGATTAGCAAGTATTTTGTTAAGGATTTTAGCATGTAGGTTCATTAGAGAAATTGGTCTGTAATTTTCCTTTCTTGTGATATCTTTATTTGGTTTTGGTATTAGGGTAATGCTGGCATCATAGAATGAGTTAGACAATATTCCTTCTACTTCTATTTTTTGGAAGAGCTTAAGTAGAATTGGTGTTAGCTTTTTCTGGAATGTTTGGTAGAATTCAGCTGTGAAGCCATTTGGTCCTGGATTCTTCTTAGTTGGTAGGTTTTTGATGACTGAGTCTATCTCTTTACTTGTAATTGGACTGTTGAGTTCATCTATTTCTTCTTTCAATGTAGGCTGTTTGTAGGTTTACTCTAAATTATCATTCTTGTTGGCATATAATTTTTCAAAGTATCCTCTTCTGATACTCTTTATTTCTGTGGGGTCAGTAGTGATATCCCCTTGCTCATTCCTTATTTTGTGTATTTGCATCTGTTCTCTCTTTTTCTTTGTTAGTCTGGCTAAGGGTTTGTCAATTTTATTGATATTCTCGAAGAACCAGCTTTTGGTTTTGTTTATTGTTTCCAGTGCTTTCTTATCCTCTATTTCATTTAGTTCTGCTCTAATCTTTGTTATTTCCTTCTTTCTACTTCCTTTGGGTTTAGTTTGTTGTTTTTTTGCCAATTCCTCCAAGTGTGCAGTTAGGTCTTCAATTTTAGCTCTTTCTTCTTTGTTAATATATGAATTTATGGGTATGAGTTCCCTCTCAGGACTGCTTTTGCTGCATCCCATTGGTTTTGATATGTTGTGTTGCCATTTTCATTAGTTTCAAGGTAGTTACTGATTTCTTTTGAGATTTCCTCTTTGACCCACTGTTTGTCTAAGAGTGTGTTGTTTAACTTCCATATCCTTGTGCCTAACCTGTTTTTCTGGCCCTTAGTGATTTCCAACTTCATTCCGTTGTGGTCAGAGAAATTACTTTGTATAATCTCAATCTTTCTGTATTCATTGAGTGTTGTGTTGTTCTGTGGCCTAACATGTGGTCTATTTTGGAGTATGTTCCATGTGCACTCGAGAAGAATGTATATCCCGCTGTATTTGGGTGTAGTATTCTGTATATGTCTATTAAGTCCAGGTCTTCTAATGTATTGTTGAGTGCCTTAGTTTCTTTATTGATTCTCTGTCTAGATGTTCTGTCTAATGATGATAGTGGTGTGTTGAAGTCCCCTGCTATAATTGTAGAGGCATTTATTTCTCCTCTTAGTTTTTCCAGAGTTTGCCGCATGTATTTTGAGGCACCCCGATTAGGTACGTAAATGTTGAAGATTGTTCTCTCTTCTTGAGAGATTACTCCTTTTACTAATATGTAGTGTCCATCTTTGTCTCTTACAATAGTTTTGCATTTAAAGTCTCTTTTGTCTGATATTAGAATAGCTACTCCTGCCCTTTTTTGGCTATTGTTAGCTTGTAAAATGGTTTTCAAGCCATTCACTTTCAGCCTCCTTGAATCCCTAGGTCGAAGGTGGGTTTCTTTTAGACAGCATATAGATGGATCATATTTTCTTATCCATTCTGCCAATCTGTATCTTTTGATTGGTGAATTTAATCCATTAACATTCAGTGTTATTACTCGTAACGAATTTCTTACTTCAGCCATTTTTTCTTTGGGTTAATGTATGTCATATGTTGTTTTGTTTCTCTTTTTGTCTTTTCAGTTGTTTTTAAACTCTCCTCCACTCTCTCTCCCCTGTTTTTTCCTTTCAACTTGTAGAGATTCCTTTAGTATTTCTTGAAGTACTGGTTTCTTATTGACATACTCTCTTAATTTCTGTTTATCTGTGAATATTTTGAACTCTCCATCATTTTTGAATGCCAGTTTTGCTGGATAGAGAATTCATGGCTGGAAGTTTTTTTCTTTTAGTATTTTGACTATGTCATACTACTGTCTTCTTTCTTCCATGGTTTCAGCTGAGAAATCAGCACTTAATCTTATTGTGCTTCCCTGGTATGTGATTGTTCTCTTTTCTCTTGCTGCTTTGAGTATTTTCTCTTTGTCTTGAGCATTGGACGTTTTGACAAGTATATGTCTTGGAGTTGGCCTGTTGGGATTTATACTATTTGGGGTGCCCTGTGCTTCCTGGATCTGCACTTCCATCTCTCTCAATAGGGTTGGGAAGTTTTCAGCCATTATTTCCTTCAACACTCCTTCTGTTCCCTTTCCTTTCTCTTCTCCTCCTGGGATGCCCATAATGCGTATGTTTGTGCGTTTTGTGTTATCGGTTAATTCCCTGAGTCCATGCTGGATTTTTTCTATCTTTTTGTCTATCTGTTCTACTATCTCTTTGATTTCAGCTGTATTGTCTTCCATATCACTAATTCTTTCCTCTGCCTGTTCAAATCTGCTATTATGTGAATCCAGTGCCTTTTTGATTTCTTGGATTGTGCCATTGTTCACCATCATATCCATTACCCTTTTCGGCATGTTTGCAATTTCTTTAGTATGTTCCCCCAGTGTCTTCTTTATATCCTTAATCTCTTCCTTCACTTCTTTAAGTTGGTCCATGATATTTGTTTGGATAGCTTTGATTAGTTATTTGATATTCTGCATCGCTTTCTGGTTTTTATTTTGTTCATTGGACTGGTCCATGTTTTCCTGTTTCTCAGAGTCATTTGTATTTTTTTGTTGCCTTCTGGTCATCATATTATCTTGATGGGTTTGTTCAGTTGATTAGCTTTTCTCTATGCTGTAGAGTTTTATTTAGCTCGAGGTTCTGCGTGTGAGTTAAGTTTTCTCTTTGGCACTTTCTCTTCTTCTTTTACTTCCTTGCTTCTTTCTATGTTCCGAATCTCTACCATTCCGTCCACGCCGTTGATCCACGCAGATAGATGTCCCAAGCTTCTCATTCCACGTGTGCACAGCACAGACACCTGGGCAGGACCCCATCCACCATCCACCTTCGGTTAGCTTAACTTCTTGGCTCATATTCTAAAAGCCGATTCAAGGCAGAGCCAGAATTAGATTTTTTTTTTAATTTTTTTGAAGTATAAAATGCATACAGTTAAATACACAAAATTAAATTGACTGCTAGATTAATTTTCAAAAATATATATTTATATAAATGTATAACTAGCCCCCAGGTCAAGAAATAAAATATTCTCAGCATCCCAAATTCCCCCTTGTGCTCCTTCCACTCTCCTAACTTTTAACCCTAAAGATTAGTATTGCCTGTTTTTGAACTCTATATAAATGGAACAAAACAGAATGCACTCTTTTGTGTCTGGATTCCTTCAGTGAACATAAAACCTAGACCTTTTGTACTTGCCTATCTAAGTTGTTTTCCTTCCAGAAGTAAAGATTTTAGAGTTGAAATGTTTAAGGAACTGTAAGACTACTGTGACAACCGAGCTAATTTAGATATTGAAAGAACTCAAGGTGAAGATGTGAATAATGATGGAGAAAAACTTGTTACCTAATGGCCAAAATCTTCTATGGATATAGCAAAATGACCAGGGACTTGGAAGGAGACAGTACCACTGAAAAAAGGAGGGTATATAATCAGATAACAAGCATTAAGTGAGGAATACAATGCAAAGATAGTTGAGTATTCATTTAGAAAATAAATAGGGAACAGGACAATTACCAAAGTTCTCCTTGCTTTCATAATATATAGAAAGTAAGAGAAGTAGTGCCTCTTCAATTCTGAGCAGGAAAACACCATTCAAGAGAAGTTAATCTTTATTGACTCACAAGATCCAAACATATTCTAGGAAGAATAATGTGGTGCAAAGAAGATCCATTTACTTGGAACACTGAATTGACTGATAAACCTCACAGTTCTAATTCACCCAACTTACATACAACCAGAATATACACAGGATATGACTTTCCTGCAATTGTCTGTATTCTTTTTTAATCCAGATTTGCTGATTGTGAATACTCTTTTGTTCATTCCCATTTCTCCTAATTACCTCTCCCACACCTGCATTCATTATGTGACCTAAATATATTTACTATCACTTCTGTCATTTTCTGAAACTTAGGCTGCCTCACTTCACTCTCTGTGATTTTGCCCCATTCCTACCTCCAGGCACAGATGACCACTAATCTTCTTTCTGTTTCTATAGATTATTCTTTTCTGGACACTTAATATATACGTATTCATACAACATGTTGTCTTTTGCATCTGGCTTCCTTTAATTAGAATAATATATTTAAGGTTCAAACAAGTGGTGGAATGTATCAGTAATTCATTCTTTTTTATTGCTGAATAGGAATCCTTTGTATAGATATACCTTATTTTCTATTTATTCACCACTTTATGGATAGTGAATTGTTTCCATTTTGGACTATTATTAATTATGTCACTATAAACATTATGTACAATTCTTTGTGTGGATATACATGTCCATTCCCTTGAGTAGATATTTACAAGTAGAATGGCTGGGTCGTGTGGTAAATTTGCATTTAGCCTTTTTGTTTTAGACTACTGGGGATCTGATTTTAGATACATATGTGTCTATAATTATGCCTTTCTGATTACCTTTTTATCATTTATGAAATATTCCTCTATGTCTCTAGTGATATTTTTTCCTTAAAGTCTATTTTGAGTCATATTAGCCTATTTTCTCCAGCTTTCATATTGTTGTTGTTTGCATGACTTATCATTCTTCATCCTTTTCCTTTTAGTTTATTTGTTCCTTGGAATCTAAATTGTCTCTTGTAGACAAGCATATATTTGGATGCTATTTTTCTATAAAAACTGATAGTATCTGCCTTTGGATTGGAGTGTTTAGTCCATTTATATTTAAGATAATTATTGATATGGTTTGATATATATCTCCCACTTTGCTATTTTTTTATATCTCTTATGCCTTTTGTGTCTCTTTTCTTTTTAGTGTCTTCTAAAAACACATAAAATATATCCCAGAAAAATTAGAAACTTTGACCCAAGACTGCTCCACTTTATCCCTCTTTCTTTATGCTGTAATTATCATGTATTACAGCTATAAGCCTAAAAACACAGTTTTATAACTATCATTTTATACAAATATCTT
This sequence comes from Tolypeutes matacus, assembly GCA_026826555.1. Lineage (NCBI taxonomy): Eukaryota > Metazoa > Chordata > Mammalia > Cingulata > Chlamyphoridae > Tolypeutes > Tolypeutes matacus. The sequence goes on along the minus strand of JAKSZT010053779.1, from coordinate 12,588,277 downwards.
TTAGAATATTTAAGAGAAAAAATAATTACCCTGTCTTTTATATTTATGTACAGAAAAACCTTTAACAGTACATGGTAGCATGGATTGGAGTATCATCTGGTGTCATTTCTTTTTCTGCCCAAATAAATTCCTTTAGGATTTTCTATAAAGTAGGCCTGCTAGCAACAAATTCATCAGTCTTTATCTGTGAAAGCCTTAATTTTTCCTTCAGTTTTTAAAGGATAATTTTTATCAATATAATATTCTTGGTTCACATTCTCTTTTTCATTCATTCCTTTTGATTATATGATTCTACTGCTTTCAAACTTCCATTATTTCTGATATAAAGTGAGTTATTTTCTTATTGTGGTTTCTTTCAATGTGCTGCATTATTTTTCTCTTGCTGATTTCATGATTTTCTCTTTCTCCTTGGCTTTCATTGGTTTGACTATGCTGTGTCTAAGTGTAGATAACTTTGTGTTCATCCTATTGGGAGTTCATTGAGATCATCTTGTTTTAATCAAATTTGGGAATGTTTCATCCAATGTCTTTTCAAATACTTCTGTGCCCTTTTCTTTCTCTTCCCTCTTTCAGGTACTCCTGTTAGATGTATGTTAGTACACTTTATGGTATCACATAGGTCTTTAAGACTCAGGTGATTTGTCTTGATTCTTTTTTCTTTCTGTTATACAGATTGAATAATCTCTACTGATCTATCTTTAAGTTCAGTAAGTCTTTCTTATACTGACTCCAATATGCTATTAAGTCTCTATAGTGAAAATTTTTGTTTTAGTTTCTGTATTTCCAACTCCAGAACTTCCATTCTTGAATTGAATGGAAGTAATTGAAATCACAATTTCTTTTAAGATACTAAACATAGTTTCCTTTAGTTTTTGAACATATTTTAAAAATAGTTACTTTGACATATTTATCTGGTAACTCCAAGATCTAGGTCTCCTCCAAGACAGTTTTAATAGACTGTTTTTTTCCTATGTATGGTTCACACTTTCCTATTTTGTTTCCTGTTTCATAAGTGTCTTGTTAAAAGTTGGTAATTTTTGTTAACATTTAGAGGTATCTTTGCATTCTGATCCCCTCCCATCATTATTGTTGCTGACTTGTTGTTTATTATTTTTTTCTTTTTTTGCACTAATCCTGTAGTCTATCTTCCCCATGGTGTAAAATCACTGTTGTCTCTAATGAGTTTTTTCTATTATTCTTCTTTTTATTTTTAAGCCTCTGATTTCTAAGGATTGCCTCTGTTTCAGTACAGCTTACTGTCCAGCCAATTATGGTTAGCTGTTATGCTTAAATACATCAAGCTAGTATGCCTTCCACCCTTTGCTGATGGATCTCTGTGTGGTTTAGTAATGCATTCAAGTTCAGGCAGCTTGTGAGTGTACTCCTGCTTTTACTTTTTGTGAGAACAGGACCTCCTGTTCAATCAGGGACTACTAGATAGAGCTCTGTCTGGTATCTCCTAAACATGTGTGCAGCCCTCCTGATTACAAGGGATATATGATATTTCAAATTAGTTGTTAGATTTTGAATTTGGGTCCAAGTAGAAGTCTGTGTTGACACAATGGGAGATTGAGACTTTAGTGCATGAGAAAAGATAGTTTATTCTTCACACATCCTAGGGAGAGAGGGATGCCATGAGGAGTCAAATGGAAGAACGTTCAGTTCAGTGGCTCAATCAGCAAGTAGGAGCATACAAGCAGAGTAAGAAGAACCCATGGGCTTGTGCCTTTGCTATGGTCCAGGAGTGGAGGCTAATAGATTTTCCTTGAGAATCAAGGATTGTTTAGTTTTAAAGCAAACACATGAAAAGAGAAAGGGATTGGTGGCCCAGGGGAGGAAGGGATGGTTAATATATCATTGGGACTATCTGTGCTTGTTGTGTGGGGTATGTGGGTAGTAGGGTGGCCACAGGATGTGGATTTGAGCTCTGGGGAAGTTTATGCCCCAGGGATGAAAGATGTTTATTAACAAGGCCTAAACTCAGTGTTGAGGAAAGTAGCCTAGCAGGAGTGAGGCAGATGCCATGGCAACACACAAAATTTTGAGAGTTAAGACATATGGGAGTGTATCAAGTCCCTTTATGACTGTCTTATTCTCTGTATCTCCCTGTTAAATTTCTAGTCAATCTTCTGCTCTATTTCTTGACACAACCAATAGCACAATTTCAGGATAGCTTCAAAGTTAGCTTCCCTGATTTTTGCCCTCAATAGCACATTTTTTGACAACATCCCTGTGAGTCAATTTTTCCATATTCTTCTCCAAATCAAATCAGTCCCCTCCAGCATCGAGGCAGTTGGTCCTTATAGTCTGCTGTGTCCTGATAGAGCTAGAATACCACAGCTGGAGAAAGATGTGAGAAGCTTCAGGTTAAAATGCTAGATTTAGGAGAAGCCAGTGTAGCTCAGTGGTAAAGCGCCAGCTTCCCACATTCAAGGTCCTGGATTCAATCTCTGATCCTGGTACCTAAAAAAAAATGTTTAGATTTATACTGATTAAACACTTCTCAGTTTTTTAAATGCATTTGGTAGATTTCTAGAGTCCTGAAATGGTTGTTTTGGACCTTTTTTCCAATTATATCATTGGGGGAGGGGGAGGGGGGAGAGTGTTTGCCAAGCTACTCACTCAGACATTCTAAAGGTTTCCACTCTAAGTATTCATGTTTGGTAAGATGTTTGAGCATGGAGCCTGGCCTTTTGTTCCATATCTTTTCAGTGAAAATTTACCACCCAGTTTTCTTTCTGACCTTTATAATTATCACTTCTTGGAATGTGTAAAAATCCCTCTGTGTTGCTTATTCTTTCTATATCTTCCATCTTAGATCTCCAGCATTGGCTCTTCTGGGATATCAAAGTGAAAAGACTTTGGTCAGTTGGGCTTCAGTAGCTTCACTTTTCTCAACATGTAGGTAAGAGTGGGGGTGAAAATGAACTCAGCACTGAAGAAATTAGTACCAATACACAACACACTGTTTGAGAATGCATCCAGTCCCACCTGAAGTCAGATGTATCACTGGACTTTCTAGGTAATTAGCTGATAGATTCCTTTAATTGTGAGCTAATATGAGTTGTATTACCGGCAACTAAAAATCTTTATACATATATACATAAACACACACATTCCCTATACATATATGTACATATATGTGTGTAAATAGTCGCATAGTACCATACTTTTTCTTTCAATTTACTTATCACAGTTCAAATATTGCATTTATATCCATGATAATTTCTTCCAGATGGTAAGCTACATGAGGGGAAATTATATTTGTTTTGTTTAATACTTCTATAAGATACTTCTCAGTTTTTTCTGTCCAGGTTTCGATACCTTCTGCTTAGTTCAGGTTAATGTCCATTTGCGAGTAGTCTTATGGGAGGTAGTGCCCTATGGAATCTGGAAGTAGGTGAGGCAAACTTTCCTTGTCCCTGTCTTCTGAAAATTAGTGTGAGATGTTTGATCTATGGTTTGCCAATCAGGTGTTTAAATTCTCATTTTTGAATCTTGATAGTGACACATAAAGGCAGAGTTAGAATTTATTTTCCAGCATCAACAGTGATATCCATCAAGAACTATAACAACATCCTGACCAAAGTTTTATTTGTTTCCCTGTAACCTTTTGAGCACACTTGGTTATTGATTATCTCTCAATACCAATCTTGCAACCTCAGGTTGGTTGTTTCTGTGTGCTCTTGATATACTTCAAGTGTCTCAAAAAATAAAATAAACAAAAAAACCTGACTGATAAATCAATGACTCTTCTGTAATTAGCACAAAATAGGGATCAATAAATATTGAAATAATGAATTTTGATAAAGATAAGGAGTTGGGGGAGAAGATATTGTTTTTATTTGGCTGGGTTTTTTTCTATACACTGAATTCATTTTCATAAATATGTATGGAAAGGCACTGTAATAAGCTGTCATGTATTAAGAGATGAGTAAAACAATACACTTCACAATGCTTATAATTAGAGACTGCTAGGAGTGCAATAGAAAGGATAAAAGATAAGACACCTATTAGTTACTTTTCCCTAAAATTCTATTTTTTCCAGAATTTTTAATAACTAGATGTGTTACAGCTGCAAATATTCATTCACTTTGAAATGTTTACTGAGCGTTTCCTAGGTGCTAGAGAATACAGCAAAAAACAAGATAGTCAAACCCATGCCCTGATAGAGCTTGCATTCTGATAGTTCCCTTATTGGCAAACCAGAAAATTTGAATATTAAAAAAATAGACTCTGCATTTAAAATTGTCAAAACAAATTTAAGTGGCAAATGGAAAAATTGGGAAAATATTTACAACAAATTTTACTGATAAAGATTAACACCATTAATTTATAAAGAGAGCTCACAGAGATTGTAAAAACAAACACTAATGCTTAAATTGAAAAAGGAATATAGCTCATGAATAAACAATTTACAGAACTGCAAATTCCTAATAAATACATGAAATCTCATTAGCAATCCAATATATATACACACACAAAAGAGGCAATTTTTACTTAACTAATTTGGTAAAAAAAAAAATTTACTTAACTAAGTGGTAAAATTAAATATAGGTGTTTGTGTAGTCAGAAAGGCATTCTCAAACACTATGGTGGCAGAACTTTGGCAACATTTTTCTATGCAACATAATTTAGTGACATATAGTAAGAACTTTACATTTCCCATTAATACAATAATTATTGCATTAAATCTATTCTAAGGAAATAAATGTTTGTGTACAAATATGTAATAAAAGCAAAATAGAAAAACTGGAAAACAAAAATAAAGCTGTCTATTTTGAATCTCTAAGTCAGTATCTTTTCATGGAATTTTCCAGAATTCTTTCTTCCTTCTCAGGATCCCGTAGGCCCAGTTCTTTCCCCTATACTCACTTTACCTAACTTTATGAACCCATGTTCAGTATGAGTCAAAAAGCTTTCCTCCATTGAAAATGATTTGCATTCTAAATTATAAAATCAGAAGACTTCTTCCTATTTCTGATACATTAACTTTTTTCACAAACACTACTAAACTCTCTGAGTGGGATTTTCAGTCTCTTTTTATTTGAATCTGAATTAATGGGGTACATGAATTGTTCAAAAAGTACTAAAAAATAGTGAAATCCCTGTTACTTAAGACAGCACCAGTTCAATGTAATGAAAATATTAACTTTTTTGGTCCTTATTTTGTAAAAAAAAAAAAAAAAAAAAAAAAGTAATAAAGCCATCAATTCAGTTATATTAATGTAGTTCATTAGGGAACTATAATCACTGCATACTTAGGAAAAGGTTAAAAGTCCCATTCTCTAAAAATGGCCAGTTTTTCAGTAAGCACAGGGATGACACGAATAACTATAAAGAATTTTGGGGCTTAAAAATCCCTATTTCTTCCTCTTCATGGAAAAGGGCACATTGCTCTCTTTTTGTGAAAATAAAAATGTTAATAAGAAATAATAATGTGAACAATAATATAAAATGTAGGCACGATTTTTATTCATTATGTATGAAGAAGGCAACAGGAAATATAAGGTCAAAGAATAAAAAAGTAACACAAGAAATATAAGGTCAGATACATCAAGGGATATTTTTCACAGCATAGTGCCTTTATTATGTATTCTAGATCCATTCAACCATGGTACAATGGAGATATTTCTTGAAGTAAATGGCATTCTATTCCACTTTACAATTCAAAAAATCACAGAATTATTAAAAGTGCTAGCTGTGCCACCAGTCTTTTATTCCTTTTTCCTTCTTTGTTTATAATGTAATGATTTCAGTACTCATTAAAAGTCCTGATCTTTATAAACAATACTCAGATTGAAGAATTCTGCAACAAATCTCCAGAAGTTGCCAGCTTTCCTCCCATCTATTCTCCCCTATTTTTAGGGCTGTTTGTTTTTTTCTTTTAGTCACCATTCTTTGTTGTGATGTTCCAGGCATTTCACAAATATTATCAGCTTATTTAATCAACCCATTTTAAAGGTATGCAATCTGAGGCTCAGAAAGCTCATACAACATATCCAAGATCATACAGTAATAAACGTGTAACGCAGATTTCTCTTTCTCATTGTAACCAGAGAGAGATCATTTTCATGCGTGTTTTCCATGGCTTATTGTTGCTGTGGGTTCCCTTGAATTGCCAATAAACCAATCTGGTGCATTTTCCCTTAGAATCCACTTTGTGGAAGATGAAAAGGCAAACACATCAGCATTAATAGAAATATTTCGAAAACTACAAATATTGGATAATGAACAAAGAAAATCTGTGGTTAATCCATACCTGAGAAAATTAAGCGAATCATTAGCTATCAACAAATTAAGCTTGATAGAACTTGATTCTGATCTGCACTCAATAGAATGTTTATTGAGAGGAAAACATCCTTAAATGTAGAGGGAGCCACACAGATGTACAACAAAGAAAAATCCAGCTTGCTAGAATTAATGTGCATCCAGTGACAGACACATTGCTTAGCTGTTTGTATGCAAATTGAGCAAACTTTCTGTACCAAAAGCCTTTTGAAATTAAAACACCAGTTATTTAAAAGCATAGTACAATTTTTAGTTTTCAGAACATATTTTAAAAAAATTTACTTTAAATGTTGGCTAACAACATTTAAATATGTGAACATCAGATTGCCATCCTTTTTACCTAATAGGTTTTAAACTCTGGACTTTTTTTAAATGCCTGAATACCATGAATAAAATCTGTCAGAACATTGATAACAGTGTACTCACTCACTCTCTCTCTCAATTTATAAAGCAAATCCTAGTTCTCCAACTAACTGTAGGATATATACAAACTACCTATGAAGCCTCTCAAGCTGCAAATTCCTGTACACCCCCTTGAGAGATTCTGATCCAAGAGAAATTCTTTGGCCCCAAGTGATCTGCAATTGAACAAATACCCCCAGATGACTCTGACAAAAGTGATTCTGGAACATATTTTCTAGAACTCTGCTTTATAAAGCCCTGACTGCTTCATGAAATATTAATCTAAGTGGCTCTTTCTTCCACATTCTTGGCACCCTTGGCAGTCCTTCAATGCTGTACTGATTTTTGCAGTGCAAGTTTCATGTAGTGGCCAAATTTTCAATTAAATACAATTCTACTCAAATTTGAATCACACACACCATTTATCACAGCTGCTAAATCTGCTGGCAAATAATTTTTATGTTCCACTCCAGAGGTGCCTCATTTCAGCGATGAATTAAGAGATCATTCTGAAATAGCCGATCTACCTGTTGCTAGCTGTCGTATGTGCTTAGGGCATATATGACTCTCAGGTGCTGGTGTTAGAAAGCAAGCAGAGACAGAGATATGAGGGGGAAACCAAATGGGTGCTCAAGCTAGCCTAAAAGGATTGCATTACCTCAGAGTGTGGTTGATTGGTCATCTAATTCTGATATTTTTAGGTTAAGGAATTCAATTATGGAAGAATGATTTAAATTCAGGGTGGAGGCGGAATGTTACTCACTGATAATAATGACAAGAACAACAATTATAATAATATAAACAACAGTATGTCTCAATAATTAATGAGCACTTATGTAAGGTATTCTACTAGGCACAACATATGCATTTTATCATTTATTTTAATTTTCAAAACAACTGTATGAAATAGATAATAATATTATACACATTTGGCAAACAAGAAAGCTATGTTAATCGAATGTTCAAGGAGCTAGTGGGTAAAAAAGAATGCAAATTTACAAATATACCTCAGAAATATAACTAGCAAAGTGACCGTAGAGATTTCTCTTTCCACTAAAAAAAAATCTATATGGGAAATAAAATTAATCAGAGCAAGGAGAGTCAGTTGAATGAAGCTAACAGTTAATGATATCAAGCTATGACTGCCTGAGGCATCCATAGAGAATGCTGGGGAAATGCTGACAAAATATTCTTCTCAGAGTCCCCTTCTTTTCTGCTTTGGCTATTATACTATCTTAAGGAAAGTTAATATCATTGATCCACCAATGTTTCTTTCCTATCAATACCATTCCAGTTATTCCTTCCTGAACCTACACCCCAATTGCCTTGATTAGGTGGACCTTTACAATGTCTCCTCCTGGATAAAGTGAAAGACTATTTCACAGGGTAAGCTACTTTATCAGATGAGTAATCTACTACAATAGCTATTGATCCTTACTAGTATGATTCTCAGAGATTCATAGTTCCATATTTTGAAAGCCTTTCACTTATACTCATCTATTCATTGCATAAGAAACCAGAACAAAGAAATAAGTACCCTAAACTGAGGTAAAAATGTATTTGTGGTCATATTCAATCAACTGATAAATATTTGTTGAAGACTTACTTCAAACAAGGCACTATGCTAAATGCTGATTAACCTACCTCATGTTATAAAACATTCATCTCTGGTACTAGAATGTAATGAACAATGGAAACCTGTAAAAAGTTCACTCAACAATACATTAAAAAAAAAAAAAAAAAAGGCCTTCTGCCTGTACCAAAAAAATTGGCTAGAACAACAAAAACTTCTGGTAATCCCCATGGTTTTTTTTCAAATTTTATTTTTAATAAACTTTTGAAAAATTGTGGGTTAGTTTAAGACTTACAAAGCAGTTGCAAAGTTAATGCAGAGTTCCCATATACCCTTCACACATTTTCCTCTATTGTTACTGTCTTACAATATAATATATTTGTCTCAGCTAAGGATCCAACATGGACATAAAACTATTAATTAAACTCTACCCTTATTAAGATTTCACAAGTTTTCCATCATTCCTTCTTCTTTACCAATACCCCATTCATGATACCATATGACATTTAGTGGTCCTATCTCCTCTGGTGTGTGCATGTGACAGTTTCTCAAACTTTCCTTGTTTTTGATAACTTGACAGTTTACAGGGGTACTAGTGGGTTGGGTATTTTGTAGAATAGTTCTCAATTTGGATTTGTCTGATCTTTTTCTTGTGGATAGACTGGGTTTATATGTTTTTGAGAGGAAGAGCATAGAGGTGAAGTGCCATTCTTTCCCCCTCGTATCAAGGGAACATGTCTTATCACACATCATGTTTTCCATGACCAACTGGCCAAGGCAGTGCTTTCCAGGTTATGCCAATGTACAGTTACTCTTTCTTCCCCTGCTATTTCCATATGTATCTTTGAAAGCATGTCACTGAGTGCAGCCCACGCTGGTGGTTAGTGACTAAAGGCTAAGCTCCTGCTCTTAGAATGAGTGGGTAGTCTAAGTAAATTATTTGGAATTCTTCTGTACGGAAGATTTGTTTCTTCTTCCCTGCTTATTTATTTGTTGAATCATTTATTTATATGACCATTTGCTGGTAACAGTGAAGAAGTTGATACTCATAGCTTTATTCAGTTTAGATACAGATAAATATAGATATTTACTTTATGGATGGATTTTATGTATTTTTTAAATATATTTTATACTTTGGTTTGTAACCTGATAGCACATTATTTATTTTGTTGCTCAAATTGATCCAGGTTTGGACTTTGGGAGCTTTTACATGTTGGCTGTTGTGTCCCTTTGATGTGCCACCATCCTTTTGTTTTTTGAGTACTTCCTTGCTTCATGGAATTCCCTTGATTTTGCTTTTGAGTTGCTCTCTAACCTTGATAAAAGTCACTTTTCACCTGCATGCATTGACATTAATCTGTAAAATTAAGTTTTTACTTATCAGATTAATGGAACACACAATGCTCTCAAATCCTACAAAAAATTATTTCAAACTTTTGTTCAGGCAATGCAGAAACTGCACATGGAAAGTCAGCTTCTTTCTTAAAGCAGGAAGTGACAAGATTATATAAATTGGTGGAAGAGGATGGTAAAATTAAGATTAATTTTAGATGAAGAAAAGCAGGGCTAATGGATCATTTAATGGCTCCACTGATCAGGCAGGCTTCTGATTGTGGGGTACTCTGATCAAAACTTACTGTTTTTTCAGCTTACTGCACAGTCATGATTCATGTCCTTCCAGATAAAATTTAATCTACTAATTCTGGCAGACATGTGGATCATGGTCTTCTGGAAAGGATTAGCTTTTTATTGTCAGTCCCCATTTTGACCCTTTTTGGCCAGGTCTCAAGAGTCACTATGAGATATGATCCTGATATATCCCACTCCATGTTGCTTTTTAAAAATTAGATAGTGGTTTGTGGCGAATAGCATTATTTCATTTAATTTCTATTCATGTTCATTTTTTGTATCATGTGGTGAAACAGCAGCTATGAGATACCTTTTAAGACCACACCTAACAACTATTACTATAATCCAAATAAACATATTGGTCAGAAGAATATGGAAGAGCCTGGAAAACACTCTGGAGCTAAGATACTACATTTGCTATATTAAACCAGCAAAACAAGTCCCAATCTTACTTAACATGATCTCCAACTTTTAAAATGTTATTGACTCTTTGTCACAGTGGTGATATTTAAAAGTTCTAAGAGATCTCTAAAGAAATTGACACAATACACTTCTCCTGATACAGGGCAAGTTCCTTTTCTGTGAGGCAAGTATGATATTTCAAGTGGTTTAATATTTTAATATTGTCTGTTCAATCTCATTAAATTAGTGGTGCTAACTGTGGCACGTGTTGATTCTTGTGAATCACCTGCATTGGAAAAAAGATAAGGATTATGTTTGTAAACTGGTCTGTTTCTCTGGGCATGATACCTTTTGATTGTATTAGATTCAGATGTCTTTGATTAAATTATGTTAAGATTAGGGCTTTGATTCAACCACATCAGTAGGGTGTAATCAGGTTAAGTCCCCACCCCCTTGATGGGCTGATAAAAAGGGGCACTCACTCAAGAAGACACAGAAGAATATACACAGGAAAAGAGAGAGGGAGCTCCATAGACATGGCAGAGGAGAGAAATTTGATCCTGCAGTCTCAAGAAGAGAGATGAGCCATTCCCCTGATAGTCAGCAGCACTGAGAAAGCCCAGAAAAAAAAGCCCTATGCCATCCTGGAGCTGAGAGAGAGGAAGGCTGAACACTCACAGAGATCAGCAACCATCTTGTTTCAACACGTGGCAACTGACTTTGGGTGAAAAATCAACTTGAGTTGGACTCTTTAGGGCCTTGTAACAGTAAGCTTTTACCCCCAAATAAATGCTCTTTTAAAAAGCCAAGAGATTTCTGGCACTTTGCATCAGCACCCCTTTGCGCTGACTAATACAGAAATGTGTGGCAACATGGGATGTGGCAGTTTGAAATTATTTTATGAATCTTAAAAAGAGAAATATTATGTTTGTAAACTATTTCTCTAGGTTTGATACCCTTTGATTACATTAAATTCAGTTGAGGGGTCTTTTATTAGATTACTTGATAAGATTGCTTTAGAGCTTTTGATTGGACTATATCAGTGAGGCGTGACTCAGGTTGAGTCCTGCCTTCTTGCCAGGTCTGGTATAAACAGACTCACAAGGACAGACAGACTAAAAAAAGAAGCAGCCATGTTTGATCCTGCCATGTAAGAGGGAGGATCTCTTAAGCATGAAGCCCCAAGAAGCTGGGCCCAGCGAACAGCTCAAGAGAAGACCAGCCCTGCTACATGCCCGATAGCTCACAGCTGAACTTGGGAAGAGAGCTGAACAGTCAAGAATGATATAGGAAGTTTTAACAGACAATCCCTATGCCAGTTTACAGCTGAAGTTGAGAAGAAAGCAGAGCAGCTGAGCCTGAGAAGAGGAAGCCAGGATTGGAAGGAGAAATGAGACAGAGATCTCCTGCCATCTTGCTTTATCACATGGCAGCTGATTTTGGTGAGAAAACACCTCTTATGGTGCCTTGAGTTGGACTTTTCATGGCCTTGGAATTGCAAGCTTTTACCCCAAATAAGTACCTTTTATAATTCTTGTATTTTGCATCAGCACTCCTTTGGCAAATGAGGGATAGTGTGCTTCAGGAAAGAATGGAATTAGAGTTTCTTGCATGCACGTTGATTATGTCATGCAGAAGAATATATAATTTTCTTGTTTATTCTTTTAAAAGATTTATTTATTTATTTACTTTTTAGCCATTTTACTCCCCCCCCCATTTTTGCTGTTTTTGTGTCCATTCATTGGGTAATTCTCCGTGTCTGTTTCCTGCCCTCTCCTCTCATTCTTCTCCTGTCTTCACTGGGATTCGATTCTGGGAACTTCCAATGTGGGAGAGAGGCGTTCTGCCACCTGTGCCACCTCAGTTCCTGGTTCTTTGGCTTGTCTTGTCTTGGCTTGGCTCTCCCCTGTGTCTCTCTCCTATTACCTCATCATTTAGCTGCGTGGTTCAGCAGGGCCTGGACACTCACCCGCTTACAGGGCCTGCAGTGCTCCCGCACACTTTCTATATTTTTCTTTATTTTACCTGGAGGTCCTGGGGATCGAACCCATGTCCCTCCATATGGGAAACGGATGCCCAGCCATTTGAGCCACATCCACCCCCTCTTGTTTATTTTTGTTACCCACCTCAGAATTAAAAACAAGAAGACAACTGTGTTTTTATTCATTATACATGGTAGAATATTATCACAGACCAATATTATGAGGTCTAAATTGGAAATAAAGGTAAAATACCTAGCACTACTCCTGCTACATGGTTCAAACTCAATAAATGGTTGTTGTTATGCTAATTATCGGCCAACAAAAGTTCACTGATCACCCAACAAATGCCCACCTCAATACTAGGCCTGGGTGAGACAAAGATGCATAAATATACATTCTCTGGACCCGAGAGTGTGTTAGTCAGTGACCTAGAAGGAAACAGATTTCCAATCAGATAATTTAACTGAAAATATGAATGAAACACTATATAAAGTGACAGAGTTAAGGAAATCAACAAAAAATGTCCAGACATCCAGAGACCAGCAACAGGGTAAAGCCATTGCCACCCATTGGCCTGAAAGGGTCAGGAGAGGAAATATTGCTATCTGAGCCCAGCAAGCTCTAGAGAGCCACTCAGGAAATGTTGACTACCAGGAGCTGTAGAAATGAGAAAAGCATCCACTGCCAGAACCACAGTAGAAAAATCAGAGATTAATTACCCCATCAACTTTCCTTCTAGGATGTACCCATGAGTAAACCAGAATAAGAAGCACTGGTGAATAGAATCAGTCTTATGGAACAAAATACAGGAGAGAGAAGGGTGAAAGATAATTTTGGAGCTGGTAAACAAATTATCAGTGCAGTCCACAACTTTTCCAACCCCAACACCAAGGAAACACAAAATTCCATTATTGTCAATTGATGACATCAATCAAGTCGTCAATTGGAACCTAATTTCAATATTAGGTATCATTAGTATTATTCATAAAAGATTGCAAATAAAGGCGAGGAAAATAAGAAAAGGAGAAAAAAATTACCATAATATATGCATAATAAAGCTGTGCAATCCCAGCCTCTGTCACTCATCACAGTGAGGAAATTGATAATCATAGTTTCATTTGTCTACTACTCAATTCATATTCTCTTACTTTCGGCTAGCAATTTAATAGACCGGGGAACTGTACCTGTAAGACCTGAATACTGGTCTGTTTTTACTGAGTTGTCACCATTTTTCCTTGGCCACTATTACTGAACCTAGGGTAGAAGATCAACCCAGATTCATCTTGGTACTCAGGACCAATCAACCTAGCTAAGGAGATAACCTCTTTCTTTCACAGTCCCCTGGTCAAAGTTCTTTCCTTTGGAACTAGGACCACCTAACCCATCAAGGCTCAAATAGGAACAAAAGAACACAAATTGTGTGAGATATTGAGTATTATATTGAAAGGGAGCACTCTATTCATCTATTTCACAAAGCCCAAGTGATAGCTTGTGCTGCAACCTAGACCTGAGGCAGTTTCCTCCCCTAGTACCAATCAAACCTGAAAGCTTTATGAGCTATTCATGAATGTGTCAATGTATCAGAGCCAAATTTGGTATACATTACTTTCCAAATTCAAAGGAACCACTAAGCATTGTGCCTCTTTCTTCATTTATGGCAGTACAAGATACAATAAATTGACTTTCACTATAAGGACAGATCACAACATTCTCTAAAGCACTGGACCCCTAGAAACTTCACCAATGTGTCAGACCCCTACATTTGCATGAGCTTTGTTTCTTAACATCTGGCATACATGTATCTTTATAAGGTACCTGAGTAGTGACTACTTTCTGATCTCTAAGTTCATTTAGTGTAATGTCACCAGTGTAAGGACTAGTGTGATGTTATGTGGATTATCAAGATCATCAAGATTTGTCCAGACTGTATTGTGGAAGACTGAAGGATATTGCTGCTGCAGCAAGGTAAAAGCAAACTACTTCTCATTGTCCCTACAAATGGAATTGAGAGGAAGCAGTATCATGTCAATGTTAAATACCAGGTGTCAAGAAAAGAGTCGATTTGCTCTCTCCCAAAAAGATACCTTACAGTTGAGATTGTTATCACTATCTGATTAAGTTTGTAATTATCCACAGCCTTTCCCTAAGTCTCATCTAGATTTTTGATAAGTTAGTCAGATGCATTAAAAGGAGATGTAATAGGAATCACCATCTCTGAATCATGTTTTTATGTTGGCATTAATCTCTATAATTTGTGCTGGGACAGTGTATTGATAATGGTTTACTGACGAGATGAATTTTTGAGAGGAGGTAGCTCCAGGTGCTTACCCTTTTCTCTTTTCTCCATTATAGTCATTACTTCATAGATCAGGGAACCAATGTGGGGATTCTGCTGCTAAATTATCTATTCCAACAATATTTCATGAACTATGTACCCATTGTACAATAACCTTGAGCCAATTAAATGATAAACTCCACCTGGTTTTGATTTACCTGCATATATATACCACATTTGATTTATGCATTCATCAGTTGATAAAAACTTGGGTTGCTTCCATATTTTGTCAATTGTGAATAATGCCACTATGAACATCAGTGTACAACTATATGTTTGAGTCCTGCTTACAATTCTTTTGGGCATATACCTTGTAGTGGGATTGCCCGGTCATATGGTAGTTCTATACTTACCTAAGCTATACTTAGCTTTCTGAGGAACCACCAAACTGTTTTCCACAGTGGCTGCACCATTTTCCATTGCCACTAGCAATGAATGAGTGTTCCTGTTTTTCTGCATCCTCTCCAACACTTGTTTTCAATTTTTTATAGCAGCCATTCTATTGAGTATGAAATGGTATGTCATTGTGGTTTTGATTTGCATTTTCCTGATATCTAATGAAGTAGAGCATCTTTGCATGTGCTTTCTGTCCATTTGTTTATCTTCTTTGGAGCTAAATAAAATGTATAATATGAAATCTCTTTTAAAAAGTAGTGTGTAATTATTTTTAAAAAATAAATTTTATTGAAGTCTTGGGAAGGAAAAACTAGTTCCCTGTGGAGATCAGGAAAGTAGGTTATGAAAGATGTGCCATTTGTGCTGAGTCTCAATTTTGAACATGCTTTTAAGAAATGAAATTAGGGATGAATATTGTACCAGGCAGAGGACAGGTTGTCTATAAATATAGAGAGGTGAATTAGAGAATTGGAGGAAAGACTGATCAGTTAGAGAGTTTGATAGCACCAAATCAAATTGAGACTTTAGCATTATTTCTAGAGGTCTAGATTTATGCTATAGTAAAACAATGAGCTGTTTTGAGCAATGGAGCCATACCATTATGGTAAGATATGCTACACAGGAGAGAGACTTTAATCAGAAAATCTGGAAAAAAGACTCTTGCAATATAGTACCAGAATACAACTATAAGATAGCGCACTTACTATGTCAAAAACCACAATTAAAAATCACTTCACATTCACCGGGGTGTTTATTATTAAAACACACATACACACACAGAAAACGGGTCCGAGAAGTTAACATAGATACAAGTATAGCCGTTCTAAATGCTTAAGGTTAACAATATATTCTCTTAAATTGCCTCAAAGAACGGTCCCGGGAATTTGGTCTTAGAACACTAGCCATAAGTTGAAATTTTAAATGTTTGTTACCACTGGAGGATCATAAATTTGACCTTAATAGTTTTCCTCTAAGAATAGAACCATGAAAGAGAGAAGAAGGATAAAGATAAGATGAGGATGTATTTTATGCATGACTTTTCTGTAAACCCATAACTTCTCTAATAAAACAAATAAGATGAGGAGGGATTACTTGAGGAAAATGACTGAAAGAATGGTAATGGGAGACATCTAAAGTGATAGAATAATGACAAAATCCCTCAGATCCATAGTCCTTTTCCAAAGGAAAGGAAATGTAAATTTCTTACTCCAGCCTATCAAGGTGAAGCTCCACAGGTATTTGGTGCCTGGGGAATGGTGGGAAGGAGTGATTACAAAGGGGCAGAAGGAAACTTTCAGAGTGATGGATATGTTCATTACCTTGATTGACTGTGGTGATGGTTTCATGGGTGAGTATGTATGTCAAAACATCAAATTGTACAATGTATGTTCAATTTATTGGATAACAATTATATATCAAAGAGCTACAAAAATAATACAAATTGGCATAAGATAGATATATATATACACACACACACATACACATGGATTGGTATATGATAGACAGATACAGATAGAGATTGGTAGAGATAGATAGAGATATTCACTCTAGCAGTGCCAAGCACTATTCCAAATGTTTTCCATAATGTAACTCATAAAATGTACAACTTCTCTATTACTGTGTTATGCTAATTATACAGATGAGAATTCTCAGGCTTAAAGGGTTAAGTAATTTTCCAAAAACTAAATGTTTAATAAATATATGGGCTGAACACACTGTCTGGCTCAGTGTTGCCCTGATTACATAGTTCCTCTCAAAAAAAAAAAAAAAATCCTTGATGCAACCATGTAAACTTATCTCTGGCTGACATCCCTCTATACCAGAAAGGCAAACCCTTTTTAATCATTAGTTTTCAAGTGCTGTATCAAGAAGGTTCCTTGGTGGCATTGATTTGGTGGTTCAAGAATCAGGGTTCTATGGGATTGCTGGGGTCTTCTCATAATGGTTTCAGTTTGGCTACACAAGCATAAATATCATATTCTCACATCATGTTCAAAATCAGGAGGCAGAAGTCAAAGAGCTTACTTTTCCTCTTACAGCAGGTAAAAAATTTTCCATAATTCCCCAATAGACATCCTCTTTTATCTTATTGACCAAGTACCCCACCCTAGGGAAGGTATGCAGTCCATCTTCCTTGAGAACTCTGCTAGATCCCCAGAAAACAATGGCTTGGGGTTCTGTTAGTAAGAAGGTGAGAATGACCTTCAGGTAGGCAACAGTATCAGGCATAAGTGCCATAAACTATAAAGACCACTGAAACTATCACACAGAAACTATCAATAAATAGATTATAAAATATGCATTATTAAAAACTTAAATATTCTGTCTAGCCCTATGACAAATTAATTTTTTAAAGTGTAATAAGCTTTGGGAAAATCCAATAGAAAAAAAAATTGGTGTTTATATTTTTTAAAAACAGAAAGAAATGCTGGTAAATGATACCAAAGATACTTTCTCAGGTCTTATTTAATGTTAAAGGTTTTATATGTATTATCTCAGATCAAAATTTGACCACTTCATAATAGTTACTAAGGTGTGATATAGTCATTTTTATATAAAAGCAATTTTTTCCAGGTCTCAGAAGCAAATGAATTAAAGTTTT
Source organism: Tolypeutes matacus (assembly GCA_026826555.1). Lineage (NCBI taxonomy): Eukaryota > Metazoa > Chordata > Mammalia > Cingulata > Chlamyphoridae > Tolypeutes > Tolypeutes matacus. The sequence continues at coordinate 12,570,665 of JAKSZT010053779.1, read as the reverse complement.
GGAAAGAAAAGTAAGAAAACGAAGTTCTTTAAAGAATTTATTTGTTAGAATTTCAGACTATTTTAAGAATGCTATAAGTTTCTTGGAAAAATCCCTCTGAGATATGAAATTCTATTGAGTATATCTGGGGGAAAAGGCTTCAAGGAAATATTTTCCTTCTAGAAACTCAAATTCACATTATTGGTTCCTGGAATAAATTCAAAAACTTTTCACACAATCTTCTATCTAAAGTCATATATACAAATGATCTTATAGTCTTATGTGACTGAGAGCTCAAGTTGTTATTTCTCTCTTGTTTAATATGGAACTTTCTCAGATATCTGATGACATTTTGCAGACCCTCATAACTGGCTATATCATCATCATATCCTCTACATCTTTCAAATTAATTTTCTCATATTCAAGGCTTGGCTTATAAAAATATAAAATATTTTTGATGGAGGCGGAAAGGCAGGAAAGAAGGGAAGATATATTATCTAGCAACAGTTCTAAGAATGTTAGCCAGCCTATATGCTAGACTGGAATAAGCTGCTATATTCTTTCTCCTCATTGCCCTACCCTCACAGGAGTCTGGTTTAGGGAAGACATATTTACATACACCTAGACTACTTAAGTACATTTATTTCCCTCATGGCTTACATTCAGTGGTTGGAACAGTTTTGGTTCATCACCATTGGAAAACTTCATTAATTCATTACTGATAGTTTCTATAGAAAAATGATGGCATTCAAAATTAGGCAATATTTTAAGGAGATGCTCATGAAAGAGATTTTTATTCAAAGTCACAAATATCTTCTGGCAGCTATTATTAAGCAACTTGGTAAAGCAGAAAGGCATTGTTTAAATATTCCCAGCAGTTCTCATAGGCTTTCTTGACCTTGTCTAATAGTTCTTTAATGAGATCACTGATAAAATTGTAGTTTGGTTTTTCATATATGCCAAAGCTCCTAATAGCCTCCTCAACTCCAAAATGCATGATTCTCTAGTTTGTCTTCTTGATTCCCTTCACTCTGGCTTCTGTCCCCTCAAACAACTCTGCTTAGCTAACCTTGAAGAAAGTAATTATGCCCTCACTATTGATTAGGAAGGATCCATTTTTAATTATGTGTAACATGTTCCACTATCAAACTTTCGGCTTAGTTCCCCTATGCCTAGTGTGTCCTATAGCTATGTGTGATATCAGACATTTGGCTAATGATCTCCCTTGCAAGGTGTTGATTTTCCCCAGTTCTTGTATTTTATGAAAAATGCTTTCGTACCTTAAGGCCATGGTTAAGCCCTTTCATGAAATCTGTCCTGAAGAACATTTCTTTAATACAAAGGGAATCATTATTGAGCACATTGTGAATGTTTCTGTAGCAATATTGAGTGATTCATATGTGCCATTAGCTAAAATCCTGAGCTCACAGTGCTTAAAGTTCAAATGCTAGCTATAGTTAGAATCAATTGCAAAGTAACTGATTCTGCTAAATCATGAATACAGTCAGTTTATTCAGAAGAGAACTGCTTCCTGCATATTACCTTTTATATAAAAATAATACTTCTGTCATTGCTTTCAATAATTGAATTGAAATTTCCATTTTCTTTTCCTCTAGAATTTTCCTTCTAAATGCTATTAGTCTCTTTTAATGAAAACTTGCTATGAGCCACCCAAAGTGGTTTTCCTACAATTAATATATAAAAATGTTCAAATAATATAAGATGCCATGCTTTTACATAGTTTGTATGATATTTATAGCATCATATAACTCTATTCTTGCCAAATAATAATTTTCACTCATGCTCATTAAATTCATATTTTCCAATGGAGCAGACATTGAAGATGAACAAAATATAACAAAATATGGGCAGGGTGTATATACAATAGGTTGTAATGGTTTTAAATAACTGAACTCATTTCTGGCATTTAAAATTCTGATAATAAATTTCTAACAAATTCAAGCTATTAAAATCAATTGCTATTTATGGTTAACATAAGCACACAAAATGAATGATTAAAAATAATATACAATTTCATATTCCATACATGCATGCCCCAGGTGCACCCTTTCCCACATATCCCGCCACCCCCAATGTACTGCACCAATAAACCTCCCCTGCCATATTTGCTAAAAGAACCTTCCCACCATTGTAGTTTTAACCACAGACCTACAAATCCATAGAGTTCACTTGTTCCTTCCTCCAGCCCTCCCTCCAGTTCCATGGATAGTTCAGCCCAACCTCCCCACCCCCGCTCCTCCTCACATTCCAGCACCATTGACCTCACTCACATCCCTACACCAACATCACCCCCATCCACTGCTAAACCACCCCCTTCAATCTCATCATAGGTTCTGCCCAGATTGAGTATCGGCTCACCACTCTACTCCCTTTTTGTTTCCTGGTAACCTATCTTGTAACAAATGTACCATACTCACATAAGATGTTATTAATAGGGGAAAATGTGAGAGGGGGAAAAGTCTATGTGACTTTTCTGAAACCTAAATCTTCTTTGAAAATAAAATTAAAAAAATAAGACATTAGGGGAACATACAGAAGAAATTTCACTGTACATAAAAGTTAACAGTTCTTATAAAAAGTTAACAGATCTTATAAAAGTTAGCAGACCTTATGTGCACAAAAGACACAATGCAAAAAATAAATTTTTATTTTAATTTATTTTGTATTATTTTATTTGTTTGTTTGTTTATTGGCTTTGTGTCTGGGGAGGTTTTGGATTGCAAAAGAGTTGCAGCTGTGGCAGAGGAGAAACACTGGTGCAGGGTGTCAGTGGTGGGGGGATGTATAGGGAGGGGTATACCCGGGGCACACCTCTATGGAATATGAATGTGTTCAAGTGCTCATGGAGTGTTGTCTCAGTGGGTGGAGAAACACACAATAACCAAAAGAATATTGAATTCCCATCCTGGGAAGTCCTGCTATATTCTCTAATAAAGTGGCAAGAATCTCTAGAGTACATGGGTAGTGCCTAGTGAAGGAGCACAGACCAATACACCAGGCCCTTGATATTGATACTTGTACTTATGAACCTTGTTTACACTTATGTAAACTTTCTTGGTTTATCTAATCTCACCACTCAGCCATCTACCCCTCCTCAGTAATTCCTCATAAGGATTTTTCTTGTCAGTTCTTTTGTTCATTAAAATTATAACATTTAATTTTTTATTTTATTTCCCACTTATGAAATTGTAACTTAGCATAGTATTATACATTGCCTAAGAGTTACCTCCTGAAATTTGTTCAAATGTGGCCTCTTTCTAAGCCAAGCTTAGCATGTAAACTAACTATCTCTCTCCCATCCCCCCAGTGTGGGACATAACTCCCACGGATGAGCTTCCCTGGCACTGAGGGATTATTACACAGTGCCAACTAATGATACATTTGGAAAAAGACCTTGACCAAAAGGGAGAAATATTAAATACAAATGAGTTTTTATGGCTAAGAGATTTCAAAGTGAGTTGGGAAGTCATTTCAGAAGTTACATTTATGCATGTCTTAGGAGGATCTCACTGACTGCTGCAATAAACAATGCCTCAAGGAGGGTGTTCCTGAGGGCTCTAGACACATCTGGACATTATAGGCAAGGCAGAGAACCCCAGGAATTCAGCACTCTGTCAGTGGGCCTTACCTTGGAATATATGATAACCTATCTTCCTATCAACTTCAATCGGAGTTAGACTCATTTATAATTTTCCTACACACGGTTCTTATGCCTCTTTTATTGGAATCTGTAAATGGCACTATACCTGTTAAATATGTGTCCCAGAGACTTAAACCTTCCAACTGTTCATATGCTGGTTGAGCCCTGAATCTCAGCAGAGTTGCATCCAACACCTACTCTCCAGCTCAGCGGACTCACCCAGGACAACTAACAAAAGGATGATGATGGACAACACCCATCTTAAAAAAACAGAGTATCTGCAACTGCAAGGAAGACAGTTCCACCCATCTGTCCCATGGGATCTAAGTCTCCTCTCATTCAGAAGCAGAGTGGGCATCACCATCCCCAAATTCTCAATATTGAGGAATAAACAAACATAAGGGGGGAATGCAATTATGGACTAAAGTAGATTTATTATTATTCTAGTAATGGAAGAACTTGTAACACTGATATAAAGGCAGTGACCACCAGAGTTTCTGAGGGGAGGGAGAGGGAATAATAGGTGTAACATGGGGTATTTTTGGAACGTTGAAATTGTTCTGCATGACATTGCAATGATAGATACAGGCCATATACATTTTGTTGAAACCTATAAAATTGTGCAGTGCAAAGTGTAAACCATAATGTAAACTATAGACCGTGGTTAGTATCAATACTTCAATATGTGTTCGTCAATTGTAACAAATGTACCACACTAATGAAAGATTTTGTTAGTGAGGGAAAGTGTGGGAAGGGAAGGAGTTGAAGTATATAGGAATCCCCTATATTTCTGTTGTAATATTTATGTAATCTAAATCTTTTATAAAAATAAAAAATATAAATAAATAAAATAGTGGTTGAGAAAACTAATGGACAAAACAGATGAAATATCTTTGTAACAGCATTCCAATCATTAAAGATAACACATTATTACTCAGAAATTGCAACATTAATATATTCAATCCTATGATTATGTCAGTTGAAGGTAATTATGTACAGAAATAACTTAGACATTGCCTTATATTAAATGATTATACTTAAATAGTACAACAATGGATTATATTTGAGTACATTTAACTTTTTCTGAATTCTTTTTGTACCATTTGACTACAGGATACTGGAAAAAAACTAATTCTCCTAGAAAAGGCGAGCCATTCACTTTCTTCAGGGAGAAGATCAAGTTTCACTTCTAACTAACATAAAGCGTAAATTTGACAATATTCCAAATAATATAGGTATGTATCTATCTGTGACTTTGTTGGCTCCTTAGAGTTGTAATATCCACTTCTTCAGGAAAGAATGAAGGCAGGGAGGCAGGCAGGCAGGCAGGCAAGAAGGAAGGGAGGAAAGGAGGTAGGGAGGAAGGGAGGAAGGGAGGAAGGGAGGAAGGGAGGAAGGGAGGAAGGGAGGAAGGGAGGAAGGGAGGAAGGGAGGAAGGGAGGAAGGGAAGAAGGGAGGAAGGAGGGAGGGAGGGAGGGAGGGAAGGAAGGAAGGAAGGAAGGAAGGAAGGAAGGAAGGAAGGAAGGAAGGAAGGAAGGAAGGAAGGAAGGAAGGAAGGAAGGAAGGAAGGAAGGAAGGAAGGAAGGAAGAGAAAACAAGCTAAATGCCTTTAAAAAGGGTCAAGGACTGAGAAAGCTCCTTGAAAAGAGAGTCATAAAAATCAGTAGGCTTCTTAAACCAATAAATATATTTCATGACTTCTAATTTTTCATTCTAAAATGCATTTGTGTCTCCAAATTCAACACATGCAAAATTAATCAAACCCAAAAATGAACTCAGAGGTTGAAAAAATAAAACTCTTATTGCAGATGTTTATTCTCTTTCTTGGTTTTAACTAATCTCACCACTCAACCATTTATCCTTCCTCAGTAATTCCACATAAGGATTTTTCTTTTCACTGTTCTTTGTTCATTAAAATTATAGCATTTATTTTTTTATTTTATTTCCCACCCCTCTTTTTTTCAACTTCATGACCAAATTAGCATCCATATGTTGGATGATATATTCAAACATAACTTCCTTGATTACTCTCTCCTAATTAAATTCCCATGCCTGGGTCTATTCTTTCTGTCTCCTTTGCTGCCTTTTACCTTGTACTCCCCAAGCATCCTCTTTTTAAATCAATCTTCTCTACTTAATTCATTTGCTCTTCCTAGGCAAACTCATTCCCTATAACGACTTCAATCACCTTATTACAGGCTGAGGTGTCCCAAATGCATATTTCTATCTCAGACACTCTTCTTAGCTCCATGTTGTGTATCCTACATCCCATTGGACCTCTTCACCCAGAGGACCCATTTTCCACAACTGTGAAGTCATAATGTCATTCTCACCCTGTTCAAACTGAACGTTTCTTCCAATTTCATTCACACTAGAAGACAGGATCATCATTAACTCCTTCACTCTTTCTCTCAATCACATATTTCAAACAAAAAACAAATTCTATGTATTCTACCTTCTTAATATTTTTCATATCTTTCTTCACTGTCTTAGTTTGAGTCTTCATAAATACTGACTTTAATAATTGCATCATTTCCTTATTAATCTTGTGGTCTCTGGTTTTTCTCACCTCTAATTAGTTCTCCAAACTTCCTGAAAGATCTTTCAAAGATGCAGATCTTTTCATGATATTATGAACCTGACAGACACCCATTTGCAAGGATGTCAAATTATGGGAATGCTAGAGCTCCAGGCTTAGAGAACAGTCAGAGACTAAGCAACAGAGAATGTAACCAAGATCGTGTCACAGAAGCAGAATGATCAATCAGGAGTCATATTTAAAATATTTATCTACTAGTATGGCATGGTTACTGACCAGTCAGAAGAGATGTTGTCTATATACAACAGTTAGGGGTATACTGGTGCATACTGGGTGAATATAGGCCCTGTGCTCAGTATTCCACCACTGGGCTGCTACAATGCATAGACAATAACCAACATACTCCTCCACTGTCACCATGAATAGACTTTTCTCCCCAGGAACCAAAATCTTGGGCAGAAGCATCCAACTGGCTTAAACTAAGCCATACCTTGGCTTCCAGGGAGCAAGCAGAGGTAGTATTCCCATGTTACAATTTCATGGTTGAAATTGGGATCCTGCTCATACTATTTATGGACCCCCAAAAGTAGGAAGAGTATTTGGTTCTGTGTTGACAAAAGCAACAGTATTCCCTGTAGATTCCCCTCTTTGCTTAAAACTCTTCAATGGCCCCTACCCATTACCTAAGATAAATTCCTAACAATCTATGTGTGGCCTTTGATGCTACCAATAAGCTGAGATCTGTCAATTTCTTACCCTTATTTCTTACCTCTCCATCTTCCCAAATGTCCTATACAAACAATAAATTAACTATTGAAGTTTTCCCAGATATCCATGATTTTTAACATCACGTCCAGATCTGTTCAAATTACCTCTCCATATTTTCTTCTCCCCTCTACTTCCTGTTCCTCCATAACAACTCTACTTTTAAAACTCCTTCAAATCCAAATCTGCTGACATACCCTATTCTTTTGATTATATTAGCCATTTTCTCCTTTTTTGTCATTTTTATAATAGTGCTGACATTTTCATGTTTTCTAGTTTTCATCTTATTACATTATTGAATAATATGATGTCATATTAGTTAAAATGGCCTTTAATTTCATAAATAAGAATCATCCTTTTCTTCCTATCCTTATTCACAATGCCATTGGTAAGGCTTCAACACTTTATATATAAAGGATTCACTCAATTAACAAATATTCTCTATCTGCCTCTTACATGATAAGTTGTTCTGGGAACAAGGGATAAAGAAGTGGAAAAAAATCTTACTCCCATAGAGTTTATATTTTTATGTTAGAAAGAGAAAATGTAAGCAAGAACATACTTACATAATACAATTTTAAGTAATGATTATGCCATGAATAAAATAAAATATGGCAGAAAGAGAATTGTTTATGTAGGGTAGTCATGGAAGGACATTCAAAGAAGTTATATCTGAGCAGAAAGCAGAATGAAGTGAGGGAGAAAGACAAGGTGACATCTGGGAGAAGTGCATCCCAGCAGGAGGTAACCATAAAAGCCAATCCATGAAGAAAAGCAAACTTGGCACATTTAATAGTAAGAAGACCACCGTGGTTGAAGCAGTTTTAGCATTGCAAATAAAGGAGATACTTCCAGGGAAATGTAGGACCTTGTGGGCCTTGGTAAGGATGTGGGGTGTTATTTTAAGTATGATAGCCATTGAAGTATATCAAGCAGTAGAGGCATTTTCTGATTCATTTTATTAAAGATTACCTTGGATATCTGGAGAATTTACCATATGGTGCAAAAGCAGAGGCAGTGAGATCAGTTAGGAGACTACTGCTGTTGTCTAGAGAAGAGGTGATGCTGGCAGCTTGAACTAGGTGGTAGTCATGGAGTTGGGGAGAAATCGTCAGACTTGGGATATAGTTTAACAAAAGTTCCAATGGACATGCTGATGAAATGTGAGCAAAAAAAGGGGGAAATAAGAAATAGAGATGATTCCTAGGTGTTTGGCCGATGACATGGGTGGTGCCATTACCCGAGATTTGGTATGAATACGAGAGAAGCAGTTTGGGTGAGGGAAGATAAGGAGTCTTCTTTTGAACATAAAGCATTTGAAATTCCTACTAGATATCAAAGTGGAGATTTTGAGTAGATAGTTGAATATATAATTATAAAGCAATGAGGAAAGAGTTTGGAGATTGATATGGGGGAGTCTAAATACATAAATGGTATATAAAGATACTATTTTAAGGAATAAGTATACCAAGAGAAGAGGACCAACTTCTGAGTCAACATTCATAAGGCAGAGAATGGAGGAGGATCCAGTACAGGAGATAAATAAGATGAGGCCTATGAAGATAAAAAGAAAACGAATTCAGGCTGGTTTCCTGGGAGCCAAGAAAATGCAATGTTTCAAGTGGGTGATCATTTTTTTCAAATGCTGCTGAGAGCTCAGGTAAGATACAGACTGAAAGGTAGTGATAGTGATTCACCAAGCTGAATATTCTTGGCAGTCTTGACAAAAGAGATTTTGGTTCAGTTTAGGAGCAACAGCTTGATTGAAGGATACTGAAAAAAGAAAGGGAAGTGTGGATAAATGCATCAGTTTTTAATGGTTATCTTCCCTTGATTTATAAATTACTCTTAATATCCATAGACCACCAGGATATCCTTTGTAAGCATATTACATTGTGAGATTCTGTTTCTTAAAATCCAGATATTTCTATCACTTATAGCAGCAATTCTCAAATCTCAATGTTTATAAAAATAGACCAGGTATGCCTATTAAAATTATGAAGTCTTTCTCCCTACTATAACTGCTTGTGATTCACTTGACCTAAGATAAAGCACAGTAACCTCATTTTTAAAAACACTCCAGGTGATTTTTAGTACAGGTGATCGAAGACTGCACTTAATGATTTGACTCTCGACGCTCTCTCTACTCTCACTTAGTACTCTTTCCTCTACCTGGAATCCTATTTCTCCTTCATCTTCCTGGAAAATTCCTACATATCTTTCAGAACTCTGGAGTCACTCCCTCTTTTAATCCACCTTCATATCGTCAACATATTGTAGAGCTCAGAAAATATTTGTTAAATAAATGGAATATCTACAACCATCTTTCCTTGCTTTTGTGTTAACGTAAACCACACCCCAGGTGTTTTTATATGTTTTTGCCTATCAGTGTTCATGATTAGTAAATTTCCCCAAATGAGTGTGATCAACATTACTGACACAGGGAAGATAGACCCATGCTTTTTAAATGAGGTTGTTGCTAAATAATTCCAAACGTCTGTTTTATTTCTGAAGGAAATGTCAAATGAGTTTGCCTTAGGGTACATTAATAATCAGAGCATCTGATCAGATTGGTGTCATGAGTGAATCAAGAGCTATTTCCCTGAATAATCGCCTATTTTTAAAATAGGGTTTTCCTTTAAAACTTATGAACCTAGCAGAAGTTCCATTTCTTAGCTGGTACATCCATTCTAAAGATGCCTTATTTGAGGTGTTTGAAAAAGAAGAAATTAGGTAACTTAGATTTAGTTTTGCTTTTGCTGAAGCAATTTTTTTCCTTAGCCTCTTTTTTGTTGTTATTCCTTTAGATAAAAACTTCAAAGAAAAGGACTTATGGATCTAGTCATTCATTTACTAGAGCTGAATTTTCGCTTGCCACTAGCTTTTCTACTCTGATGCTCCTTTGATTTCTATTCTATCTGCATCTTTTTTGCCTTTACTTTATGCATGTGATGAAAAATGTTTGTTCAAAAAATTATTTTCCATCATATCCCAAAATCCTAGGATATTTGAAACTCTTTTCCAAGTTTGAAAATGCTTTTAGACAGAAGCCTCACGCACAGAGATTAATAAATGTCTTATTGTATTTTAAATAATTGAAATTTTCACTAGCTAAGCTTCAGAACAGACAAGAATCAATTTCACAAGGGATATCTCAGACTGAACATCAACTATAATGAATAGTTCCCGAGTTTCTATCACCTGATTTAGACAAATAGTCATAGAGGGAGATGGAAAAAAGTTAAGATAGGTTGTACAAGAGGCAGTACATTTTAGTAGAAAAGAGCATGGGATTTGCTAATAGATCTGATCCAGTTTATACAACTACTTATAGACTTTTGGTTGCTGCTTAGTCACTTTTCTCTTTTGTAAATTGGTAATAATAATATGTTTTATCTATCTATCTATATATACTATTTTATATATCTATATTAAGGTTATATAAGATAATTTTGTATGGTTCAGCACAATTCTTAACTCATAATAATTTAATGAGCAGTAGCTATTGTTATTATTATTATTATTAGGAGGCTTTTACTGAAAATGTGTGTGACACTTTTGAACTGATGGAGCTTCAAAGAGCACTGCAAAGCTTATAGCTGCTGCCCTAGCCTGTGTCAGGCAGCCACTAGTCCCAAGATATGAATGACACAAGTTTTAAGAAAAAACTATATTAGCTTTATCATGTCTTCACAGAGGCAATAATTGACAGAAGTACTTGGCACTGTAGTTCTCAAAATCCTGATTCAAAGGGCAATGTTCTATATTACTTATGTATATGGTATATATAGGTTATTGGACCCTTGAGCTGCTGCTGTGAATTGTACCTGATAAACACTGAAGCAGGTCTCTTAGGGCAGGAAAGTCGAGCAAGGAATGTTAGAGCAGATGTTCTTAACCTTTTTTGTTCCATGGATCCCTTTGCCAGTCAGGAAATGTGAATACTGTAATTTATTTATTTCACAAATTCATACGTGAAAGAAATGCTAAATTTCAGTTAGACATCAAAGAAAATAAAGATAAGTTGATTTTTTTCAATTCCAGCTCACAGACCCCCTGAAATCTTTGTGGTCCGTGGACCCCTGGTTAAGAACCCCTGTGTTAGAGTGTGATTACCCTCATATTTCCCTTATGGCATCTTTTCTAATATCTTATCCCCAGAATAAATTTTGTATAGAATTTATACAGAACTCAATGGTGTGTGTTAGCTCCCAAATGTATTCTTTCATTCACAATTTTATTATTACTACTCCTAATAAAAATATATGATTATTATCATTTTTAAAACTGAGAGAGTCTTGTTCTTGTTATAAAGTAGTATACGGTTATAAAGGTGTGAATGATCATAAAATAGATGTGGGTCTTAACAACTATTAACGAAGAATTGTAAATCCAGAATACCTACAGTTTCATTTTGTGAATACAGTCTGCATCTCTTAGTAATGGAAAACTCAAGCCACAGTGAGGGAGGGCCACTGAAATGTAGAAAAAATTAAGAATGTAAATATCAAAATTACCTCTGAGTCAGAGGTATAAGATGAATAAAACGTTGTATATGATTAGAAGATAATTCAGGTAATGTAGGAAAAATATAAAATAAGTCAACTTCATCCTATGATCTTATATATCTTTGCATCAAATGTGGATTTTTCCAAGATTACCAGTTGTGGAGCCACAACTATGTGCCCCACTGTTGGCACTTTGCTTTACAGTCTCTAATTCTCACATCTCTAATCGTCTTCATTATAGATAAATTACATATTTAATATATAGATTCTCAGGAATTTAAGGTTCTAGCCCTAGGTCTAAAAATTAATGGGCAGAGCCCGAAATTGAAACCAAATCTATCTGGATCTAAAAATTCATTGAAGCTTCACTATTCGCATGTGATTTTAAGAATGTATTACTGGGAAGCGGCTGTGGCTCGATCAGTGGGGCTCCTGTTTACCATATGGGAGGCCCTGGGTTCGGTTCCCGGGGCCTCCTGGTGAAGGCAAGCCCGCCCGCATGGCGTGGTTGGCTGACCCAGCGAGCACAAGCAGCAAGGGGGGGATAAATGAATAAATAAAAATAAAATCTTTAAAAAAAAAAAAAAAAAGAATGTATTACTCATGATAAGTGATTTGCATTGCTTAGACGTCCTATATTCAGTTGACAAAAACAGACTTTTTTTGGTCTAGATACAAAATATTCTTGAGAAAGCTATTTGGTCTCTCTTGACTTCAGGTTTTGTTTTGTTTTGTTTTGTTTGTTTTTCATTTGTCCAATAAAGAGGTTAGACTCAATTGAAATTCCTTTCAGGTTGAAATTTATATCATCATTTAAGGATGACTTCTTCCAATGGAATGATTGATGTGGAAAGAGCAGTAAGGAAATGTGCCTGTTGGTTTCTTTCACATACTGTATTTTGGTTTGTCATAACGTTCTACTCATTTCACTTAATGCAGACGAGATATGTTAACCCATCTACTCAATGAATGAAAATATTTGCCCAAAAGATTAATGTTTTATTTTGAATTATTGAAGAATAATTCTTTCCTTTGTAAAAATCTAATTTTAAATAACATGATAGCTTTGAAAATATGTCCTTTCAACCTCCTTTGTTGTCATAAATTTCATTCTAAGAAATACTTACTTTGAACTTAGCTTACATCTTTCTACTCCACTATAAGTCATGTTTGCTTGTACATTTAGTTTAAAAGCCCAGAGTATTTGAGAGTTAGATGTGCATTTTATTTTCTTCAAAAGAAACTGACTTAAAAAATAGGTTTAATTCAAATTTGACATCTAATTTGGATTCTCTTTGGCTGTTCTTATTGTCCAGTAAAACTTCATCATAAATAATAGACTGTACACATTTTTATAACAGGCTAATTATCACTAAGAAACTTTCTAGATTAAGAGGGCCATCGCTGAACAATTTTGTTTTCCCATAACTGTTTGGGATAAAATATACATAAAAGGGAAATAGTTCTAGTCCAGGTATTATTATTAGTGAAATTTTAATCATTTGAAAATGTAACAGAAGAAAAAACACTATAACCATCCATTTATATGTAAAGATTCAGCTGAAAATGAAGTATTTATGATGCAAAAAGCCATAAACCAATAAAATAACCAAGATTGTCTTTGGTTGGCTTTTGTAGTCATGTAAAAGACATAGTTACAGAATAGAAGAAACTGGGAGAAATTTCTATAGAAGGCAATTTGATTTTTGCAGGTGGTAAAAACACATAATGAGCATTAAAATATATAACAAAAACTAAAATATTTTCCATAATTATCTGTCTAGCTACTAGGATTAATTATTCCCTCCACACACACTTTTTGTATTGCTTAGAGATAGAGTCATGCCTCAAAAACATTATGAAATTCATATTTTTAATGGTAATTAATAGAAAATTCTTTTTTACAATATGTTTTTGCTTTCCTTTTCCTTCATATGATTGCAAATAAATAGCATAACTTTAATTTATTCATATAATTTTCATATTCTTTAAATTATTACCAAGTTTAAAGGCTGAGTATGAAAAAGTATTGACAATTTAATATGTGCCAACAACATTAGATATAAAATATTAATATATACCCGTGGTATTTTCATGCCACACTGTTTTCTGTACCGTTATTTCAATGGTTAAAAACAATGTTTCCAGCCTCTAGATGATGGTTTAAAAAGCTAGAATTTCATTCATTTTAATATACTCTGAACTGCCAATTGTTTAAATTATAAAAAGAATCTCAAGTGTCAGGCTCAACGCAATGAAGAATAGTTTTCTCTTGTAAAAAACCTAATGGCACAGATCTAGCATTAGTCATACGTATCCAGACCTTGAACTCACTGGTGCATTCAGAAGAAGCCAAAGATTAATGTTTAATAAAGAGCAGGCCAGCTCTGGCCATTTTAATTGCAGGATAATGGTTTGTGATCATTTGGTGCCTTAGGCCATAGTGGTTTCCTTGACTATTTCCACAAAAGAAATCAATCCTGCTTTTCTTAACCGTTCTGATTATCAGGAGTAGAAGACCAGATTTTGAGCCAAATTAGAAAGTATTGTTCAATAGTATGTCATGTTTTACATTTGTAAATGTTTCTTTCAAAAATCACATACTTGGCCATAAACTCCAGAAGTAATCACTGTAATTTGTGTTCTGTTATCAAAGTAATGAAGAACAATAATGAAGTCATGCGACTAATAAAAGTAGCAAGCTTTTATCGAGTGTATACTACATGCCAGTAACTGTTCTAACAACTTTAATATATGTTAATAATTTAATCTTCACAACACTCTTTTAAGTTAGACATAGCTAATTTTAGGAATTCCCCTAGTCTCTAGACTAGAAAACTGAGCAGAGATTGGTAAAGTTATTTGTCTAGCTATTAAGAGGTTGAATCAGGATTCAAATCCAGGTTGTCTAATGTCATAGGCCATCCACATGTATGCTATGCATTAGCCATATGATCAAATTACTTATCCCCACTGAGCCTACTGGTCGGTCGTACGTGTAAAATGTGGATAATAGTTATCACATTAGGTTATTTCAAGAACGAATTTTTTTTTAATGGTATTGTGGTGGCTTAAAACTAGGTACCCCAGAAAAACATGTTCTTAAACTTAACCTATTCCTTTTTGTATACTTTCTTGTAAATAAGCCCTTTAGATGAGGTTACTTCAGTTAAGGTGTGGCCCAAGTAAATCAGGATGGGCCTTAATCCTGGCAGGCCAGACAGGAAGCAACCAGAAGCTGGAAGTCAATGGAACCCAGAAAAGAAAGAAGCTGTCACATGCATTGCCATGTGACAGAAAAACCAAGTACCAAGGATGACCAGCAGCCAGCCCCAGTATGCCACAGTCTTTTGGAAAGAAAGCATTGCCTTGATGATGCCCTGATTTTGGACATCTTCTAGCCTCAAAACCTTGAGCGAAAAATTCCCATTGTTTAAACCAACCTTTTGCATGGTATTTGTTTTTGGCAGCCAGGAAACTAAAACAGGAATAAAGGAAATTTTTATTTAATCTGGGATTTTTTGGTTGCAAAGAACAGAAATATATACTCAAAGAGGTTGCAGTCATCAGGGTGCAGCCAGAAAGCATAAACCAGTCTATGTATATAAATCAAAGGGAAATAGAGATTTTATAGCATAGGAAATAGAAAAGCTGAGAAGGTGAAGAGAGCAGTGAAGGAAGTCAGAGGTTTCCAAAATTAGAAATCAGCTACCACTGCAAGGCTGGAAGGACATAGGAGGTTGATGGTGTTACCTCTGCTCAGAGGGTAGGGAAGGTAAAGAGGACCCGAAGCCACAGAGAAGAGGTAGCTGCTAGTGAAGACACCACCCAATGCAGACATAAAGGGGAAGAACAGCCTGCTTCTTCTTCTTTCTTCCTAGTCTTCTCCAATTTGATGCTGGAAGCCAGCTAAGACAGGAGATTGGAAAACACAACCTTCAGAACTCAGCCTTCTCCCACGAGATTAGAGTTGTAGAAGAATGTGGAAAAGATCAGTGAGAAGAAGTCCACGGGAAAATCATAATAAAATTGTAAATCCTAATGATTGTCAAATATAATTCTAATATATCTAATTCTTCTCTTTTTCCTTCAATTTTCCTTCAATTTTGTTTGAGGACACTTTCAAGATTCTCTTCCATCTCTCATTTTCTTGACTGCTATGTTGTATGGTTGATTTGTGTGAATTCCATCTTAAAGTAGGAAAGTTGTGGTATACTGTAACAATATTTTGAGTTTTAATGTGGTTTATATGGAATGTGTCTTAATTTTACTTCCAAACAACCTGCATATTTAGTATTAAAGATTTTGGTGTTGTGTCTTTTATTTCACTTTTACTGAACTTTGCTACGAACTGAAAATTTTCCCTACAATCTAGATTAGAAGCATGAAGAAAAGCCGTACGATAGAGGATATAAACTTATTCACCTCTAATACTGAGTGTTTTAGTTTACCAAAGGGCTGCCAATGCAAAGGACTAGAAATCTGTTGGCTTTACAGAGTAGATTTATTTGGGGAAAAGCTTACAGTCCCAAAGTGATGAAAAGTCCAAACCAAGGCACCAGCAGAGATGCTTTCTCACCAAAGTCAGCTACTGTTGATACTGGTGTGTTGCCACATGGTGAAGCAAGATGACCGCTGATCTTGGCCCAGGTTTCAGCCTTCCCCTCAGGGCTCACCTTTTCCTCTTGAGATGCTCCATGGGCCCAGCCTCTTGGGGCTTCATATTTAAGTGATCCTGTAGTCCTCTCCCTCCTGGCATAGGGCTTTTTTCCTTCTGGGACTCCTACCTCAGTCTCAGCTATTCTAACCTCTTCCCAAGCTCAGCTGTAACTACCAGGTAAATGGCTTATCTTTTCCCTGGGCCTCATCTATTTGAGCCTCTCCTTGCTGTCACAAGCAGGATAGAAAAAGGCAATGTTTTCTCTTCCCTCTGTCTGTCTGAGTGAGCCTTTCTCTGTGTTTTCATTTATATCAGGCCCAACAAGGCAGCGGAGACTCAGCTTCAGTCATGCCTCACTGACATAGTCCAATCAAAAGCCCTAAAGTGATCTTACAAAGTAATCTATTCAAAGGCCCCCAAACTGAATTTAATATAATCAAATGGGTATCATACCCACAGGAATAAATTAGTTTACAAACATAATCTTTCTTTTTTTGGGTTTCATAAAATAATCTCAAATCTCAAACTGCTACACTGGGTGAATACATTGCAACCAAAGTTTATTTGTAAGGGATAGAAAGAATAGAATCAACTAGATCTACAATAATAGTTTTTATAATAAATGAAAATAGCTATGTCCTATAAAGCCACTGGTGAAAATCGAGGGCATGATCTTAAATGCTACTTAAAGTCTACAGGGAATTTAGAGATGCATTTCAACATCCCCTTAAAACAGTTTGTAAACATATAAAAACCATATAGACTCTGTATATTAAAATATAAGCTATTTTCTTCTTACACAGAAAGAAAAAATTAAAAGCTCAGCTGCTACAGGTTGGGTTTTCTGGGAAATAGACTTTCAGTCAGAGATTTGAGTGCAGAAAGTTTGGGGCAGGGAGGGGATAGGTCATATCTGGGTATCAATACCTACGGGGAATGAAAGAGGAAGGACTAGGTGGAGAGAGGAATAGGACTGCTATGCAGTTACAGCAAAGACCTCAGATGACCCTGTAAGAACCTGGAGCTGAGAGGGGTCTTCAGAGATATCCAACACTGAGGTGAGAGAACTGGGCCTTTAGAACCCATCATTGGTAAATCTTTAGGTGTAGGCTCTCTCCAGGAAAGGGAGTGACCTTAGGAATCCAGTTATCTTCAGCTGAAGCCAATTTCAAGGAAGAATTCTGTTGGGCTGTCAGCCACCAACTCCCAGTAGCTGGAGGAATGAGCACTTTAGTATTAAATCTGAGGAGGGGTGGTTATTTGGGCATCTACTGTAGTACAATACTCAATACTCAGCAGGTATTGCATACCAATGAAGGATGACTGGCTTAATTCATTAATTTCTATAAATTATTATGTATGTTTTATCTCAGACTGTTGGCTTCCATTTTCTCAATATTTCAAACAACTAAACATGGTACACAGCCCTCTACAATTGCATCAATAATCCCTGCTTCCTGTTTTTCATACCTTGGTATAATCCCCTCTTTTAGAATGTAGGCTAGATTCAGTGACTTACTTCTCACAAACAGACTATGGCAAAAGGGGTGGAATGTCACTTCTAAGAATAGGTTATAAGAGACAGTGGCTTCCATATGGCACTCTCTCTGTCTTGCTCACTGTGGTAAAGCCAGCTGCCATTTTTGGGGGTTGCTTTATGCAGAGGCTGATGTAGCAGTGAACTAAGAGGATAGCCTCTTGCTAAAAACAAGTAGGAAATCTAAAGTTTCAACCCAAAAACCTATGAGAACTGAATCCTACCAAGAACCGCTGAGTAAGCTTAGAAGCAGAACCTGCCTATTTAAACCTTGAGATAATTGTGAACCCAGCTGACACCTTGATTTTAGTCTTATTTCAGAGACCCTGGCCCAACATCTTATGAGAAACTCTGAGTGGAAGAACCCAGCTACACTCTGCCTGGATTCCTGACCCACAGAAACTGTAAGATAATTAATGATGTTTTCAGTCACTAAGTTTTGGAATAATTTGTTATGCAGAATTCGATAACTAGTACACTGACCTTTTATTAGTACTTTTGTGTAGATTAAATTTTCTTCTTGGCATTTTCCTCTTTTTTTATGCTTTTCATGATTTTCACCATTGAGAACAAGAGCTTATCCCTAACTAATTAGACTGCATACTCCTTACAAGCAGGGTTCATTCTCCTTTAACCTTCTTTTCTCTCAAGCCTAACATGTCCCACATAGAAGCCTTGTTAAACTGAATAGCACTGTCCCCTCAATTTTCACTTATGTGTTTTGATGTTGAGAATATAGAATTCACAAAATTCCTTTTTAGGAATAATTTGATATGTAGAAAGGCCTAATTAAATACTGATTTTGGAAGGGTACAGTCCCAAGGACTCATTCAAATCATAAAACAAGGTATGGCAAAACATTGCCCTGTATAATAGAGAGAAGGGAAGTTTGAAGTTCTTTGAGGTAAGTTTGTGGGGAAATAGTGGAGCTTTAAAGACTTGACAGTTTGGTAATTAGAAAATCCCTGACATGACCAAGAACAAATGTTTAGTGGAAATCTTGTCATGGAATTCTGTGCACTGTATTGTGTTGTTCCCCCAGCAGCCTCACAAAATTTCAGCTAAGACTACAAAAATCAAGAAATGCCTCATAAAATAGTATTTTTTAAAGTGCTGAAAGGGCTGGGTCATGCATCAGAATTGTGGGGAATCTGAAATACATCATCCAAAGTGAATGAGGAGAGAGCTGACATTTGGGTCACATGCCTATTTATTATTTAGTGCCATCATAGTCACTGGTAATGTGGTGCCCATGTCAGTATCCATAAAGACCTTGCAAAACATACTGCCTAAGAGGTTGAAAGTTTTGTGGGTCCAAATGAAACAAGAAACTTGTAGTAAAAACTTTATTTAGTGCCATGATGACACAGATGGTAATACAGTGCTCTTGTCAATATCCACAAGGATATAATTATGCCTAGATACATACTTGAATTGTCTCAACCTTTGAATATGCAAAAGCTGAAATGCTCTCCTAAAATAGACAAAAATGTCATAGTTTAATAGCTAACAAATTTAGGTAATTTAGTAGGAAGAAACATTCAGTCATAAACATAGATATTTTCTAAAACTGATATAGCCCATTCCATCTAAAATGGAATTTAGGTCTATTTATTCAGATAAACCTCCAATCTCAACATAATTCTGCAATGAAAATTGAGAAAGAAAAATGCTAGAAAACTATCCCATATAATTTGGTATCGGTTCTTCCTATATCTTTTTCCAGGGGAGTTCTTTTTAAAATTTTGGTATATCCACAATTTTATTCTTTGTCTGCCTGCTGAACTGCAATACTCAAGACTATATAAAATTTTTCCAGTGTGGCTCAAGCAGTTGAGCACCTGCTTCCCATATGAGAGGTCCTGGGTTCTGTCCCCCATGCCTCCTAAAAAAAAAAAAAAAAAAAAACATCTCAGGTGAGTGATGTGGCTCAGTGGTTGAACACTGACTTCCCACATATGAAGTCCCAGTTCAATCCCCAGTATCTCAAAAAGATAAAAAGTAAAAAAATAAAAAATAAAAACTTCCAATGAACATGGATATGGCCAGAAATTATTATTGTAGTATCCAACACAGAAAACAGTAACACCTTATGTGGGTGAGAAGCTAAACTAAATATAATGGAAGGGCCAGTTTTTTTCAAGAATGCAAGTTTGATCTTTAAAATTCTGACTGCAAACATTTTAATTTCAATAAAACCACAATATGTGAAGATGATTTTGCTTTTTAAATTTTTATTTATTTTTACATATTGTCAGTTTATTTCTTTTTTATTTTAATTTGTTTCTCACTATATAGCTAGCCTATATAGATGGTACAGAAAGAGATAGAGATCTGAATAAGACTTAGCTCCTGCCTCCTAAGATCCCACAACCACTGAAATATATAGGAATTTATTTTTTTTCTTTATTTGTAAAGAAGCTTTAGATTACATAAATGTTACATCGAAAATATAGGGGATTCCCTATACCCCACCCATTCACCCACACTTTTCCGCATTAATAACAACTTTCATTTGTGTGGTACATTTGTTACAATTGATGAACACATAATGAAACATTGCTACTAACCATGGTCTATTGTTTACATTATGGTTTACACTTTGTACTATGCAGTTTTATAGGTTTTGACAAAATGTATAATGGCTTGTATCCATCATTGCAATATCATGCAGAACAATTCCAATTTCCCAAAAATGCCCCATGTTACACCTATTCTTCCCTCTTCCTTCTTTCATAACCTCTGGTGACTGCTGTCTTTATATCAATGTTAAAAGTTCTTCCATTACTAGAGTAATCATAAGTCTACTTTAGTCCATAATCGCATCCCCCTCCCCACCCTTCTGTTTGTTCATTCCTCCGTCTTGAGGAATTGGAGATGGTGATGCCCACTCTGCTTCTAATTGAAAGGGGGCTTAGATCTATAGGGATTTTTAAATTTGAGAAATTTGTAAAAGATTTGTAAAATAGGATGCACTCTCAAAGTATACAGAAATGAACTCTTTGAATAATAATTCTTTGCAGTAATTGAAATAATCTCCCCAAATAAAAAAGCCCATTAGTCAATGGGATAGAGTAGTGATTATTTTTGTTTGTTTGTTTGTTTGCTTGAGCTACCGGGGTCAGGGATTGAACCCTGGACCTCGTATGTGGAAAGCTGGAGCGCAACCACTGAGCCACATCAGCTTCCCTGAGTTGGTTTTTTCATTTGTTTGTTTTTTGTTTGTTTTTGTTTTTAGGAGGCACCAGTGACTGAACCTGGGACCTCCCATGTGGGAAGCAGGCGCTCAACTGCTTGAGCCACATCCACTCCCCAGAATAGTGTTTTTATTTATTTATTTTATTTATTTATTTATTTTTAAGATTTTATTTATTTATTCATTTATCTCCCCCTTGCTGCTTGTGCTCGCTGGGTCAGCTAACCACGCCGTGCGGGCGGGCTTGCCTTCACCAGGAGGCCCCGGGAACCGAACCCGGGGCCTCTCATATGGTAAACGGGAACCCTACTGATTGAGCCACAGCCGCTTCCCAGAATAGTGTTTTTAAATTGAAACAATGCAAACAACTCCATAGATAAAAGAAGCAAAATGATGATCCAGTATGAAGCTCTTATGATTATAGTTTTTGTTAACATATATGAAGGCAGTGACCAATTAAAATGATTTTAAGGTAGTAGAAACAAGGCATGAGTAAAATGGCAATATAAAATTGAGTAAAAGAAAATTTTTGTTGAAAATAATGAAATATTTCTGTACAACTAATGTGTCAGGCTATGGTCATTTTTTCAAGAGAAATCTTCAAAGTTTCTGTGGCTGATTCATTTAAACATCAAGAGGAAAAGGACTGAGAAATGTACTATTGAAATAACTTTTCAGCAAGGAAATATATTGAATAACTTAATAACCAGCTCAGATGTTGCTGATGTTGTGATTTTAGTATGGCAACATAAAGAAACACAGAGAAAATAGTGATGAAGCCAGGTATGTATGAATTGTACATATAATATATGGATGTAGATATATACATATATGTTTTATATGTGTATGTATGCATGTGTGTATGAATATCTATATTCCAATTATCTATTTAACTCATTTTATCATTTGAAAATTAAGAAATAACCTAAGGAAGAAAGTTTTTTTCCTGATTTAAGTGCTTCCAGAGAAACATTTCATGAATGTAGATTTTTTCCCCTGCTGAATTTAAAGATGAGGAAAATTTAATCCCTTTCCTTGTCTATTTTTTGCAATATCACTAAGGTCTGCCCAGCATAGCTTGTTTAAGTTACTGTCTTAAAGAGTTTTGTTTCTTCCCATCTGTTTTTCTTTAGCCAATTACAAAAAAATCAAATGGTACTTTTTGCAATTTTTCTTTGAGCAGTTTTAAAAGCAGCAGTAACAGTTCATTCCAGCATGGAGAAAAGAATGCCTAATGGAAAGAAGTCAAACAAAGCACTACTAGTTTGGTGATCTTCCCCATACAGAAACAGGGACCATTTCCCTGTTCAGTTCTAAGCGTAACCTATAGAGTTTTTCTTTTGTGTTTCAGGTGGGTTTTTCTTTCCTCCCTTCTTCCCCTGCCTTGAGCTGCAAGCTATGTTGTGAGGCAGCAAAAAGGATTTTCTTTGGTGGAAACACAGTGCAAGAAGTGAAATAATTAATAGAGATACAATGTCACTGGCTTTCCAAATCGGTATCCATGATGAATGCTAAAACTCGTGCCCTTTCATCTTGTACCTGACTGAGCTCTAACTCTTGCAAATTATAAAGGATGACTCAAAGGTCATCCTTGCTTAATCTTATATCTCTTCAACAAATAATATTAGAGAATAATTATAATACATGAGGCCAATTGTCTGCCAGTTCTAAAAAGAAAAAGGAAAAGAGTATGGGGGAGATCCTACAGCATCTATGTGACTTGGTTTGCTGTATTAATTGCAGTCAAGTTGAATCAAAGAATATACATAGACAATAAAAAACAAGGTTTTCCATTTGGAAAATAATATAGTATCCCCATGTGAGAATTTAATATGTAAAACTAATATTCTTATTTATTAAAATTTTCAGCATTATTTCCACTTTTGGAAGTCTGAATATCAAAACTTTACTCATGCTGGTTTTCTTCAATGGAGAAATGGAATGTGGTAAGTTGAGAATCTAAATTATTTGTCAGGTAGATAAAATCTAAACTTTCATAGCTTTGGAATTATATGAACAAATGCTACACATTGTAAAATAAAGTGTTTAAATAGTTAGAGCTGTGTTGTTTAGTTCTTGACATCATTACTATATCCTAAAAATACGGTATTCTCCATTTCCATGATTCTGAACTGATGTTTTTTATAAACTCAAGACCAGGTCATTTTTAATAATTTCTAGGTCCTAATTTGTTGACATCCTCAACAAATCTCTTTATTCTTTGAGATCAGTCTTCCCATTTACTGAAGTATAATGAGTCATTAGAATAACATAATAGTCAAAGACTTTAATTTTATTTTTCTCTTCTTAATGCTTAGAAAGGTGATATAAAGGGTTTTTTGTGTTTTTTTTTTTTTTATCTCAAATGTTCATGACTGAAAATCTAGGAGAGGAGGTTGTTTTGTAGACATTGAAAGGACTTCCTTGCTATTCAAGTTTTTTGGTGTGGTATTTAAGCAGCATTTCCAGGAGAAGCAGCAGCAAGCATTTGCTTCATAGAATTCACCACCCCATATACCAAAATGGCAGGGAAGCACTGAGTTGGGAAACAGAACCTGACACTGATGTTTACATCCTGAATCTTGAGATATAAGAAAAGGGTGATGGTAGAGAGGAAAGAGGCCCACGTTGAGTGTAGTACAGTGCAGGGAATAGAAGATTTACTGGAAGAGTCAGTCCTGTTCTCATCTCTCTGATGCCTTTTTCCTGTGTAGCTGAAGTTCCACGGCATAAAAATGGACAATTAGGTTCCATTTAGGATAGGCTCAGAAAATGGATAATAATCAATTTCCCTATTGACCACTACATCCCAACCACCTAGAAAGTGGTGGATGTAGCATACATGGATGCTCAACAAATACTTAATGAAAAAGTGAATGATCTCACAAATAAAATATATTCCACATAGCAATAGTGATGTTAGCTGCATGGACTTCTCAAGTTTACTCTCTGAGAACATGGGCAGTTCCTATATTCTTCATCTTTGAATTACCAATACCTGGTACATTAGCTTAGCACATGATAGTGAAATGAAAAAATGAGTATGTGTAAGAAAAATAAATACTGATATAATGTGAAAAGAAAAATATTTGCATGAAGCAGCATTTATTTTTCTTCGAAGTATAAAGTGAGCAGTTTAAAGGTGGAACAATGTTAAAATAAATATACTATATAAAAGAGAAGATGGGTACTTGTTTAAAAATATGTGCATGAAATTATTTTAGAAAAAAACTAAAAAGCATATTGCATGGCATTTTTGTTTTCCAATTCGAACTTTTCATCAACAATCATAAGCAATGTAGAATATAATCTCACTATTCACTCTAACCTTGAAAAAAACAAAGAGATGCATTTATCATGATTTATCCTTTGTGTTTAATCTTATACATGAGGATGTTGATAAACCTGATGTATAGCTAGATTTAAAATACAAAACTGGAAGGAAATTTTCTCAGAAATTTTAGTGTAAAATAATTTCACATAACAAAAATATATTATTTGACTTTGAACTGCTTATCTCTCATAAAAAGATACCAAGCTATGTGGACAACATTAGGGTTATACTACAGCAGACTCCAGGATAGAGGAAGCAACCCAGAAAAGTGCCTTAAACCAAAGAGCAGGTTGAAAAACTGGGGCTTGGTTATTCTAGTCCATTTTAAATACTTGATAAGATGCAAGATTTAACTGACAGGAAGGAATAGAACAATTGGAACTAGAGTTAAAATAAGGAGAAGAGCACGAACTCAGTCTGGGCCTCAAGAAACAGGGCTGCTTCATTTCTTCATACAGCTAAATAGCATTTAATTGGATGGGATCCATATGTTAACATGGAAGAACCTTGAGAACAATATGTTGAGTGAAATAAGCCAGATACAAAGAGACAAATATTATATGTGCTCACTAATATGAATTAAATATGATAAGTAAACTCATGGAGTTAAACTATTAACTATAGGTTACCAGGCGAATGTGGGTTGAGAAGGGGGACATGATGCTGAATATATAGAGAATGTTTAACAAGATTGAACATAAATGTGTAGAAAAGAATAGAATTGATGGTAATACATTATAGTAAGCATAACTAATACTGCTGGTTTATCAAGGTGATTGTGGCTAAAAGGGGAAGACTAGGGAGGTGAATGTCAATTGAAAGAAACTAGAGGATAATTTAGGGACTGTATAATATAATGATTTTGTTAGTGAAGGAGGATTGTGGTTAGTAGTACAAATACAGGAAAGTTCCTCTATTACAAGCTGTTAAGAATATGGTGATACATGGGAAAATATAACTAATGTATATGTTATAGTCTATATATTATAGACTATAGTTAACAGTAATAATGTAATATTTTTACAGCAAAGGCAAAAAAAGTACTATACTAATGTTAAGGGTCAATAATGGGGGTGGTATATAGAATGTTTTCATTATTCCAATGGGATTTTTCCCTTTGGAGTAATGAAAATACTCTAAAATGGACTGAGGTGAGGACAGCACAACTCTGTGATGAAACTGAGAACCACTGAGTGTACACTTTGGATGGATTGTAAAAGGCAGGAGACCATATAACACAGCAAACCCCGACGTGGGTGATGGACTGTGGTTAACAGTAAAATATGAGAAAGTTCTCTCAGAAGCTATAACAAATATATAGTACTAATATGTGGTGTTAATGATAAGATGGTTTATGTGACAAATACACCAAGTATTAGCTATGGAATATAGATAACAGTAATATTATGATGATTTTCATTCATCATTTGTAACAAATGCATCACAACAATGTAAGGTGCTTGTGGTAGAACAATGTATGAGAATCCTGTTTAGTATGCATGATTGTTTTGCTAACTCACAATTTCTCTAATAAAAAATATCAATTCCAATTGAAAGGAGAAAAAAGAGATGAAGGGGGACCTATAGCGTCAAAGGGACTTGAGATATGATAAATTGCAATAAAACCAAAATGTTGAAAAATGACATTTTAAAAACAACACAATTAAATAGAAATGTGAAACCTGACTGATAGGATATTTAGGAATTATTGGTAAATTTTTAGGAGGTTATAGATTGGATGCTGTGATTTTTAAGAGTTCTTATCTTTCAAAGATGCATAATGAAATCTTATTGATAATTATTGTAGTGGGTTGGTGAGTACATACTCTACTATCTACTATTGTGTATTTTTGAAATTTTGCATAATAAAAAGTTAAAAAAGTAAAAAAAGAGAAAAGAAACAGGGTTGGCTTAAGGGAAGCTGCAACATGAGCACAAATTAGCTTTCAGGGGCATAGGACAAAAACCTAGGTGACCCTTGTGAAACCCAAGGTTACTGAAAAATTAAATTCTCCTACAGAGTTATTTAGGGACCAAAGACTAAACTGATAACTGTTTTCAGGACATCACTGAGAGTATGGGGTTAAAAATAATATTATTATTAATAGTAAGAATAAAAATCTGTAACATGATTGAGCAGGTTTATGATAATCACCATGAATGATCACCTCACTTATCCTTTACAACAACTTATAAGGAAGACATTCTCATTCCCATTTTATAGATGAAGAAATCAAGGTTTAGAGAGTTTAAGGACCTTGCAAATCCAACATCACACCACTAATGAGTAGTATAGTTGGCATTACACTCTAGGTCCACTGACTTTAGGAGCCACACTAATAACCGTTAGGCTATTGTGGTTTGAAGCTGTATGTACCCCAGAAAAACATGTTCTTAAATCTAATTCACTCTTGTGCATAAACCTATTGTAAGTAGAACCTTTTGATAAGGTTAAGATGTGACCCACCTCATTCATGAGGGTCTTAATCCTATTACTTGAGTCCTTTATAAGAGGATGAAATGCAAAGAGAGAGAAAGCCATGGAAACAAGAAGATGAAATCAACAAAACTGGGTAGAGAAGGTAAAAACCAGCGTATGCTGCCAGGTGCCTTACCATGTGGCAGAGGGGCCAAGTATCACCAGCAGCCAGTTTTGGGGAAGAAAGCATCACCTAGATGATGACTTGACTTGGACATTTTCCTGACCTAAAACTATAAGCAAATAAATTCCCATTCAGCAACGTCATTCATGGTATTTGCTAGAGCAGCCTAGGGAACTAAAACAGATTATGGTACCAGGAGAGTGGAGTGCTGCTATTGCAAATACCAAAAATGTGGCAATGGCTTTGGAATTGGGTCGTGGGTAGAGGCTGGAAGAATTGTGAGGTCCTTGATAGAAAAGGCCTTGATTACTTTGAAGAGACTGCTGGTAGATTTATAGATGCTAAAGTTACTTCTGATGAGGCCTTAGTAGAAAATGATGAATGTTTTATTGGAAACTAGAAGAAAGGTGATCCCTATTTTAATGTTGCAGAGAACTTGGTAAAATTGAGTTCTGATGTTGGATGAAAGAGAGAACTTGAAAGTGATGAACCTGGATATTTAGATGAGGAGATTTCCAAGCTAAATGTGGAAAGTGCAGTCCGGTTTCTCCTTGCAGCTTATAGTAAAATGAAAGAGGAAAAGGGTAAGCTGAGAACTGAATTCCTGGATAAAAAGAAACCAGAAATTGGAAAATTCTGAACTTCTAGAAAGGGAGTTCCCAGAGAATAGTGCTCCATGAGTGGGGTTAACTAAATATGGAACCAGTCAGCAATTTCTGTGGAAATAAGTATCGGAAGTGTAGTTAATCCAGGATAGATCTGTGGAAATTTCTTTTGTCTGATGATTTGGACCACTGTGTATTACATGCAAAACTGATAAGTTTTTTTTGCAAGATCTGTATGAAATGGACTACTACCAACCTGGACTAAAAGGGATAGAAAAGGTACAGGTTGAAGGAAAAAACACTTCAAGGGCAGAACCACTGGAAGCTGAAGTCTTGACCAAAGACATCTTCTAGGATCAAGTGAGTAGGCCCACCCATGTGTGTGGAAAGGGTGAGTCTTCCCCAGTGCTTGGAGAGGGTGGGCCTTCTCTCTGTTGTTCAGGAAGAGTGCTGCCACCCCAGTCTTCAGAAAGAGTGAAGCAGATGCACTGGAAATTGCAGAGAGTCTGGCCACCATTCCAGTGTTCTCAGAGGGTGGAGCCTTCACCCCACTGTTCAGGGAGAACATGGTCACTGTGCAAGCACCTGAAAGGTGTGGGGCTGCTGTTCCTTCAGGCACAGAGGACAAAACATCATTCCATAGATGACTCTCAGACCTCAAAATTTAATGGAGTATGCCATGCAGGCTTTCAGAATTGTTTGGAACCCATGGCCCGTGTTTTCCTCCCAATTTCCCCCTTCTGGTGTCTAAATGTTTATCCTATGCCTGTCCCCATTGTATATTGGAAGCAGGTAATGTTTTTCTCTAGGTTTCACAGGCCCATAAAAAGAGGCTAATTGTGCCCCAGGACATACCCCACCTATAACCAGTTTGATGAGACTTTGTACTGAGCATTGTTTCTGAAATGACTTAAGGCTTTTGGGATATTGTGAGAGAATGAATGTATATTGCATGTAGAAAGAACATGTTGTTTTAGTGTCCAAGGATGGAGTATGATAGCTTGAAGCTGTATATACTCCAGAAAAACATGTTCTTAAATACAGTCCATTTCTGTGGGTAAACCCTTTGTAAATAATACCTTTTGATGAGTTAATTCAGTGAAGTTGTGACACTCCTTCACTGACCAACAAGGATAGGTCTTAATCTTATTACTGGTGCCCTTTATAAGATGATGAAATTCAAACAAAGAGAGAGAAACTTACAGAGGAAGAAGCTGAAATCAAGAAACCCAGAAGAGAAGGGAGAGACCAGCAGATAGTGCCATGTGCCTTGTCATGTGGCAGAGGATCCAAGGATTGAGAGCAGCTGGTCTTCAGGAAGAAAGTATCACCTTGATTATGCCTTGATTTGTACATTTTCCCAACCTCAAAAGTGTAAGCTAGTAAATTCCCATAGTTTAAGCCAATCCATTTCATTCTATTTGCTGGAGCAGCCTAGGGAACTAAAACAGCTACATTTAAGGCTGGGTTTCAGTTAAGTGGGGAAATATGGGGCACTGTATAGGTGTCAGAATACACATTTTATACAGTTAGGTAGAAATTAAGGAGAAATAGGGAGCAAAGCACAATGTGAACACTGAGATGAGTTCATGTCTGACTAGTATTTTTTTTTTCCTACAATGATCAATGATCGGTATTACTGATAATTGGTTTTTATTTATTTTTAATTATTTTTTACCATTTGCTACTAAAATATAATCTGTATTCCTTTAGTCTCCTTTAGTTTCCTTATTAGAAGTCTGTGAGGCATTCCGTCAAGATGGCATTGGCTTATTTGGCACTGGAGTTGGTAGGTGTACATCCAAGAAACTTGAATCTTTGGACTGTCCATGTGCCAGCTGGGCCCTGTCCCTCAATGGATTTGCAACACTTACTCTCCAGTTCATTGGACTCACCCAGGATAACTAACAAGGCAGTGATAATGAATAACCACCATACCAAGGAACCAAGAGAGTCTACAACTGCAAGCAAGAGAGTCCCATCCATTGGCCATATGGGACTGAAGCCCCCTCTCAATTAGAGGTAGAGTGGATATCACCATCCCAGAATCCTCAGGATTGGGGAATGATCTATGGACTATAGTGAACTTACTGGTATACTACTATAGGCTTATTGTGATTCTAGCAATGGAAGGAATTATATCATTGAAGTGGAGGCAGTGGCTACTGGAGGTTCTGAAGGAAGGGAGAGGGAAAACAGGTGTAATATGGGGGCATCTTCGGGACTTGGGAATTGTTCTGAGTTACACTGCAACAACAGATACAGGTCATTATATATCCTGCCATAACCTACAGAATCGAATAGGATAGAGTGTAAACTACAATGTAAACTATAATCCATGCTTAGTGGCAATGCTCCAAAATGTGTTCAGCAATTGCAATGAATGTACTACACTAATGAAGGATATTGTTAATGTGGGTAAATGTAGGAGGTGTGGGGAGTAGGGCATATGGGAATCTCCTATATTTTATGTAATATTTATGTAATCTAAATTTTTTTTAAAGAAAATAATAAAGAAAGAAAGAAAGAAGTCTGAGAATTGGTAAACACTGAGAAAAAAGGTAATATATTAAAAAAAGATGAGCCTGAAAATATGCTTTTAAAATCCGTAAAACAAAAATGAAGAGGAATTTATTTATAGGACTGATTCAACATGTTGAATTTATCCAACTCCATATATTCCCATTTGGGCCATCTATAATTCTAATTATAAAATACTTAATTTCATTTTTCCATTTATAAAAGATGGGAGGAAATTATCAATTATGAAACATGGAATTATAATAATCTCTTTAGTATATGAATAATTTACTTACTTTGCTTACTTTCTAGTAATGTGTATCCAAATATTCTATGTACCTTTAATCCTGAAAGCATTAGTTACATATGATTTTCTGTATTTACATGATGTCAAACAGCTGGATAAAAACTGAGAATTTCAGCCATTCTTTTGTTCTATTTACTTGATGGGACAGATATTGATATTTTATAATTTCCAGGTATGGTAGAGATGGACAGTTGTACAACAAAATTCATTCTTTTCTTTTCTTGGACATGTAGTTGGGTGGGGCCATATCACTGAGTTTTAGGCAATAGAAAAAGAGTAGAAGAACTGTGTACTACTTCAAGGCCTTGACCATAAAAATCTTCCATATATAACTTCCCATATTGTTTCCCTTCTAGCCAACTGGGATGCTGACTGTACCCCTTATTCCATGGCAAGTTTGGAAGTCATGCATTGAAAAGAGCAGAATTACTGTTGCCTGTGCCTCTCATTGACTATGCATAAGAGAAAACCTCCTCAGCTCCCAAGTTCCATGTCACTGAACTGCCTTGTGAACAACAAAAACCTCTATTTTATTGAGCCATTACATGTTAGGTTGGATTTAGTTTCACTGCCTAATCTACCCCAACCTATATACTGGGTGACTGATTTTTTTAATCCTGTACAGATTTTTATATTTGGTTCCTTTATTTTAAGAATTGAATTCTGTTCCATTTCTTCATTCATTTGAGGAACATCTCTGGTGGCTGTGAGAAGGGGCCTTTCAGAACTCC
Source organism: Tolypeutes matacus (assembly GCA_026826555.1). Taxonomy (NCBI): domain Eukaryota; kingdom Metazoa; phylum Chordata; class Mammalia; order Cingulata; family Chlamyphoridae; genus Tolypeutes; species Tolypeutes matacus. The sequence continues at coordinate 12,539,720 of JAKSZT010053779.1, read as the reverse complement.
ACCTTCAGTGAGCATAATTATCCAAGGGCCTACACTGCACTTGGAAAAGCTGTTACATCTTTGAGCTGAGAACACACCTCCCACAGGCTTCTAACAGCTAGTGAATGAAGATGGCAGGGATAGAAGGCAGACCTGTTCCTGAAAGTCCAGACCCTTCCTGACAGCTGACTTTGACTTGAGGAGACCTCAGTGGCTTTGCTGAACCAAATCTTCCTTAGACTGCAGGGCAGTATATGACATGTCCATTCACCATCTTCTTCGTTCTCTCCATCTTCTTTCTACCCAGTGTCAGGCTTGCATGGTGAGTTGATAGTTTTCTTAGCTTTACCCAGCTGCTCCAGCCTTACCTTTGGGTAAGGGCTCCCTCCCTCTTTTTTTTTCATGCAGGCATTTCTCTTAATAAAAATAACATGTACACATTACTCTTTCTTGGTGTCTGCTTCTCAGAGGACTTGAAATAATGCAGCATCCCTACATGAAAAAATTATATGTGCCATTTATTACTTGGGGTACAGAACTCTGCTTTCCACATACTAGACAAAAACAGGTGAAACACTCATGGAACTCTCTTTCCATAGCAGTTAGTGTAACATAATTAAATCTATAGATTATAATAAGGGTGGGTATAAAATATTGTCTTTTATGTTACAAAGTACTTTAAATTCTCTGGGAAAGTGGTTGAATAGTTCATCAACCCAATAAAATCTTTCTTATGATACAATTTTCACTAGAACACAATCCAAATATCAACCTAAGAGCAATTTTAAACTTGATTCTAATCACTTGTCAAGGAATTTTATCTGATACAATAACATGGACATAGTGTGCTAACAGTGATTTATTGTTTATTTTTTTAAATGAATACATACCTTTTAACAAGACAATCCTGTTTAGAGACAGTTACAGGTAGCTGTTTGTGTAAGATGCTGAACGAGACCCTATTTCTTTCCCTAAAGCTTTAATAATCTGAAACAAAGAAAATAGAACAAATGGCTAGGTATATATTGTCATTTTTTCATAATGAAATATGTTTGAAAGCATACTATGAATTATCACACTATTACAGGAGAATTAAGAAATCCATTTATTCATCCAAAAGACTTCATTGAATATTTTCTAAACACCAGCTAGATAGGAAAGATATCTAAAATAATATAGTATATTCTGTCAATAAGGTCAGAGTTCCAGTGAAGAAAACAAACACTAATTACATCATAACCTGGTAAATGTGATATTTCACAGACACCCATGAGAAAATTAAACAAAATGATTAAGGTAATAGTATTAGCTTCTGCTAGTTTAAAATTTCAGTTGGATAGCAGTCTGTACAATATCGCCAAATTTTCTACTAAAACAACAAATGAAAACAAACATGAATACTTAATACTGAGACCAATGGTTAATATTCTACTAGAAACAATGGCGGAAATGTAATAACCTTCAAAGTAGTTAAAGTTGGCTCATCAGAGTGATTCAGCTAAAAATACAATTTCGTTACTATTTGTTGCATTTATTTCAATAATGTTCCCCACACTTGTGTATGTGTGTGTGTGTTTACATGTAGAACTTCTATATTGAAGATTTCAAATTTTTTATGGATTCATATTTACTGATATTTTATTTTGTAATTTCTTCAACAACTATCTGAACTTGTGATTATTTCTAACAGAGCACAATTCTTTTTTTCCAACAGTAAAAGAAATTAAAATGTACCATACTTATTAAACATTTATTGTGCCCCAACTGTATTTCACGTACTGAATTAGGAATGGTGGTGATCAAACTTGCAAAATATATTCCTTACTTGAATACATCCATAGTCTTGTGTTTGAGACAGATGGAAAAAGAAAACAGCAACAACAATATAAAATGATAAATGCTTGAAAAATAAACTCAGAGAGAAATATGGTAATTTAGAGAAGAGTCACATAACTTCAGGAGGTGATATTATTCTGTTCATATTACTCTGGGGGGGGATGGGAGTAAATTTTTTTTTTAGTGAAAAAGAGGTGGGTATCTGTAGATAATGCTCAATTTAGTAATTAAACTGATGAGGACTGAGAGCAAGGACCATTATTGGCACAGAAGATACCATTATCGGAAGGAAGGAAGGAAGGAAGGGAGGAAGGAAGGAAGGAAGGAAGGAAGGGAGGGAGGGAGGAAGGAAGGAAGGAAGGAAGGGAGGGAGGGAGGGAGGGAAGAAGAGAGAAAAAAACACGGTGCAGTTAGAGAACTGGAAATAATTTGGAATGACTGGAGCAATGAGTTTGGAAAGAGGGGCCCACAATTAGACTAAAGAGAGTGATCAAGGTTAGATCTTAAAAGACCTTGTATACTATGTTAAAGAATTGTGGGTTACTCAGAAAACAGCAGGAAGACAAAAACGTTTTAAAACCAGGAAATCATATTTATATTTTATGAATGTCACTCTGGAAAATGATTCAATGTGAAGAAATACTGTATTCAGGGAGAATAGTAAGGGACAATTGTAATAATAAGGTAAGTGAGAGATGGTAATGTCCTGAACCAAGACTGTGATCATGGAACAGGAAGACAAATATTTGAGGGTATTAAAGATATAGAATTGACGAACCTTAACTACTAATGAGTGCATGTGGGGTTAAGGGAGAAAATGGAGATAATTTTTAGAATTCTAACTTGGGAAACAAGAGATTACAGGAGCATTGACTGTGACAGGAAAAATAAAACATTTCTATTTGGAAATTATATTGGTTCTCATTCATCTACAACACGAGGTTTTCTAACAATAAAATGTATGTTCTGCTTCATATTGAATTTATCATAATAATTACTGGTTTTTTTTTTTTCATTACCATGAGATAGGGAAGGATGTAAAATGCTTTTATTGTGTGTTTATACCTAAGCAGGAAAAAAAGGCTTTTATGTAAAGAATACCAAATCACTAAAAGACCTCAGAGGCCTTTATTATGTTTAAACAAATTTTCAAAACTAATTTGACCTTAGTTGGGTCCATAAATGTGCTTTCTCCAATGTATTTCAGAGAACTTACTATGCATAGCTACAAGTAAAATTTCAGTAACTTAATAATTTTTACCTTAAATACATGCATTTTACTTTAAAGGTAAATATTTTTCTTATTTTTTTCTTATAAATAAAATGTTTTGGACTAAATTCAAGACCATGTTGAAAAAGAAGAAAGAAATAGAAAGAAAGGAAGGAGGAAGGAAGGAAGGAAGGGAGGGAGGGAGGGAAGGAAAAGGGAAATAAGGTAAAGGGTTACTTCAGAATAAATATAGCTGTTTACTCTGAAAAATACGTTAAAATGTATGCAATATTCCATATAGTTAGGGTCTAGTCTACTATAATCTTTAAGTAGAAGGATTTAAAACATCTAAAGTATTATTTTCTACTTACATTACAAAAAATATAATTATGTAAGGCAAAAAAAACTTTCTTGGAAAAAAAGATAAACTTCAAACTCTGCCATTTGGAGAGAGGGATTGAGTACAATTATAACCATTACTTTAAACTAACCTGGAATAAATGTACAGTATAACTTTCAAAAACACTAAGTACTCGTTTCAGGTAAAATAAATTTTTTTTCTCCAGAGAGTACTCATAGCAGACCAAGTGATGCTTATAATAACTTGGAGCTGAAATGACATTTCCTCATCCATTATCAATTGCACTTCTACGACTAAAATGTGTTCCTTAAAGGACCAGGTAAAGCTAGCAGAGATTCATATGTATATACTTGAAAACTTTCTGTGCTAGAGAGAAAAAACACCTCAGTTTATGTGGAATTCTCCCACCATTACACTGTTAAAAGAGAAGCCAATAAGCTTTAAAAATGAATAAATACACCATGAAATAAAGGGCCAAAGAAGCTGCCCCTAAAGCACTTGCTGTAACTCTGAGTCTTGTTCTATGCATGGGGAGAAGAATGGATATTCCAGTCAGTATAAGCACACTGTCTTGTTGAGAGGAAGTATTTAGAAACATGTTTTGTTCTATTTGAATTCAGGTGAATAAGGTAGGTTGATGGAGGAGGGGTTTGCACACATTTAAAAAGGAAATTTACAAAGATAATTTATCATAGTACTTAATAAACATGCCCAAGAGCTATACTGCCTCCATCCAAATGTGGGCTCTACCCTTTACTAGAAATTATTACTTAAAATCCTCGTGCAGAGTTTCTTTACCTAGAATAAAGGTGTGTTTTTATTTCCTAGGCCACTTAAGCAAATATCATGAAATGGTTCTGCTTCAACAATGGGAATTTATTTGCTCATAGTTTTGAGGCCAGGAAAATGTTCAAATCAAGGCATCATCAAGGTAATGCTTTCTTACCAAAGACTGTAGCATTCTGGGGCTGGCTGCTGGTGATCTTTGGCTCCTCTGTCACATGGCAATGATGGCATCTCCTGGTTTCTTCCTTCTCTCCTGGGTTCCATTTCAGCTTCTTGTTTCCTGTGGTTTTCTCTGTCTGAATTTCACTGCACTTATAAAGGACTCCAATAATAGGATTAAGAACCATCTTGACTGAGGTGGGTCACACCTTATGTGAAGTAATGTCAGCAAAAGTCCTACTCATAGTGGGTTCACACCCACAGGAATGGATTAAATTTGATAACTTTTTCTGGGGTACATACAGTTTCAAACCACCACAGAGGGTAATAAATGTATGTCAAAGGGGTTCCATCAGATTTCTCATCAGGATTTCTCAACATTGGCACTCTCGACATTTTGAAGTAAGATAACTCTATGTTGTGGAGAGCTGTCCTGTGTATTCTAAAAAGTTTAGCAGGGTATTAGGGTTATCTAACAAAACAGAACCAACAGGAGATATACATATATACATGTGTATGTGTGTGCGTGTGTGTGTGTGTGTGTGTGTGTGTGGAGAGAGAGAGAGCTATATGTATGGATATGTAACTATTAAGAAATTCACAAGATCATGGGGATTGGCAAATCCAAATTCCATACAGTAGACCACAAGTTGGTAAGTCCAGTGAAGGTGAAGTTCACTTCTAAAGGAGGGACTGGCTGGCTGAAATAGAGACGGATATTCTTCCTGACTCTGAATTCATGCATAACTATCTGTCAACCAGGATCAAGTTTTCTCTTCCTCAGTTAACAGATCATAGGAAACTCCTTGGACCATAACTATAGGGTGGGTCAGAGAAGATAGCATGGCAGGAATGAGTACCAGGGGCTTCCTAGTGTAACTTACTTGTGCCTTCCTTTATGGCCTACTCGAGCTTGATCTCATCCATTTGATGTTGGAGTAACCATGTGCATGCCCAACTTTATGGGTTGCTGGGTCAGATAACACCCAGTTCATGATGGGCAGCCTAGGTCTCATAGTAACTTGGTGATCTGTGGTTAAGTGTTGGTCTCTACTAAGGCCCTGTAGCAGGTCAAAGCTGTTTCTCAAAATGAGAGGTGTTTTCTGCAGAAAATGTCATAGCTTTTCTCCAAAATCCTAAGAGTCTGTGCTGTCATTCTTCTATAGGGGCTGGCCAAAGGTGTCAAACAGCATCTCTATTTGTCACTGAAACTTTCAACACCATTGGATCTGCTGAATCATATGCCAAAGTGGCAGAGCAGCTTGCATTCTAATGTGGACCTGTGGCCCCATTCAAAACTAGCAACTTTTCAGGTCACTTGATAAATGGGCTGGAGTAGCACATCCAAATGAGGAATATGGTATTTCAAAAATCAAAGAGCCTAACTAGGCTTGTGCTTCCTCTTTGGTTTTAGGTGGGGCCAGATGCAAGAGCTTATTCTTCACCTTAAAGGGATACATCTACATGCCCCAAACCACTGGATGCCTAAAAATTTCACTGATTTGGAAGGACCCTGAATATTTGTTGGATTTATCTCTGACCTTCTGAAACACAAATGCCTTACTGCTAAGTCTAGAGTAGTTGCTATTTCTTGCCCACTAGGTCCAATATAATGGACCAGTGTGATGTCTTGTGGAAGGAAAAGGCAATCAAAGTCCCTGTGGACTAGATTAAAACATAGGGCTGGAGAGTTGATGTATCCTTATGGTACGATAATGAAGGTGTATTGTTAGCCTTGACAGCTGAAATTAAACTATTAATGGTGATCTTACCAACAGTTATCTATCTTGATGTTATCTTACAGCATTTGTTGCATCAATCCCTTTTATTCAATCCGTTGAACAGGCTGAATAAGAGAATTGAGTGTGGACTTTGTGGGAATCACCACCCTTGCATCCTTCAAATCCTTGATGGTGGCACTAATCTCTGAAATCCCTCCAGGAATGTGAAATTGCTTTGGGGTTATTATTTTACTAGATGGAAGCAGTTCTAGTGGCTTCTACTTGGCCTTTGTTACCATAATAACCATGACTTCAGCTTTGACTCTGCTGTCTATGCCCACCTTGTCTTTGGAAATTTGGTGTTGCCATCTGGTTCCTGCCAATCTGGCATCCAATCATCCCCATTGTATTTAGTATCCAAGTTCAATGGCAGCAGTTCCTGCAGTACTATATGACCTACAGGGCAGAGCAACCACAAGCTCTTCGGGGATGATGGAGCTGCTGTAACAAATTACTCTTTACAGCCAAAGTGAAAGATGTGTCCTCTGGGAACTCCCAGGGTGGGTGAAAAGGTCTTACATTATAAATCCACTCTAATATTCCTATCTCTCTAAGCTGTTGGTTACCTTCATCTACATTACACCAGGGCAATTCTGATATTTCAGCTTCATTTACTGTAGCTCTTTTAGGACAAGCTTTTAGAGCCCTTTCTAGCTCCTCAAGCTATAACATTGACCCTAGATTCACTGCTTAGTGGTTCCATATTAATAAATTCAGCCTGGTCCAACTTGATGTTTCTTCTGCCATTATCCCACACCCTTAATATCCATTCCCACATATATTTCCCCAATTTTGTCTGTATAAATCAGGGGGAGAAATGTGCACTTCTTTTGGAGTGTAGCACACCTCCTCATGGGTCACATTTTGTATCTGACCTTTGGGGGTCTCTTGGGACTTTGATCTAGTCATAAGTATGGAAACAAAATGGGTGGTGAGGTGGGTCATGAGAGGAACGAGTAGTGTCTTCCAAGTTGACTACCTCAGGGATTCCATTGCAGTTTCATTTTGTGAAACAGGGTTAATCTCCTATGACAGAGTTGTGAGGGATGTTTCCTCCAGGGAGGCAAATTTAGGTTTATCAAACAAATCACAGTTAATCTCTTCAGAGAGCTGTGAGATGGCTGATTCTTCAGGGAAGACCATTACAGATTTATCTAGAAAAAAAAAATACTTAGCAGAATTTGGGTGTTCAACGTCTGCATCATCATGATCAATCCATATGTCTCCATTCCAATTTTCAGGATCTCATTCCTTTCCAATCAATGCCTTCACTTTAGCAGCAGACACCCTGCAAATTTGGAGATTCAATTTGTGTTGTAATTCTTCGACTCACATTCTGCTTTTGTTTTTCAGAACTCTCAACTTTGTGGCTATAAAAGTCAGAATTTCTTTCAGTGTACACCTAGAAACTTTCATGTCATCATGACACACTTCAGCTGAAAATTTGAAGCCCTGAGGTTATCTTCTTCTTTAACAACTTTTCAGTAAGTTTATGAACAACCAAAACATTATACTTTTTTAATTTAACAAAAATATGCTATGGCATTAAATACACTGTCACCCAGAGCCTTGCCTCTTATAAGCATTTGAGCAGGAATATCAAATGGTGATATTTTGTGTATCTCTATTGCCAATTCATAACATGGATTATCAGTGCCATTTTGATCATTGGAAATTAGAGTCATTAGTGCCTTTGAATCTAATAAATTTAGAGAACCAATTCCAAAACCACAAAACCAACTCAGAAATCTCATATTTCAAGATTCTGTTTCTCAAGAACTACTCTCAATACCAAAATCTCTATTAGTCAGCGTTCTCCAGAGAAATAGATCTGCATGTATATATAATCACATATATATGTAAATACTAAAAGATTTATTAGAGGAATTGGTTTTTTTGACCATGGGAATTGACAAGTCTGAATTCCATATGGCAGGTTGCATGGTGGACACTCTGATGAGGATGAAGTAGAATTCTCCAGAAGAAGCTAGCTGGCTTAAGTAGAGGCAGAAATTATTGTTTCTTACTTTTAAAATCCTCAGTTCTGACTTTAATATCTCCAATTGATTGGATGTGGGGACTCTGCTCATTAATGAAGGCAATCATTTTTGTTGGTTGTAAATACAATCAGTCATAGATACAATTTACTGACTATAGATGGTAATCCATCTATGAAATACTCCTACAGTAAAAATTAGTACAGAGCTGCCTTGACCAAATAACTGGATACATAATCTCAACACATGAAATTAACCATCATGACTGTACCCACTAGATGCCAGAAGCACCCCATACACAGTTGTGATGACCAAAAATAACTCCAGATGTTAGCAATGTTTCCTGAGGGGTAAAGTCTTCCCAATTAAGACCCTTAATATATATATATATATATAAAGTGTTTAGGCACATGATAAATATATGACAAATGCTAGTTTAATATTTACAGGATCCCTGCCGGATTCCTCCTGAAAACACTCAATCTTCAGAAAAGAACTAAAAGTCAAAATTATCAACCAGAATAAAACTATAATTCACCCTCTAACATGCCTACCTTCCCACCCCTACCCATGGGAGAAAAAATATACAGGGAAAAGGATTTTGTCAGCATCTGATACACTTTTCTATTTCTTAAAAACACACATGCACATATACACACATCCTTTTATTGACAGAAACTCTTTTTTAACTGTGTTCTTCTTACTTCTAAAACTCATATCTTCCAAATGATTTTTCTAATTCATCTTTTCTTATTAAACATTTAAAGGTTGTTATTATGCTAAGGTCTAGTCTTATACCTTCTTCCCTTCTCAAGCTACATTACCTTTCTCTAGAGATTTTCATCAGTTTTGACTCCTTACCAATGACTTCTTGACTCTTACATCTTTCTCGCTAGGCCATCCCACTCTCCCCAGTTCCAGATATACTTCCAACTGCATATCCCAAGCAAACTCAAATAAAAGTCATTGTTATTATAATTGCACCCTAGCCATCTAGGCATTTGTCTTTTACACTTTTCCTTAATATTCAGTTATAATTATTGGAAGGGACATGCCAGATAGCAGTAGACAGCTTAATTCCCTCCTCAATAAGGTTTAAGTTTCTTCTGAGAAATAAATTTCCTAGGCAATCATTTCTCCTTCAGACTCCTTTTGCCAACCAAATTATCTTGCTATCTTACTTCTACCCACTCTTCTAGATCTCTTTTTATTTAAAGAGTGAACAAAGATTTTCATTTCACAAGTAGCCATAGCACAATGCTATTGTGGGTTTTGTTGTTGCTGTTGTTTTGTTTTGTTGTATTTTTGAGGTACCAGGGCTGGGAATGAACCTGGGACCAGGACCTCATATTTGGGAAGCTGGTACTCAACCACTGAGCCACATTGTCTCCCCTGAGTTGGTTTTCTGTGTTTATTTGTTTGTTTGTTTGTTTTTTTGCTGTTGTTTTTGCATTTTAGGAGACACCGGGGACCAAACCCAAGACCTCTCAAGTGGGAAGCAGATCCTCAACTGCTTGATAGCATATCTGCTCCCCTGCTCTTGTTTTTAAGACACTTTCACTAAAGCCTTGAGGAGAACAAACTAGGGATATACAAGAGAAGGGAAAATATTTTTTAAAATTACAGATATCATTTCAAAAGTTAGTAAGTTATTCTTCCCTTTTAAGAAGTGCAATGCTAATTATCTATCTTTACCTCCATACCTTTACCACGTTTCTACTCTTCCATCTCTGATTATTTTCTCCTTAATTTCCTTCCCAAAATATCAGCATGACCCCTCAGAAACATAACCTTCTATTTTTTTCACACCAAAGAAGACTGAAAATTCACCTTACTTTAAGATGTAGTTATTAATTTTCCTTTGTCTCTTATCTTAGCCTATATGCTATGTTTTGCCTTTCTTCAGAAAGCCAATTAATGTGTTCTCCCAAAATAAGAATATTGAATTCCAGTTTTAACTCCTAATGTCTAATGAAACACTGTGAGTTCTTTAATATTTTCTTTAAATAATTCATTTTTTCTTTGAAAGCCTCAAAGATGCCATATCAAATTCTTAGACTAGTGTGAAAGACAAATTACTTGAGGTATCTTAAGTAGAATTCAGGAATGATAGGTTCTATTTTTTCCTCACGAGCAAAATCCAGTGGTAACAGCTTTTCTTTACTTTTAAATTACTCAAAATGCAGTTTTTTAAAACCTCCTTCCAATCTATTTTTCTTTCTTTTTATTTCATTCTTTATTCACCCAAGGTGTCATCCTTGGTTTCCTGCCTAAAATCCATTTCCTTTCCTTCATCAAATCCTATAAATTCTACTATTACAAAAACCCATTTTTATGACTGCTCATTTCCCTTTCTGTTTCCAATGAACTAATTTAGGTCATCCTACTCAAATTCCTGTAGTTACCAATTTCTAGCCAAAAGGCCAGGATATTCTGAATAGTAGACTTTCCATTAGGATAGCATAGAAATAAAACAGGGAGATGGTATCAAGAACTAGAAGGAAGAGACAACTCCTTCCAGTTGCAGCATCGAAAAGACATGACATAAGGGCATACAGCAAATATTGAAACATTTATTTAAGAAAATCTATTAAATTATGATAAGAATGGCAAATGTCTGTGGTATTTGAATCACAAACTGCTCCTCCACTCCCTCCCCACAGCAGCCCAGTATGACAGAAGCCCTACCCCAGGCAAGTCAAGCTGAAAGCATGGGCTTCCTCTCTTCCCAGCTCCCAATCCAAGGCTACAGTTTCTTTCCAGGAGGGAAAGGCCATCAGCATTCCTAATACCTCCCCCTGATCTACCTGCTTGTGGCAGAAGCTCTATTCCAATAATGAATTGCTGAGAAGTCTGGGGTCTCTCTTCCTCCACCCAGGTTCCACTTTTACAGCAGAAGCTTTACCCCAGCCATTGCAGACAGAGTATACTGGAGCCCTGGTTCCCTTGCCCCAGCTTGTCAGAAAATTAGAGTTTTCACATCAGGACAAGGAAGCAGAAGACAACAGAAGCTACTTCAGCATATTTCTCATAAAGCCATGGTCCTATTACAAAAATCAGCCCACTGTGACAACCCCCAACTCCAGAGCAGTGGCACAGAGTTTCAGCCCAGGAAGAGTAGGCCATAAGAATGAAGAACTCTAAAGCTCTTCCCAAATGAACTGAATTATTTAGGACAGAGTGTGGGTAAGTTCAAGCCTAAGGACACTCTTAAAACCTATGGAAAATTTGGGGTAAAGCAATTATGAAGATGTTGATAAATAGGTCATAGGTCATCTATAAGTTTACCAAAGAGAACCAGAGACAGGGATTGCTAAAAAGATTCCTCTTGGTATTGGAACGAGCTTCAAAGCCTGGCCTCAAAGACTGCCACTGCAAAGACAACTAAATTTATTCATATCAACATATGGAGTAATTTATGCTGAGAGCATTGTTGAAAAGAATAGAGCAATCAGCCTTCAGTTAATGGAACCTAACAGCAGGGATATGATACAGAAGCAGAAAGCATAAAAGAGAGATAAGGGAAAGAGACACTCAAAGAGAGCCTTTCTATAACCACTCTCATCCCAGAGAGATACTGTGCATATCTTCAAGGCTTTGTCCTCTTAAGAGTGACAACATCAGAGCCTGCAAGAGAAATAGACTTCAATAAAATAGCCCAACCAAGTCACTTTAAAATTTAACAACAACAACAAAAAAAAAAAAACAAAAAAAAAACACCACATCTCAGCAGGGGAGTATAATTATACAGAGTTGTATAATGCAGAGTTGCAGCAATATATTATCTAAAGTGTCCAGTTTTCAACAAAAAATTAAGAGATATGCAAAGAACAGGAATGTGTGAGCTATATACAGGAGAAGAATAAAGCAGGCAATAAAAACATCTTGGGTCCAGGTGGTAGACTAAACAGACAAGGACTTCAAAGCAGCTATACAAATACATTCAAATAACTAATTGAAATCAGGCTTAAAGACGTAAAGAATATATGACTTCAATGTATTGTAAAATAGAGAATTTCAATAGAGATAGAAATTACATAAGAAAAGAAGGAAATGGAAATTCTGGAGTTAAGTATGATAATTGAAATGAACAACTCACTAAAGGGGTTCAAAAGTAGATTTGAGCTGGCAGAATAAATAATCAGTGAATTTGAAGATATATCAATAGAGATTATGCAATCTGAAGAATGAAGAGAAAAAGGATTTAAGAAAAAATGAGCAGGGTATCAGAAAAATGTGGGACACCATTAAGTATAGTAACATACACAATAGAGTGCCAGAAGAGAGGAGAACAAGAAAGAAGCAGAAAAAATACTCAAAGAAATAATTGGTAAAAATTTCTCAGATTTGATGAAAATTATTAAGGCACACATCCAAAAAGCTCACCAAATTCCACAAATTGATCTATACCCACACATAATGCAATAGAAATATTAACAAAGACAAGTGGAAAATCTTGAAAGCAGCAAAAGAAAAATGGCTTCTCATGTACAAGAGAAACTGAATGCAATTAACAGCTGACTTCTCATCAGAAGCATTGGCAGCAACAAGACAGTAGGATGACAATGTGCAGAAAGAAAAATAAAACTGTAACTCAAGAACCTTATATCTATAAAAACTACCTTTCAAAACAGAAAGTGAAATAAAGTCTTTCCAAGATAAAGAAAAAATGGAGAAAATTTGCTGTTAGTAATTTGCCTTGAAAGAAATACTAAAAATGTACTTTAGACTGAAGGCAAGTCATTCCACAATAATTCAAATACATGCGAAAAAATAAAGTGCGCTTGTAAAGATAATTATATAATTAAAAGGACAGAAAAAGAGAATATTTCTTCTTCTTGTTTCTGTTAACTGATTTTAAAAGTAATTGTATAAAATAATAAGTATAAAATTTTATTGTGGGTCCTATAACATAGAGAAATTTAATAAATTGACAATAACAGCACATAGGAAGTATGTAGGAACAAAGTTTTATTGCAGTAATGAAATGACACCAGATTGTAACTGGAATCCATAGAATAAATGGAAAGAACCAGAAATGTCAAATAAAATATTTATGTTACCAAAGTCTTTAAATACACACATGATCCTCTTTCTTCTTACAGTTTCTTTAAAAGACATACAGCTACATAAAGAAATTATAATAGAAATTCATTTGGGAGTCTCTATCATATATTGATGCAATATTTATAACAATAATAACCCAAAAAGGGAGAAGCGGAAAAGAGCTAATAGATATAATATTTCTATATTTCACTGGAATTTAGTTAGTATAAATCTAAAGTAGATTCTGATCATTTAAGATGCATATGGTAAGCTTTAGAGCAACCATTAAGAAAATAAGTCAAAGCAATATATTGAAAAGAATTAGTAAAGAAATTAAAACATTACACTAAAAATATTCACCTAATCAAAAAATAATGTTGAAGGAGGAAGAGAAGATCAGAAAATACATGAGACATATGGAAAACAAATAATAAAATAGAAGATATAATCCCAATTTATCAATAATGACATTGAATGTGAATGAATGAAATCTAATCAAAAGGAAGAAATTGTCAGGCTGGATTAAAAAAAAAAAACAAGATTCAACTACATTTCTTTACAGGGAAATATTTTAGTTTCAAAGACAGAAGTAGATTTAAAATAAAAGAATGGAAAATTTACTGTAAATACTAAGGGAATTGTATAAATGATACAATGGTCAAGGCATCATAAAATATAAAAATTATAACTATATATCCATTTAAAAACAGAGCCCCAAAACACATGAAGGGAAAACTGACAGAATTGAAGGTAGAAATTAAAAATTCAGCAATAATAGTTGGAGTTCCAATCCCTCATATTCAATAATGAATAGAACAACTAGGTACATGATTAACAAGGGACTAGAATAGTGGACAATACTATCAATCACCTAGACTTAATGGACATATATAGAAGAAGTAAAGAGACAGCATTAGTCATTTTAAACCTTCATACAAACAAAAACCTCAGGCCCAGAGATGGCTTCCCTAATGAATTCTACTAATCATTTAAAAAAGAATTCATATCAATTCTTCACAAATGTTTCCAAAAAATGGAAGAGAAAGGAACACTTCCCAAATCATTTCCTAAGCTCATTATTAACCAGATAACAAACCCAGGCAAAGACATTAGAAGGAAAGAAAGCTAGAGATTAATATTTCCTATTAATATAAATACAAAAATCCTCAACAAAATATTAGCAAACCAAATCCAGCATTGTATAAAAAGAATTATATTACATAATCAGTTATGATTTATCCCAAGAATTCAAAATTGGTTTAAGATATAAAGCCCAAATAATTCAATAGAATAAAAGTAAAATATAACATGTTTTCTCAATAGGCACAGAAAAACTTTTCACAAAATCTAACACCATTTCATAAGAAAAATAGTCAACATATGAGGAATAGAAGACAACTTCAACCTGATAAAGGGTATCTATCAAAAAAAGCACAGCACTACACAGTTAACATCATACAGCATTCAGTGAAAGACTGAATGTTTTCCCTATAAGATCAGGAACAAGATAAGGATAGACCTCTCACTGCTTCTAGCCAGGGCAATTAGGCAAGAAATATAAATTTAAAACATCCAGATTGGAAAGGAAGAATAAAATTATCTCTATTTACATGCTCTTACACATAAATCCTAAAGAATCCATTTTAAAAACACTAGAAGTTAAAAATTCATCTAGCAATGTTGCAGGAAACAAGATCAATATATAGCAACCATTTATATTTCTATACACCAGTGTTATTCACATCAAAATCCAACCTAGATTTTTTTCAGAAATTGATAAAGTGATGCTAAAATTCACATGGAAATTCAAGCGACCCAGAATATCTAAAACAATCTGGAAAAAGAGAGAAGAATTTTAGCACTCACATTTCCTCATTTTAAAAAATTACTACAAAGCTACAGTAATCCAGACACTGTAGTACTTGTATAAGGACAAACACATAGATCAGTGACTTAAAATAGTGAGTCCAAAAATAAACCCTTACATTTATGGCCAACTGATTTTTGAGAAGAGTGCCCCAACAATTTAATTTGGAAAGAATAGTATTTTTTAAATATAGGGCTAAAATCACTGGATATCCATACATTTTCAGAAAAATTAATACACAGTGGAACATAAACCTTAATTTCAGAGGTAAAACTACAAAAATCTTGGTGGCAACATAATCTTCATGAACTTGTGTTAGGCAAAGCCTTACAGATACAACACCAAGAGACTAAGCAACAAAACAAAAATTATGTAAATTGAACTTCATCGAAATTAATAATTTAGTGCTTCTAAGGATACCATCAAGAAAGTGAACCCACATATGGGAGAGAGTATTTGCAAATTATAAACTTGAAAAAGCCTTGTATATAGAAATATAAAGAATATTTATAATATAATAATAAAAAGACAAATAATTCAATTAAAAATGACAAATGGTTGAAATACTCATTTCTCTAAAGTCTTTTAAATGGTCAATAAGCACAGGAAAAGATACTGAACATCTGTATGCCAGGGTTCTCCAGGGAAACATAGCCAACGACTGATTGGGTGAAACTTCTGTCACTGATGAAGGCAATCTCCTTCATTGATTGCAGATATAATTAGCCAAAGATGCAGTCAAATTACTGATGATTTAAATTAACGAAATATCTTCGCAGTAACAATCAGGCTAGTGCTTGCTTGACCAAAAAACTAGACACCAAAACCCAGCCAAGTTTACACATGAATTTAACCAACACAACAACATTGGCCATTTAGGGACATGACAATCAAAATCACAATGAGATAAACTTTACTTCCACTGAAAGCTTGGTTTAACATATAAATTTGTTTTGACAAATTTTTAAAAAGACAATAACAAACGTTGGTGAGCATATGGAAAAACTTAATACCTCAAATATTGCTGGTACATAGCTGTGCAGACACTTTGGAAAACTTTTTGGAAGTTCTTCAAGCTGTTAATACACATACCATATAATTAACCATTATAAAGTGTACAATGCATTGGATTACACTGTGTACACAAAGTTGTGCAACCATCAACACAATATATTAATCATCCCCCCCACAAACAAAAAAAATCAGTGCCCTTTAGTGTCTTTTCCAATTCCCTCCCCATCCCCTGTCCCATTGCTAGGGAACTACTAATCTACTTCAGTCTCTATAGATTTCCCTGTTCTCAACATTTTGTATAAATGGAATTATATAATATGTGGTTATTTGTGATTGGCATAATGTTTTCAAGATTCATCCATGTTATAGCATGCATTGATACTTGATTTCTTTATACTGTTTAATAATATTCCATTGTGTGGATTTACGTTTTATTCATCTGTTCCTCAGCTGACAGATGTTTGGGTTGATTCCACTTTTTGGCTATTGTTACAACCCAGCTCTGGAAGGTCGGGGCAGCGTCAAGACCGATGGACTCACTTGGTGCAGGTGTCAGGCATAAGCTTTATTTATTGGGACTTACCAACAGGAGAGGGTCTTTGGCAGCAGCAGGCCAAAGAATGAAGATAGTGCTCTGCAAAGAGGTGGGAAAATGAGGGGCAATATGTAAGATCTCAGAACAAAGACATTTCATAACAGAGTTTCTGCGAGGGTCACACGAAACACATAAATGGGGGCTGGTGATGTCACTGTAGGAAGGAATTGTTCATCCTGGAGAAAATTACAGTCTACCATACCACCTCTATATTGTTCTCCTGTGAGGAGGTTATTACATTTTAACTTGTGTCCTGGGGCATGCAGGCGGCTGTGTACTGTGGCCAAGTTTCCCTTCGGGAGAAGTAGGCAGGGTTGGGACCTACTGGGCCCCCACAGCTACTATTAATAACCCTTCTATCAATATTCACGTTCAAGTTTGTGCATGGACATATGTTTTCATTTCTCTTGATATATACCTAAGAGTGGAATTGCTGTGTCATATGACATTTCTATAGGTAAAGGATCTAAGGTCAAACTACCCTATCTTCAGTCACTGTTCCTGTTTCCCCTTCATCTGTAATACAAACCTAACTCATTTTATTATAGGCCTGATATCTGTCAATACAATGACTTCACTTCCCTTGAGGTAGAGCCTAAAATCTCTTTTCCAAAAAGCTGTTTGTTGATTGAATTAAATTCTTAAACAAGCATATGTATACATTTTTAAGTGAATGGCGTACATTACATTGCATACATCAAAACTGAAAGTCTAAAAAATTGTCCTTAACAATTGAAAGTAGATATGAAAGTAACCAGCAATAATTTGTTCTCCAATTTCATAAAAATATCTACACCTGTATACTCCCTCAACTAAAAAGCTCAGGAAAGTTTTAATTCTTGAGAGTAATTCCATATAATTTATTTTGACTATTTTTTCTCATTTTCTATTATGATTCCATATTAATTTATTGTTATCTTACTTTCTATTTCACTACTTCCCACATGTGATATGTCCTATTCCCACTGAGGCTCTTTTAGAAAATCTCCGACTATAAGACATTATTTATTTTAATCTTGTAGTGGGAAATCAATGTGTATTTTAACCCTTTTAAGACACAGAGGCAAGAGAATTCAAAGCTAATTTTCCCTATCTCCCTTTCTATATTAATTTGTGTATATTTTAGTTTCTGCCGCTTAGATTCACATATTTGAGACTTTAATTCAGATTAACATGGGGATAGAGGTATGATGCAACATGTATGTTTTGGTAGCATGGATTGTGATTAGAAGTTTGAAGTTCTTGAGTCAGTTGTAGTTTCCTTATTTCAACAAGGTGCTTCAAATTTCAGCAACTTCTTTTTGAAGGAATGAAGAAATGAAGGCAGCAAGATCCTGAAGCTACCAATGCCAGTCTGGTGGAAGCTTGTTCTTCTAAACTTACCCAACATGGCAGAACTGATGGCAAATTTCATGGCTTAATTATGGAATTATCTCAGCTGTGTTCCTGGGTACTTTCCTGACAATAGACAAAATTGTTAGCAGCCACCGTGAAGCTAACTAAGGTAATTAAAAACATTTATTAAATATAAACTCTCTGGAGAAATTTCATAATCTGCAGAAATTTCAGGATAATGAAGATAAAATAATTACACATTGTGTCATCAAATAAAAATGCCATTGGTAGCAGTTTAGAACATATTTCCTTCTTGTCTCTTCTTTTTTCAAAAGTATATATTTTACATAGGTATAATTACAATATAGAAACTATATTGTAAACTACTTTTTTATAAATCAGTAAGAATTTCACATCATGTAAACTTCTAAAAATTACAGTTAATTGCTGCATAGTAAGAGGGAATGCTTCTTTCCATTTACAGTATTTAATACAAGTGGAGCAAATTTCTAAAACACTCCTGTCATTTTGAAACACTCTTTACTCTCTTCCATGAAGATGGAACAAATTGCCTTGCTTATTACCTCATTCATTCATATCTTCACTCCTTCAGTCATCATATATTTTTGAGTATCTGTAACATGCCAAGAACTGTTTCAGATGTTGGGGAATGTGTAATAAGATCAACAGAACAAAAGAAAATCCTTGCTTCATGGAGCTGGCACTTGGGGTGAGGTGTGAGAAGGAAGACAGGCAATATACAAAATAACTAAAATATTGTAGTTGAGATAATGACAGGTGCTAAGGAGAAAATAAAGAATGTTAGAGGGGTGGATCACAGAAATTGCAATTTCAGACAGGACAGTCAAAAGAGATCTCATGAAGAAACTAGCATTTGAATAACACTGAATGGGCCAGAAAAACAGTGAGAGAATGAGCCGTGGGGCTATCTGGGCAAGAGTGCTCCAGGTGGAGAAATGCAAAAGTCCTGAAGTGGAGGATTACTGCTATGTTAAATAAAGAAATAAAGAAAAGGGAAAGAAAAACAAACGCTATGAGGTGGTTCAGAATGACATAATATATTGAAAATTTTTTCTGCTTATAGTCCCAGTATGTAAATCAGTTAATACTCCTGATATTAAATTAAAAATACCCATTAAGGTTTTCCTTCAAAAAAATTTACCACAAAAAGGATGGGATTATATACTCTTTTTAAAAACAGTTTTATTCACACATTATAATCTATCCAAAGTGTATAATCAATGGATCTCAGCATAATCACAGAGTTTTGCGTTCATCACCACAATCAATTTTAGAACATATTCATTGCTCCAAAAAGAAAAATCCAATATCCCCTTATTATTGGCATTTCGCATTAGTATAGTATCTTCTAACAATTGATAAAAGAATATTACAATATTACTGTTAACTATAGTCTGTAGTTTGCATTAGTTGTGTTTTTCCCATATTCAACCCTATTATTAATACCATGTACTGGTCTTGTACATTTGTTCTAGTTCATGGAAGAACATTCTTATATTTGTACTATTAAGCACAGTTATCATCCACAACAGGGATCCCTATGTTATGCAGTCCCAAGTTTTATCCTCTATATGTCCTCTTACATATATCTTAACAGTATCATTTTTATGCATAATTTTGGCCAAATATCTAAATGTACTTATTTGCAACAATAAAAGAGATTAATCCGTTGGATAGAACAAGTCAAATAAAAGATCAGAACAAAATAAATAGCACAATGACTGAATTCTTTATTGTCCAAAGTTATTTAAATATTTACATAACAAAGTACATGTGACTATATATATTTCAGCCTTCTCGAAAATGTGCAAAGGTAATTTTTAATTTTTTTTAAAGTTGCAGAGTTGCATTGACTAATCCCTTTGAAATATTTTTCACCTATATTATTTAAGAAAGCTAAATATTATTCCTAATTATGATATCAGCTAAAAAGCAGTTAACATTATCAAGTTTAATTTCATGAGAAAATTAGGTTGCAACATCCACTGGTCATCCATACAATACAATACTTTTTAATATCTGTTATGGTTTGAAGCTGTATGTACCCCCAGAAAATATATTCTTAAATTTAATCCATTCTTGTGAGTGTAGGACCTTTTGATGAGGTTCAGTTAAGGTGTGGCCTAGCCCAATCAGGATGGATTTTAATCCTATTACTGGAGTCCTTTATAAGCAAAATGAAATTTGTACAGAGAGAGAAAGCTATAGGACATAAGAAGCTGAAATCAACAAGACCTGCAAAAAAAGAAAGAGGTCAGGAGAGGCCACCATGTGCCTTTCCAAGTGATAAGCTAAGGACCAAAAATAGCCAGCAACCAGCCCCAGAACACCAGTCTTCAGGGAGAAGACATCACCTTGATGCTTTGATTTGGAGATTGTTTTGGTCTCAAAACTGTAAGCTAATAAATTCCCGTTGTTTAACCCAAGCATGAACAGTCTAGGAAATTAAAACAACATCCAAAAAAAGCCTATGTCCAGTGTTTATGGCTGTCTTTTTCTTTCTTTATAGCACTTCTTTGTGCACTGACATAGTTAATAGCAATGGCTACTCCATAAGTTTACCACATCTATACCATGCAGAGAATTTTAAAAAATATTTTGTTAGTTTTTTAAACTTCAAAATATTGCGAAGTTTCTTATTATTTTCTTTGAACAATGAGATATTTGTTTAACTGGTTATGGCATGCTAATAATGACCTTTTCACAGACTGTGACAAAAAAATAGACATAATGATGTACACTTTTCTCTTTCAAAATGCATCTCCTACCTTAGTGCAGCTTCATTCAGGATATCATTGTTTATATGACTATTTAATTAAACCAATTATCACAAAATGATCCCAATTTCTACATTACAGTCCTTTCCTTTACTTAGTAGTGCTCAGAATTTACATCCTCTTGACAATTAGAACTCCAAAACAGTTACTAAACGCTTTTATAACTGGTTTTCATTAGTTCATATTAAACGATTCATTGGCTTGATTTTCACTTCAGTAAGCCTCCTCATAAAATCTGGTTAGACATGATGGTGATATAGCACATGAAAGGAAATGAATTAATATATCAGCAAAAACACTGCCAAGCAGACTATTTTTAACACATTTTATTATCTCTTGGATATACTTGTCATTCATATGAAAGATATATCAAAATAAGGAGAGAACTCTAAGTAGTTTTAAGACTGAAGGGATGAATTGACACACAGGTTCTGCTTTCATTTACAGAGGCAGGTGTGTAGTCAGCAAGTCTCTCTTGAGAGGCATTATTCAGTGGACATCCTAGTATTATAGAAATTTCCATTAACGCTCCGGCAATTAAGGCTTTTATAGGATTTCCTTATTTGAAGCCATAATTTCATATAGGTACTAAGGTTTGTGATGTGTATTTGTGGGTATATGTGTGTGTGTTTGGTTGATTTTAACTTTTAGAAAGATGCTGAAAGCAAACTCAGATTTATTATGGAATATGAATGTCTTTGTGCATGGCACATGTCTATATGTATAAATAATACAGATGAAAATACATCTGTACAGTCAGAAATATGTCTTTTTATATTTGACAGCATTGATATAAATTAGTATGTAATTTAAGAATTTAGTATTTCTAAATAATATATCTTTAAAATTTTGAATCATTAGAACTTAAAAGAATTTACTGAAAATATTATTAATTTTAATAAAAGTTGAAGAGAAAACATGTCTCCATGATTTAAATCTAAGTAAATCACTTCTTATAAAGAGGGTCAGTTATGAATATGATTTAAATACTTTTGTAAATTATTGTCCTCAAGTCATTAATAATAGACATAGAATATTTTACATAGCCTAAGATATCAATATTTTTGTAGCCCCCAAAAGCTATGTGCATTTGTAAGGGCACAGATATGATGGACTATACATTAACTCACCAAAGGTAAGTTGCTTTCATACTTTTCTATCAGAAATACAACAGTAGTTTTATGTTTGTAAATTAAATTAGGTATATCCCCCAAAATAACAAATGCATCTTCATTTCACAGTGATGTGAAAGCATATCTGCCTTCCTGTGACCAAATATAAATGTGTGATCAGAAGCCTCTTGGAAGAAGTTGTGTTCTATTTTTTATTTTTTACTCTTTTACCCCAGGGTGGTTCATTGTTAGGAGTTCAATAAAATTTGTTGAATGATCATTTACTGTTTTTGCTCTTGCTGCAGAGATTGTCCCCTGGTTTCTTAACCATTGAGCTTAAGTGTTCATTAGAACTTTCTAACTGTTCTTTTCTCTCTAGTATCCATTTATATTCCCATCAACTCCCAATGGCTTCCCCCAAATTCTCTTTAAATATGCATCCAAAAGCTATATCTCCAAACTCAATTTTCCCCATAAATTCTAATTTTTCCACTGAATCACTTTTTCTCTGTGTATTTTGTAAATTTCAAATTTGGTATAACCATAAAGAACCCAGGACTTGTAATCAGAAGACTTGATGTAAAGACATGGCTCTGCTAAGCATGTCATGCATGTGTCAATTTGCCCATTGGTTTACAAGATCAGTCTTCTTATTTGACTTCCTACTTGACTGTCCCTGTCATCCCTCTAATCAAGCCTGCTTCTAAATTACATTTTTAAAGCACAGCTCTGATTAGGGCACTCCTTTATGCAGAAAATTCTCATGCCTTCTGTTTATTCCAATGTCCAAATTCCAAACTACTTTGCCTCATATTTAAGACCACACCTACTTTTTCTTATTTTACTCATTTGACCTCAATCTCTCTATTCATTATGTTTTTGTAAAATTGTATATTTTTGTTCTGCATATGAGTCATCAAGATTTCTCTCTTTCAAACCTCCTCCCACTTTGTTTCTATCACTTTGAAAGTCATTCCTCTACAACTCAATGTGTTCAAATCCTGTCTTACAAAGCCCAGTACATATGGTGTTTGTTCTGCTTCTCTGAGAAACAAATGCCAAGGTGTTATTAGACTTGTAGATTTTATGGGCAAAATGCCTATGAAAGCTAAAGAAGTAGGAGAAGGAGAAGGCAAGGACATGCAAGTCTGAACTATGTGAAGGGGAGGTAGAAGAAAGTAGGATCTGGTAGGAAAAGTATCCTACTGTAGCACATTCATGTAAAAGTGTCAGCCAGGCAAGGAGTCGGCAATTCAAAGTCTTCCGTTAGAAAAACCCTGCATCTCAAAGGAAGGGGCCTGAATTAGAAAAATCACAGTGCTCAGACATTGTTTGCTGGCAGACCATGGAAAAAGTGACCTTCACTCCAACATGGTGGTAGATCCTTAAATTCAGCTGCTGGGATTTTCAGTCAACCATTCTTCCCTCCTCAACATGGCAACTACCATGACATTTTCACTCATCCTTCCACTCAACCATCATAATAATTTAACCCCAAGACTCTTAAGAAACTTATCACTCTAAACCTCAAATTTAGTTACATATGTCATAACTTTCCTATTAGACTGTAATGTCCTTTAGGAGATAACCATTTCTCATTCATTTTTTATTTTTTCTAATGCATGGATAGCACTTTGAAGTACAGCTGTAGGATAGGTAACCATTTTTTAGGTCTGAGAAAATAAAAGCTATCTGAGGAAAAATTGGAAAAGACCACTTCTTGGTTATCTATTCATTTGTAACAAACTATTCTAAAACTTAGTGGTTTGGAACAAAAAAAATTTATTATTTCTCATAATTATGTGGATTGGTGGATTGGCCAAGATGTTCCTAACTTTACATGCTATCACTGGGCTGGATAAAAGGTCCAAATAGCTTCATTCACGTGGCTGACAGTTGGGCTGTCATCCATAGACCTCAGTTCTCTTTCCTGGGGACCATGCCACATGGCTGCTTGACCTTCCTCATATCATGATGACTGGGATCCAAGAAGGATATCCCAAGAACACAGAATAAAGTCTGTTGTTAGTGTTTCATTGACCTAAACTAGTTACATGACCATGCCCAGAATATAAACTGAGGGGATTCACAAGGGTGTGGCTATCAAGAGATATGTATCCCTAGAGACTACCGAAGTTCAGCTACCTACACGCCACTTAGATATTACATAGGAAAATGGTTCATCAGAATTAAATTCTTCAAGTAATTGCAAGGCTGTAATAAAATGATAAATGAAATAAGAATAAAAAGATAGGATTTTGAAAAATGTTTGAAAGAAGTTGACAGGCTATATGATCCTGAAGTCCACTTCCTTTGTTTATTATACATAACATTTTTTTATTACATAACCAGTTTTCCATGACAGTAACATAAGTCTCTCCAGAGGACTTAAGCAAACTGAACTCTAATGAAAGATGCCCAGGGTAGAGACAGAGTTGTTAAACACCCATAACATACTCACACACATTTTGTTCCTTGAAAATCTCATACTTCAATAATGAGCACAAAATTCTCACATAAACCGCATTTTGTTAAAAAGTCCAAGGATTAAGAATAGTAATTGAAAATCCTGAATATAATGAAAAATAGGAAGAGAAAATATGAGATATTAACATGGATGATTTTAGTGCTTTTGTCGCATTTCATTCCTGAGTGTCCTCAGTCAAATACAGCTATACAATTAACAAAATCGAGTAGAGAATGGATCAAGATAAACTTCTAGAAAATTATTATAGCATTTAAAATCAGCAGAGTTTCAAGTTATAGAGCAATTGCCCCAAAGGGATTCACTTTGCCCCAAGCTGACTAGAGTTAGTAATGATGGACCCTTAGGCTTTTTCTTAAATTTTGAAATGTAAGATACAAAAGGCTAAAGAAGTAAAACAAATCATCAAGATATCTTTGCTTTTAACCGGAGTTACATCAAGGCAATAAAATAGCCTTTGTTTTTATTTGATAAACAGAAGCTGAAATAGAAATGTATTTATATCTCTGATTATTATGAAGTGGGAAAATATTTTTAGCTACAAGAAGGAAGCTGTGCCCTCAGGATCTAGAAGAGTGTTTGATTTATAGTTTTGTCAATAATATCTGTTTAATAAATAAATTAGTAAAAATCAGTCTCGTTATTTAGTAGAGAAAATATCTTGTAACACAGGATTTTCAAAGGGAGAAAATAGAAATGAAGTCTAGAGAGTGCTGTATTTTCTAGAAACTGAAATTTCCCACCTAATATAACTAGACATGTGAATAAATGTAAGTTGAGGGTAAAATTAAATGGCATTTATCAATAATTCTAAAGAATGGCAATTCTTATCAAATACCACCAATCATACAAATTAATGTTCACAGTGATAGACTCTAAATGTTCATTTAGCTGTCAGAGGACAATGACCAGTTGTAATTCTTATCCTAGATATGACTTTTATGGATCATTTTTGATGTAACAATGTTGTGAATGCTGAGGCAAAAGCCTTCCCATACTGCAGCTTCTGCATTAATTGTAGACTAGGTTTTGATCTATTTCCTACCTCATTGTTGCTAAGAACATGAAATTGTACTACTCATGCCTCCACACAATGTGACTTGCCATTGAGGCATACTTTAATGTGTGAAAATACGTATTTCCTTTTATTTGAGAACAAATTACTGAAGAAAATAATTCATTATATATATTTTTTAAATTTTATTTTGAAAGAAACTTTAGATTACATAAATGTTACATCAAAAATATAGGAGGACTCCCATATACTGCACCCCCTTCCCATCCTGCACTTTCCCCCATTAACATCTTTCATTAGTGTGTTATAATTGTTAGAATTGATGAACATATTGAAGCATTGCTACTAACCATGGTCTATAGTTTACATCAGAGTTTATACTTTGCCCTGCACAATTTTATAGGTGTTGAAAGAATGTTTAATGGCGTGGTTCCATAATTGTTATGTCATGCAGGACAATATCAATGTCTAAAAAAATGCCCCCATATTGCACCATTTCTTCCCTTTCCCTCCCCTCAGAACCTGTTGACCACTGCCTTTATATCAATATTACAAGTTCTTCCATTGCTAGAATAATAATAAGTCTACTTTAGTCCATAGCTGCATTCTCCCCTTATGTTTGTTCATTTCTCAATCTTGAAGATTTGGGGATGGAGAGGACCACTCCGTTTCAGATTGAAAGAGGACATAGATCCTATGGGACAGATGGATGGAACAGTCTTGCTTGCAGTTGTAGATACCCTCTGTCTTTTGGAATGAGAGTTGTCCATCATCATCCTTTTGTTAGCTGTCCTGAGTGGGTCCGATGAACTGGAGAGTAGGTGTTGTAACTCTGCTGAGATTCAGGGCTCACCTGGCATATGAACATACTGAAGATTTAAATCTCTGGGACAAGTCTGTATATTTTAAAGCACCCATTTCTAAGGCATTCATAATGCTCCGGGGGCAACCACTTATAATATCTCTGAAAGGAAAAGGTCACATACTCTTGTCCTCATGTAGCTCTATGGAACAGTTTGTTGATTTGTCAATGTCAGTCAGAGAACTGGGTTGAGAACACAGCTTGCTGCCCACAACTCTATAAGACTTCTAGCACAACTATCATAAACCTCATATTTAAAGCACTGAAAAGCATCATACCTCTAACATGTTTACTCATTTTAAACTGATATTATTAATTCAAAATTCATTCATTTCAAATATTACATCAGGCATTAGAAATAAACATGAAATATTTATCCACATGTAAAAAATGTTTTACTGAAACTTCATAAATTATAATTATGAAATGATCTATAATATTATATAATATATCCTGAATTAAATTGCATATACCAACAAAATTTAATGAAAATATTTCTTTTGATACATAATAAAATTGTAAAAGATTTAATTGCTTAAATATATTTTGATATTTATTGTATATTTACCTAAAAAACTGGAACAGTTTTGTCAACAACATAATAATATATGCCTATAAATAATAAATGTTAATTATGTACATAACAAAGAGATGGTTCCTCATTTATAAGACGCATTTCAAAATCTGCTTAAAATATATTTGTCTAAGTCTTAAATATATGGGAATATATTACTCCTTTTATAAATTTATGTGCAATTTTTACAGATATACAGAAATCATAAAAATATTTAAGTGCTTCATGGTCATATCCTTGAAACATGTTAAACATCTTTGCAAAAATCAGTGTGAAAATCACTGTAGAAAGAGGCATAAACTCTTCTGATAAACAAGTCAGTTTATTCAACATGTAATATTAACTCTAGTAGAACATGATTAAACATAATTAGATACTCCTAACAGCATAAGCCTTGAATAATCCTTCTTGATATTTCTTTGAAATTGTTAAAGCATTTGAAAAATTAAATATTGTAAAGGATTATGTTCAAGTTTTTTAATCTTTTTTTACTAGTAATACTTTGAATATCATTGGCAGTGAGACTTGACTAAATAAAAGTTGCTCCTTATCAAGGAAGAACAGAGACCAAATTGTTAACCTAAGTTTTACTGTGAAGGATACTTTTTTAAATGTCAAATAGGCAATCTATAACTTGATTAGCTATTAGAAAACAGCTCATTTAAAAATAAGTATATGTACTAAATAGAAATACAGGATTTGTTAATACTAATATATTTGTGAATTATTGTTTCAAATTCAGTTATTAAAGCCATTGATAATATCAATGAAGGTAAATTTAGCTTGAGTAATAGGAGTTTCCACTTCTGGACAATATGGCATAGAATTCTTGCTCACTGTTCTTTCTGTTAACTACAAGGAAAAGCTCTCGAAATAATACAACAAATAAACATAAGAAGACTCTGAAAGATGAGAAGAAAGTGTACTGCAGGATTTGAGGGATGACTCTGCAGTGAGTTCCCTGAGTTATCTTTCTGCTCCACACATATCTAGAATGTGGATGGGAGCAGACACAATAAAGAAATGTTACCAGACACAGACAAAATTGTCCCCCCAAAAGACTGATCTCTAGACAAAAAGAGCAGAAAAAAATCTTTCTTCAGCCTACTTCACAGGAAAAACATGCTTTTACCATCACTACTACCACCACCTCATGATGTGGTATCATCAGAGGTCAAATGGGGAGCTTAGATTTCCACTGCACCTGGGTGGTAGTAGGCAGGGCTCTGCCTTCCATGTTGGGGTAATGTCAGCAGAGGCTAAGTTGGGACCCTGAAACCTTCTCTGCATTGGCAAGATAGACTTCTTATCCTTCCCCCTAGACAGTTAAATGGATTTCAGGGAGAAGGAAATTAGATAAAGGACTTTAAACCTGTATATGAAGTCTTGGGCAGACTCCTGAACAATCCACATGAGAAAATGACCAGAGTTAACATGGCAAAAGATTTTAGAGCTAAACGACAGTGTGGAATGCCACCAAGGTTTTCAAATTAGCTTCTGGGTACCACACAAACAAAACAAACAAAAAATAGCACTGCAAAGACATTGAATTCACAAAATTGGCCATAATTTGTCTGATAAACCTCACAAGGTGACTTGTGACTGCCTGATAAAATATATTAAAATAAGATCCAGAACCTTATAAAATTATATCCCAAATATCCAGAATACAATTGAAAATCACTTGCCATACCACCAACCAAGAAAATACCAAACAGAATAAGAAAAGATAATTAAGACATGCCAACATTGAGATGACTCAGCAATTGGAATTATTCGACAAGGATTTTAATGCAGCCATCATAAAAATACTTCAGTGAGCAAGTACAACTATTTTTGAAACAAAGGAAAAATAGAAGATAAAAAGGAGCAAAATGGGAATAATATAATGGAAATTTTTTTTTTAATTTAAAAAATAAACCTCACCAGATGGGGTTAATAGCAGAATGGATATGATAAAAAAAAGAACCAATTAATTTGAAAATTAGTCAATAGAAATATTCCAACCTGAAAAACAAAGATAAAATAAACTGAAAATAATGAGTGGAGCTTCAGGGACAAGTATATAATAACAAACCATCTAAAATTCATATCATTGGAATCCCAGAAGAACAGTAAAAGAAATTACGGGGCAGAAAAATTATAATGAGACCTAAATGGAGGTAAGTTTTCTAAACTCTACTCAGTCTGATAAAATATTGATAGCAGTAATGACTGTTATAAATTATGCAAGTATATTATACTATTGAGGGCATCCACATATGAAAAAAGCAAAAATATATACTCAAATAATTAATAATGGAATTCAAATAACCAATAGAAAGGTAATAAATCGGAAAAAGAGGAATAAGTAAAAGAGTGAACAAACATCTAAAAAATCACATAGAAGGCTTAAGCCCTGATATATTAATAATTTCATTAAGTGTAAATGGCCTAAATAAACCATGACAGAGATGAGGAGTGTAGATAAGTAAAATGAGACCCAACTACATGTTGTCCAAAAATATGTAATAAAACTTATTTCAAATATAATTATATATGTAGGTTGAAAGTAAAACAAGTTATTCATGAAAGAATTATTTAAAAAATATATTTTGGTGTTTTGAAGCTGTATGTACCCTCAAGAAAATATGTTCTAAAATCTAATCCATTCCTGTGGGTGTGAGCACATTATAAGTAGGACCTTTAGATGAGGTTACATCAGTTAAGATGTGGCCAAGTCCAGTCAGAAAGGGTCTTAATACTATAATTGAAAGCCTTTATAAGAAGAATGGAATTCAGACAAAATCAGAGAAAGCAACAGAGGGAGCAGCCATAAGCTGAATGAATGAACATCAATGGAACATGTGAGATAAGGGAAAGAAGAGGAGATGTCACCATTTGCCTTGCCATGTGACAATCTAAGGACCAAAGATCTACAGCAGCTAGCTACAGAATGCGATAATCTATGGAACGAAAGCATCAGTTTTTTTATGCTTTGATTTGAACTTTTTCCCAGCCTCATTCCATGAGAGAATAAATTCCCATTGTTTAACCTGCCACATTTCATGGCATTTGTTTGAGCAGCCTAAGAAACTGAAACAGTTATTAACATCAGATAAAATAAATTCAAAGCAAAGAAAAGAGGCACATAACATAATGATAAAAGGGTCAATTACCATGAAGACATAACAATCCTAAATTAGTAGGCACCAAACAACTGAACTACAAAGTCCATGAAACAAAAATTGATAGATTTTGTGACAGTTTTCCATTTACTTTAATCACAGGCATGGTAGTACCAACAGAGGTGCTAGATGATCTCCTGTATTCCCAGCAAATTCTTCTTACCTCCGTTGTGTAGTGACTGAGATAAGAGGCCCAGAAGGAAACAACCCCTATGACTGGTTGCCCAAGCTGAGCTCTGGGAAACTGTATGTATTAGTCTGCCAAAGGGGTGTTGATGCAAAGTACCAGAAATCTGTTGGCTTTTATAAAAGGTATTTATTTGGGGTAAAAGCTTACAGTTCCAAGACCATGGAAAGTCTAATTCAAGATGCCATAAAAGGTACTTTCTCACCAAAGTCAGCTGTCACGTGTTGAGGCAAGATGACAGAAAATCTCTGCCTGGTCTTTCAGGGATTCCTATATCAGTCTCTTGTATAGGACTCATTTCTTTGCAAGCCTTCTCAGCTTCTCAGCTGCTCTGTTCTCTTCTGCTGCAAACTTTAAGGTGAATGGCTCAACTCTCCCCAGGGCCACAGAATCAAACATGACAGAGCTCTCTTTCTTCCCTGTGTCTGCTTCTGTGTGACTTCTTGAGTCAGTCTGTTTATATATGCCAAAGGGGGCAGGGAATCAACCTGAGCTACACCTTATATGAGAAATCCCAATCAGAAGCCCTAAATTCATTTTATCCAGTAAACTTTATCAGAGATCCCCTCACCGAATTTGGTACAATCAAAGGGCATCACACCCAGAGGAAGAGACCAGTTTACAAACATAATCCTTTGCTTTTTGGGGTTCATGAATAATCTCAAATTGCCACACAATAGATTCTGGAGAGGAAGGCAGAGACCTCAGCAGAGGTTGCCCACCACCTTGATTCACCAACATGGCAACACACCAGGATCAACAGCAGCTGACTTTGGTACTCAGAGACAGGGAGGGAAGAGATTGAAGAATCTCTGATGGTACCTTCGTTTGGACATTTCATGGCCTCAGAACTGTAAGCATTTCTCTAAATAAATCCCTTTTATAAAATATATATATTTGGCAAATTAAAGAGAAGTTGGTGCCAGGAGAGTGGGATTGTGCTGCTGCAATCACCAAAAATGCTGGAACTGTTTTAAAAATGGGTAAGGAGCAATTTTTGGAGGAATTGTGAGACGGCTGATAGATAAGGCCTAGATTGCTTTGAAGAGACTGTGTGTAAAAATATGGACAATAAAGATAATTCTGATAAGGCCTTAGAAATTATGGCTGGAGAAAAAGCGATCCTTACTTTAAAGTGGCAGGGATCTTGGCAATATTTACTCCTGATGTTAGATGAAAGGCAGAATTTTAAAATGACACATTTGAACATTTAACTGAGGAGATGTCCAAATTAAAAGTGGAAAACGCATCCTTGCTTGTCTTTGCAGCTTATAGTAAAATTTAAGAGGAAAGCTGAGAATTGTACTCCTAGGTACAAAGTAACCAGAGGTTAATGATTTGGAAAATTCCAAGCTTCTAGAAAACAAGCCCCTAGAAGATAGTGCCCCAAGTGAGGACCTAACTGAACTGGGAACCAGGCATCCATTTCAGTGCAAGTCAGGGTTGGGAATGCAGCTATCCAGGAAACTTATATTCTGAATTGGATCCCTATTTGCTGCATGATAAACCAACAAGTTTTTTTGTGAAGTCTGTATAAATGAAACCACTGTCAGCCTGGACTAAATGAGGGGAGAGATTGAAGGAAAAATTACTTTAAGAGGAAAAATGTGCAAGCTAAGGTCGGGACTTAAGATATCTTCTTGTGACAAGAAATGAACCCCACCTATGTGGAAGGAAAGGGTGAGTTTTCTTTGGCATTTGGAAAGGATGGATCTTCCAGCCATTGTTCATGGAAAGTTTGGCCACCCCAGGCTACAAAGAGCATGGAACACATTCCCAGTGGTTAGGGAGAGTTAGATCACCACCCAACGGTTCTGAGGGGATTGGGCTTGTAAGCCAGAGAATAGGGAGAATGTTGTCACCACCTCACTGTACTAAGGAGGTTGAAGCTGTCCCCAGAGATTGGGGGAAGTGTAAGAACATTGGGGTAAGAACATTACCCCAATGTTCTTGGGGGATGAGGTCTGGAGCTCAGCCACTACCCAGATACTTGATGAGGGTGGAACCCAGAAGATTGCCACTGGGCAAGCCCATGGAGGGCAAGCCCATGAGGCCCTGAGGAGAAGAAATAATCTTTATATAGATGACTTTCAGATTTGAAATCTAATGGAGTATGCCCTGTAGGTTTTCGGAACTGTTTAGGACCTGTGATGCTTGTTTTCCTTCCAATTCCTCCATACGGTCATGCTAATGTTTATGCTATAACTGTCCTTCCTTCGTATATTGGAAACATATAACTTGTTTCTTAAGTTTCACAGGTGTAAAGTCATAGGGGAATGTTGCCCCAAGACAAACTGTATGCCTATAACTGATTTTTATGAGATTTTGTACTTCGCATTGTGACTGAAATTATTTAAGGGTTTTGAAATATTGTGATGTAATGAATATATTTTGCATATGGGAAGAACATGTATTTTTGGGATTCAGAATGTGGAGTGTCAGAGTTTGAAGTTCTTTTATGAATCCCAAAAAGAAAAATGCTATGTTTTTATCAATTCTATTCCTGTGGTTTGGGGACCTTTTTATTGGACTACATCAGTGAGGCATGGCTCACCTTGGGTCTCTGCCTTCTTGCTGGAACTGATATAAATGGAGACACAGAACTAGAGAAACACAGAAAGGAAAAAGAAGCTGCCATATTTGATCCTGCAATGTGGGAGAAAGGACTCCAGTTTTGTCTGCCACTGCAGAAAAGCAGAGAAACCCCGAGAGACCATGAAAGGAGGCCCAGAAAGAGATAAGCTCTATCTCCCAGCTGAGTTGTGATAGATGGTAGATTCTGGAGGGGAAGGCAGAGACCTAGGCAGTAGTTGTCCACCATCTTGATTCACCATGTGGCAACACACCAGAGTCAACAGTAGCTGATTTTTGTGAGGAAGCATCTCTGATGGTGCCTTGATTTGGATTTTTCATGATCTCAGAACTGTAAGCTTTTACCCTAAAAAAATCCCATTTATAAAAACCAACCCATTTCTGGTACTTTGCATCAGCAGCCCTTTGACAAACTAATAGAAATGTTATAGCAGTTTGGCATTGTTTATGAATTCCAAAAATAGTTATTGGATTATGTTTGTAAACTGGTCAGAGGTATCACTTTTATTTGATTAAATTATGATTAGGACTTTGATTGGGCCACATCAGTAGGGCGTTAAATCCCTGTCCACCAACTCAAAGAGAAGAGACATGACAAAGGACAGAGTTGGGAGTTTTGAGCTGGAGCCCAGGAAGTAAACACACAGGAGAACAACACAGAAGAATAAAGATGGCTCCTTAGACATGCCAGAAGCCCCAGGGAGAGAGACAGAGCCATTCACCTGATTGTCTACAGCTGGCCTGTGGAGAGAGCACAGCAGCTGAGCCCAGAGAGAAACAGACACCCAGGAAGAGAGGAACCCAAAAAGCCTGAACTCTTGGCAGACATTGGCAGCCATCTTGCCCTAACAAATGGCAATAGACTTTGGTGAGTAAAGTAACTTATGCTTTATGGCCCGGTAACTGTGAGCTTCTACCCCAAATAAATGCCCTTTATAAAAGCCAACAGATTTTTGGTATTTTGCATCAGCACCCCTTTAGCTGACTAATCCAGATGTCAAAGAAAAATTAAGCAAATCCACAATTATACTCAGGAAACTTCATCATACCTCTCTCAACAATTGATAGAACTACTAGGCCAAAATTAGCAAGGATATAGAATAAATCAGCACCACCATTAACCAATACAACCTAATCAGCATCTATAGAACACTTCACCCAACAACAGCAGAAGACATTTTTTTTTCACTAGTAATGGAGCATTCATCCACATAGACATATCCTGGATTATAAAACAAAGTATACAATTTTTAAAGAATTAACATAAATAATATGTTCTCTGGACCCTATAAAATCAGTACAGAAATCAGTAACAGAATGCTGGCAAGAAAATCTCTAAAAACATGGTTATTAAACAACACATTGCTAAAAAATGCATGGTCAAAGATTAACTATCAAGGAATTTTTTTTTTAAACTTGACTGACTTGAATGAAAATGATAATAGAACAATAATAATTTGTGAAATTCAGTCAAAACTGCTGAGAGGAAAATTTTTTTAGCACTAAATATCTACATTAGGAAAATAGAAAAGACAAGAAAGTTTCAAATAATTAATCAAGCTTCCACCTCAAGAAACTAGAAAAGGAAGAGCAAAATAAATCAATAGTAAGAAGGAAAAGGAAATAACATTACAGATAAAAGCAGTAATCAATGACTTTGAAAACAGATTCAACAACTTAGGTGAAATGCACCAATTTCTTGCAAACCATGTGCAATGTGAAATAAATAATATGAATAATACTATAACTATTTAAGAAATTGAAATTGTAGTTAAAAACCTACTAAAAATAAATCACCATATCCAGATAGTTTCACTGGATAATAGTGTGAAAGATATAAAAAAAAAAATTAACACCAATTCTACACAATTGCTTGCACAAAATAAAAGAGGTAGGAATATTTCCCAATTCATTTTATGCATCCAATATTATCCTAATAACAAAGCAGACCAAGACAGTACAAAAAGTTACATAAAAATATCTTTCATGAATATAGATGTAAAAAGCAGTCAACAAAATATTAGCAAATTACATCCAGCAAGAAATAAAAAAGAATTATATATCAAGAACAAGTGTAGTTAATTTCTAGGTATGCAAAACTTCTTCAATATCCAAAATCAATCAATGTAATCGATCTAACAGGCTAAAGAAAAAAAAAATAAATGATAAATCATTAGAAAAAGTATTTGAAAAAATTCAACACCTGCTTTAGTTTGCTAAAGGCTTCCAAGCAATATATCAGAAATGGGTTGGCTTTTACAATGAGGATTTATTAACTTATAAGCCTACAGTTCCAAGGATGAGAAAGATACCTGAATCAAGTCATCATCAGGTGATGTTTTTTCTCTGAGTTGCAGCTGTGGACAGCCAGGTATACTACGGACACAATGGTGGTGTCTGGCAGTCTCTGTCTTCTCCTCTAGGTTCCATTGCTTTCAGCTTCTGGCTGCCTCCAGCTTTCTCTTTGCTTCTGTGGCTTTCTCTCTCTGAGATTACACTGCTTTCAGCTTCTGGCTCCCAGGGCTGCCTCTCTCCATGTCTAGGAGTTTTCCTCTCTGTCTCTGCATATTTCTCCCACTTATAAAGGACTCTAGTAAAGTGATTAAGACCCATCCTCTGTCACAAAACCTAATGGAAAGCCCTTATTGGAAGAATGGGAATAAGGCAAGGATGTCCTTTGTCACCATTTTTATCCAACATCATATTGGAAGTCCTAGCAAGCACAATAAGACAAGAAATAAATATAAAATCATGCAGACTGGGAAGAAGCAATAAAACTGCCCTTACATAGAAATGACATAATTGTCTACGTAGTGTCAAAGAAAAGTCTGTACCAGACAACAATAAATAGATGAGGAGGAGTTGATTCAAACGATATGCATTAGAAAAGAGAAGAGACAAGAAAGTTATTATGAGAGAGAGAGAGAAGAGAGAGAGACAGAGAGACGAAGAGAGAGACTGGTAGCCTATCACAAGAGGGAGAAAGAGAGAGGGCCCAACTCCTCTAAAGCAGAGGTCAGAGAGTTTTGAGCGAAAGGAAGAGTCCTGGAGGGAGAGGTCAAGTAGTGGGATGTGCCATAGACTGCATTTATCATAGATACCAGGTGGAAAATGTTATATTTGGATACTATAAGAGGCAAGGTAAGGGAGGTTGGGGATCTACAGACAAGGAGAAGCCAGTCTAAAGTCAGTCACACTAAGAAAAACTTAAGGCAGTCTTTTGCAGTAACACAGTGGGCGGGGGTGGAGGGTGGGGGGATTCCTTGAACTATGCTGTTTTCCAGGATCACAGGGTTCAGGAAAAATTCAACAAATTCATTAGAAAATCCCAAGGATCCCACAAAAACGTTCCTAAGAATTAAGAAGTAAGTTTAGCAAGGTTGTAGGATATGTGCAGGACACACACAAAAATCATATCTCAATATACTAGCAATAAATATTAGGAAACAAATTTTAAAATGGGATACCATTTACAATATCTCCAAAAAATGAGATACTAAGGTATAAATATAGCAAAACATACTCAGGATCTGTTTGCTGAAAAGAATCTCAATGATGATAAAAAATAAAATTTTAAAAAATCTAAATAAATGGCAAGATGTACCATGATCATGGATTGGTATAATCAACATAGGAAAGATATCAGTTATCCCCATATTGGTTTATAGATTTGATGCAAATTCTATCAAAATACCAGCAAGTTGTATAAACAGGTTTATTCTATAATTTATATAGACAGGCAAAAGAATTAGAATAGTTAAACAATTTTGAAAACCAAGAATATAGAAGGAGGAATCTTTCTTCCAGATTTTAAGACTTATTGTGTATATTAGTCTATGTTCTCTAGGGAAACAGGACCAAGAGGAAATATATATATAATGAGATTTTTAAAATAGGGCTTGGCTCATGCGACTGTGGGAATGGACAAGTCCAAATCCTGTAAGGTAGGCTGCAAGCTGGAAACTCCACTGAAGGTTTTCAATGAATTCCCCAGGAGAAACTCGCTGGCTGAGGTCGAGATGGAAATTCTCTATTCTCTTCCAAGTTTCATTGATATTCAGTGTCTTGTTGCGTGTGGCTTTCTCTCAGTGTGTGTCTGAATTTCATTCTGCTGATAAAGGACTCCAGTAAAAGGTTAAGGCGTATTTTGATTGGGCTGGGCCACAACTTAACTGAAGTAACTTCATCTCATCAAACAATACTATTTACAATGGGTTCATATCCAAATAAATAGATTAAACAACATGTTTTTTGGGGGCTTCCTACAGCTTCAAACCACCACACTACATAACTACACAGTATGGTGTTGACAGAAAGATAGACACAAAAATATATAGAACAGAATAGAGAATCCAGCAAAAGACCTATCCAAATGTACCCAACTGATTTTTTGACACAGATGCAAAAGCAATTCAATGGGAAAAAGATAGTCTTTTCAACAAATTGCTCTTGTCGTAGGCAGAATTCTAAAAATGAATCCAACGATGCTTACTGTTGAATAATCTTCTCCCCTTTGAGTGTGGGTGGAACCTGCGGATATGATGAGATCTCTCTCTTGTGATTTTATTATTTACATGGCAAAAGGGATTTTTTCAGTTGACATTGAGTTAATCAAAAGGTAGATCATATGGGTGGGCCAAATCTATTCATATGGCATTAAAATCAGATTTCTTCTTTGGGTAGCAAAAGAAGAAGTCAGAGAGATTAAAAATATTATTGATGGTTTGCTGGTTTAAAGATGGAAGGAACCACAAGAGAAGATATGCAAGCAACATTAAGGAGCTGAGAGAAGTCCCTGGCTGACAGGCAGGAAAGAAGTTACAAGGAAACCTCTATCAACAATTTGAATGAGTATGGAAAAGGATTCTTTCCCAGAGCCTCCATACAAAAGCCCAGCACAGCCAACATAATTTCAGTGGAGAACTCAGTCAAGTCCACCTAGACCTCTGACTTACAAAACTGCACAAAAATAAATGGATGTTGTTTTAAACTACTAGGTTTGTGGCAATTTGTTATATACCAATAGAAAACTTAACAGTGCTTGAAAAATTGAAAAACCATAGGCCAAAAAAAAAAAAAAAAAAAAAAAAATGAACCTCAGCCTAAACCTCACATCTTATACAAAAATTAATTTAAAGTGGACCAGTGATGTAAGTGTAAAATGTAAAACAATAAAGCTTTTAAAATAGAAGGGAAAATCTTTGGGACCCAAGACTAAGCAAAGAGGGCTTAGACTTGACAACAAAAGCACAATCCATAAAAACAAACATTGATAAATTAGACCTCACTAAAATTTAAAACTTTTGCATTGCAAAAGAGAATGTGAAGTAGATAAAAAGGCAGGCTACAGACTGGGAGAAAATATTTGAAAATCACATATTTGGCAAAAAACCCATTTCTACAATATATAAAGAATTCCCAAAACTGAACAGTAAAAACAACCTACTCAGTAAATGGGCAAAGACATAAATAGATATTCTACCAAAAGAGAATATATGTATGGCAAGTGAACACTTGGAAAGATGTTCTAACATCATTCATAGTTAGGAAAATGCAAATTAAACCCACAAATAAACAACACATAACTATGAAAAGAGGAAATGCTGGCAAGGATGCAGAGAAACTGGATCTACCACACATTCAGGTGGGAATGTAAAATGGTACATCCATTCTGGAAAAATGGTGTGGCAGTTTCTTATAAAAATTGACATATACAAGTCACATAACCCAGAAATTGCACCCTTTATCATTTATCACAGAGAAATGAAAAAGATATCTGTTTTCCGAAACATTCTTAAAAAGAGAGAAATAAAGAAACAAATTAGTGGTTGCCATGCGGTAGAGATAGGGGAAGCATGACTGTAAAGAGGTAGCATGAGTTAATCCATTTGCAGTTATGGAATGGTTCTGTAATTTGATTATGGTGGTGGTTACACAAATCTTTACATGGTAACAATTGCATAGAATTACATGCACATACACACAAGTACATGTAAAATCTGTTGAAACATGAATGCGATCTGTACTCTAGTTAACAGTACTATGCAAAAGTTAATTTCTTGGTTTTCACAGTGTAATATAGTTATGAAAGATGTTACCTTTGAGGGCAATTGTATGAAGGATTCATGAGGCTCTGAACAATTTTTCAACTTGCTATGAATGCATAATTTTTAAGTACAGATTTTATTAAAATATATAATTTCAACTGTCATGAAATTCATTTTCTATCAATCATTTTAGTATATAAAAAACAAAATAAATATTTGTCAATTGAATAAATGAGTATATCTTAGAAAGCAAAGAAAGAAAGAGACGTGGAGGAAGACTCCAAATATATAGAATTTAGTCTTGCCTTCACCATACTAAGTATACTATCTTAAGGAAATAATAAAACATCATATCTGACATTTGTTGAGAACTTACTGCATGCTAGGCACCGTTCTAGGCACTTTTGCTGTTTAATCTTATTTAATCCACACAGTTGCCCTATGAGGTAGATAATGTTATTATTCACATTTATAGATGATTTAACAGTCAGAGTAAGATAGTACTTGGCGGGTTTCAGATCCCAACTAAAGAATCTAACCTCTTAACCACTACACTATATGGTCACTTGATCTGTCTGACCTTAGTTCTTTACCAATAAAATTAAAATACATCTTTTATGTAAAATATTTAGGAGAAATCTTTGAAAAAAGAAATAAACTGCTCCCTCAGGCACAGTAATAATTGAAGTAATAAAATATCAGTTGATCATCTCTGTTTGGAAGATCTTCAAGATTCTTAAAAATGTAAGTTAAAATGCCAAATATCCAGGTTCTAGTCAAGATAGAAAGTAATTGTACTCTGTGAGAGTACAATATTTTCTATAAATACATAGGAATAATACTTAAAAAGTTAAAAGATAAGAATTTTAAAACATGAGACAACCAGTCTAAACCATCAATAGTTTGTATAATACCAAGGAGTGAGCAGAATTGACTGCTGATATCCAGGTTTGTTAGCTTTCAAAGCATTCATGATTTCAGCTTCTGTTAGGAAATCACCCCCAAAAAAATAAATATTGTCTGATAGGAAAGGGGAAAACAGAACCAAACTAACATTTTTAGGATCCTCAAATATACATGTCTAGGGGATAAAAGGGAGAGTTTCTGGAGCACTTATTCCTGATGTAGGAGAAAGATGATAAGATACATTGTTCACCGGGGTAGTCATCAATAAAAAAAAAAAAAAAAAAAAAAACGGAGGTGTGGGAGGTGGGCAACATGGGAATCCCAGTGGGTTCCGTGTAATATTTTAGGTAATCTAAGCACCTCTTAAAATATATGTATATATATATATATATAAATAACATTTTTGTAAGCAAATACACATATATGCATATATATTTATTTATATATCATTTTACAAATGTTTGTATGTATTGTGAGAATTTTGATTTTTACCCATAATAAAAAATAAATAAATAAATAAATAAATAAATAAATAAAGATACATTGTTAACATGGGAGGACCGGCTTAGATAGAAGTATAGATGGTTCATCTAAGGTTACAGATGAAGGCAGAGTATGTGTGCACAAATGCTGCCTAGGTGGGTAGGTATGGTGGAGAATATCTAAAGCATCCAAAAAGGAAAAGATATAAATCTGAATCTTTGAAAATACAACAAGAAAGAGAACTAAATAAAATTTTTGAAAGTATAATGTGTAGATATTGAAAAGAAAATTTACTGACTGAAATAAACTAAAAATATAATAATCAGAGATAAAAGTGGTATAATCAAAGATAATCCTAAGGGGTTTATTTGTAAAGAAGCACAGAAAGATAAAAGGATGAGAAGGATGAAAACACAGTTAAGATCCATAGAAAATAGATTGAGAGTATCCAACTAATGTTTAAAAGAAGTTCCAGAAAAGGAGAGAAGGTAAAGCAAAGTTACAATATTTGAAGATAAAATGACTGAAAATTTCTAAAATTAAAACAGGTATGCATCCTAAAAAAATCTTCAACTAGATATGTCTTAGTAAAGTGCAAAACATGAAGAATAAGAGAAACTACCCATGCATAAAAGATGGATTAGATTGACAGCATTTTTCTTATCAGTAAAAATTGTTTCCAGAAAATAATTATGTAATGTCTTCAAGGAGTTACAAGAAAATAATTATCAACAAGAATTCCATACTCAAAGAGGGTGTAGAACAATTTGCCATGGAGGGACACATTAAAAACATTTGAAGATTTGGAACTTCATTGTGTAATAAGCATACCAATCGTCATATGTAGATATTGAGCATTTGAAATGTGGCTATTCTGAATGCATATGTGCTATAAATGTAAAATACATTCTAGATTTAAAAGATTTAATACAAAAATCTAAGAAAACATAAGCATATTTGTTGATTATATGTTTAAATAGTATTTTGGATATATTGGATTGAATAAAATATATTATTGAAGTTAATCTTACCTGTTTATTTTGCCTTTTTTAATATGGCTATAGAAAATTTTAAGTTACATATGTAGCTCACATTTGTGGCTTGCATTATATTTCTACCCAATAGCACTAACCTAGAGAATTTAACATTCACCACATTCTCTCATGAAAAGCTACTAAAAGATGCCTTTCATTAAGGAGAAACTTGAAACTAGTGGGCTCTAGTAAAATGCAGCCTTTCATGAAAATTTCAACATATTTAAATAATTATTGGTACAAAATTTCAGGAGAACACAGTCTTGACTAAATATAGGCCTTGTTAAAAATATTCTGGTAAAAATTTTGTATTATAATTTTTAGGTTAATGTCTAAAACAACAGAGCTACAAACTATAACTGAGGGAGGGGAAATGTAGAAAGCTTTCTCAAACAAAAAGGTTCAGTAAAAGGCAAAGAGGAATGAAAGGAAAAATATGACACACAGAACATGGTTTTAAAATGTTATAAATAAATATAAATATAAAAATAATAGCATACCTATTAAAAGACAGAACATATAGGTAGAGCAAAGGACCAATAAACATGCAAAAACATTTTTAATTTCATTCAATCAAATAAATGTAAGTGGAAAAATTAATGAAATACTATTTTAATCTTTTAAATTGAAAGAGTTTGGCCAAGATTATCAAAAGTGAACTTGCTTTAATACTTCTGGTGAGAATATAAATTGTTACACCAGTTTAGAAAGGAAAATTGGCAAAATTTCCCTAAAGCAGACAACACTTCGTGTAAGAAGATGTTCATTGCAATGTGATTTATAATACCTAAAAAAAAATTCATATGGATCCCA
This sequence comes from Tolypeutes matacus, assembly GCA_026826555.1. NCBI lineage: Eukaryota > Metazoa > Chordata > Mammalia > Cingulata > Chlamyphoridae > Tolypeutes > Tolypeutes matacus. The sequence goes on along the minus strand of JAKSZT010053779.1, from coordinate 12,497,658 downwards.
AACAATGGAAAATAGCTAAATGGTTTATAGTACATTTATATTGTTAAATATGATAAGGCCATTAATATCATGTTTTCAAATAATGTGTAATAAGATGGAAAGTACCTAGAATTTAATAACTAAAAAAGTATTTTGTACACAATTGAATCATAAAATCTTCATTAATATACATAAGTATTTATTCATTTACTTAAAGATAGTTTAATAAAATGTTAAAATGGAAATATTTTATTTTATTTCCTGCTGAAGACCAAGCAACAAGTACATGCTTAAAAATGAAGGACATGACCATCCTGTAGGACTTGTAAAAGGAGTTTGTGGTAAAAACCATTTGCATTCAACTCATAGCTCTCTCATCCACATCAAGGGGGGAAGTTCAAGATTAGAAGAGATTTTTGGTAAGTCTCTGGTGTGCATGAAGTTCCACCCTCCTCTCCAAGGAAATTATCCATTTGCAGGAATGGAAAGCAAGAGAGAGGAATCATTACCTGGCCAAGGAAACTGCAGGTGAAGACTCCCATTGAGTGGAAGGTCATGCAGTTCAGCCTCCAAATAGTCCATGAAAGCATTCCTTGAGGGAAAAGTTAGCTTTAAATACTTACCTACCCAAAGAGCACATTCCAGCTTACAATAGTATTAGTCAAATAATAGAGTTTCTAACTCTTTTCCTTCCCTTTCCTCCTACCACACCGTTATTGGGATCAGACACTGCAATTGGCAAGATGAGGAAGGAGGGGCAAAACACCAGTTAGGAAAAGATAAAATAGCATCCTTCTCTCTCACTACGGGGAGCTAGCTTATAACAGGAAAGGAGGAGTATCTAGTATTTTGAATGGAGTTTAAAGTGCTAAATAGTACAGTGGACTGAAAATTTTATTACTGTCTGGAGAGCATTTCATTATCTGAAAGTGACTAGATAAGCCTATGCATTTGTCCTAAATTTCTTCCAAGAAAAGAACTTTGTACCGGAAGAATCAGTCAACAGAATACATTTAAAGAAACGGGAGAGGACAAGAATAAATATGATTTGTGTTTATATCCTATAAGATATGCTTGATCCACATAGCAACTATGCTGGGAACAAAGAAGAAAGACTAGAAGAAAATGTGATGCTGGGATTATTAATAGGAGTTTTTCTTTGATCCAGTAACAAAATGGGATTTTAGTGTCAAGATGTCCTGGTCCTCAGAGCCTAAATACATGCCCGTTTTTAGTTAACTATACACTATACAAATTTCTATGAGAAAGAGGGGATGGTTTCTTAGTGAGGAGTTTTTGCAGTCCTTTTGGAAAAATGCACAAGGCTAATGTTCCCTAGGTTCTCATTCATGTATTCTAAATGTACATAAAGATTTTATACATATGTACATACACAGACACATAAGCCTGTATATCATAATTTACGTATTCTGTACCTCTTCTTTACTCATAAAATTATACATCATTTTTAGACATTTACCATGGAAATAGTTAATAATAGCTTTTGCTATAGTTCAATGAAAATTTTTCAATAAATTTTCTTATGAGAAATTTTTAATTTTGAGGGTGGATATTCCTGTACAAACAGGATGACTTGCTTCAAGATCTTAGCTAAAATTATTCTCACTCATAAAACTGTCCCTATCTCTTTATAAGAGTGTTAAGATTAAATTAATCACTTGCTTCATTGAGAATATAAAGTGCTAGATCAGTGTGAAGATGCTTCTGTTACAGTTTCTTCTGTCACCAGAAGAACAGAGCTGTGAATTAATGTTTACTTCACCCTCCTATATAAAGAAAAATCTATTAAAATGTAAATAAATGGGCAAAGAAATGACATGAAACTTTACTGTCAATAATTATGAGGTTTGGTAATAGTGAGTATGCAAATAAATGTCACAAGGGAAACTATGAACAGAGAAATTTTCTACCTTTTTAATGATGTTTTCATGAAATGGATGGAATCTGGTCACTCAAACAAAAATATGATATTAGTAAAACACAATTTAAGAAATCAAATATTATAAGCTGATTATCTCGAAATTTCAGAAAAAAATAGAAGTAGTTAGATGATAGATGAGAGAGAGCTAGGTAGGTAGAAATGATAGAAGAGGATAGAGATAGTGCTATAGACATGATAGAAATAGAGATAGAGGGTTGTAGTCAGAATTTGTTGGTCAGAAAGTCAGAAAAAGAGACACTTATTACCATATCCAATGAAAGAATCTCACTGCATAACAATGCTTGCCACCAAGAACAGCAGTCTTAAGTTTCCAACCCACTGCAGGATTTGCAGATGTCAAGTCACCATCAAAAGCACTACTTACACAGGAAGGAACATAGACTCACATGGGTAAGAAGCAAAGCAAAGTCAGCTTCACTAGTGGTCACTGGTCCCCCGTGGCCAGAAGTTGTGCTCTGCAGCCCACAATGGACTATGTGCACACCTCCCCTTGTGTACAGTACTTCAAGAACCCCATTCCCCCTCAATCAGGGAAAGAGATATACCAGTAGAGTTGATCAAGTATCATAAATCATACATACTTTAGCCAGATGGTCTCCAGTGCTTCCAAATGCTCAGGGCAATAGGGGAAGGAATATGTTGGTAGGCAGGCCACTGTCTGTTAGGGGATGAGTTTTATATCTAGGCCTACTAAAAAGGAAGTCAGATCACATTCATCATCTGTCTTAGGCACCAGGCAGACACATCTGGTCCCAAGCACAGAATGTATTTTTCAGTCACAGAGGCAAGCAGCTGGCTGTACTCAGACTATCCTCTACCACAGAATTCTAAGCAGTCTTCCAAGATTCCAGTCGCCTGGTACAATCAACCTGCCTATGTATTCCTCATGATTAGGTGGGATCTGTGAATATGAGGGAATAGTCCCTTCCCTAATTTGGCTACCTTTTATAAGAACTGTTGCAGCATTCTGCAGAGAGTTTCTCCGGCTGACCTTGAAGAAGTAAGCTCTCATGTTGTTAGAGGGTCATATGGCTAGAAACTGAGAGGGCCTTTGGAATCTATAAGTGACCCCTGGCCAACAGCCAGAAAGAAAACAGGGGCTTCAGTCCTACAACCACAAGGAACTGAATTCTGCCAATAGCCTGAAAGAGGGCCCTGAGCTCCAGGTGCGATAGACCCAGTAGACACCTTGATTTCAGCCTGGTGAGACTTTAAGCAGAAGACCCTGTTAACCTATGCCTGGACTACTGCCCACAAAAACTGTGAAATAGTAAATTTATTCAATACCATTATTTGTAGATGTTAAGTTTGTGGTACTTTTTTACACAGCAATAAAAAACAAACATATAGAGTTAAATAGTTCTTCTCTCTTCTGATGCAATCATCTATAAAATTATTTATGACAGCTGATAAATCAAACAATTATTAAATACTTGAATAATTATTATGCTTCTATAACTATGCTAGACCCTATAGGGAAAGGAAATATAAATTGTGACCATATATCTCAATAAGCTTGGAAAGTAGAAGACTAACAGATCCAAAACATTCAGAGAAAAATATATAACAATATATATTTAAAATATAAGTTATATGGTACAGAATAATAATTTGCAGAAACAAAATGGTAGAAAATAAATCTGAAGCTGGTGAGTCTTTCCAATAAGTAGTTCCAAAAAGACATATTTAGTAAGAGTTCTATCTGGCTGTATTTGCACATAAATATCTTCAAAACATTCTGTTACCTTTCAAATATGTAAATTGTGCCTTATGATTTAGAAGCATATATTAAAGTATTGTTTTATCATTATAGAGAAAACATTCCATATTTTCATTTTTTTAACCTTGCTTTGAAACTAGAATTTTCATTCAGCAATAGTAAAGCTTTTATTTTCCTTATCGTCTCATTTCTACCCAAATGTTTTTTTCTCTATTGTAAATTATTCTAGGTGTGGTTTGAGATTTATTACAAGGAGTTGGCTTGTATGATTGTGGGATCTGGCTAAGCAAATCCAAAATCCATTGGGCAGGCCACCAGGAAAGGCTGGCTGTACTTTTGGGCTTGGACTGAAGACGCTGTCCTTAGGCAACAGCCTGCTTTTAAAGCTTTTCAAATTATTCAATCAGACTGACCAGAAAATATAGGATAATCAACCCTTACTTAAAGTCAAGTGGTCATGAACTTTAATCACATCTACATATATCTTCACAGCAACTCCTAAGTTTGATTGAATTACTGGAGGCTACAGCCTAGCCAAACTGACGCAGAATACTGACAACCACAATGTGTATTTTTAATACCAGTTTAATCTTCAAGTACCTAGAAAATATTTATGAGAAACATCACAAAGAAAAAGGGAAAAACACCTCACCATTATCACCCTTTTCTACTTGATTCCATTTTAACTCTTTAATAGTTCAAATGACTTAAATTTGACTCAATCTCTTAGCTTATGACCTTTTAATGTATAGCAAAATGCTCTGAAAAACACAAAGCATTAATGTTGATAAAAGGGCTGATGGTAATGTTTATGTTGTAATGCTGTAGATTTACAAAGCCTTAAGATAATCAAAATAAATATCTTAACAAATTGACTTATACCTAACATGAAAGGACCACAGATTACTCAGCAGTAGGGTCTATCCCTTAGCAGACCTAATATGATACTTCCTGAGAGCAATCATTTAAAAACTGCATTTTTAAGTTCCATTTCTTGTGTCTAGTATGTATGAATCAAAAATCAAATATCCAAATGAATTTTTATAACTAACATTCTTATGTTGTATGGTTAACATCTTCCTTTCTCCTTAACCTTGAGAGCATTTCATTTCTCAGTTACACCCAGTAGGTTTTCTATGCTGCTGTAACATATTACTACAAACGTAGTGACTTAAATAAAACAAATTCATTATCTTACAGTTTCAGGGGCAATAGTCTGAAATGGATATAACTGAGCCATGTGTCAGGAGGGCTGCCTTCCTTTCTGGAAGCTCTAATGAATCCATTTCCTTGCCTTTTGCAGCCTCTAGAGGTTACTTGCATTCCATGGTTCATGGCCCCCTTATTCCATCTTCAGACTCATCCAGACTGGTTCAATTTCTTCTCCTATCGAATCACTTCCAACTCTTCTTCTGGTTACTTCTTCCACATTTAAGGATCCGTGTGATTACATTGGGCCAACATAAGTAATTCAGGACTATCTCCCTAACTTAAGGTTAACACATTGGCAATCTTAATTTCCCTTTTCCAAGTACTATAATATAGTCACAGTTCCAGAGACTGACATGGACATTTGTGGGGGCAAAGGTGGCTTTTTCTGCCTACTACGCACTTCAGCAAATGAAATAAAGTCAGCACAAACATTTCAATTTGGTGGGCTGATTCTAAAATCTTAACATGGCTAGGATCAATATTTGGAAACACTTCTAAGTTACTGAAAATGACAAACTAAACTTTTTTTATGTTTCTATATCAATTGTATATCTTTAAAAAATAATTTAAACCTTCATTATAAATAAAAATAATTTTAATTAAAATATTGAAATATAATCAAAATTCATTTCACATTTCTTTACTTTTATGGTCTTCCAATTAATTATGTGCCTTAGTACAACCAAAAGCTTCTCCTTATTATTCAGGATAATCAAAAATACTGACAAGCTCATGTTTTATTAAAAGATTCCTATTTTCATTGAAAATTGATAAATGATTCCATGATGTAAATGGATTATCATTTATCTCTTACTGAGGAACAGAATATATCATTAATGTGAATCTTTTTAGGTAAAATAAAATATTTGTGAGAAAAGAGTAGGAATAAACTGTATGACCTAACTTCATTTTCCAAAACACCACTCTTCCAATAAAAAAAAATCAACCCTGCTTAGAATTGCCACTAATGATATTCATTGTTTTGCAAAATTATGAATCCATAGTTTCCAGGGCCTGGTGGAAAATCCTTGTTTAATCAAAGTTGCTAAATACTTCATATTTATATTATCATAGAAATCTTGGTTTGTTGGTCTCTAGTCATCATTTTAATTGTGTTTTAGTATATCATGGGCCAAGTCTGCTTTAGTTCAGAAAATGTTCTAAAATATATATTAAATATGCTAATAAATTCCTTGGTTAAAAACAAATTGTGCTCTAAAGAGGAAAAAGTAAGCATTACCCCAAGGAAAGATATCATTATAATCAACTCAACAAATCCCCTGTGTTGCAAGGCACAGGAAAATGAGAAAAACTGTATAGACCTTTGGTGATATCTAAATAACACATAATGCTTAAAGAATTATCAGACAAATTATTTTACTCCAGATAGTACACTCGAAATTAAGTATGGGCCAGGAAAAGGTAGATAAGAGAAGAATGGCACAAGATTTGGTTTGATTTAAAATATACAAGTACTATCTTAGAGAAAGACAATTATGCACAGTAAAACTAAAATGATCATTATAATCATTGCTCTAGTTTGCAGTCTTTGATGAATGTGGGGAGCTATTTTGTTTGTTTTGATGTTTGCATATTTTGTTGGTAGTATTTTCTGTTCATTTTTCATATTGCATTATGCCTTTTTGCTGAATTAATGCAGAATTGGAAGTTGAAAACACTTTTAGAGAGTACATCAAAAGCCCTTTAAATCTACAGTCTGGCCAGACAAAACAATGGTTTAAGGTTATAGTTCTCAGAGCAATTACTGTCACAGTCCCCTCCTGCGTTCACCAACTATTGAAGGTGGCAGAACCAGCAGGCAAGATTCCCTACTGATACTCCCCTCTTCAGAATGAATAGCTTTATCAGTGCAGTTAAGGGCAAATATTCTTTCAAGGTTCTTCTGAACATAAATAAGTATGCCATTCTGTAAACTAAAGGTGGTTAGCAAATCCTAAGTGAAGTAGTATTTCCAGAACCTCCCAAGAAAATGTATTGCTTTAGCATTCCTAACAATGACACGTGATTGGATTAAAAATGCTTAGCCACAAAATCCCCAAAATCAAAATATATGAACAATATTACATAAAATATGCTTAATATTGCAACCCACACATGCTATTTTCCTTCTCAAAAAGAGATTAACATATTTCATCTCATTACTTGACTATTTAGACTACAAAAACATATACATATTCCATTTTGGATATTATTTTCACTTTACCACTCTTCAGGTTTTCTCTATTTCTCAAGCTTCCCATTTTATGTTCTTATAACTTCATGGTTGATTCCACTACTGTTCTAGTGATGCTCCTCCAATGCATTTTCCCAAAGCAGCCCTAAAACTTTTGCCAACAATGACAAAAACCTATAGGGAAAACTGTTGGAAAATCCCTTTGACTCAGCTATGATGTACCTTTAGGCTTCTCAGAAACTTTGTCAAATCCACAAACTATTTCCCTATGTTGCTTTTTGTAATTTCCCCAGTGCCTAATATGCATGTTTGTTAAATCAATGATGGAAAGCAGGAATATGCTTCTTCACCACTATCTTGTTATCTGGACATTTGAGATGATGAATCTAGTTAACTTACTCTTACTGTGCCCTTCCTTTGCCCATGCCCAGACCCTTGAGGCCTCAAAAGTTGACCCTGAGATTTTACATGCTGGAGACAGCAAGATTAACCATTTATCCCATATTCAAGAGGCTTTCTTGGCCACAGAAACATTTACACCAGATCTCCAGAGGTTGCATACCTAGCTCCAAAAATTGAGAGCATAAAACTTGCATAATATATAGTCATTCACCAAGCATTCTAAGAAAGCTTTCTGCAAATATGTTAGATAATGATGGAGATTGCAAAATTTTGTACAACTATGGAGGAGATTATAGGCATGCAGGAGATACTTCTACCTCATATTACCCAGTCACAGAGTAATTACTTGGTCAATCTCTAGAGAGATAGTAATAAGCCTCTATATCAACAAGTTTAATGATACAAATCCAATATGAAGCATGTCAAATTAGCATATCAAATTAAGACTCAAGATCTTGCTCCAAATGTTTCTTTTTTCATAAAGTTACTATTCATTAGTAAGTGAATGAAAACCATAGATTTAGTATGAGAAATTCTGGAGAACAAATATGTGAAAATATTCTGGAAGTTTAAATATGAATATAAAGATCAAATCCCTACTTCTCTCTTTATTAATGAAATGGTTTCGTTTTTTTCACTAGTTTCAATTCCAAGTTTTAACAGTGATATCATCAATAAAACTTTAAAGCAGCTGTCATAACAACTATTATCTTTAACTACAGCTTTTAATATTGACCCTTTAAAGTTATGAGCCCATGACTGGAATACTGTGTGTTCAACTTCCTGGGTAGCTGGACTCAGGTAATGAGAATCCAGCAATCTTTCAATCATATAGGAAGGAATTAATTTAGATATAACTATACAATGGAAAAAAACACATGTTGATGACCTGATGACTGCCTGTTAATGACCATATCAGCAGAGGAAATCAGGAACTAACACAACACATCCTGCAGTATCAAAGAAGGGGAGATGAAATCAAATAGGTAAAATGTACAAGTGGATCAAAATACACTATCATACATGGGAATGCAAATTTCTTCAAGAAAAATAGCAGTAGATCAGAACAGGATCAAGTTAATCAGTTTACTGCCTAATTATTTGTGGGTTTACAATATAGTGTGGAAACTCGACCTTAAGCATGCATATCTTCAACAAAAAGCTGAGATAGAAAACGTCACTCATTCATTCAATTGACAAATAGTCCTTCTGTTCTAGACTTGTATGGTCCAATATGGTAGTAGTGAGCCAAGTGTAGTTATTTACATTTAAGGTTAATCAAAGTTCAACAAAATTAAAAATTCACTTCCTTAGCAGCACGAGCCACATTTTTTCAAGCCCTCAATAGACACATGTGCTAATGCTATCTTATTGTAAAGCACAGATATAGAAAACTTTCATTATCACAGAGTGTTCTATGGGACAGTCTTATTCTAGACAATGGGGCTACAGCAGTGAACAAATCATAGTCTCTATCTCCGTGAAGCTTTACACTGTTATGAATGAGAAATAAAATAAGCAAACAAATGTGTAATATTTGACAGTGGAAAATCCTGTGGTCAAGGGGCATACGAAATGCCATGAAGGGTGGTAGGAGGTGGGAGGTTTGTTATTTTATAAAGGAAAATTAGGGAAGGCCTCTTTGATAAGGTGACACTTGAGCAAATACTTTTATGAAGTGAGGGAGCAAGTCATAAAGATATCTTGGGGAGGAAAGTGCAGAAATATCAACAAGTTCAAGGACCGAGATAAAATCAGGCAGTAGCTTGAGTACCATCTCTGACTTTTCCAAATGCTGGGAACTCTCTAACGTTTATCTAATGATAACTTTTAGGACAACAGTCACAGAATTTTCTCGAATATAGAAGTGAAATGTTGTGTATGTCTCAAAATATTTAGCAATATATAAATGAAATAGGGATGATGTGAAAAGTCTTGCTTGCATGAATCTAGGGTAATTACGACTTGATCAACTCCTCCTATTGTTCTCAGAGAAGTATATTTTACAAGGAATGAACAGTTGCAACCATAGCTTAGTGGATTCTCTATTTAAGTATACCTCACGTGTCTATGAAACAGTTGCGTGGTTCTTGTAGTGGGGTAATATATTCAGAGCATGCCTTTGAGTTTGTAGGGCGAGGCTAGCGATAAGAGTAGAACATCCTAGCCAGATTAAATGCAGTGTAACTTAGTAAACTGCTCAATGATGAAAATTGCTCAAAACCTAATGAAAAAAAAAATGTGATGGAGTCTCAGTAACTGAAGTAAATAAAACATGCATAAATATTGAGCTCTTGGCATTACCAATAACCCAAAAACTCAGATCAGGAGACACCATTAGCTGCCTCTGCAAGCACACTGTTGTTAGAAAGCAAAGGAAAAGTGACTGAAACCAATTTTGTATTTAGGGATACAATCTTGCTCTTCCAGTTATAGGACAATAACTGTATCAAAGCCATAGATGATTAAGATTAAACACTGAAGTGTGAGAAAATCTTCATACTCCCAGTAATTCCACGGATCAGGTGCTAATGATACAGGGTCACATCGTGACAGGGCAATTTGAAGGCGCATGCTCACTAATAAAGACATATTTAAATCACATGCAACTAGGGCCTTCTTTGATTCAGAAGATGAACATAAGTAGACTATTTGGGACAAAGCTAACATCAACTGAATCTAGTTTCCAAACACTGCAATAGCAGAGGTTTCTGCAATAGCATTCAGTGTTGCTCCTTCCAGACCCGTATGGGCAACACTATATTGTTCTGTGGAGTGCTTTGACCATTGCTTCTGTACTACATCGCCTCCTAGCATGGTTCACGACCCTTTGATAGCTACTATGATTTATCTTAAATGAGCAAAACCAAAAGTTGATTATTTGAAAATGTAAACTAAATTGAGGCCAGCGAGAGCTGGTTTCTGTTGTCTGCAATAAAATCCTTGACTGACAACATGCTTTTATGTAGGCAGAGGTCCATAAATTAAAATTTATGTTAAAAATTTCCTGAAATTAAAGTAATATTTAATTGTTTTGAATGGGAAATATTTAGAAATAGGCTTGAAGAGACATAAATGACAGGATATAGTGAAAAGATTAATGCTGGGATATCTTCTTTACTTTTACCAAATGCTTTAATTCTTTTAATCATGCAATACATTAAAAATATGAATCTTTTTATTTGATATTCATATTCCTATTCATCATGAAATCCTGCCTATGTTTTATAATAAATGCTTTGTGGTAGGTTTGAACCTGAGTAAAGTTCAGATTTCTATGTACAGTGGGAAAACATAATACCAATACACTTGAAGTTTTATATTATAATTAAAGAGAAGTGAAGTAAATTCTTGATCTTTACATCCATAGTCACATAAAGACATGCTTGAATCAAATGGCAATACTTTATACAGGAACTTTGCAGGCACTATCTAATTCATCCTCTCAGAAAACTCAGTGTAATAGCACTTTCCTCATTTTAAAGTCGGTATAACTGAAGGAAAAACTTTAAGCATTAGTTCAAAGTCACACACATACACCTACTTACAATTTCACACAGATAACGTTTGGAATATGAAAATTTTCTTTTCTCTTTTGGATATGGCCAATATGTAATCCTAGAGAAGGGATTGGTTAGAGGTTGAAAGAAAAAAAAATTGATAAACAGATAATCCCAAGACTTAAGGACTTTCAGTAAATGTGGTACTTTCAATGAGATAAAGAAAGTTTGTTTCAGTTAAAGTACTTTAAGACCCTTCTTACGATGCCGCTGTCTCCTGATTTTAGTAACATTTCTTAGCCATCTCAAATATCCCTGGATTTCACTGAATCTAAACAGAAAGATATCATTTATCACTGTCAGTACTGTTCCCTCTTCTTTGACTCAGTTTCTTAAACAAAGGACTGCTCCCTTTCAGACTATTTTGTCTAGTGACCACTCCCACATCAGTTATAAGTCTCCATAATCAACTATATCTAGATGGAGAAGTCGTTCATAAGTAAGTCCTTTAGGTTTCTGTTCAAGATTGAACAAAGGAACTTCATGACTGTTTTAAGACTTTGCAAGTCAAAAATCAATGACATCTTTGGAAGGCTCTGTAGCCATTTTGATATGGCATATTTGGCATTCTTTTCTGAAAGATTCACATCTTAGTAATTAGAAAGGGATATAGGTATGTTGGTTACATAAACCTGTGGAGATACAACTTGATTTGAGGTCAGCTTTCTACTTTTAACAAATTTTTTATTCATTTCTTTTTTTTTTTTTTACCATACAGATGATTTCATTTCTCCATGTAAATAGAAGAGGCCCAGTTAGTGCCATTTTACTCCCATTAAATATGGGAATTATGTAGGCTCTTGGCCTGGGATGATAAATGTACTTAAAATGACTTTAATCTTCATTTGAGACTGCAGAGCCATATAGAAAGAGCATAGATTTGGAGTCATGTAGACCTTATTTGAATCTTTGCTATGTAAATTATTACCAGTATATCTATAGATAAGAGGAGACGGTAATTATAGTACCTAATTTTTTGAGTAGTGAAAATTCTGAGAAAATGCATATGAAGTACTTATGTCAATTCTTTTTCATTTTCAAGTTTATTATTTTTATTATTATTAATGATGCATGTTTCAGAGTCCACTGCTTTCCTATGTGATATTTTAGGAGGTTAGAGTTCCCCAGGGTCCAGTCTCCCACTAAAAAGCTGACAGTATATAATGGAGTATATTATCAATATATATTTCCACATATACATAAAGAGAGAGACTCACACACAAAAACTTGTTCAATTATTAATAAACTCCTTAGGTGTATAAAGTTGGAAATTAAATAATTTTAATGGTAAAATCTACTAATTCAATATAATCACTAATATATAAGGAAAAGCAAAAGAAATTGCACATTTTTAATGATGGGTCAGTAGCATCACATTTCTCTACTTAAAAACATTCCTGATAAAAGTTATCTTACTGAAAGAGTAGTCAGAAGAAAAATAAATTAAACATTTTTCCTATCGTTTTTAAGTATCTTATAATGGTCCCAGGCAAGATGTCAGTGACTTTAGAATAATTATTGAATCTCCTCAAATCTTCCCATTAAAACAGAGCAAACAAGATAACAAAACATAAAATAAACAATCAAACAAACCCAAAGTCAAAGGAAATAATAAATACTACAGGGGAGAGTAATGAAATAATGAACAGGAAAACAATAAAGAAAAATCAACAAAACCAAAAGTTGATTATTTGAAAATGTCAGCTAAATTGACCAAACTTTACCTAGACTGGCAAACAAAAAAGAGAGCAGATTCAAATTAGAAAAATCATGAATGAAAGAGTGGTCATCACAAACAACTTTACAGATATAAAAATAATCATAAGGGAATACAATGAAAAATTGAATGTCAATAAATTACCTAGATGAAATGTACACATTCTTAGAAATATACATATTACTAAAACTGACTAAAAAAGAAATAGAAAATACAAAGAGAACTATAAAAAGTAAAAACGAATGAGGGAGTACTCAGAAAACTTTCCACTTCAAAGAATAGCCCAATACCAGATGACTTCACTAGTTAATTCTATCAAACATTTAAAGAATAAGTAGTACAAATTTTTCACAATATCTTGCAAAATTAGATGAGGATGAAACACATTCCAACTCATTCTATTAAGTTTGTATTACCAAATCCAGGTAAATACATCACAAGAAAAGAAAACTGCTACCTTATAAATATAGACACAAATCCTCAACAAAAATACTAGCACACCACATCCAGCGATAATATATAAAGAGTATTAGATACAATGACTAAGTAGGATTTATCCTGGAATGCAAGGTTGGTTTACCATAATTATATGTTGATCATAAAAAAAATTGATCAACATAATAAAACATTTAAATAGAATAAAGGACAAAAAACATATGGATAGTTCAATATAGAAAATATGTACATTTGATAAAATCCAACATCCAGTCATTATAAAAACACTCAACAATCTAGAAGTAGAAGGAAACTTCCTAAAACTGATAAAGGGCATCTATGAAAACCCCACAAGTAACATTATACATAATGATGAAGGACTGAATGTTTTCTCTGATGGATCAGGAAAAGACAAAGATGTCCACTATCACCACTTATATTCAACATTATAGTAGAAGTTCTAGTCAGGAAATATATGTGAGAAAAATAAATAAAAGCCATCCATATTGAAAGAAGAAGTAAAATTATCTCTATATTCAGATGACATGGTCTTGCATATATAAAATCATAATGAATCATAAGGAATGCTCTAAAATCTATTAGAAGTAATAAGTGACTTCAGCAAGGTTTCAGGATACAAGATTAATGTACAAAAGCAATGAAAAATCCATGAATGAAATTAAGAAACAATTCAATTTTCAATAACATCAGAAAGAATAAAATACTTATTAATAATTTGTTATGAATAACAAAAGAAATGCAACAATTGTACACTGGAAACTACATAGATGAAAGAAATTAAAGAAGATCTAATAAATGGAAAGGAACCCATGTTCATGAATCAGAAGACAATATTGTGAAGATGGCAGTATTTCCCAAATTGTTCTAAAGATTCAACACAATCCTTATAATAATTCCAGCTATCTGTTTTGCATAAATTAACAATCTGATCCTAAGATCCATATGGAAATGAAAGATATCCAGGATAGTCAAAACAATCTTGAAAGAGGACTCACATGCCTTGACTTCAAAACTTACTACAAAGCCACAATACTTAAGAAAGATAGGCATATACATCATAAGGACAGATGTATCAATTAATGAAACAAAACTGAGAGTCCATAAATAAAAATTGATGGCCAAGTGATTTTTGAGAAAATGTAAAACAACTCAATGGAAAAAGAATACTCTTTTCAATAAATGGTGTTGGAACCACTGAATATCCAATTGCCAAAGAATGAAATTGGAATCCTTCCTGACACCATACAAATAATTAACTCATAAGGGATCATAGCCCTAAATGTAATAGGTACAGTTATAAAATTCGCAGAAGTAAATAAAGGAGTAAATCTTGGTGACCTTGAAGTAGGCAAAGCCTACATAAGAGAAAATTAAAAAAAATAAATAGGCTTGATCAAAATTAAAAAAAAAAAATTCTGGGCTTCAAAGTGCACCATTACAAGGGTGAAAGGATAATTCACAGAATGGGAGAAAACATTTGAAAATCATATAATTGATAAGGTATGGGTATACAGAATATATAAAACATCCCTACAGTCCAATATTAAAAAGACAAACCAATTGAAAAATTAGTAAGGTATTTTAATAGACATTTTTCTAAACAAGATCTACAAATGGCCAATAACACATGAAAAGATGCCCCATCATTACCATTAAGGAATTACAAATCAAAACCATAATGAGCTATATACCCATTACCATGTCCATAATCAAAAACACAAATAATAACAAGTGTTGGCAAAGATGGAGAAAAATTGAAACTTTCCCTCATTATTGATGGGTATGTAAAATGGTGCAGTCACTTTCAAAAACTCTTCAGCAGTTCCTAAAAATGTTGAACATTGAGTAACCATATAACCCAGAAATTCCACTCCTAGATATATAATAAAGAGAAAGAAAATATATATCCATGCAAAAGCTTTTGTGTGAATATTCATAATAACATTACTCATAATAGCACAAAACTGGAAACTACCCAAATGTCTATCAACTGATAAATGGATAAATAAAATGTCATATACATAAACTAGAATATTATTCAGCAGGAAAAACAAATGAAATATTGATACCTGCTATAATATGGATGGAGCTTCAATACATTATGCTTAAAGAAGCCAGTCACAAATAACCACATATTGTATATAATTCTATTTATATTTAATGCCCGGAATAGGTAAATATATAGAGATAGAAAGTAGATAAGCAGTTGTCCAGGGCTGAGATTGTGGGGATTTGGAGGTAAATGGGGAGTGAATTAATAAAATCAATTTTATTGCATATTCATCTTTTGGAGTGATGAATATGTAATAAAATTGATTGTGGTGTTGATTGCATAACTCTGTACAAATGCTAAAACCATTAAACCATACACCTGAAATGGATGAATTGTAGTACATGTGAACTAAGCTGCTAAAAAGAAAACAAATCACAGAAACTTCTATAATGAAATCAATGACACAGTATCCCCGAATGTGAAAATCTATGCATAAATCTATGCATGGAAGTAAAGTACAATTGACAAAAGACCTGGGAGAGCAGCAACCATACAGTAGGATACAAGAGGAAGGTGAAGAGACTTCCAATGTCCTAGATTATTGGAGACTCCGTGAAGTGAATTGTTAGCAAATATGTCCCAAAAAAGAGGTCTCCAATCACCCATAAAGCATAGTGGGCCTATGCTCACTATGTGAGACTGAGGGAGGCTGTGAATGTGCCAAATCACAGGTAAGTGAAGGAAATATTGGAAAGTGTGGTCAGTACATGGCTGCCTGATTCTTGTAAACTCTAGAAACCAAGTAACTGTAATTCACTTGCAGGGCTTAGCTCCATCCTGAAAAGCAACCACTGGAAAGACAGTCTAAATTGAGCAGGATAGAAGAAAAAAATCATTTACAGACAAAAGAAGAGAGAGGAACAGATGACACAGATCTCAAAGTGCATATGTCTAAATTATATAATATTTAATATTAATAACAGAGGAAAGGGCCCTAGAGATGTTGATCTGGAAAAGATATCATGGTCCAGCTTTCCCCTACAAAGAAAATAGGAATATCAATGGGTGGGCAAGTCATTTACTTATTATCCCTCATCTTCAATTCTCTCCTTCCATTCTCTGGTCTATGATGTTAGAGCTGAGACTCTGCAAGCTATATGCCAACTGACAACCTGTTAGGTTTAGCCAATAGTAGGGGAAAATAAAGGGAACTTGAATGCAGAGAAAGAAAGAAAATATTTCTTTTTTTTTCCTGTTCTCATAATGTTCCTGATTGTAATGCCCTAACCAGAACATTTCACCACAATAGAAGCCTTTGACTCCATCCTCCACCGGCTTTGAGAACCCCAGAACTGTTCTGTTTATATTCTTCTAGATACTTTTGGCAGACAGGCTTCCTTGATAAACTCTGAGTTAGAACTTCATGAAGCCTCTCCTCTAAGCTTCTATATTCTGATAAGCACAAGCTCTTCCCTTTGTTTGACCAGGTCTATTAAAATATTTTGTGTTCTTTTTTTTTTTAAAAGATATTTATTTATTTATTTGTTTGTTTGTTTGTTTAGAAGTACCAGGGTCAGGGATTGAACCTGAAGGACCTCAAATTTGGGAAGCCAGTGCTCAACCACTGAGCCACATCAGCTCTCCGATTTTGTATTCTTTAGAACAGAAAAATCTCTATGTCTGGTGGTTCAAAACAATACTTGAAACAAAATTTCTCAACCATCTTCCAAATCTAAGCCAGTTCTTATTCCCAGATCCCCTTTCTTGAACAGGTCAGATCTTCATGAAGAAGGATTCTGCAAGTCTATCACAAACTTAGACTTTAATTCCTTCTTCAAGTCTTGTCCAAAGGGACCTGTACCCATTTAGTAGAGTATTAATGCCATGGGAAAAAGGAAACCTTTATCAGTTAATATGAGACACTGGCTCTGAATTGATATGACTTTCTAGAGAAGAAACAGAATCAAACAAATGGAGAAGAATATTATAAAGATTTCAATAAGGAAACCATTAAAACTAAATACAAACCTACTAAATAATAACAGTACACAAACAAAAAAGAAAAGCAGAAAAAGAGTCAGTAAAGAGACCACATAGTAAAGTATTTGCATATTATGTATGTATAGTGTAAAATAAATTATGGATCTTAGACAAAAATTGGCAATATCAATAAATGTTCAGTGGATTTCTTTTATCTAAAATATGTATATTTTCAGGTTGACTCAAAAGTAAATTCCAACACAATGCTGCTTACAAAAGATATATCTAAACAAGGAGTTTTAGAAATCATAAAACTAAAGGAATTACAAAGGTTTAACAGACAAAAGTAAATGCAAATTCAAAGAAGAAAGGACAAAGATGATGAGGGAGAAGGGAAACAATCTTGACAAAGGAGAACTTGGACAAATAAATCATTAAAACACAAAGAAGGATATTTTATAAAGCAAAAGTCTGCAATTCACAAAAAAAGAAAATTCATTAAAAAGTATACATCAGATAATGCAATAATAACATTCATAAAGGAAAACTATGGTAGATAGAATAGAAACACAATAATAGGAGACTTTAACAATTCAATTCATGTCAGATAATTGGACAAACACTATTAAATATATTGTATATCTAACTATATTAGTTAGATCTTATTGATATATATTGAAATCTGAACTCCCACAAGAGAGAATATATATTCTTTTTATAAAAGTACATGAAAATCAACCACACAACTAAATTGCAGAAATTAGAAATATAACAAAGAGAATTTTCTAAATGCAATTAAAAAGAATTAGAAATTAACAACAAAGAATTTTTAATAAGTGGAAACTTTAAAATCTAAAAAGTAAAATTCTATTAAATAATGAATAAATCTGATTTATTTGAGAACAATTATTAATAGCATACATTAGCATAAAAAGCAATTGTCAAAAGAAAACTTATAGCATCAAATACTTATAATAAAAAATAAATGAATAAAAATCATAACTAAAAAGTTCAGAAAGAAAATAACAAGGACATCAAAATGTTAAGTAGAGGAGAAGAAAGAGAAAAAGAGAGAAATACATAATAGAAATAAAAGCATAAATAAAAGATTTTAACCACATGGTAACCATAAATATGTATCCAGGTAGAAAAAGAGAAAGAACTCTACATAGAACAACACAAAAAAATCAAGTAAATATGAAAATAGGCATTTAAAAAAATTGAAGGCCAAAAAAGATATAAGAATCCCAAAGGCTAAATAACAAAATTACAAAAGTAAGTCCTGCACTATCAGTAGTAACTTTAAATGTAAATGGATTAAACTTTCCAGTCAAAAAGTAGAGATTGGAATAATGGATAACAAAGCATGACCCAAATATATGCTGTCTGCAAGAGAATCACCTTATATTTAAACCTACAAGTAGATTGAAAGGGAAAGAATGGAAAAATATACTATGCAAGTAGAACCCAAAAGATACCTGGGGTAGCTATACTAATATCAGATAAAAATAGACAGATAAAATAGTCAAATTCAGTTATGAGGGACAAATTTGGTCATTATATACTGATAAAAGGGTCAATTCAACAAGAAGATGTAACAATTATAACTATATATACACCTAACAGTAGAGTCCCAAAATATATGAAGCAAATACTGACAGATTTAAAGGGAGAAGTAGATATCACTACATTAAAAATATGCAA
Source organism: Tolypeutes matacus (assembly GCA_026826555.1). Lineage (NCBI taxonomy): Eukaryota > Metazoa > Chordata > Mammalia > Cingulata > Chlamyphoridae > Tolypeutes > Tolypeutes matacus. The sequence goes on along the minus strand of JAKSZT010053779.1, from coordinate 12,478,778 downwards.
TTTTAAAACACCACTTTCAATAATGGATAGGGCATCTAATCAGAAGATCAATAAGGAAATAAAAGATTTCAATGTTACCCAACAGACATATATCAAACACTGCAACCAACAGCAACACAATACACATTATTCTCAAGTGCCCATGGATCACTTCTCAGGAGAGACTACTTTAGGTCACAAAAGAAGTCTCAATAATTCAAAGATATTGAAATCATACAATGTATCTTCAATGAATATCTAATGAAGGAAGAAATCAATAGCAGAGGGGAAAATGCGAAAGTCACAAAAATGTGGAAATTAAACCATATTCTCTTAAACAACTAATTGGATAAAAAGGAAACCAGAAGATAAAATAAGAAATATCTTCAAGTGAATGAAAATGAAAATACAACATACCAAAACTTATGGAATGCAAGAAAAGACAGTGCTGAGAAGCAAATTTATAGCTCTAAAGCTTATATTAAAAAGGAAAAAAAACTTCAGATCAAACACCTAACCTCAAAACTAAATTAACTAGGACAAAAAGTGCAAACTAACACCGAAGTGAGCAGAAGGAAGGAAATAACAAAGATTAGAGTGGAAATACATGAAATAGAGGACAAAAAACAATAAAGAGAATCAACAAAACCAAAATTTGGTTCCTTGGACAGAATAATAAAATTGGAAAAACATATACCTAGACCTAAAGAAAATAAGAGAGAGTATACAAATAAAATCAGAAAAGAAAAGAGAAGCATTACTACTGAATGTGCTGAAATAAAAAGGACTATAAGAGAATACTAGAACAACTGTATGCAGTAAATTAGATAACCTAGATGAAATGGACAAATTCTCAGAAACAAACAAACTACCTATATTGATGCCAGAAGAAATAAAATATCTCAAAAAACCAATGACTAGTGTAGAGATTGAATCAAAAACTTCTCAGCAAAGAAAAAAGCCCAGGACCAGATGACTCTACAAGGGCATTTTACCAAACATTCCAAGACTTTACTCCAATTCTTCTTAAACTCTCCCAAAAAAAAAAACAAAGAGAAGGAAACATTCTTTACGTCTATAAGAGCAACATTACTCTCATACCAAAGGTAGATAAAGATATCACAAGGAAAAATTACAGACCAAATATAATTTTGAATGTACTTATGAATATAGATGCAAAAATCCCCACCAAAATACTAGCAAACCAAATCCAACAGCACATTAAGAGAAGTATACACTGTGATCAAATGAGATTTGCCCTTGCCTAGCCTGATAAAGTTCATCTGTGGAAAACCCATAGCTGACATCCTACTTAATGTTGAAAGCCTGAAAGCGTTCCCTCTAAAATCAGGAACAAGACAAGGATGACCATTCTCACCACTTCACTGGGAGTTTTTACCAGAGAAATTAGGTAGGAAAAAGAAATAGAAATCATCCAAATTAGAAAGGGATAAGTAAAATTTTCTCTCTTTGAAGATGATATTATCCTATATAAAGAAAATCCTAAAAAATCCATGACAAAACTTTTAGAGATAAAAATAAATTCAGCAAAGTGGTGAGGTACAAAAGCAACACCCCAAATCAATAGTGTTTCTATATACAAGCAACATTCAGAAAAAATAAAGAAAAACATTTCCATTTATAATGGCAACTAGTAGAACAAAATATCTAGAAATAACTCTAGCCAAAGATGTAAAGGACTTTTACACAGAAAACTACAAAACATTGCTAAAAGATATTAAAGAAGACCTAAGTAAATGGAAGACCATTCCATATTCATAGATTGGAAGACTACATATCATTAAGATATCACTACTACCAAAAAGAATTTATAGATGCAATCCCAATAAAAATACCCACAACATTCGTTGCAGAAATAGAAAAGCCAATCATCAAATTTATACAGAAAGGTAAGGAGCTCCAACTAGCTAAAGCCACCTTGAAAAAGAAGGAAAATTTGGAGGTCTCATACTTAAAAATAATTTCAAAGCCACAGTAATCAAAACAGCATTTTACTGGCACAAGAACAAACATATAGACAAAAGGAATAGAACTGAGACCTCAGAAATCAACGCTCACATTTATGGCCAAGTTATTTTTTACAAGGTGGCAAACTCAATTGGGAAAGAATAGTCTTTTCAACAATTGGTGCCAGGAAATCAGGATCTACATTAGCAACAACAAAAAAAGGAGGTCTCCTACCTCATTCATTCTATATACAAAAATAAATGAATCAAAGACCAAAATATTAGAGCCAGAACTATCAAACTCCTTGAGAAAAATGTAGGAAAGAATTTTCAGGACCATATGTTAGGCAATGGTTTCTTAAATTTTACACCCAAAGCACAAGAAACAAAAGAAAAAATAGGTAAATGAGATCTCATCAAAATTAAAATTTTCTTCCTCAAAGGACTTGATCATGGAAGCAAAAAGACAATCAACACAAAGTGAGAAAATATTTGGAAACCATATATCCAATAAAGGATTAACATCCAGTATATAAAAAGAAATCCTTCAACTTAACAGCAAAAAAACAACACAACTGAAAAATGGGCAAAAGACTTTGATAGACATCTCTCCAAAGAAGATATACAAATGACCAAAAAGCATAGGAAAAGATGTTTAACATAATTAGCCATTAGGGAAATTCAAATCAAGAGAGAGGAAAGTAATTGTTTGAAGACTAAAACCATCATTTGGTATTGAATTACAAAGTGTCTTTTATTATTTTTTCTCTTTTCAAATTAAGACATATTTAAAAATGAAAATAAAAACACAATGAAATACCATTTTAAACCCAACAGAATGGCTATTTAGAAAAGGGAAAAAAAAGTTTTGGAGAGGATGCAGAGAAATAGGAACACTCATTCATTGCTGGCAGAAATGTAAAAGGTACAGCCACTGTAGAAGACACATTGACAGTTCCTCAGAAAGTTAAGTATAGAATTCCCACTACTAGGTATGTACACAAAACAATTGAAAGCAGGGACTCAAATGTATATTTGCACACCAATGTTCATAGAGGTATTACTCACAATTGCCAAAAGATGGAAGCAACTCAAGTATCTGAAGAATGTATAAGTAAAGTATGTTATATATATTCAATGGAATATTATTCGGTCATAAAAAAGAATGAAGTTCTGATACATGTGACAACATGGATGAACCTTAAAGACATCATGTTAGTGAAATAAGCCAGACACAAAAGAACAAATATTATGATGTCACTGATTTGAAATAATTACAATAAGCAAACTCAGAGTTTGAATATAGAATACAGATTACCAGGAGATAGTGTGTGTGCAGTAATTGGGAATTTAGGCTTAAAATGTACAAGGTTCCTATTTTGAATGATGGAAATGAGTTGGTAATGGATGGTGTCTTAGTTTGCAAAAAAAGCTGCCAATACAAAATACCAGAAATGTGTTGTCTTTAGAATGAGAAATTTAATAGGGTAAAAGCTTACAGTCCAAGGCCAAGAAATGTCCAAACCAAGGTACCGTCAGAGATACTCTCATCAAAGTCAGCTATTGGTTATCTTGAGTACCTGCCACATGATGATTAGGCATATGGCAGGGCTCATCTCCTTATCCTTGAACTGCTCTATGGGCCCAACCTATTGGTAGCTTTTTGCTAAACAATCCTCGAGTCCTCTCTCACATGGCAGGATCAAAAATGATGGTTCTCTTTCTCCTATGTCTCTCTGTGTGTGTTTTGACTTTTTAAGACCCAGCAAGAAGGCAGAGAATCAATTTGAGTCATGCCTCACTGATTTAGTCCAAATTAAAAAGGTCTCACACCCACAAGAATAGATTAGTTCAAAATTACAACCTTTCTCATTTTGGAATTCATAAAAGAACTTCAAACTGTCACTCTCCACCTTCTGAATCACAAAAAGACATGTTCTTTCCTTATGGGGAATACATTCATTATATTACAATATTTCAAAAACCTTAAATCATTTCAGTAGAAATGCTAAGTACAAAATCTCATAAAAATGAGTTATAGGAATGCAGTTTATCTTGGGACAACACTCCCTTCTGGCTGTAGACCTGTGAAACTTAGAAAACAAGTCATCTGCTTCCAATAGACATAGGATAAACATTTGCATTACCATAAGGAGAAATTGAAAGGAAACAAAAGTAATGTGTCCCAAATAGTTTCAAAAACCAGCAGGGCATACTGCATAGATTTGAAAATCTGAAAGTCATCTCCATAATGATGTCTTTTTCTCCTCAGGGTCTCATGGGGGCCCATCCCTTCTAGGGCCTTGCCCAATGCCCTCTTCTCAGTTCCACCCTCATCAAGCATCTGGGTGGCAGCTGAGGTTTAGAACTCACCCTTCAAGAACATTGGGGTGACAGCCACGCTTTCCCTAATCTCTGGCATACAGACCAAACACTGTCAGAACAGTAGGGTGGCAACATAACTCTCCCCCACCAGGGAATGTGCTCCACCCTCTATGTAGCCTGAGGCAGCCAAACTCTCCCTAAACAGCATACTGAAAAATCAACTCTCTTCCAATATGAGGGCAACTTTCCATTTCTTTACACATGTGTGGGGTCTCCTTACCTGAGAGGATATCCCAAGTTCAGACCTCAGCTTTCACAATTTTCTTCTTGAAGCCATTTTTCCATCAATCTCTCCCCTCTCTGTCCCTTTTAGTCCAGGCTGACAGTGGTTTCATTTATACAGATCTCACAAATAGCTTGTCAGTTTCGCATGCAGTTCACAGGGATCCAGGCCATCAGACAGTAAGGCTTTCCACAAGTCCTCCCTGGATAACTGCATTTCCAATCCTGACTTGCACTGAAATGGTTGCCTGTTTCTAAGTTCAGTTAAGTCCTCACATAGGGCACTATTCTCTGCAGACATGTTTTCCAGAAGCTTGGAATTTCCCAAATCATCAATTTCTGGTTTCTTTGCGCCCAGCAATTCAGTTCTTAGCTTATTTCTTTCCTCTCACATTTTCCTATATGCTTACAAGGAGAAGCTAGGGCACATTTTCCTCATTTACTTTGGAAATCTCTGCTAAATGTCCAAGTATGTCGTGTTCAAATTCTCCATTCCATCTGACATCAAGAATCAATTTTGCCAAGTTTTCTTAACTTTAAAACAAGGATTGCCTTTCCTCCAGTTTCCAATAATATTTTCATCATTTCCTTCTGAGGCCTCATTGGAAATTATTTTAGGGTCTATATTCCTACCAACAGTCTTTTCAAAGCAGTCTAGGCCTTTTCTATCAAGCATCTCACATTTCCTCCAAGAAATACCCCCTAACCATTTATAAAACTGTTCCAAAATTGTTGGTAATTTCAAGCAGCACCACCCCGCTCTCCTTGTACATATTTCTGTCTTCATTTGACAAAGGGCTACCAATGAAAAGTATGAAATATATACTTGGCTTTAACAATGGGAAATTTATTAGGGTAAAACCTTATAGTCCTGAGGTCATGAAATGTCTAAATGAAGACACCATGGAAATGCTTTCTCACCAGACTCAGCTACTGGTAATCTTGGCATCTCACCATGTGGCAATCAGTCATATGGCAAGGTTCATCTCCTCAGCCTTGAACTGCTCCATAAGCCCTACCTCTTGGGGACTTCATGCTTAAGTGATCCTTGAGTGTTCTTTCACATGGCAAAATCAAAAACGGTGGCTCGCTTTTTCTTGTGTCTCTTTATATAAGACCCAGCAAGAGGGTGGAGACTCAACATGAATCACACCTCACTGCTGTAGTCCAGTCAAAAGAGTCTCACACCCACAAGAATAGATTAGTTCAAAAACATAATCTTTCTCTTTTTGGGATTCATAAGAACTTCAAACTTTGGTCACAGATGGTGTTGGTGGTAGGACAACATTGTGAATGTAATTAACAACACTGAAATATATTTCTCAGTGTGGATAAAGGGCTAATGTTGTGCTTTATATCTGGTAATAGAATAAAAAATTTCTTTTAAAATGCAGGAACTTTGCTACACAAACACTGAAATTTAAGTTAAACCTTGGGTTATATACACTTTTTTAAATGTCCTGTCATAAATTGTAATAACTTTCCACAGCAATGTAAGGTGTTTATAATGGGGTGGCATATGGAAATCTTGAATTTTTGTGCATGATTGTTCTATAAACCCACAACTTCTCTAATAAAAAAAAATACATAAGCTCAAAAATGAGATCTTACTCAAGAAATAATAATCAAAGCCTTTTCTTTTACAGTCAGAAATAAAACAGGTATACCCACTAGCTTCAGAATGTATTAGGAGTTATTGGTCAATGTCGCTAAACAAGAGCAAGTAACACTGGAATAAAATTCTAATGCATAAAAATTGGAAAAGAAGAGATAAAACTATGTATCTGGAAAACCCAAAGATTTAATGGTAAAACTACTACAAAGAATAAGATAATTTCATAAATCAATAAGATATAAAATCAACATATTAAAACAGTCTTTAAATATATAAAGACATAAAATAAATATATAGTGGGTGAGATTACCCCACTTAAAATTAAAGTCAAACACCTAGCTTTAAACTTAACAAGAAGTGTGTGGTAGATTTTCATTATTATTCCCACCTCTCCATCCCTCCCTGTGTTTATGGTCTTTGACATGAACCTTGCAGTTCCTTCCACTAGAGGCCAAGTGTGTTTCTCTGCCCAAGTGATGATGAGTTTGGCCAAATGACTTACATTGTCCAAAGGATTTTAGGCATAAGCCACAGTGTGCCAATCCTCAGTCTAGACCTTAAAATGCATTTATAGTTTCTACTTGTTTCCCTTGCACATTTGGCATCCCCAAGACATGTTCCAGGTAGTCAGATGGTCCCAGAAGAGTGATAATCACATAGAGCAAACATTACATAAATCTAAAGCCAAGAGTCAAGCTGGGCCAAGCTTGATCTAAGCCAACCCACAGCCTTCCTCTGCCAACCCATAGTTTCAAACAGAAATGCCTCAGCTGAATTTCAGCCCTGTGAATATGTGGATAAATGCTTATTATTTTAGTGAACTGAGGTTTAGGAGAGGTTGTTAAGCAGCATTATTGTCACAATTGTAATGTAATTTTTAAAAGTCTGAAGACTTTTTGACAAAAACTATAAAACATTCCTGAAATACATAAAATAAATGTTAACTAATGGAAAGCATACCATATGTATTAGGTTGCATCATATACCTCAAGAAATATATGTTCTTAATCTTTATCTGCATCCCTGTTGGTATGAATCCATTGTTAATAGGACCTCTTGAAGATGTTATTTTTATTTAAGGTAGGATTAACTGAATCAGAGTAAGGCTTAATTCAGATTACTGGAGGTCTTACTCTACCAAAAAGGAGAGGATATTGCCATGTGAAAGGAGGCAGAAATACAAGGCAAAGAACCCCAAGGATTGCTGGCAGCCAGTACCAGAAGACTAAAGTTTTCAAGAAGAAAGCAAGTCTTACTGATATCTTGATTTTTGGACCTCTTCTAGCCTCAAAATTATGAGTCAACAAACTGCCTCTATTTAATCCAAAGCATTGTGTGATATTTGTGATTGAAAATCTGGAAAACTAAGATACCACATTTTTGGACAAGTAGACTCAGCATCATAAAGACAGAAGCTCTAAGTTAATGTACAAATTTAAAGTGATCTCTATATAATGCCATAGATTTTATTCTAGAGCAAAGCAGTTACTTTTACCTTGGAGAACAAATAAGTAGCAACAATGAGGAAATTACAGAAAGAAAAGCCCTATTAAAGATGGCAAACCCTATCAGATAGGTTTTCATATTATAGGGACTCTATAATTAAAGTATATGTATTTGTGCATAAATAGAATAGACAGAATAATAAAATAGGACACAATTTCTTCAATTGTCCAAATTGAATATGGAAATTTGGTACATGAAAAAGCCAGTATCCCAATTGAGGGAAAAGTATATTTGATATTGTAATACATTTTATGAGGAGAAATATGTAAAACAATGAAATCTGACTAATACATTGTTCACTCAGAAAATTTCCAAATGGACCAGAGATGCAAATGCAAATAAATCCATAAAAGTATTATAAGAAATTATGGGCAGACTCATGTAAGCTTGAGGGTGAAGAAAATAACCTTAACTATGAATCAAAAACTAAAGAAATAGAGAGTTTGGCTACATCCATATGTTAGCTATAGGGAGAAGAAGGGAGAGAGTTAAACTAGATCTCTCTAAATATACCTCTCTGAATATACTTATAATACTGATTACTTAATCACCAAAAAAAAACCACTAATGGAGTGAAGAAGCTACTAGTCAACCAAGATGGCAGCAGAAGATGTTCCTGGATGCCATTCCCCCAAAAACCTTTGGACAACTAGCAAAAACTGGAAGAACCATCTTCTTTAGAAGTCCAGAAAACAGTTAAAAGTTTGCAGTAACTCAGCAAGTACCTAATAAAGAATGTGTACTTTTAAAAATCAGTAGCAGAAGCTACACCAACATGGTATAGAGACAGCCTGTGGTCCCAATGTTGGATCCTGATCTGTTATGGAGGGAGCAGAGGATCCCCAATGTGCATTCTGCGGCACCTGCCTGTTGGTATCAATCTATGGGTGGTAGCCTGAAAGTCTCAAACAGGAAATTCTTTTCTTCTTCAATGTCCCAGAACTTACCTGGCAGGCAGAAGCAGCTTGCACATAGCTAAAGCAGTACAAAAAACACCTAAGTTAAAATGACCTGGGAAAAGGATTACCTGCTTTATATCATAAAGTAGAGCATCTGGAATGGTGAGAGAGTCTATTGAATAAGGATTAGAGTGGGCTTTCAATGGCATGTGAAAAGGGGATTTCTTAGGCCACAAGAAATCCCAGGACAAGTTTTAAACTCAGAAAAGACAGAGAAGACCCTGTACTTTACACAAGCCTCAAGCTGATCTCTTTGATGGAAGGCTAAACTCTGAAGGAGAGAATCAGCCAAATCAGAGCCAATTTTCAAAGACAAAGGAAGGTGACTTTTGCTTTGGTTCCTGGGATTCAAAGAAATCTCTCATATCATGAGTTGAATACAAACTTAAGTAACAGACTGCTCAGGGACAAAATTCCATAGTTAACACTTTAAAATATTATTAAAGACTTTTTTTCCATGAACCATTTATAAGTAAGTTGCCAATTTCATGACCACTGAATACTTTAGTGTATTTTCTACAGATAAGAGCATTCTCCTATATAACCAAAGCACTCCCATCAAAATCAGGAAATTAACTATGATACATCTTAACCAACTAATTCTCAGATCCCATTCTAGTTTTGCCTTATGTCCCAGTAAGTTCCTTTATAATAAAAAAAAATCAGTTCACATTACAAAAAAGTACAGTGTGCAGAAAAGATTACCAGACAAAGAAAGAAACAGGAAATGATGGCCCATCCAAAGTAACAAGATAAAAATCAAGAAACCTTCAATGAAAATGAGACTTTGGACATAAAGGGAAAAAATATTTTTAAATGGTCTTCAATATGATCGAGGAGATAAAGGAAAACACACATACAGGAACTAAAAGATATGAGGAAAACTATGAATGAACAATATGAGAATATCAATAAAGAGATTTTAAAAATTTAAAGAACGAAACAGAATTACTGGACCTGAAAACCACAGTAATTGAAATGAAAAATTCCCAAGAAGATTTCAAAAGCAGATTGGAACTGGCAGAGTAAAGAATCAGTGAAATTGAAGACATGACCATTGAAATTATTCACACTGAGGAGCAGAAGGAAAAAAGGAAAGAAAAAAGAGAACAGAACCTAAAAGACCTGTAGGATACAATGAAGTATACAAATATATCCATTATGGGAGCCCAGAAGAGAAGAAAGAAAGGGGAAAAAGGAATAGTCAAAGAAATAGTGGCAGAAAACTTCCCAAATATAATGAATGACATCAATATGCACATTCAAAAATCCCAGCAAACCCTAAACAGGATATACTAGAAGAGAATAACACCCAGATACACAGTAGTCAATCTGTTGAATGCCAAGTAGAAGGCGAGAACTCTCAATGTCACAAGAGAAAAATAACATCTCATGTACAGAAGAGTTCCAATAATATTAAGTGCAGATTCTTTGTCAGAAACCATGCAGACAAGAAGACAATGGAATAAAGTATTTTAAATGATAAAAGAAAGCAATTGCCAACCAAGAATTTTATATCTGGTGAGATTGAGTTTCAAAATGAGGATGAAATTAAGACATTCCCAGTAGTATTAGTCAGCCAAAGGGGTGCTAATGCGAAATACCAGAAATGAGTTGGTCTTTATAAAGGGTATTTATTTGGGGTAGAAGTCCAGTTACCAGGTCATAAAGCAGAAGTTTCTTCTCTCACTAAAGTCCATTGCCACGTGTTGGAGCAAGACAGCTGCCAACTTTTGCCAGGGTTCAGGCTTCTTGGGTTCCTCTCTTCCTGGGGCTGCGTTTCTCTCCGGGCTTAGCACCTCTGTTTCCTCCATAAGGTCAGCTGTAGACTATTAGGCTCTCTAGGCTTTGCTTCTCTCCACAAGGCCAGCTGTGAACTCTCAGGCGAATGGCTCGTATCTATCCCAGGGCCTTCTCTCCAACATCAAAACTCCAACATCAAAACTGCAACTCACAAACTGCTCCCTCTGTCCTTTGCCTTGCCTTTTATGTTTGATTCCCCCACCCACCAAGGGGTAGGGCTCAATGCCATACTGATGTGGCCCAGTTAACGCCCTAATCATAACTTAATCATGCCCAGATTAGCATACCAGTTTACAAGCATGATCCAATTATATTTTTAGAATCATAATTACATCAAACTGCCCAACTGCAACATTCCACCCTCTGAGTTCCAAAAATACATTACAATATTCAAAAAACCTTAAATCAATAACAATGCAAGTACAAAATCATATCATAATCATTTTAAAGAAATATAGTTTGTCTTGTGGCAAAGTCCTGTCTACTATAGACCTCTGAAACTTACAAAACCATTTAACTGCTTCCAATACACAAATGGAAAGACAAAGGATAAACATTTTCATTATCGTAAGGAGAAATTGGGATGTTGAATATGAGTCTTGGATCCTCTACAGTTCAGTAAATTGGCAGGGCATCCTCCATTTGATTTCAAAGTCTGAGAGTCATTCTTAAGAGGATGGTTTCTTCTCCTTGGGGCCACATGGGGCCCACCATTTCCACAGGCTTGCCCAATGGCCATTTTCTTGGTTCCATCCTCATCAAGCATCTGGGTGTTGACCAAGCTCCAGACCTCCCCTTCAAGAGTGTTGCAGTGATTGCCACACCTTACCCAATCTTTGTGTTAGAGTCTTAGCTCCCCTAGTACAATAAGGTGAAGACAACGTTCTCCCTAACCTTTGGCATACAGGTTCAACCCTCTCAGAGCAATGGGTTGACCACCTGGCCTTCTCTGATTCATGGGAGACAGGAGCACCCCTCTCAGACCTATGTGGTGCTGACCTTAACTGCCCTAATCTTTGAGGAATTTACTCCACCCTCCCTGTACCTGGGGGCAGCAAAACTCTTCTTGAACATCGGGTGGGAACATCCACACTTTTCAACTGCTGGGGCAAACTCACCCTCTCTGTACACATGGGTGGGGCTCCTCTCTTGGCCCAAGGTGATGTCTTAATTCCTGATCTCATCTTCCATGGTTTTCTCCTTAAAGCTGTTTCTTCTTCAGTGTCTCCTTTCCATGTCCTTTTTAGTCCAAGCAAACAGTGGTTTTGTTCATACAGTGCTCTCAGAAATGTTGTTGGTTTAGCATGCAAGAAGCAGGGGTCCAAGCCATCAGACAGTAAGACTTTCCACAAGACTTTCTGAGATAATTGCATCTTCAATTGTGATTTAGAAGTTCCAGGTTTAGCTAAATCTTCAAATGGGACACTTTCATCTGCGGACTTGATTTCCAGAAACTTGGAAGTTCTGGATTCAGTTTCTGTTTTCTTTATGCCCAAAAGTTCAGTCCTTAGTGTATTTTGCTCATCGGGTATTTTGCTATAAGCTGCAAGGAGAAGCCAAGTCACATTCTCCGAGTTTACCTTGGAAAGTTCCTCAGCTAAATGTTCCAGTTTGCCATTTTCAAATTCTATCTTCCATATAAGACCAGGAGTTAATCTTGCTAAGTTCTCTGCAACTTTAAAACATGGATCGCCTTTCCTCCAGTTTCCAATAATAGTTTCATCATTTACTTCTAAGGCATCATAAAAAGTCTCTTTAGCATCCATATTACTATTAACAGTCTCTTCAAAGTGATGTAGGCCTTTTCCATCAAGCATTTCACAATTCCTCCAGAATGTATTTTCTTGTGTTTGCCAGTTTCTAGAGGCTGCCCACATTCCCTGGCTCATGGCTTCTTCTTCCATCTTCAAAGCCAGCAGCACAGGATCTTCAAATTTCTCTGTGACTCTGATCTCTTCTATGTAACCTCTACCACTTTTAAGGACCATTGTGATTACACTGAACTCACCCATATAATCTAGGATAATCTCCTCATTTTTTAATGTGTACACTAATTTTTATGACAGCATTTTTTACAATAGCCAAAAGATGGAAACACTACAAATGATAGTTTTATATGTGTGTGTGTGTGTGTGTGAATAAAAGGAAAGAATCACTGATACATGCCACAACATATATGAACCTGAAACACATTATGCTAAGTGAAAGAAGCCAGACACAAAAGGACAAATATTGTATAGTTTCATTTATATGATGCCAGTATTATTGAATTGTATTTTTTGTATTTAATGCCACTTAGAACTTCATAGAAGTTTTAAAGTACAAATTCATTAAAAAGGCAATGATAAATCTATGGCTGTGGATATGTAATTTATAAGGATATAATTTTTAACAAGTAAAACAAAAAGGTGGATGTACAGAAGGGTATAGAAACAATGCATAAGTATGCTACTGATGTTAAGTTGGTATGAAATTAAACAGGATTGTTATAGACTTAGTATGCTAGATTTAAGCTCCATGGTAACCACAAATAAGAGAGAGAGACTGATAGTCTAAAGCTGACCTTGTGGAGAGACCAGAGCAGCTGAGCCCGGGAAGAAATGAGCCCTGGGGAGAAAGAAGAGCCTTATACCAGCCTACAGCTGAGACCAGAAGAAGCTGGGACCATGGAGCCTGAAGAGAAAGGCTGAATCCTGGCAGAGACCAGAAGGCATCTTGCTCCAACACGTGGCAACAGACTTTGGTGAGGGAAGCAATTTACTCTTTATGGCCTAATGACTGCAACCTTCTTCCTCAAATAAATACCCTTTATAAAAACCAACCAATTTCTGGTATTTTGCATCAGCACCCCTTTAGCTGACTAATACACACTGCATAATGATAAAGGGGTCAATTCAACAAGAAGACATAATAATTATAAATATATATGCACCTAATGCCAGAGCTACAAAATGTATGGGACAAATGCTGACATATTTGAAAGGAGAAATAGATGTGTCTACATTAATAGCAGGAGATTTCAATATACCACTTCCAATAATGGATAGACCATATAGACAAAAAATCAGTATGGAAACAGAAGACTTGAACAATATCTAAAGCAACCAAACCTAATAGACATATATAGACCACTTCACCAAACATCATCAGTATACACATTCTTCTGTTATGTACATGGATCATTCTTCAGTATAGACATATGTTAGGTCACTAAACAAGTCTTAATAAGTTGAAGAATATTGGAATCAGGGAGGAGGGGCAATTTGGTGGCAGAGTAGGGCACTCCAAGTCTCAGCTCATCCTACAGCACAGTTAGTAAACAGCCAGAGCTATCTAAATCCCCTATTTGAGGGGTCCAGGAGACCAGAAGAGCATTCTCAACATCCTTGGAATAACAGAAAGAGGAGACTGCCCATCTGCAGTGAAGATTCGTAAGTAGAGCACTCCACACCATGGAGGCCAGTGCCCATCCCCCACTGGTGGTGCAAGGCACCTCAGGCGCTATTTCCTGGCTGTAGTTAGAAGCTACATTTCAAAAAAAGGGGGGGAGGGGAAGAAGAGACAGTTGGACACTGACTTCAGCTACTGATTAGTAAATTCAGCTAGCTAAAGTCCTTTCCTCAGAACAGCTAAAGTTTGAACCTGTCCAAGACAGAAAGAGTCAGGTAGCCTCCATTTTAACTCTGCCCCCTACATGAGGAGAAGCAGGACTGATTGAAAATCACAGTGACAGTAGGGACCAGCTTCTTCCCACCCAGGTCAGATTGCTGCCTTAGCCTGGGCTCCAACCCCACCTCCAGCAGGGAGGAAGCTGATGGGACCTGCACTAAGCAGCTGTACTCACTTTCAGCCCACATGGACTAGACTGTTGGGCACCCATGTGGCTACATCCCTGCCCTCAAAAGGACAGGAGTGGGAGTGGTGTTTCTTCAGCATCTCTGGGCAACTGCTGTCACTTTCAGCTCCCATGGACTAGTCTGTTGGACACCTGTGGCTCCATCATCACCTGTGATAGATAGGAAGGGGGACCGTATTTCCTCAGACTCTCCACACAACTGTAGGTTCTTTAGGCCTGCATGGACTATTGGTGGGACTCCTGTGGAACCATCCCTGCTCCTGACAGGGAAAGGTGGACAGTGTTCCCTCAACCTCTCTGGGCACCTGCAGCCACTTTTGGTCCACGTGGTCTAGACTGTTGGACACATCTCTGGCTCCATCCCTGCACCTGATAGGGCAAGAAGAGGGACAGTGCTTCCTCAGCTTCTCTGTGCAACTGAATCTACTTTTGGCCTACATGGACTACACTGTTGGCCACATCTGTGGCTCCACCTCTGCCCCTAACAGGGAGGAGGAGAGAAAGTGCTCCCTCAGCCTCTCAGGGCAACTGCAGCCACTTTCGGCCTACACAGACAAATTCTGTTGACACAACTGTGGTTCCATCTATGCCCCCAACAAGGAAGAAAAGGGTTAGTGTCCTCTCAGCCTTTCCAGGCAACTGCAGTCACTTTTGGCCCACATGGACTAGATTTTTTGGCACATTTTTGGCTCTATCCTTGTCCCTCAAAAGGAAGAGGAGGGGAAGTGCTCCCTCAGCCTCTTCAGGCAGTTACAGTTGCTTTCGCCCCACACAGACAAGATTGTTCTGCACATCTGTGGCTCCATCCTTGTTCGTGACAGAGGAGGAAGGGGGCTGGTGCTTTGTCAGTCTATATGGGCAACTCTGGTCAGTTTTGAACCACATGACTTAATTTACTGCCCACACATGTGGCTCCCTGTCCCAGGAAAGGGAGGAAGGGGAGTGAAGCTTCATCAGTCTCTCCAAGCAACTACAGACAGTCTTGGCCTACACAGCTTGGATTACAGCACACTGCTGTGGCTCCATCCCTATCTCTGACAAAGGAGAAAGGTGGAAGATACTTCATCAGTTGCTGGGGCAAAGCAGGTAACTTCAGCTTCCATAGCTTACATTGCCAACCACATTCTTGGATCATGCTCCACAACACCAAGGGAGAAAGGACAAGAAACAGATGAAAAAGAGCTAAAAATTTTTCAGATTGGCTCAACATGAGCCTCTATAAAGTTCCAAATTAAGTTAAACCAAGTATCAAAGAAGGGCTGTAGCACAAAGCCAATCAAATAGAAAGCCCTAGACTAAAGAAAGAAACTGAGTCCAGAATAAATACATCAAGTAAATCAGATGCTGAGATACCAACAAAAAATTACAATCCATACCAAGAAACAGGAAGATATGGCCCAGTTAAAGGAACAAGATAAGCCTGCAGATAACATAAAGGAGTTGAGACAGCTAATCATAGATATTCAAACAAATCTCTTTAAGAAATTCAATGAGATAGCTAAAAAGATTAAGAACATTAAGAAGACACTGGATGGGCACAAAGAAGAATTTGAAAACATACATAGAAACATAGGAGATCTTATGGAAATGAAAGACAAAATAAATGAAATTAAAAATACACTGGAGGCATATACTAGCAGATTTGAAGAAGCAAAAGAAAGAATCAGTGAGGCTTGAAGACAGGGCTTCCAAAAGAGAACATACAAAAGAACAGATTAAATAAAAGAATGGAAAAAATTGAACAGGGTCTCAGGGAAGTAAATGATGGCAAGAGACAAACATATTTGTCATGGCTGTCCCAGAAGGATAAGAGAATGGAAAAGGGAAAGAAGGAATATTTGAGGAAATAATGGAAGAAAATCTCCCAAACCTACTGAAGGACATATATATCCATGTCCAAGAAGCACAATGTACTGTCATCTGAATAAATCTGAATAGATGTATTTTGAGACACGCACTAATCAGAATGTCAAATGCCAAAGATAAAGAGAGAATCCTGAGAGCAGCAAGAGAAAAGTGATTCCTCACATACAAGGGATGCCCAATAAGTTTAAGTGCTAATTTCTTATCGTAAGGGAGAAATAGATGTCTCTACAATTATAATTGGAGACTTCAATACACCACTTTCACCATTGGATAGAACATCTGGGCAGAGGCTCAATAAAGAAACAAAGAGCTTGAGTAATATGATAAATGAACTAAACCTAATAAAGAGAACATTGTACCCCAAAACAGCAGACTATGCATTCTTCTCAAGTGGTGATGGATCTTTCTCCAAGAAAAACCATATGTTGGGTCACCAAACAATTCTCAGTAAATTTTAAAAGATTGAAATTATATAAAGAACTTTCTCTGATGATAATGGAATAAAGCTGGAAGTCAACAACACAGGCAGAAGAAAGAAAAAAATTCAAAAATATATGGAAATTAAACAGCACACTCTTAAATAATCAGCTGCTCAAAGAAGAAATTGCAAGAGAAATTAGTAAATATCTTGAGATGAATGAAAATGAGAACACAATATATAAGAACTTATGGGATGCAGTGAAAGCAGTGCTGAGAAGGAAATTTATAGCCCCCAATCTTACATCAAAAAATATGAAAAAGCTAAAATCAATGACCTAACATCACAACTGGAAGAACTAGAAAAAGAATAGCAAACTATGCTCAAAGCAAGCAGAAGGTATGAAATAGCAAAGATCAGAACAGAAATAAATGTAACTGAGAAAAAAAAAACACATACAGAATTAACAAAATCAAGAGTTGGTTCTTCAAGAAGATCAATAAAATTGACAAACCCTTAGCTAGTCTGACAGAGGAAAAAAGAAAGAAGATGCAAATAAATAAAATCAAAAATGAAAGTGGGACATTACTACTGTCCCCACAGAAGTAAACAAGATCACAAGAGTACATTATGGACAACTGTACACAGCAAACTAGACAATGTAGATGAAATGGACAAATTCTTAGAAGCATATGAACAAACTACACTTACCCTAGAAGAAATAGAAGAATTCAACAAAGCAATCACAATTAAAGTGATTGAAACCATCATCAAACAACTGTCCAGAATGAAAAGCCCTGGACCAGATGGCTTCACGGGGAAATTCTACCAAACATTCCAAGAAGATGTAACACCAGTCCTACTCAAAGTCTTCCAAAAAATTGAACAGGAAGGAATGCTACCCAAGTCATTCTATGAAGCCAATATCACCCTAATACCTAAATCAGATAAAGACAATAGAAAAAAAAAGGAAAATTATAGACCCATTTCCCTAATGAATTTAGATGCAAAAATCCTCAACAAAATATTTATTAACTGAATCCAACAACACATTAAAAAATTATTCATCATGATCAAGCGGGTTTTATACCAGACTTGCAAGGGTAGTTCAAAACAAGAAAATCAATCAACATAATACATCACATTAATAAATTGATAGAATAAAAATCACACAATCATCTTGACTGACGCAGAAAAGTCATTTGACAAAATACAGAATCCTTTCCTGCTAAAAATACTCCAAAAGAAAGGAATCGAAGGAAACTTTCTCAACATCATATGAGATATATATGAAAAACCCATGGCTAACATTGTACTCAGTGGTGAAAGACTGGAAGCTTTCCTGTTGCCATTGGGAGCAAGACAAGTTTGCTCATTGCAACCACTGTTGTTCAATACAGTGCTAGAGGTTCTAGCTAGAGCAATCAGGCAAGAAAAAGAAATAAAAGACACCCAAATTGCAAGTGAAGAAGTAAAACTTTCATTATTCACAGATGATATGATCTTATACCTAAAAGGTCATGAAAAATATACAACAAGGCTATTAGAGCTAATAAACGAGTTCAGCAAAGTGGCAGGATACACAATTAATATGCAAAAATCGGTAGTGATTCTATACATTAGCAATGAGAATTCTGAGGAGAAAGTCAGGAAAAAAAATTCCATTTACAACAGTGACTTAAAAGACTCAATGATTCAGGAACAATCTTAACCAGGGATATAAAGCACTTGTGTTCAGAAAATTACAATACATTGCTAAATGAAATCAAAGAAGACCTAAATAAATGGAAGAATAGTCTATGTTCATGGATTGGAAGAATAAATATCAGTAAGATGTGAATTCTACCAAAATTGATATACAGATTCGATGCAATCCCAATAAACTTCCAATAGCCTTTTAAAAAGAAAACCCAATTGTTAAATTTACTTTGAAGGGTAAGTGGTTTTGAATAGTTAGAAACATCTTAAAATGAAGAAGATACAGTGGTAAAAAAACAGCATGGCATAAAGACAGATATATAGACAAATGGAGCCAAACTGATGGTTCAGAAGTAAACCCTCACATGACTTTTTAAGTGATTTTTTAGAAGGTTGTCAAGCCACCCAGCTGGGGCAGAACAGTGTATTCAATAAACAGTGTTGGGAAAACTGGATATCCACATCCAAAAGAAAGAGGATCCCTATCTCATACCTTATTAAAAAATTAAATCAAAGTGGATCAAATACTTAATATAAAAGTAAGAATCATAAAACTCCCAGAAGAAAATGTAGGGAAACATCTTCAAGACCTGGTGGTAAGTGCTGGTTTCTTAAACCTTACTCCAAAGCACAAGCGATGAAAGAAAGAAAAAAAAGGATAAATGGGACCTCCTCAAACTTAAGTACTTTTGTGATTCAAAGGACTTTGTCTGAAGAAGAAAAGGCAGCTAAAAATATTTGGAAACCTCATATCTGATAAGCGTTTAATTTCCATGCTAAATAAAAAGATCATACAACCAACAACAAAAGAACAAGCAATTCAATTTTAAAATGGGCAAAAGACTTAAGTAGACAACATGGATGAACCTTGAGAACATTAAGCTGAGTGACATAAGCCAGACACAAAAAGACAAATATTTTATGATCTCACTAATATGAACTAAATACAAAGAATAAACATATGGAGTTAAAACCTTGAATAAAGGTTACTAAGAAATAGGATGAGGGCTGAGAAGGTGTACTGATGCTTAATGTATGTAAAATTTTTAATTGGCTTTAATGTAAAAGCGTGGAAATGGGTAGAGTTGATGGGAACACATTATAGTCAGTATAACTAACATGGCTGGTTTATAAATGGGATTGTGACAGAAAAGGGTAGTTTAAGGACATAAATTTCAATTGGAAGGAAGAAAATAATCTAGGGACTGAATAACATAGTGAACTGGAGTTGGATAAGGTTTGTGTTAACAGTGCAAAACCAAGAATGTACTTCTATGACCTAGACTATACGTCATTATTATAGGGTGGTAACCATATGAAGAAGCATGGGAAAAACACAATTAATGTAACTTGTGGAATATAGTTAACAGCAATATTGTAATATTCTTTCATCAATATCAAAGAAAATACTATATCAATGCTAAGGGTCAATAATAAGGAGTAAAGGATTTTTTCTTTTGGACTAAGGAAAATGTTAAAAAATTTACTGAAGCAATGATTGCACAACTCTGTGATAAAAGTGAGAGCCATTGAGTGTACATTTTGGATAGATTCCACAAGGTATGTGTCTGCATAACACACTGAACCATGTGGTGGAAGATAGACTGTGGTTCTTTCATAAACTATAACAAATGTACAATACTAATATTGTGACAGTATTTATTACTAAGACAATATTGGTTAATATTAGGGGGTGTCAATAATAGGGGGTGTAAAATATACCAAATGTAAGCTATGGACCATAGTTAGTGGCCATAGTCTGATGATTTTCTTTCATAATCTGTAACAAATGTTCCGCAACAATGCAAGGTATTGGAGGAAGGGTGATGTATGGGAATTCTGCACAGAATGTATGATTGTTTTGTAAGCTCACAACTTCTCTAATAAAAATATATATATAAAATATTGAAATCATACTATGCATCTCCTCAAACCACAGTGGAATGAAGCTAAAACTCAATAACAGAAAGATAACTGGAAAACTTACAAATATGTAAAATTAAACAATGCACTCAAGCAACCAATGGGTCAAAGAAGAAATAACAGGGAAAATTAAGAAATATCTCAAGACAAATGAAAACAAAACACAACATACCAAAACATGGGGTGCAGCAAAAGCAGTACAGAAAGGGAAATTCTAGTTCTAAATGCTTACATCAAAAAAGAAGAAAGATCTCAAATCAGAGACCCAATCTCACAACTGGAGGTTCTAGAAAGAAAAGATCAAACTAAACCCAAAGCAAAAGAAGGAAATTACAAAGATCAGAGCACAGGTAAATGAAATAAAGAATAAAAAATCAGTCAAGAGAATCAGTAAAACCAAATGTTGGTTCTTTGAAAATATCAACAAAATCAACAATCTTTTGGCTAGACTGACAAAGACAAAAAAAAGAATAGGATGCAAACAACTAAAATCAGATATGGAAGAGGGGATATAACTGCAAACCCCACAGAAATAAAAAGGAATATACAAGGATACTACCAAGAACTGTATACCAACAAATTTAATAATCTATATTAAATGGAAAAATTCCTAGAAACACACAAACTACATACACTGAATCAAGGAAAAAAGATGATTTTAATAGACCGATAACAATAAAGAGATTGAATCAATTATCAAAAACCTCCCAACAAAGAAAAGCCCAGGACCAGATGGCTTCACTGGTGAATTTTACCAAACATTCTGAGCAGAATTAACACTATTTCTGATCAAACTCTTCCAAAAAATTGAAGGCAAGAGTCCTACCAGTCTGCTAGGGGCAAGGGACAGGGGGGATGGGTAGTTAATGTATAATGGATATATTTGGGAGATTGGAAATTTTAATAATGGATGGTGATGAGGGTATCACAACATTGTGAACGTGATTAATCCTACCGAATGGCAAGCTTGGGAATAGTTGATATGGGAAAGTTTATGTTGCATGTATGTTCCCACAATTTTTAAAAAAACAGGATGTAATATTGAGGAGAAAAGGCTCAAAAGTACATTACTAGGACATAAGAAAAAATTGGAATACTAGAC
This sequence comes from Tolypeutes matacus, assembly GCA_026826555.1. Taxonomy (NCBI): domain Eukaryota; kingdom Metazoa; phylum Chordata; class Mammalia; order Cingulata; family Chlamyphoridae; genus Tolypeutes; species Tolypeutes matacus. The sequence continues at coordinate 12,457,479 of JAKSZT010053779.1, read as the reverse complement.
TCTAACTTTTATATCAATGTTAAATTTCATGAACTTAATAACTGCACTTAAGGTGGTAACATATAAATGTCTTTGTACTTAGGAAATGTACATCACAATATTAAGGGACATGATTTATACAAACTATATCAAATGCTCAGAAAAAAGATAGATAGATAATAGATAGACAGACAGACAGACAGACAGACAGGATGATTTGGCAAGTGTGACAAAATATTAAAATTAGTGGGTCTGAGTATCTGGGGATATTGGGGGTATGTTGGAATTCTCTGTGCAGGCTCTGTATTATTTTTGCAACTGTCCTGTAAGTCTGAAATTATTTCACAATAAAAAGGTTTAATAAATAACATAAAGAAGACTTTGAAATAATTGCTGAATCTGGGTTAGTGGATACAAGGTGTTTAATTATATTCTTTTTACTTTTATGTATTTTAGGAAATTTTCATAATAAATTTTTTTTAATTAAATTGTTAAGAAAGTAATTTTAGATTTTTTGCTACAAGGTCATTAAAATATTACTTTTAATATTAATGATTATATCATCACATCTTATATAGTCTCACACTAGTATTATTTTCTCTTTGGCAAACCCTATGATTAAAATATCTTCCGTTTGATCTGCTTCCAACATACCATCACCTCTTCTTTTGTCCCTGGCACTTTGAGATACCAACAATCTTACAGCTTAGCACATGGCTTTATGCCCAGGCTCTATGACATGAGGTTATAGCTAACAATAAAATTATGACTAAGCACTATCTATTATTTACCTTTAGTTAGATGCTCAAAGGGTTTTGAACTTAACAATTAACCAAATTATACTTGGCTGGAGAGCCTGAGTGGCATATACCATGTAGTCGCTTAATTTTATAGCCTATTGACTTTGATAGTCTAAGATAGAGTATGTATTGTAGAAAGGAGAATTGACATTGGTAAGGATAAAGTGAATTGGTTAGTGCCTTATTTATCTTTGCATCTCTAGTGCATTGCATAGTGCCCAGCACATGAAAAATGATAAATAAGTTTTTAATCTATTATTGAAGGTAGAAAGGAAGAAAGAGATTGATGGAGAGGGGGAAGGAGAATGAAAGAAGGTGAAGTATTTATCTATTGCAACAATAACACTGTGTATAAAGAACCACCAAACCTGAGTGCATGCAATAGGGTTTTCAAAGCTCAGGTCTCTGGGGGTGATTTCTGGGTAACTCTGCTGAACTTTTCTATATTCACCGTTGTGTTTGGGGCTTGATTGACACAGGGCTTATTTAGGCAGGTCTCAGATTGAACAACTGAAGTAAATCGGCTCTACAGTGTGACTCTCATATTCCAGCAAGCTAGACTAGGCATGTCCTCATGGTAGTGGCACTGGTGCAAGAGAGAGAGCACATCCAATCATACAAGTACTCTTCAAGTTCTGCTTGATCATGTTTGCTGAATTCTACCAACCACAGGAAGCCATATGGCCAGTCTCAGGAGACTGCAAAGTTAGATGACAGAAGAAAGGATACATATGGATAGGCGAGAGAATTGGGGCCATTTTTGTGATCTACTACAAAAGAAATGAAGAAAGGATTTTAAATACATGGCCAGGCAAATTGGAACTCCGAATATTACTGTTTTCTTTTTTTTTTCTCCTAACCCCTAAAATAAAACTAATTGTAATTATGGTACCAACTAACTCAATTAGGTTTTGGCGTTGATTTTTATGTTCAGCTGTGGCTTTTATATTCTCCTTTCAGTAATTCAACAAATTTTTACTGAGCACAACCTTTTAGTAAGCATCTGGATAGAACTGTCCTTTTGCACATGGTAACTATTTTGATAAATATTAAGACAGCAAGTTTGGTCACACATTCCTGGTTTACCTAGCACTATTCATTGTTCCACCCCATTACCCTACATCCAAGAATGAAGATATTAAATTTAGAGATATTTTAGGTAAGATAAATAAGTGTTAGGCTGCTTCTCTGCTCCTGATGTTACCTTGAATGTGAAGGGAGGCCCAAAAGCTAACATTTTTGGCCTTTCTATTCATTGTCTTACTCAATCTCAGGTAGAATGATTTTCACAACTAGTGGACATAGAAGAAAAACTGAAAACTTGTAATTCTGTCCCTCTGTTTCTTTTCCTACTCATAGGATAAAAAAACTCAAACCACTGGTATTTCTACCTTACTCTGCTTCTTTAAGAAGTCTCTGTCCCTGTGGGAAGAATCTCATGTAATTTTGGCTAGAATACATGAAATCCACTTGTCTTTAAATAAAAGCCAAGTTCTTCAGCATTCACTGTATCAATAAAAGAGGTATTTTTGTTTCTATCTGCCTGATTCCAGTTCAAATCTTATATGTGGGAAATATATGCTTTCTATGAATCTCTACAGTCAAAACACCTTCAACAAGTGATTTTTTTATTTACTATCTGGTGATATATTGTACTTGTGATTAGAGTGTTGGTAGTCATGTGGATTTGATGTAATCCAAAGAAAAATATGTTGTCCAATCCACATGATCTGTGGCATCATCAAAATATTTTCAGATGGCAACGCATACTAAATGACAAACACTTGGCTGAAAGTGAAAAATATAATCAAATATCAGATTTATAAAATGCTTAATATCCAGAACTTCAAAACTATCTAAATTACTACCTTTTTAATATTTCTTTCAATGTCAAATTTTTGTCTGCAAAGCTTAAATCAGTCAAAATCAGACTGAAAATATCAATGAACTCCATTTCTGAAAACATTTCTTTTTATTTCCCAAATGATCTACTAACTTTATTTTCATATAATGTATGTTATACAAGCATTTTCCCAGACCCAGTTGTCTGATAGATATACAATTTGATATATATATATAGATCACAAATGACAAGCTAATAAAGGTACTGAAAATAAAATTTAAAGTCACATCAATCCTACTCTGTGATTGAAAATAAAGAAATTTCACTTTTGTGATTCAATATTATTTACACTTGTTTGCTAACAACTTACATTTAAACTTATTTTTAACAATCCAAAAAGTATTTCCAAGTATGTATTGCAATGTTTTTGTTTAGGTAATGAAACCATAATAATTGGGTGAAGAATTACTTATTTGGTTCCATACAGAACATTGAGTACTATCAAAGTGAATTAAACATTATTTAGGAGCTGTGCTGCTCTTTTCCATGACCTACTGCACTTTTCAGTGGTAAGCAAGGCCATAAGAAAGATAAGAGTTATCATACATTATGCTTCACAAGCTATCACGATAGAAATATAGAGTTCATTTTCTTTCTTGGTCAAAAAGTGTTTACACAGGGTTTACTACTGATTTGATGTAAAAATAAATTTTTTCTGATGGAGAAGATTTTGTTAGTCATGCACATATTGTTTTTTTCTTATATGACTTCTGTTTTCAAATGAATGTCTCATACCTCTTAAAAAGCTGATAGATTCTATGAGGAGGAGAGAGCTAGTATAGCTTTGAAAGACAACAATTTGCCTTGAGTGCTTACTCAAAAAATTTTATGCAAAGCTAAAGTGGATCAAAAACAATTTTCCTGGTTTTATTTGTAACAGTCTTACCATTTAAGAAAATGTACAATGTATAGGAATTTAATGGAGGGATTGGACTTTTCATGCATTCCTAAGCAGGGCTCTGGAAAGATGTGATAGCGTGGGATAGAGAGCAGCATTATTTGCTTACATCATGGAATTCTTAAATATTCTCATTTATAGCATGAAATTGATGTCTTCAATTAACCCAATTTTAGCATAAAATGAAGCACTGCTTATTTTGCTCTACCTAAAAATATTTTTAAATGACAAGTCTAATCCAATAGCTAGGTATTTGGGAAGCCTTTCATTGTCATCAAAATTAAAACCTTCATGAACCACAAAGAAATAGACTCATTCATTTTGTAAAGTAGCACTCTTTCACTCTGCCTAGGAAGAGTTGGGATTAGGAAAAATAACTGTGGATTTAACGTTAACATTAACATTTATTTTTGTTCCTAGAAAATTATATTTACAGAGTAAAGAATTAACATTTTAATCAGTGGTGTTCTTGAGAATTTACTGTTACTATTGTGCTCATATTTTTATAGCTCAGGTAATTCAAAAAATATATAAATTGATAACATTTAACCAAGGTTTACCATAAAAGCATAAACATTTTTCACAACCTTTTATGTACAGTGTGTAAAACAGTGAAACAGAAATCACTTCTTAGAAACTATTTTGTTGCTCTTTTATTCAGCCAATGAACATGTAAGTGACAACTTTATACCACCCACTGCATCAAATCTATTAGACACATACGTGTGTGTGTGTATATATATATAAATACACACACATATATATGCACTGGCACTATTAATCTTTTTAATTATGTAGTGTGGGTACTATTATAATCTTAATTTTATAATTGAACACACTGAGGTTTAGCAATATTATGTAATTTTCCCAGGCTATACAAATAGAAAGTGGCAGAGTATGAATCTAGGCTTACTTTTTTTACATTAAATTAAAATACTTCATTGTTTATTTGATGGTTTAATCATTCACTCCCCTACTGGACTCTAATTTCTTTGAAATCTGAGATTGTGATTAAACCTTTTCTCCCCTTACAAGTGTCTCACAGGGTCACATGTATCTGGAGCTCATTAAATATGGTACTCACATAAATGTTTGAGAAGTCCCTGTTAAGAAGACATTTTATTTGTGGGCCTTCCCTAACCACCATATGTAAAATTATTCCCTCACTCCAATACCAAAATTTCAACCTTGCTTGCTTTCTTCATTCTGCTAATAACCATCCAACACATGGATATTTTACTGCTCTATTCCCTCACTAGAGTATAAGCTTTATGAAATAAAGTGGTTTTGTCTGTTTTGTTCACTGCTGTATCTTTTAAGACAAAATAGGATTGGGCACATAGTAGGCACTTAATAGATATTTGTTGAATGAATGAATCTATGAACAACCTATTATTGGAGTGCAGAATAGACATTACACAAAAACAAGCTTTGGAAGTGGACACTCAAATCCAGAGACTTAGTATCATGATTATAGCGATGCCAGTGAAAAGGAGAGAAGAAAAAATGAATCTAAAATATTTACAAGGATAAGATAGGTCTTTCTCACCAAATAGATAAACATTAGACAACTCTCTTTTACATGTCCAAAAATTTATGTGGCTTTAAATAGATTCATAGGACCTTAGAGCTGGAAGGGGTTTAGGTATAAGGTGTTGTCTCACCTTATACCCTTGATGTACAGAGGAGGAAACTCAGATTCAATTTAGTTAAATAACATGCACAAAGTGCATCAGCTCCAGAATTCTCCCCATAAGACATGTTTTTTTGGTAGACAGCAGTACATACTTTCAGCTACTATCCCATTTCTCTTACATCCCTTTACCACAAAATTCCTTTAAAGGGTAATTTACCCAAAAGTATAAATACTCCTTACTCTGTTCTTTCATACTCTGTTGGTATAATATAAATTGCATTAAAAAAAAAAAAAAGATGAAATTTAGTGGAAACCTTTGGTTGATTTTGGTGTATACCAATAGTGTAAACTGATGGCTCCTACAACTTAGGTCTTACATAATGCTTGTCATTCAACAATTCCTCTTTAATCCAACTATCGGTATGTTTAATATAGAATTGTAGATTAGCAAAATCTAACCTTGAACATTCTTACTGGGTAATGAGAAAATAAAATTATAAGCTATAAAATGCAGTGAAATTCCATATCAAGTATTTGAAAAGATAATGTTCTTTGTACTTGAAATGCATTTATTAAATTTTAAATATTGATCTTTAAAGCTAGCTGAGTATAAAAGTTTTTCTAATGCTTAAGAATGTTAAAGAGAAAAAAGTCTCATTTTAGTATGATTATAAATGAAATAAAAAGGTCATTGAAGAATAAAATTTAGAACATAAAATGGTAGAAGCTTTAGCATTTTCAAAATTCCCTCTTGTTCAGATAATCAATCTTTAAGGTGTGTTTGTAACAACATATTATTTTAATTTGCAAAATTGTTATACTTTAGATTTAAAAATCCACAATGATGCTAGCTAAATAAATATCTATGAAATATTTGTAGGCAAAATTTATTTTAAGCATATATTTAATCTGTACATCCAGGTTTTAAAAAATAATTATAGGGCAACATGGGAATCCCAGTGGGTTCCGTGTAATATTTTAGGTAATCTAAGCACCTCTTAAAATATATGTATATATATATATATAAATAACATTTTTGTAAGCAAATACACATATATGCATATATATTTATATATCATTTTACAAATGTTTGTATGTATTGTGAGAATTTTGATTTTTACCCATAATAAAAAAAATAAATAAATAAAAAATAATTATAGCCACCATTGACACGTTGATGTTATCTAAGTGACTTTTGATGTGTGCTTTTGTAATTTTGTTATACCTTGGGCAAATTATCAACAAGGATCTCAGAGAGATAATTAAATTGAGTCTAGAGAGATTACCTGTAAAGCCAATTTAAGAGAAAAAAGTACATGGAGGGACTAAGAATTTACTTTTACACCCAGAATTATTTTGGTTTATAGGATTTGTTACTTCAGGAAAATAGCACAGAAAAAATGAGGTTTGAAATACAATGAATTAAATGCTATTTAAATATTACTTTCTCCAGCACTCCCAACAGCTCTGCCATACTGTCCAGGCTCATTCCCCATAAAGCAGAAGAAACTAAATTTGACTGGCTTCCATTTCTTGTGAGGTTTAGCGAATGAAAAACTAAGCCAGGGACCAGGAAAATCACTTTATTGTGAGTCCTTTCAAAACTGGTGTATGTGCCAGTTTCTATTATTAAATGACGAACTCAGGTTGCTATATAAATGTTAATGCTGACCCAGCCCACCCCTAATTCATGCTGTAATTTCACCTGAACCTGAAACTTTATGGTAGTCTGATCCCATATTATAGGTTCAACACCTTAGGGTTTCTATTCCATCTACAATGCTTTCAGGGTTTATAGCCCTATAGGAAACTTACAGTGTCCTCACTGCTATTTTGACCAACAGCTCCCATCCTGGTTGTTGCCTAGTTCACATTTATTCCACAATCACTCTTAAAGCCTTCAATATTTTCTTTCCCACTCTGAGCCACGCTTTAACTGAATTAACCTAATCCAAAGATCCTTAATTGAAGTAACCTAATCCTACTTACAATAGGTTTTTACCCACAGGAATGGATCAACTTTAAGAACATACTTTTCTGGGGTCCATATAGTTTCAAACCCTCACATTCCACTCTCTGGACCCCAAAAAGATATGTTATTTCCATATGCAAATACACTATTTGCAATACAATATCCAAAAAGCCTTAAATCATTTCAGTAACAATGTTAAGCACAAAGTCTCATCAAAATCAGCTATAGGTATGGTCTGTCCTGGGGCACAAGTCCCTCAGGCTGTGGACCTGTGAAATTTAGAACTAGTTATCTGCTTCCAATATACAAAGGAGGGACAGTCATAAGATAATTGTTCCCATTCTCATAGGGAAATATTGGAAGGAAAACAGGGATCATTGGTCCAAAATAACTCCAAAACCCTGTAGGGCATACTGCATTCAATTTCAAGGTCTGAAAGTCATCTGTGGAACAGTGGTGCTTTGTCCTCTGGGCCTGATGGAGCAGAAGCCCCAAACTTTCCAAGTGCTTGCATAACAGCCATGCTCTCCTCAAACAGTAGGGTGAAGGCTCCAACATCTCTAAGCATTGGGGTGATGACCAAGCTCTCAGCTCCACTCCTTTAAGCATTGAGGTAGCAGCCAATCTCTCCCCAAGCCCCCCGGGCATCTAAGAAACCTGGGGTGGTAACACTCTTCCTGATCAATGTGTTGGAAAACCTGCCCTCTCCCAGCTTACTCACTCTTTCCACATATATGGGTGGGCTCTCTCTTTTAGCATGAGAAGATGTCTTCACTCCAGACCTGAGCTTCCATAGTTTTGTCTTTGAAGTCATTTTCCCTTCAATCTGTCCCTTTTATGTCCCTTTTAGCCCAGGCTGGCAGTAGTTCTTTTCATACAAATCTTGCAAAAGACTTATTGGTTTCGCATGAAGTACACAGGGGTCGAGACCACCAGACAGTAGGACTTTCCACAGATCTTTCCTAGATAACTGCACCTCCAATCCTGAGTTGCACTGAAATGGATGACTGGGTCCATGTTTAGTTAAATCCTCACATGGAGCACTGTTCTTAGGGGTCCTGTTTTCTGTCATCAGTTTCTGGTATCATTGTGTTTAAGAGCTCAGTTCTCAGCTTATCCCTTTCCTCTTGCATTTTACTATAAACTGCAAGGAGAATCCGGGCCACACATTCCATGTTTGGTTTGGAAATCTGCTCAGATATATAGTGAAGATTCTCACTTTGAAATTCTGCCTTCCATCCAACATCAAGACTCAATTTTACCAAATTCTCTGCCACTTTAAAATAAGGGCCACCTTTCTCCCAGTTTACAAAGACACATTCATCATTTCTGTCTAAGGTCTCATCGGAAGTATCTTTAGCATCCATATTTCTACCAACAGTCTCTTCATGCAATCTAGCCTTTTTCTATCAAGCACCTCACAATTCTTCCAGAATCTATCCCTTACCATTTATAAAGCCATTTCCACATTTTTAATATTTGCAACAGTGGCACCCAACTCCTGGTACAAAAATCTGTTTTAGTCTGCTAGGCTGCCAAAAGCAACCTACAAGACATGGGTTGGATTTTACAATGGGGATTTATTAGCTTACAAGCTTACAGTTCTAAGGCTGAGAAAAATTGTCCAAATCAAGGCATCTGCAAGTGATCCTTTGTCTCTGAAGACCAGCTGCCAGTGATCCTGGACTCTTCTGGCAGCAAACAAGGCACATGGCAGTGTCTGATGTCTCTCCCTTCTTTTCTGGGTTTTGTTGCTTTCAGCTTCTTGTTTCCATGGCGCTTCCCCCCTCCCTTCTCTCTCTCTTTTTCTCCCCACTCCCCCACCTCCACCAATCACATTCTCTTATAAAGGACTTCAGTAAAAGGATTAAGAGTCACCTTGGACCATGCCTTAACTGAAGTAACCTAACCAGGAGGCCGTACTTACAAGAGGCTTATACCAGGAATGGATTGGTTTAAGAACATACTTTTTTGGAGTCCATATCACTTCAAACTCATCCTCTTTCTCAGTTGATGACCTTAGTTCCTGTTGCATTGAAAAACAGAAGTAATACAAAGAATTTCCACAGACTCTAACCACATTTCTTAGTGGTTTTCACTCTCCCATTATCTTCATAAACTCTCTTTGCTTTTATGAAAAGCCAAACCCTCCAATCTCTGAGTATCACACATTCAAAGATACAGTTTCAGTCAGCTATTATCCCTTTTCTTTTCTACTTATTAAATACTTCCTGCACTACTCATTCCCATCAGCATCCAAATATACTGAAATACATTTATCTTCTTAAGAAATTCTTCCCTTTAAACCACATACCTTCCAGGTACTATCCTACTATTTTATATCCTTTTACCACAGCATTCCTTTAAAGAGTATGAGGGCTTGAAGCTGGATGGGCCACAAAAGATCATGTTCTTAAAACTAATCCATTCTTTTGGGTTTGTGAAACTATATTTGGTGGGATCTTTTGATTAGGTTACTCCAGTAAGGCCTTTTGATTAGATTACTTCAGTGGGCATGACCCAGAGTAGGGCCTCATCACCTTACTGAAGTCCAATAGGCAGGATGAATATGGAGAAAGACACATAGAGTAACCCACAGAAGCACAGAGAGAAAGCCTAAAAGAAGCCAGAAGCTGAAAGGAATGAAACCTGGAAGAGAAGGAAGAGTACAGATGCTGCCATGTGCCTTGCCATATGAGAGAGAATTCCAGGATCACTGGCCACTGGTCTTTGGGAAGAAAGCACCACCTGATGAAGCCTTCTCCTAGGTCCTGTTCTTTGAAGAGGCCAAGATTGCCATCTTAGTGCCTTGCCTTTTGCAGCTCTCTCTGCATGTAAGGCTCTTCTCCCCATATTGACTCACACTTTCTTCCTATCTCTACCCAAGTGTTATTAGCAAAACTTTCCTTCCATGTAAAATAACAACACTATTTCTTGAACTAGTACTATCTCTTACTCTGTTTTATTTACTTTCATAGCACTTACCGTATGTTTATCCTACCAGAAGGATGGACCAAGGTGAGAACATTGTTTTGTCACTGATTCATCCTTATCACCTAGAGCAGTGCCTGGTAACCCATAAATGTTCAGTGAATGTTTGTTAAATATATGATGTTTCTGCTTTTCATAGTCTGAAGGTATTTTTCACTTTCTAAATACAGTCAACTTTTTTTTCAGGCATTTTAATAAAAACTACAGAAAATGCAGAGAAGCTCTACTTGTTTCTACATTTCTAATGGATACATCTTTGCAAATCAGCTCCCTTGGTTTTTTTTGTTTTTTTTTTTTTTCATTTTAAAAACTATTTATTGAAGTGTATCATTCATATAGAAACATACAATAATAATAAGTGTATAGTAGTAAAAGTTGTGAACTTACCAAAAAAAAACAAAAAAACAAAAAACCAGTCGTATAACATTGTACAGGACTCCCATACCAATACGTTGCATTGTTGTAAAACATTTGTAACAAATTATGAAAGAGCATCCTCAAAATATTACTATTAACTATAGTCCATATCTTACATTTGGTGTATTTTTCCCCCTACCCACCCATTTATTTATTTATTTATTTGATTTTTAAAAATTATTGTTTTTACAGAAGATTTAGATTACATAAATGTTATAGCAAAAATTTAGGGGATTCCCATATACCTCACCCCCTCCCCTTTCCAACTTTTCCCCATTAACAACA